>CM070521.1:30706334-31419504 GCA_036346375.1 Guadua angustifolia | reverse complement strand
GGTGATTCAAATTCCTAAAAATTTGTAAAATTGAGATCTTTCTAATGGTGGCTTTTATTTGAATTTTTGAGTTCATTTGTTCTTTGGTTTTGGTGTTTATTTGCTATTTCTTCTCGATTCGCAGAGCGTTGAGTTGAGCGAGGTTTTGAGGAGGAATTATCATTTCAAGAGCAATCTTGAGTAATACCAGGAGCTTGAGCAAGGCAAGTTGTGCTTTGATCATGTTGCACCCATGTTTGCAAAAGCGCTATTTTGATTTACTCTATTGCATGATATTTTATGTGTACAAATGATTTCAACTTAATTTTGGGATTAGTTAATGTACCCTTTTGGATTACACCCTAGCTTGCTATTTGTATGCCATAATCCACTTGTCACCTTAGGTTGGTTCATTATAGTTGGTTAATACTGAAATCAACATGGATGGTTAGACCGGAATAGAAATGCATAGCCATGCCACGTCATCACATGTACATGAAATGTTGAGTATAAATTTTGAATAATGGAATATGGAACAATGATGATAACTTGTGTGTCATGTGTGGTCACACAAAGAGACACTACTACAAAACGGCACATCAGAATTGGTTCTTTTTTAGCCTTAGAATCGGTTCTAGTGGCGATACGATGTCCTTGGATAGTGTTGAGGTGGAGCTATCAGAATCGGTTTTGACCCCATCGTGATAAAATGTCATCGAATCGGTTCTTTATGGAAGTGATTCGATGACCTCATCGTAATCGGTTCTTTAAGAAAAGTGATTCGATGATGGTGTCATCGTAATCACTTTTCTTAAAGAACCGATTCGATAGTCATCGTAATCACTTCCTTAAAGAACCGATTCGATGAGGGGTCATCGTAATCACTTCCTTAAAGAATTGATTCTCGATGACCCATTGGGTGTGCCATTTTGCAAATTCTCCAAAAAAGCACTGATTAAAACAAGATGCACAATATATATCATCACATTCTCAATACGAAACAGGATGCATATATCACATTCACGTAATGTAAACGCTTTAATTACAACATATATATTATAGTCGCTCACAATATACAACTCAAACATGCTTGACAATCAAGACATGGACTTCTCTCGATACATATCACATTGACATATATTATTAATATTGTTTACATATGGACTAGTAGGATGCTTGGGATCTCTAAACCTGCCATCCTCTCGATATAACTTCTAACCGGTACTAACGGCATAAGTGGTCTCGTAAATTGTTGAGTGCTTTTTTGTCTAAACTCTTTCGAGGATATTGATCTTACGCAAAATGAAATGACCAGATTAATTTCAGTTTCAAAATTTCTATGTAAAAGGCTAAGTATATTATTATGCACGTACATATACCTTAGGGAAAAGTTATGAGTTGCCGACCACGATGAGCATGTGCCGCATGACATAGAAGCCGCAATGGTCACCGCTGCCTGCTGATGGCACCGTGAAGAGAGAAAAGAAATTCAGCCCACGAAGATTAGATGTCAAAAAATTAATCATATATATGCTAGGCACTTGTACCTTAAATCGCTTATCTTTGCAGTTGTCTTGCCCTTTTTTGTCGTCGTGCGGCCCTCCTTCATCGACATAGTCCGAGAAACCCTACATACATTGGAGAGCACCATTGAGTCAAAAAAATAAACGTAGTTAAATTCCTCGATGTGTTAGGTTTCAATAATGTGCTTATCGCAAAGGAGGCTTGATCGCAGATGCCATCGGTCTCTTCTCGTCGAGTTAAATGTGTAGATGTGTTTTCACTCGGAACGAGGATGAGTAGAACCCAATGGTTGCTTATTAAATAAAATGTAGTGCAAGGAAATAAGTTCACATACGGTTTTAAGTGCGCATAAGTAATTGAATCGAAAAGTACTACTTACTCCTCGTAGTACGGCAATACAATGAAGTCGTTATTCGACTCACTTGCAATACCCCTTGATGTAGCTAGCAACGAACCCCGGCTGAAGCTTAGCCATGATCGCACACAAGTTTCGGGTCGACAAACCCAACCGTGTAGATTAAATCACGGCTCGTTGTCTCATTATCCCGCAACTCGTGTTGAATGTGAAAACATAATGCAAAATCCTATAAAAGTCATGAGCGCAAGCTATATGGTGTGATACTCACAGCGTCCATGATCGTAAAGTAGAAATATCGACGGCTTTCATTTGGTACACACGAATAGATCCTCAAAGCGGCGACGGGAATGTTCCATTCTCCTCACGGTGAAAATGTACCATTTTATACTTCACGTTGAAGTCGACTCGACGCTCTCCCCCCTTCACCTTATCAAGGTACCATCCATGGAGGAAGCGAGTCCACCTGCCTATATCATTCGGTTAAATGCGATGCAATCGGGGGCTTTCCATGCTCGTAGGCCTTATAATCATCAGGTGTGCTGTGGCTGGCCGACTTTTCTTTTCGGGTCAAGGAGTCTCCGAGGTCGGGCGATGGGCTTTTCGTGTACCTTAAGGGCGTTGTGGCCTCTGTCAGCTTTGCCCTCTTGGCGGAAGGAGTCTCGGAGGCCTCCTGTGGTTCTACGGGTGTCGTGTTTGTCCTTTTACACGTTAGGTCTGCACTCTGTGTCATCAGTGCGGTTGGAGCAGAAGTGGGAGCAGGAGCAGGAGCAGGAGGAGACGCAAGCGCAGGAGCAGGAGCAGGAGCAGGAGCAAAGGAGGAGGGAGTAGGATCGAAAGCGCAGGAGCAGGAGCGAGGAGCAAAGCGGAGGAGGAACCTCTGAAGCACGCATATATTTAACTTATGCAGTAGAGTTTGGAATGGTAGAGAAGACGTGGAGGGACTTTTTACCTTGACCAAGACGACACCGTCGTCAGGCCACTTGATGAACGACATGCGTGCTTGCCCGAGAGTGGTGATATCTTCGTTGGGGGAAATCAAGCACATGTGATAAGAAGTCTTCGTGGGCGTAGTCCACCGCACCTCATGTAGCCCTTCCCCACAGTGACCATGCACAGTGTCGGTCTCGTTGCATGGAAATGCAACCCCGTGTGCAGCCTCGACGGGAAATCCATCCTCCATCATGATGGTGAGTCGCACAGCGCAGCACCTACAAGAAGTGTACAACTTGAGGAAAAACATTGTGGGAGTTACACTCGTAGCTTTAACTCAGGAAAAATTAATTATTACCTTCAGCTGGGGACCGGTCTTATCATTTTTGGAACCGCAGCTGCTAGGTCGGGGCACAGACTTCTCTATGAGAGTCGAGGGCATCTGGCTCTGACTCTGGGAAATCATCGCCATCATCTCGGCCCTCAGGCGATCCTCACGTGCCATCATCTCCCCTCTTATCTCCTCCTCACGTGCCATCATCTCCCCCCTCATCTCCTCCTTAATCTCCTCCCTCAGCTGCTCCCTTAGTGTGTCCTTGAGGCGCTCCTCACGTGCCTGCCATGACCTTGATCTGGCACTCACAGCGTCATCTTGAAAGTAGGACTTCTTCGTGTGTCCCGCCCCTACGGCAAGCACCCGCCCCTTATGGTCGGACTTCCCGATCGCAGACGACAGGATGTCCTTCGACCCTTGGCTCAGGAAGGTCCCCTGTTCTTTTCGCTGGCTTACCTCTTCCTGTAATAAGCGAGTACGAATTAGATTTGAAATACAACAAGTTGGGTCAATTGTATTGTACTAAGTTAGATGTCTTACGATGGTAGAGACGACTTGAGCGGTAGCAGGGTTTGCAACTACAAGCTGCCCGTCAGGGGTTTTCTTTGTCCTCGCTAATACCCAGTTGCGTGCCCGCTCCTCAGATATGTGGGAGTAAGGCATCACCGTCCCGGAGTGAGTGCACTCCTCGGCTAGTCGCGCCCACTCTGCCTTCTTCCCCTCATAGCCGCCTGTACCGAGGTGGTGCGGGTGCGTGTTATGCCTCGGGCGGTGTTTCTCTCTCCGTGCTCTGCCTCGGGCGTACCCTTCATCCTCGTGAACTCCGCCCAAACATCGGGGTCACAAATGGATACCTCTCGAATGGTGTACGGCCTTTCAAAGACGATCGCTGTGCATAAGGGTCTTGAAGTGCCTCAAGGCCACACCCATCCTCTTCAAGGCGTACCGTCTCGCTTTGGGTTCATCTTCCTCCTCTATAATCCATTTACTCTTAACCTTGTCCCACAACCGATTCTTCGCTTTCGTGTTGACTTCCTTTCTCCAATCCTTAATTGTTATGGACACTCTCTCCCTCACCAATTGGCCAAGAAATGACCGGTATCACCCCATGTACTTAGGAGGGTCCGTGTAGACCCCCGAGGCATTGAAGCGGAGAACCTGCGGCGTTCTCCTCAGAGCCCCTTTGTTTGGTCCTCGGGTCTTCCTCACCTTACTCGGCCCTTTAGTAATTGGAACCATGCTCGGCCCCTCGAAGACCTTCTACTCTGTCTGCGGCGAGCCGATGCTCTCTAGTTACTGACATTTTGAGTTTTCTTATCGATAAGGTCATATGTGTGACATGAGAGAAAGCAATTTGAAGCTACTATATGCACTTGACAATAAATCTTGTAAAGGATCAACAGATAATTCATAGTATGCAATTGTTCCGAACAAAAGTCTATCTATTGACCAACTAAATAAGTTCGAATGATAACTCCTAATCTCTAAATTCGAACGGATACATGTGGGTTACGCAACTTAAACTCTAACCTATGCTCAGATAAAAAAACAAAAGCCCATTCCATATGACAAGTGAATTTAGCACTAGCAGATGTTTGGAAGTACCAACAAGTTTCAGATTTCACAACATCAACAGAGAATTTGAGCATTAATGTACTAATGCAATGGCAATAATACTTGCAAGACAATGGGAACAATAGGCTAGTTTTCGATACTTGCAAGAATAGCAACACAAGAAGGTCAAGTTAGTAAGCGACATAACATGCAATATCTGTTGACCAACTAAATACGTACCAACGATAACCCCTAATCTCTAAATAGGTTTGGTCCTAATCCCATTCGAGGATATGTGGTTCGAGCAAGTTCCTAAGCCGTTGTACAACCGGAGAAAATTTTGACATCTCCGTGTTCTCCGGATACACGCCTCGACAACAGTCAAGAGGTGTGTATCCGGAGAACACCAGGAAACGCTATCAAATCAACTCGGTTGTACAACATAGCTCAGAACTTGCCGAACCACATATCCTCGAATCAAAAACGTGGACAATTCAAGGCGCTTGCTTATGAATATGCTATTCCAGCATATTTATAAATATGCACTCTCGAGCAGGAGACGAGGTTACATAACCTAAACTCTAACATATCTTTGAGATAAAAACAAAAGTAATATGCTGAAAGTAAACACATGTCTAAACAAAAGTAATATGCTAAAAGTAAACACATGTCTAAACAAAATTAATAGGCGAAAATAAGCCATTAGCAAACTGTGATTCAGATATCTACATATAACAAAATGGAACTTAACAAAGACTTGTAAAATATAGGACCTCACAAACATGATGAATGACAATAAATTATCTTGAACTTATCTTCCTACTTGATTTGCACAACTTATGCACCACTTAAGATCATGAAATTAATTTGAGGGAAGGACATTGTGAAGATTGATCATATCTGTGACAAATGCTAAAAAAAAAGCTGGCAGCCTACTATCCATACATAAGAATTCCTCTTGCCAATATGACCTACAGACTATGCATCACGTAACCTTGGTTTTTTATACCTATTGAATGAGTTCACCATCTATATTATCATCGGTGAATCGCTTCACCGCAAAAACAAAAGGCTAAATACCAACCTAGTTCATGCAAGGCTCACAATTGTTTTAAAAGAAGCGAGGATAAGAGCAGGATTTTATTGATTATTCCATTTAACAGTATGATAAATATTACACAATTCAAAAGTAGCATAATTGACATAATCAAAGATAAGAAGACACTCAAAAGACCGTTGTCAATTGCTCTATGTCTACAAGACCCAATATGGTTTATGATTAGTGCTCTCAGATTAGGGTTTGGATGAAGATAAGAATCTTCACCACAATCACAAATGGGCTAACAAATTATTCAATGGATTAGGCCTTGAATTCTTACCACCTTAAAATGCACACTAAAGAATTGTACTGTCAATGTATACACACAGTTCAGATCATAACCAGTACTAAACTTGCTAACTGAAACAGTACACGACTTCCAGATCAGCAAGTAAAAGCAAAGTTCTTATTGTTTGTCACTGCTTACTTCTTCCAGAAATACAGAACAACTGATTTACTCATACCACTAGCATGAACTAAATCAATTTAGACATCGATTAAGATTACTCATATCTGAGATCAATCAAAATAGATCAATAATCAAACAAGTATTGATTAATCAAGAATGCGCTAGGCACCGATCAATACTGAGTATGGGTCAAAGCAATCGAGACCTGATTCTAGTAACACAAGTAGCGTAAACTAGTGAATTGAACTAAACTGACAGAGAATGAACTAAGCAATAACAAGTTATCACACGAGTATATTTTGGACAGCAAAATGATCAATTCTTCTAAGCATTCAAGTCTATAATTCAAGGCCTAAAACACGTAAGAAAATGTTACGATCATATATATAAACCCTAGTTTATCATTGAGCAAAGACCAACACCTCACCAGCAGAACAAAGTGTGAAATCAAGATACTCACGGGCGGGCGGTGTCGGCGGAGGTGGGATCGTCGTCCTCGGCGTCGGCGTCTGGGCGTGTGGGGGTGGCGTGGGGGCGGCGGCGCCGGGCATGGCGGTGTGTCAAGAACGAGAGGATCTGGTGTCCCGGCGACGGGCGGGAGGCGAGGCATCGGGCGACGGGCGAGGCGAGGCACCGGCGCCGGGAGGCGGGCGGGGGCGGCGCCAAGGCGGGAGGGAGGCATAGGCGGGCACCGTGGCTAGGGTTAAGCGTGAGCAGGTCAGTATGCTAATGGCTATGGTCGAAAATGGGCCGGGTTTTAAGAAAACATAGATTGCTTTATCATTAGTATCACTCTTTTAAGAAAACCGACATCGATGCTTTATCATTAGTATCGCTTTTTAAGAAAACCGACATCGATGCTTTATTATTAGTATCACTTTTAAGAAAAGCGATATCGATGTTTCGTCATTAGTATCACTGTTTTAAGAAAACCGATACTGATGCTTTATCATTAGTATCACTCTTTTAAGAAAAGCGATACTAATGCTTTATCATTAGTATCACTCTTTTAAGAAAACCGATATCGATGCTTTATTATTAGTATCGCTTTTATGATGAAAACCGACATCGATGTAGTTCATTGCACTGTTGCCTTCCGGACAAACCATGCATGCGATACATTTCCGAATTAGATCAAAGAGTGTAAAACTTTTACAAATATCATTGGAATTATTTGAAATTATGCAAAAACATATTTCAGATATCGCAAAACTTTCCATAAAAGAATTTTTGGAAAAAGTGACTTCATTCAAGAAATATGCTAAAATTCATTTCAGAGACATGATTTGTGTAAAAGCGAGAAAAGTCAAAACTTTTTCAAATTAATCTGAATTGTACGAAAATTTCCGAAATGAGCTTTCGACTATTTACAAGCTTTCCCAAAAAGTAATTTTGTCAAATAGAATTTTCTTTCACAACATATGGCACAAAGTGCAAGTTGCACTATTGCCTTTCCGCACAAACCATGCATGCAAAGACATTTTCAGAATTAGATCAAAGAGTGTAAAACTTTTGCAAATATCATTGGAATTATTTGAAATTATGCAAAAACATATTTCAGACATCGCAAAACTTTCCATAAAAGAATTTTTGGAAAAGCGACTTCATTCAAGAAATATGCTAAAATTCATTTCAGAGACATGATTTGTGCGTAAAAGCGAGAAAAGTCAAAACTTTTTCAAATTAATCTAAAATTGTACGAAAATTTTTAAATGAGCTTTTGACTATTTACAAGCTTTCCCAAAAGTAATTTTGTCAAATGGAATTTTCTTTCACAACATATGGCACAAAGTGCAGGCATAAAGAGAAATTGCATGCATTTCAATCAAGCCTCCAAACAGCAATTTTACATACATTATAATAGTCCATTTATTTACAATATCGCCTTCATGATGATCTACTCGCATGTAATTGGCTCCATGTGTGTCGCCATCCCCGCTAAGACAAGCCCCATCTCGCAAATGAAGGTATCTCATCGAATTGGTTATACTCTTCTTCATCTACAACATCTTCAACTCCTACGATCCATCTCTTGCCATGAAGAACGACGTGCAACCTCGGATTGGCCGGATCGCAAGACGAAAAGACTTGAGTTGCTTGCTTCGCAAGGACAAACGGATCATCTTTGTAGGCTAGTCTCATCGAGATCCACAATAGTAAAGCCTCTCTTGTCGACCTTCACTCCATGTGGAAGTCGTACCCACTTACATCGGAACAATGGAACTTGGTATATTCCGTAATCGAGCTCCCAAATTTCTTCGATCATTCCATAGTAGGAGTTCATTCTTTGTTGGAGACTGTTTTCGAGTGATGATCATCGAGAAAGCATTTATACTCACACCTTGCTTTTGGACAAGATCTTGGCATCTTGACTCTCGGTGTAAAAGGTGTAACCATTAATATCGCACCCTGCCATGTCTCAGACATTAAATCTTGGTCCGTCACCAACCATTTTACATTCTCACTAAAGGAGACCTCGCTTTTCTTTGAACTATGTGAGGAATCGATCATTGTGTTTCAGCGATGGAAAGCTCATCCATTTGTGGATTCTCTTCCGTAATATCAACTTATGTTGCTCGATGTATGGACAAACCTGCGCTATTCTCGCAAGATCGTGAAATGCGCCTTGCAATACATATCAAATCTCGGACTCATTAGTTTGGACCCAACGGTTCCTTTACCAAAGAAGTCCGCCTCATGACGAGATACAGAACACCGATTGCTTGTCTTTACCCGTAGTCCACGCAAAACTCAATAACCTCTTGGTCCCATAACCTTCAACAATACTACCCTCAAAGCCGACCGATTCCTCACGCACGACTTTAATATACCCATGTACCTCTCGAACGGATACATGTAACGTAGGAAAGCGGGTCCACATATCTTAATCTCTCTGACAAGTTGAACAACAAGGTGGACCATTACGTCAAAGAACGACGGTGGGAAATGCATCTCAAGATGACATAGAGTCTGCACCACCTCACTCTGTAAGTTGTCTAGTACATCGGGGTCAATTACTTTGCAGGAGATCGCATTGAAGAAATAACACAACTTTGTGATTGCCAACCTGACATCCTCTTGGAGAATATTTCGGATTGCAACTGGGAGCATTTGGGTCATCAAGACATGGTAGTCATGGAACTTCATGCCCAACAACTTCAAATCATCCATAGACACAAGCTTCTTAATGTTCGCGGAGTAGCCAGATGGAACTTTAATACTTTGGAGACATTTGCAGAGATCTTCTTTCTCCTTCTTGGACAGGTGTAGCATGCAGCAGGATGTATGGACCTTTTCCATCCTCCTCTATCACCGCATGTCCGGGCTCGATTCCCATGTAGGCCATGTCGCGACGAGCATTGACACCATCTTTGGTCTTCCTGGTATGTTCAAGCAGATGCCAACCAAGTTGTCGAGACATTCTTCTCAACATGCATGACATCAATACAATGCCGACATCTAACTCCTTCGAAGACGGTAAGTCCCGCAATATTGACATCTTCTTCCAAATGGTCCTAGGACTAAGCAGATTTGGCTCTTTCCGTCTTGAACATCGATATCCTCTACACGTGAATATACTTGGCTTCCACTCATAGGTCATGCGGTGTCGAACGGACTTCCTCTTCCCATCAAATTTGTCATCCATCTTACAAGATCGATGACTTCGAGGTAGAAACCTACGGTGACCCATATACACAGTTTTCTTGGAATTCGCACCATAGACTCTCGATCTCCTCTTCACAAATAGGACACGCTTTGGCTCCTTTCAGATCAGAATTCGCCAAATTACCAAGGGCCGGAAATCATTTATGGTGCAAAATACCATAGCCCGTAGGGTGAAATGCTCTCTTTGTACGCATCCCACACGGCGACCCCCTCATTCCACAATTTTACCAAATCTCGATCAATGGTGCAAGGTACACATCAATATCATTTCCTACTGTTTGGGTCCCGAGATTAGTAATGACATCATGATATACTTCCGCTTCATGCCTGACCAAGGAGGGAGGTTGTAGATACACTGTGAATCGGCAGTCTTTCAGGACGATCGCTCATGTTACCAAACGGATTCATTCCGCTTGTACTCAACCCAAATCTTATGTTCCTCATTTCGCACCAAACTCCTCATGTTTCCAATCGATGTTTCTCCATTGAGCCGAATCGGCAGGGTGTCTCACTTGCCATCTTCCTTTCGAGACTCGTAATGCCAACGCAACAATTTTGCCTCTCTCGGATTTGCAAACAACCGCCCAGACGGGAATGATGGGCAAGTACCACAATACCTTGGCGGTGCACCTTTAGTGACCTCTTCACCGTCAAGGTTCCGCTCTTACGCTTCTTGTCGTTACGCTTTCCTTTTGTTTGTACTGGGGCACACCGCAAACCGGACAAACGCGCAGCTCTCGATGTGCGTTCATTAAGACAAGATGCAATCATTCGACATGCATGTATCCTTTCTATTTCCATTCCCATGGGACATAGTAGCTTCTTCGCTTCATAAATGCTTGTTGGCAACTCGTTTCTCCCAAGCAGATCCGATAAAAGAACTAGTAGTGCATTGAAACTTGTATCCGCCCAACGGTGTTTTGCCTTCGATTCGAACAATGTAAGGACCGAACACAACTGGTGTATTCCGCTTTGCAACTCGTGAACAGCGGTTTGGCATCGCTCTTCTATCAAGCTTTTAAACTTTTCAAACTCTCTTCCGTAATTACCCTCCACATCCCGCAACATTTGCTCCAAATTATCCTCCTCAAACATATCAGTGCAACTCGTCATCCGGTTCCACCGTATCTTCGTTGCATATCGAAGGGTACTACCGCCTCCCGTGATGGATCCAACATGTGTAATTCCTCACGGCCACGCCGAATCGTGGTCCTCAATTTGAGATGAGTTGTTAAATCTCCTCGATTGGTGCAATCAATGCAAGGACAATATATGAAGTTTACACCTCCTCACCATGTCGCCTTCGCAATTTTTTGAACTCCTTAACACCCTCTCAAATTCAGCACTCACACGGCTTTTCCGATACATCCATTCCTCACGGTCCATCTGCAATTAAATTTCGCACAATAAATTAAGGAAAAACTGGAGCGACAACTAGCTATAGCTATTTTAAATATTGACACATCATTTCAATTAATATTACCTTTGCAAAATAGTGGACAGGTTCCAAGATATATAAATATACTCCCGATCGATACCTAGCTTCTTCCCCGGTTTAAAGCTTCCAATTCCTACATAAGAGACATAAATTTTAACATCAACAATGATATCAAATAATCTAATTATATAGCTAGTGCAATAGCTTGCAAATCTTTCTACTACAACTAAACAAATCAAGGGTACCAACGATGACTCCTAATCTCTAAATAGGTTAGGTCCTAATCCCATTCGAGGATATATGGTTGGGCAAGTTCTAAGCCGTTGTACAACTCGGAGAAAATTGGCAAGATCTCGCCGTTCTCCGGATACACGCCTCGACAACAGTCAAGAGGGTGTGTATCCGGAGAACACCAGAGAGACGCCATCAAATCTACTCAAGTTGTACAACACACTCAGAACTTGCTCGAACCATATATCTCGAATCGTCAAAAACGTGGACAATTCGAGATCGCCGCTTATAAATATGCCCTTTCGCTCAGCATATTTATAAATAAGCACCCTCTTAACGGGAGACGAGGTTACGCCGCCTAAACTCTAATAACAGCTACTACATGATAGCAATAATAATTCCATATAAACAGGAGATCGCACTACAAAAATTAAATAGATATGTGCTTGTCAAATAAAGAGTGTGAAATCTGAAAGCACGTACACAATTCCAGTGCAACCTACACTTTATTGACGACATATCGAAATTACCAGTGCAAAATTGAAGGGGTTTAAAGAATTGTTGATCACATTTTGAAGAAACCCGCAAAAGAGGGCAAAAAGAGGGGAATCTCCTCAAGATAGGGTTTCAATTTTGCCCTCTTAATACCCACCCATGAGGACTTCAAATTTTCTCACCCAAGTATTGCTTCCAACCACACAATATGAGCTATTTTCTCGGGTGGCGGCGGAGAAATCTCCTGTGGAGCAACAACAGAGAAGAGTTCAGTGCGAGTGGTATATATAACCTAGCGAGGCACATCAGAATCGGTTCTTTTCAAAAAGCGATAGAGATGTGCACGGCCATCAATTAGTGAGAAGCACGAGCACATCAGAATCGGTTCTTTTCAACAAGCGATAGTGATGTGCACGGTCATCACTATCGCATCTATAAAAAGAACCGATAGTGATGACTATGTGCACATCAGAATCGGTTCTATACTAAAAAGTGATAGTGATGTGCACGGTCATCACTATCGGTTCTTTTCATAGAAGTGATAGTGATGAGATCATCACTATCAC
Organism: Guadua angustifolia; assembly: GCA_036346375.1. Lineage (NCBI taxonomy): Eukaryota > Viridiplantae > Streptophyta > Magnoliopsida > Poales > Poaceae > Guadua > Guadua angustifolia. The sequence goes on along the minus strand of CM070521.1, from coordinate 31,406,921 downwards.
TTCTATGAAAAGAACCGATAGTGATGACCGTGCACATCACTATCACTTTTTAGTAGAGAACCGATCGGATGTGTCCAATCTACATCACAATCACTTATAATCTCGTAACCGATAGTGATTATTACTAACACCCTCCGGGTTACTTATCACAATCATTTTTTTGAAAAACTTAAGAATCGGAAACGTATATGTTGATAGTGATGTGTCGTTCTGTAGTAGTGAGATTGAGTTGTTGTGGTGGGGAGGTCGCACAACGATGTTGATTTGTGAGTAGCACGTGGTGCTTGGTAACCAACCGGGGGTTTAATCATTTTAAGATTGAAGCAAGTGGAAGGGCAAGTGTGCGGGGTGGGCTCGGAGGAGCTGAGGGTATGTGTATGTCTTGCTTTAATCAATCCTAAGGACTTAACCTTGCAGCCTTTGACTGAGTCTATCATGCAACCACATGTCTGTTATGGGGCAGCCTAGCTGACTAATTTGCAAATGCTTAACTTGAGTGCTATCATGGTGGCGTGAGACCCGGGTGGTGGTAACCAGTCCATGCTTGGGGGTGGCTCACATGGCGCAAGAGGGGCCCTGTTGTGGTGGTGTAACCTTCATGTTGAAACCTTAGCGGGTAGCATCGGGTTAAGAGGATGCATTGTAAAGGCTTTGTTATAATCGTTCACCGTGTGGTGCATGGTTGTATCATGTGGGTAAAGTGCATAACCTCTCGCAGAGTGTACAAACTATTCTGGATAGCCGTGTTTCACAGATTGAGCAATGCTCGAATTACTGATAAGGGTAGTTAATTAAAATAAACAATCTGTTATGGGATGGCGGGATGCCATGTGGATAATGAACTTGATTTAGGATGGAAAATTTGGGTTTATTTGAGAATCACCGAATCTATTTACTTGTTATTATTTGTTTTATTGTCTTTTCAATCTATGTATTGTATGTGTTCTTAAATGCTGCTTTATTGCAAATGAACCCTTAGCCTTTCCTTTGGAATAAGCCTGCATATAGCTATGATAGAATTGCATTTTGTGCACAACATGTTGAGTACGTGTTGGTGTACTCACCCTTGCTTAACAACCAAAAACAGTGGAGGAATCATCGTCGTCATTGGAGGAGGACTTTCAAGTGGACGCGTGTCACTAGGCCAATCCTTGTCACCGCGCTGTGGTGTCTTGATGGGACATCTATGTTTTCTACTACTTTCATGATTTGTCTCATTGGTCTTACTATTGCCTTGTGAGGTGAATATTGTAAGTGATCATAAGATCGCACACTAGTTATATTCAATGAATAAAGTCTTATTATTCTTATCGCTGTGTATGATATGATTCTTACCGATGTTAATTTGTGTGCACTAGCGATTGATCCCGGGACTAGTGCGGTAAAACACTGATGGATTCGAATTGGTGAATTCGGGTCCTTACAGAGGTGGTATCAGAGCATAGTGACTGTAGAACTTGGCCCTAGTTGGTAGAGTGTCCAAAAAAAATTTCTAAAGGAAAAACCTAAACTGGATTAAGATAACACTCTTAACTTATCTCATTCTCTGTTCCTTACCCTTGCTGAAATCTACCTTAAATTTTTCGGAGTGGCTGTTTGAAGATGGAAGACTTATCTATTTTTCTTTTAAAATAGATGAGGAGGACACATCATCATGAGAGTGCGAGGAGGCTACGCGACGAGCTCGGAGGGTGCTCCAAGTTTTGGGAGGTTTCACCAAACCAACATATCAAGGCCGAGATTGGATCGTCAACGGAGCCACAAGAGGAATGGTGTGCAAGCTGTTAATTTACGCCAGAAATGGTGAGAGAGCAAGCCAACCTATCAGCATCACGGTGAGAAGAGCCACTTGGGAGATCGGTATCCAGGAGGCATCACGACTCGCTCTACGGAGGATCTGCTACGACTACTACCATAAGCTGGAAGACACGGTGTTCAGACTCCACCCCATGGTTCGAGATTCATAGCGTTCATACATTACACGAAGGGAGGATGCTACCACAGTGCACTTAGCACGATTCACAGCTGTTCAAGAAGCTCATGCCCATGACACCGACCCAGAATTAAGAACAGTCTATGAAGCACTCAGAGTTGCGGAGAAGGAACTGCACGAGACCAGAGTAGCATACGAGGAGAGAATCGTGGAACTCGAGGAAGCATTACAAGAGAGAGGTCGCGCTACACCATCATCATCAGAGGAGATGAAGTCTGAGTTCGAGGAGCCAGAAGCATCACCAGTTGCGGGACACCGAGACCAGTTCACGCCAGCACCAGCTCACCCGCCAGTATACCCACCAGGAAGTTCTCGTGGAGGATGGCTTGAGGAGTGAGAGTCTTAGTTTAAGTTGAGAATCAAGTATTGAGTCGCGTCAAACAGAGTAGTCTTACCCAAATGTAATAGACGTTAAGGTTGAGTGTTTAGTTTGGATTTTTATGCTTGCTGAGTGTGCAGTATGTGTTGCAAAGCTTTTAGGCTTTTGTAAGCAACCATACCAAGTTAATTAATAAAGATATAAAGTTTTGGGTTTAACCTGTTCCCCTGCATTAGGAATTCTTACATCTTATCTATGCTACTTCTATCTTTCCTAACCTAAAAACAAATCAAGCAGATGGTGAACACTCGTGGTAACAATGGAGCTTCAGGAAGTGGCCTTCGTCGGAATGATGAGTTCAATGATGGAATGCCACTGCAGCCATCACCACCAGTAGATGTGCAGAATTTGGGAGGTTTTATAGCCGCGCAAACTCAACTTATGCAAACCATGATGCAACAAATGCAGAACATGACCAGTCAAGCCATAGGCAACACTAATATACACCAAGGCAACAATGGGCCGCGTTCTCATTCTAAGTTGTCGGATTTCATGAGAACCCGTCCTCCAACATTCTCAGTCAATGCTAATCCTTTGGAGGCCGATGATTGGTTAAGGACCATTGAGAGAAAGTTGCACATCACGCAATGTGAGGGCAATGAGAAGCGGTTGTATGCTTCGCACCAGCTAGAAGGGACGGCCGCAGAATGGTGGGAGAACTATTGCGCAGCATATGAAGCACCCCAGGAGATTACTTAGGAAGAGTTTTCACTGCTTTCCACAAGATTATCATGTCGGAAGGAATGATGGATCTTAAGAAGGAAGAGTTTAGGCTCAAGCAAGGAGGCCATCAAGGCGAATACTTGAACAAGTTTACTTAGCTGGCACGTTATATGCCGAAGATGTGGCCACGATAAGGCTAGACAGTCTTGTTTCTTGAAGGGTTTAACCGGGATTACTGGTGGACCGATCACCCACAATTTCCCCGATTTTCAGGAGTTAGTTAATAAAGCTTTGATCCTTGAGGATAAGCGCAAGGAATTGGGCGAAGATCGTAAGCGTAGGATGACAAGTCAGGCAGGACGATCTAACCAGCTTAGGTTAAGGATGACACCACAACAGTTTGCCAGAATTCAACCCCAGTGAACTAACAAGACATCAACTCCATCATCTCGCCCTACTAATCAGAATTTTCAAATACCAGCACCAGGAAACAATGCACCGGCAGGAAGTCAGCAGACCGCTGTCAAGAAATGTTTCTCTTGTAACGAACCAGGACATTTCGCCAACAAGTGTCCGAAGAAAGGAATTGTTACTCCAGTTCACTTTAACTTAGGCACTACCCCAGCTAAAGCCCTAGTGACAGGAAGTAATCGAGTACCAGTGCAGTCAGGAGCGTCGCCTCAGACGACAATGTGTGGAAGGATCAATCACATCATGACAGATGAAGTTCAGGACGCCGTGGAAATTGTGCTAGAAATACCCGACGTCGACACCACCGCTGACCCGCAAGAAGACGACTCTCTCTTCGCTAACCAAAATCAGGAGAACGAAGATAGCTATCCAAGAGCCTGCGATCCTCCGTTCGATATCTACGGTGAATGTGGTGAAGAGGAGTAGTTAGATGCCCAAAAGTCGCGTTTCATTCCAGTTTTTGCTTCATCTAAAGTAGTTGTTAGTTTAATGTTCCCATCGCTGTATGACCCATGGGTCCAACTTTTGTAATAAGGAGGTATGTCGAGCAGTGCTCCAACATTGATTTTTAAGTTACTTCTTAGTTATGGTTCAAGCTGCTATGACGTATGCGTACCAGCTATTGACCTAGCTTGAGTCATGAATATGATGAATAAAGTATTCATGGAGTATTTGGATAAATTTGTGGTTGTCTTGATAGACGATATCCTTGTGTACTCCAAGTCAGAAGAAGAGCACGCAGAACATTTGGAATTGGTTTTGGAGAAGTTACGAGAATAACAGTTGTATGCCAAATTTAGTAAATGTGACTTCTGGAAGAAGAAAGGAGTTGCCGTGGACCCAAGTAAAGTGGAAGCTGTAATGAAGTGGGAGCCGCCAAAGACAGTTACCCAAATCCGTAGTTTTCTGGGAATGGCGGGATATTACCGTCGGTTCATAGAAGGATTCTCAACGATTGCGAGACCCCTTACGCAATTGTTAAAGAAAGAGGAGAAGTTTGCATGGACGCCAGAGTGCGAAAAGAGTTTTGAGGAGTTAAAGAAGTGATTAACATCTGCATCGATGTTAGTATTGCCAGATGTGCAGTGTGGCTTTGACATTTATGGTGATGCGTCAAAACAAGGACTTGGTTGCGTTTTAATGCAGAATGGCAAGGTTGTAGCCTACGCATCAAGGCAATTGAGGCCGATGAAGGAAATTATCCGACGATGATCCGGAGTTAGCGGTAGAGTGCATGCTCTAAAGATATGGCGTCATTATCTCATCGAAAATAGATGTGAGATATATACGGATCATAAGAGCTTGAAGTACATATTTACGCAGTCAGATCTTAACATGAGACAGAGGAGATGGCTAGAACTAATTAAGGATTATAATGTCGGAATCTATTATCATCCTGGGAAAGCAAAAGTGGTAGCTGACGCTTTGAGTCGTAAAGGCCACAGTGTAAATTCGTTAATAGTTAGCGATCAACCAGAGTTCTGTGAAGAATTTCAGAAGTTGAGGTTAGAAGTTGTGCCATAAGGATTTGTAGCCGCTTTAGAAGTAAAGCCAACCCTAGAAGATCAAATTAAGGAAAAGCAAAGTAATGATGAGAAGATCAGTAGGATCAAGGCTAAGAAGGAAGATGGTTTAGCCGAAGATTTCTCGATAGATGAGCGAGGAACCCTATGGTTTAAAGGTCGGATTTGTGTGCCAAATGAGAAGGAACTTAAGCAACTGATTCTTGAGGAAGCACACGATTCTAAGTATTCTATTCATCCTGGGAGTGCCAAGATGTACCAAGACCTTAAGAAGAAATTCTGGTGGCCGAGTTGAAACGTGAAGTAGCTGAGCATGTTGCATTATGCGATGTATGTCAGAGAGTAAAGGCGATGCATCAAAATCCCGCAGGACTTTTGCAGCCATTAAAGATTCCTGAATGGAAATGGGAGGAGATTGGTATGGATTTTATCACGGGGTTGCCCAAGACTCAAAGAGGTTATGATTCCATATGGGTCATCATTGATCGATTGACTAAAGTTGCTCACTTTATTCCAAAGGAAGACAACTTATTCAGTGGGATCAATTGGCGTAACTATATATGTCAAGAATTGTATGCTTACATGGTGTGCCTAAGAAAATCAGATTCGGATCGAGGTACCCAGCTTACCTCAAGATTTTGGGATAAATTGCACGAGGCAATGGGAACTCGCTCAATTTCAAGATCGCTTATCATCCACGCATGATGGTCGAGCAGAGAGTTAATCAGATTTTAGAAGATATGTTGAGAGCTTGTGCGATATCATACAAGACGCCTTGGGATAAATGTTTGCCATATGCGAGTTTAGTTATAACAATAGCTACCAAAGCTAGTTTGCAAATGTCACCGCTCAAGCCTTATATGGTCGTGCTTGTCGTGACTCGCTGAATTGGAATGAAACGGGAGCGTTCGATTTGGACCGGAGTTGCTTAGAGAGGCCGAGGAGCAAGTTGCCATGATCAGGAAAGATTGAGAACAAAGACATCGAGGCGTAAAAGCTACGCCGATAATCGCCGACGAGTTGAGTTTCAACCCAACAATTTTGTGTATCTCAAAGTCACCCCTTGAAAGGTGTGAAAAGGTTCAGCGTTAAAGGAAAACTCGCACCTAGGTATATTGGACCATTTAAGATCTCGAGCCGCCGAGGAGAGGTTGCGTATCAGTTGGAGTTGCCCCAGTCATTAGCAGGAGTCCATGATGTGTTCCATGTGTCGCAACATAAGAAATGTCTCAGAGTGCCAGCAGAGCAGACACCGCTAGAAGCTATCGAGTTACTGGAGGATCTGACTTACAAAGAGCAGCCGATTAAGATTCTGGATGTAATGGAGCGTAGGACCAGAAATAAGTCCACTCGTTTTTGCAGAGTTCAATGGAGTAATCATTTCGAAAATGAAGCAACCTGGGAGTGTGAAGAAGATCTGAAAGCGGAATTCCCAAACCTATTCTCTAGTCAGCCCTGAATCTCGGGTTCGAGATTTAGTTAAGGGGGGGAGGTTTGTAACATCCCAATTTTTGAGTTTTTAATTATTAAATATTATTTTATTGCATTTTATGAATTTTGTGAATTTTCTGGATTTAATTGGATTTTCTGAGATTTATTTGAATTATTTTGAATTTATATATATGGCCTATTGTCAAGAAATAATTATAAAAAGAAAGATTTAAAATAAAGTTTTGCCAAAAATATTTTATTTAAGTCCAGAATGTCTCAAAGTATTTTTGAGATTTTTCTTAGAATTTATAGAGTATTTTTACTACCCTAAATGAATTAATTTATTTTCTCAAATTGTTTTAATTGCAAAAACCCGAGAAAATCTCCATGAACAGTGTTGGGCCTGCCCATTTATCGGCGGACCGAACGGTAAATCGGGAGGAGTAATATCGACCGCTGGATCGAATCCTGTGGCTAGTATCACGCCACGCCGCTAAGTAAACCCTAACGCCTCCCCACCGTTGATCGCCATCGTGCGGTCACCCTTGAATCTTACCGTCCGGATTTTCGATCTATCGGGACCGTCGGATCTTGATCGAAGGGCTGAGGACCATCGTGTCCGAGTCGGATTGTGCCGCCGCCTTCTCCGAGTCGAGTTCCTCCGCCGCCATTGCACTTTCCTTGTTTTCCGCGCTTGGCGGGGTATTTAAGGAGCCCCCGACCCTTTCCGAGACTCACCTCGAGTCGCCGCCTTGTTTCGCTGTTGCGCCGTCGCCGGAGGAGTACCGTGAAGATCACGCGAGCTCATCGGAGTTCCCGAAGAGGTTTCGCCGAGATTCGTCGCCACCGGGGACTTCTTCCGCCGAGTGAGTCCCGGGTTTGAGGTCGCCGAGTTGTGCCGCGTCTGCGCCACCGTTCGTTGGTCGCCGGAGTGCGCCAAATCGCCGAGTCCGTGGTCATCTTCCTCAAGTCCGGCCGCCTGCACCGCCAGGTTTTCATTCGCCGATCGGGAGCTTCGTCAGCCATTGGATCTGCATTGGACGTTCGGGATTAAGTCGCCACGATTCGAACCGGTAAGTGTTTCGATTAAAACGTAGTCGTAGGATCTTAGATGGAGGGTCTAGATCGTGCCACGTCATTTAAGTGCACAATGTTCGACTCGGTGTAATATCGATCATCGGATTCAGATCGTAGGGTCATAAATTAGCCGTGTCATTTAAAATGAACAGTAAACCGCACGGGTAAACGTTGATCGTTGGATTCAGATCCAAGGGTTGATATTGAGCCACGTCACCTAATTTACCGATAACCATTAGATTGATAATCAAGGGCCTAGGTTTTGCCACGTGGCAACCGTACAGCTAAGGCGGGAAAATTCGGATTTTCTTTATAAAAATAATTCGATAAATTCGGATTGTATGATTTTAAGGATCAGGATTTTAAAACTTCAAAGTGCTATAACTTTTGCATACGAACTCCGATTGAGGTGATTCAAATTCCTAAAAATTTGTAAAATTAGGATCTTTCTAATGGTGGCTTTTATTTGAATTTTTGAGTTCATTTGTTCTTTGGTTTTGGTGTTTATTTGCTATTTCTTCTCGATTCGCGTAGACGTTGAGTTGAGCGAGGTTTCGGAGGAGGAATTATCATTTCAAGAGCAATCTTCGGAGCAATACCAGGAGCTTGAGCAAGGCAAGTTGTGCTTTGATCATGTTGCACCCATGTTTGCAAAACTGCTATTTTGATTTACTCTATTGCATGATATTTTATGTGTACAAATGATTTCAACTTAATTTTGGGATTAGTTAATGTACCCTTTTGGATTACACCCTAGCTTGCTATTTGTATGCCATAATCCACTTGTCACCTTAGGTTGGTTCATTATAGTTGGTTAATACTGAAATCAACATGGATGGTTAGACCGGAATAGAAATGCATAGCCATGCCACGTCATCACATGTACATGAAATTTTGAGTATAAATTTTGACTAATGGAATATGGAACAATGATGATAACTTGTGTGTCATGTGTGGTCACACAAAGAGATTGAGTTGTTGTGGCGAGGAGGTCGCACAATGATGTTGATTTGTGAGTAGCACGTGGTGCTTGGTAACCAACCGGGGGTTTAATCATTTTAAGATTGAAGCAAGTGGAAGGGGCAAGTGTGCCAGGGTGGGCTCAGAGGAGCTGAGGGTATGTGTATGTCTTGCTTTAATCAATCCTAAGGATTTAACCTTGCGAGCCTTTGACCTGAGTCTATCATGCAACCACATGTCTGTTATGGGGCAGCCTAGCTGACTAATTTGCAAATGCTTAACATGAGTGCTATCGTGGTGGCTTGAGACCCGTGGTGGTAACCAGTCCATGCTTGGGGGTGGCTCACATGGCGCAAGAGGGGGCCTCATAGGTGGTGTAACCTTGGTGTTGAAACCTTAGCGGGTAGCATCGGGTTAAGAGGATGCATTGTAAAGGCTTTGTTATAATCGTTCACCTGTGTGGTGCATGGTTGTATCATGTGGGTAAAGTGCATAACCTCTACAGAGTGTACAAACTATTTGGATAGCCGTGTTTCACTAGATTGAGCAATGCTCGGGAATTACAAATAAGGGTGGTTAATTAAAATAAACAACTGTTATGGGATGGCAAGATGCCATGTGGATAATGGAACTTGATTTAGGATAGAAAACTTGGGTTTATTTGAGAATCACCGAATCTATTTACTTGTTATTATTTGTTTTACTGTCTTTTCAATCTATGTATTGTATGTATTCTTAAATGCTACTTTATTGCAAATGAACCCTTAGCCTTTCCTTTGGAATAAGCCTGCATATAGCTATGATAGAATTGCATTTTGTGTACAACTTGTTGAGTACGTGTTGGTGTACTCACCCTTGCTTAACAACCAACAACAGTGGAGGAATCATCATCGTCATTGGAGGAGGACTTTCAGGTGGACGCGTGTCACTAGGCCAATCCTTGTCACGCTTTGTGGTGTCGATGGGACATCTACGTTTTTACTACTTTCCAACGCATTTGTCTCATTGGTCTTAGTATTGCCTTGTGAGGTGAATATTGTAAGTGATCATAAGATCGTACACTAGTTATATTCAATGAATAAAGTCTTATTATTCTTATCGCAGGTATGATATGATGCTTACCGATGTTAAGCTGTGTGCACTAGCGATTGATCCCGGACTAGTGCGGTAAACACAAGGATTGAATTGGTGAATTCGGGTCTTTACATATACCACCTGCAAAAAATTGGGTAAGTCTGATAAAGACTTGATCAAAACTAACATGGTTTTGAACAACTTCACAGGCAATCCCACTGAGGCTAAAGGAGTCATAGTTACAGAATTGACTGCTAGCAGCAAAACTTTGCCGACAATTTTCTTCATCATTGATGCCAAGGGCAATTATAGTGTGTTGCTTAGACGAGATTGGATACATGCCAATTGTTGTATACCGTCGACCATGCATCAGCTACTCATCCAATGGAACGGGGATGAAGTCGAGGTTGTCCTGGCCGATACATCGGCTCATATTGCAATGGCTAGTTCAGATGCGAATTGGCCACATGAAGAGGCCGAATGCATATTGGGCCAAGTACTTGACGATTGTGACTTTATTTGTATTGGTAAAGCGGGGCTTATGTCGATCAGTGTCAAGCCTGCGCACGTTTGATCGGGCAAATGAGGTTTTGTGTAGATAGGGTCAGAAGTAGTGGAAGCCCTGCAAGACAGAATGCAGAGCTATCAGCAGATGACGGCTTGCTACGAGGTCATTAAAGATTTCCAAGTAGAAAAACTAGGCCAAGGTTTTACTTCTGCCTATTTGCTCGAAGAAGTTGACATAGGGGAGGGTGATAGAAAAAGGCCCACTTTTGTAAGTGCAAATTTAGACATAGCATACAAAGCAAGGTTAGTTGAAATTCTAAAGAAGTATAAAGATTGTTTTGCTTGGGAGTACTATGAGATGCCTGGTTTAAGCCGATAGCTTGTCGAACATCGGCTATCCATAAAACCAAGGTATTAGCAGTTTAAACAATATCCACGGCATTTTAATATGGCTTTGTACAATATAATCAAAGAAGAAATAGAGCGATTGCTGAAGGCCAAGTTTATCAGGCCTTGCTGATATGCTGAATGGGTCTCTAATATCGTCCCTATCATGAAGAAGAATGGTAAACTCCGGGTGTGCGTGGACTTCAGGGATCTAAATAAAGCAACACTAAAGGACGAATATCCAATGCCAATAGCCGATATGCTTATCGATGCTGCATCGGGTAATAAAATTATCAGCTTTTTTGATGAAAACACTGGGTACAATCAGATATTCATGGCGGAAGCTGATATACCCAAAACCGCCTTTAGATGCCCTGGTGTTTTAGGGTTGTTTGAATAGATGGTTATGATGTTCAGCTTAAAGAACGCTGGTGCAACTTATCAGCGGGCAATGAATTTAATCTTCCATGATTTAATCGGCCACATTGTCGAAATTTATATAGATGATGTTGTTGTAAAATCAAAGGACGATTTGCAACATCTGGTCGATTTGGAGAAGGTTTTCTAGAACACAAGGATGCATGGCTTGAAGATGACACCTTGAAGTGCACGTTCGGTGTATCGGCTGGACAATTTCTAGGCTTTATGGTCCATGAGAGAAGAATTGAAGTTAACCAAGAGAGGTCTAAGGCCATAACCAACACAATGCCGTCGACATGCAAAAATGAGTTGAAAAGTTGATCGGCAAAATTAATTATTTACATTTATTTATTTGAAATTTGTCTGGTCAAATTCGAGCTTTCACCCCGTTATTGAAACTAAAGGTCGGCTGAGCAGATTTCATATTTTCCCTTTACCGATTGCAGGGTCAAATCGGTTAGCATGCTCTGAACCAGGTGTTCGTCTGGTGTGCTGTAGCTGAAACCCTACTTCATGTTTTTGGCATCAACAGTGTCCTTGTTGTAGTAAAACTTTACAAATGTGCCTCCACCAATACCTTTTAATACTCCCAGGGTTCACACAACACAAACTGTTTATGTTCTTCACTATCTTCGTTGAGGGAAAGCAACTGCCTCAAAAAGTGATACATTTCATTCTGAAGTAACAAGAATTAGCTAATAAATATATAAGAAACATGGAAGTGGCAAGTTTAGTTCCCTCGTGATCTCTGACAGACATTAGAACTCAAATCCATACATGATAATTTTGAAATTTCAATAAAATGCACTGCCTGTCATAATTACCTTCACAAATGGAGCAAGATCGGAAGGAAGCAGGAGAACATCAGGAGCTGACGAAATCTCCAATGCTTCCTTGGCAAATGAGAAGTCCAAGGGTACACCAGCAGCAGGTGGATATAGAGGATAGTAGCTGTAAGTGGGCATATTACATCAGAACTCAGAACTACAAACATCATCTGTCCTGAGTAATGTAATTCTGCTTAAGATATATGGAACTGCCTTTGTTGCTTCAATGTGTGTTGCAAGTCTCCCAATTCTATGTCCAGGCGTCAGGATGTCCACTGTACAGCAGCCAAAATGTATCTGGAACATGAAAAATGCAACAGTTTTAGAGAAGCCTACACTGAAGTTAACGATACTTTTTGATAAATAGCACAACATGAGATCGACAACTTTTTCCATAATACGTATGAGATGTACTAATTAAGCCCTATCATCTGAGATAAAGTTCTCACAGTAGGGTCAGCGAGGAACCAGCTTTGTAGAGAACTAGAAAATTTTTCGTGGCGTAACACGCCGCGCGTGTCGTTTTTTCGTAGAAAAAATTTCTTTTTTCGGCGATGTTTTATTTTTTTAAATCATCGAAATAATGAGCGAAACGGCTGAAAGAACACAAACGAAATCACGTTTTTTCCGATTTATCTAGGCTTCTCTCATGAAGGATCCGCGATCGTGTTAAATCGAAAAAGTCCTTTTCGTAAAAAATAGCCGGAATGATCGAAATGGCATCACGATTTTTTTCCCGGATCTATTTAGGGGCCTCTCACAAAAGATCCGCGATTCTCTGAATCGGATCCGCGATCATGCTAAATCGAAAAGGTCCTTCTCGCAAAAAATACTCGGAATGATCCAAACGCTACTAAGTTTTTTTTGGTATCTATTTAGGATCATCTCATGAAAGATTCGCATTTTTTTAAGGCCCTCTTCGTAAAAAACGTGAAAAGAACCAATACGTAATTACGGATCGTAAAAAACGTGAAAAGAACCAATACGTAATTACGGATATTTTAAAGGACTTAAATGCAGCTCGGAAGGCGTGAGGGCACGGGAATTTTGCCAACTTTAGTAAATACTAGATAAGGACCCGCGCTATGCCGTGGCGTATGAAATTTGTGTGAGTTCTGAGAGTTTAACAGAGAAAACATGGATCAATACATAATCTTTGAAAGTTATTGAACTATATTCAGAAAATTTTGAAGATTAATTATGAACTCTGAACAGTATGTCTGGGAAAACTGCTTTTAAGATTGCCTAGAAAAAATTCGTTAAGAGATTCATATACTCCCATTATCGTCACACTATACTACAGGAAAGGCATATTATTATAGCATAGCAGTATTTTGTTTGCATTGAACAACTTATAGCTCAACAGCTAGAAACATGAAGGCCTTCTTGATCATCATTTGTATTTAAGAGTTTAGGCTAATAGTTCACACTACACTGAGAAGGAAACAAAGAAAAGCTGAAAGCACGAGCTGGGCAAAAAACTCAAACCATTACGGAACACTAAGGTACGGATGTGATTACATAACTTCAAAATTTCAAATGGAACAATGATATCAACTTCAATCTAACACAGTGTCAAGTCATTCGATAAATAAGAGACAATAGGGTATATCATTTATGCTACTCCGCATATAGTACATTCGCTTTCTAGGACATAACTTGCTGGATCGAATAAGCATTTCTCCAAAAAATCATGATTTAAGGCAAGACATTAGATTAGACAAAGAAATCTGATAATATTGGGTACATTTTCATAAGCATTAGCAAGACAACGATAGCAATGAATAGGGGTAGATCGAATCACCAAATCCAAACAGTAACATAAAACTTTTTGCGTAAAGCTAGAACCGCATTAACTCTGCTAATATTTCAAACTTACACCATCCCTTTTATTCTGTGAGTCCCTGTACGATACAATTTCAGAGAAATCAAAACCTTTTCGCTGAAAGGAAGCTTGCACAGAGTATACTCCAAATATTTTCATATTTAGAACAGCAGTACAAAATCTAGCTGCACCACTATATCCCAATATTTAAAGGCGTTTTTTCATTTTTTTTCCTGCTCATTCAACATGAATCCTTGTGGTCTGCCACGCTCCTCTTGCCAAATCACCCCGCAATACAAAACTTTAACATGCTAACTTTTGTAGCTCACACACTCTGGATGATCACCGAACTCCCACCGCTTGCCTTTGCAAAGATCACAATTTTTTTTCTCGTTACTTTACCAAGGGTAAATTGGTGAATATCGAATAGATTGTTGGCTACCAAAGATTTCTTAATATATGCTAGTTCCCAATATATAGCGCCAAAGCCAAATCATTTTATCTTTTCTGATAGTGAAGCCTAAATATCAGAGATATGTTTCGTAATGATAACAATGATGGATATATTACAGCCAATTTTCCCAAGCTAAAGAACCAACACATGTTAACACTGGTCTATAATTTAGATTTTCAATAATCGGCTGCTCAATTAGTAAGATTCGCGACACAGTGCATAGCTTAGCTAAACCAAGATTTCGAGAGGACTGCATTAGCAATATCCTATAGAGCCTGTAATTTCCATTAACACACCCACGCACTACATGCCCACCCGTAATACATGTGTCATGTTGCCTATAGTTAATCTTGAATTTTTATCTATTGACGGTAGAGTGCTAAAAATATACCCACATGTGAGTCTACCTACAATTTAAGCGCATCATGCATGTTGATCCACTTAGCACTGCAAGATACAATCTCATGAATGACAAAGACCGAGCATATAGGAAGGTTTCAATCAAAAGATCATATTTTATTGTATAAAATCTTCATGTTGATTCCAAATTTGTCACAGATGGGAATCATCGGCGCTGCCATGAAGATGAGTAAACATAATTAGCAAAGATAGCAAGGTCAGCCGATCAAGACATACCAAGGTTTCGGCTTGTGCGGCTCCCGAGGTGACACCCAACAAGAGGAGGAGAAAGAAAGGCGCTCTCAAATGCATCGTGTGACGGTCTCCTTGCTTACCTGCCATGGAAATTATGATAATGCTTTAATAATCAAATTAATTAACTTGAACCAGGAAACAACAGGAAAAGGAAAAAGAAAGGGTGGAATCAGTCTCAGGGACAATCGACTCGCCTATCTATATAGTCATCCGATCCAAATCCAAAAATCAAGACTAAGACGATGATTCATGCAACCAAGAAACAGTTGGACCAGCTAATCGGTAGATAAACCGATCGAATCCAGCAGGCAGGGCAACAGAGCCAACCCCTCTTCAACAGATCAATGGTGCCAGTTGCTGCTAATTATGTTTACTCATCTTCATGGAACAGAGCCAACCCTTCTTCAACAGATCAATGGTGCCACTATACTGACATGAATATACAAAGCAATACTTTCATGGATCCAAGAAATACCGCCATCCCTCTCGAAAATTGTGCAAGCTAATTCTCGCAACTTGTAATAAGTATCATGTTTAGTGGAATCTATAAGTCTAATTTCGCAAATTCTGGACAACTTGTTCAAAGTCTATTATAAGTCCAGAAAACCACAAAAAAAGAGCAAAATGCCTGTTGTTATGAAGCTACTCAAAGAACATCAAAACTAAGTAACCATCAATCTATCTGTCCTATAAACCACTTCTTGAACACATGACTAAGATTCTAAAGCAAAATTGCAGCAAGATGCATCGAGTGTTTTTAGTATAAGATACATAAGTGATTGCAATGTCAAACTATTAAGCTAACATGAGCCAAAAAGGGTCACTATCTCTAGTCTTGCCAAGAGAAGCACTCGTGCTCATCATATTCCAAATCCTCTGATTATGAATGTGTTCCTACGCTGCACGATATAGAAAGAAAAAAGAATGAATAATCTTGTGCGATCAAGATCTTTTAGTAGACTCTTCGAGTCGCCTACTCCGCAATTGCCATCCTTGATTTTGTGCGCTTTATGGAACCCATTGTTGCAGAGAAATAGCTAATCAATTAGAACGGCAAACCGCCCACAGGAGATATCACCACATCATCAAAGAACGCTTTGGGATGCGAATATCGTAATGGAAACAGGCGTAGTAGGCAAGAAAGCGCCAAGAAGCATACATCCACCAAAGCACGACTCCAAAAGGTTCAAATTTCCATTTCCTAAATTGTTCATCCGAGGTCGAAGAAGATAAGTTGGAAAAATGTGAAGGAACCGCCTTGTTTCAAAACCACCCGTAAAGTCGACTCAAAATTGAGCATGATTATTGCTTACAAAAACCAATCACATTATTATGCTTACAAAACCAACAACATACGAAAACAAAGAACAAAGAACCTTGACCAACTTGTGCTTCATCCTCTCATCCAGATGCTTATACGCCCAAAACCCAACTTCCAATAGAGTAGAGAAATCGGTTAAAACTCCAAAATGCAAAGATCGTAAGAGGAAGATAGCCGACTCCACCCTATTAATAATCGATGTAACACCTTAGAAATGTAATTGGTTATCACCGACATCACAAGAAAAAACTTGAGTGGCTAACAAGGCGTAAGAAAAGAGACCTTCCAAAGAATCTCTTGGTATGTAGTCGTGATTATAAAATCAGATTGCTCATAACGATCGATAGCCGTGAATTGGCAAGGAAATGAAACCATCACTCATAACATACATGTCAAGTTAGACACCGCCGTTAAAGGAACACATTACCCGTAAATCATCGACACGGTCTTGAATTTCTGTAATTACTCAGAGAAAACGGTAATCATAGTGAATAAAAGCAATTTACGCAGCTACTTATCTAAAAATAACTAAATCAACATTAAGTTTTTATAGTAACCTGCTCTCTTTATTAATCTATCAAGACTTAACATCGCCAGATTCCTACAAAGACCGAAAGAATACAACAAAAGTCCAAGTGAAAACCACAGTAAAAGTAGAGAAGGATTGTGTCTGAAGACAGAACTTTACTCTTCGATCTCTGAGGAAAAACCAATTTAGAAATATAACCTCAAAGAATATAAGGTAGCACATGTGTATATGGTAACTGAACTTGAAGACATATAAAAAGAAAGGAACAAGAACAACACACATCTCGATCACGCTCACCAGGAAGTGTAGAGAAAATCAAATCGCTTCTCAAGGAAATTATGAAATGGGGTGCCAAATGGGCCAAGCTTCTCTGAAAAGAATGATGCTAGTCTGGTTGCTCAAAATGTGCAAGCTGTGGAATGGAAAAATGGCAGAACAAAACCTAAAGCTTGAGCGTAGCAAAACCACACAGTTCCCTAGAAATTGTGGCAGCCACTCAAAATTGCTACAGCTCAAGATAACAATTTTCTCTGGCCTCTCGAATTTAGGCAGATTAATCTATAGAGACAAATGCTACAACATTAGAGAAATAACAGCAGCAAAATCATGACATGGACCCAAATAAATCTGCTTAAAGCAGTTAATAAGATACAAATCCTAGATAGCATCCAAGCCAAAAATAAAGCAGGAGAATGAAGCACAAAACAAGTGCTGTAGCTTATCTTAACTGGTAGGTCACGTGATTATCATATCATTTCACTGCAACTATGCTCAGTTGCTTGAATGAAAACTTCTATCTATTTAGTTCCTTATTTATATGTGAATATACATTTTCCCCAAATCTAAAACTCAACTGCTTTTGACAAGATTCAACCTGCTTTTGCCAATCCACGAGGCGCTTGGACTACAAGCGCCAAACCAAGAAAAACATCTAGTAAAACCACCGATATTAGAAGCTAATTCAAGCATGAGTATGGAACAAAACCAAAGTCTTGGAGGGCAGCATCAGCAGCACAAAATGAATCTTAGCACAACTACTACACAAAAGTCAGAATAAAACAAATATAGTACAAGCAACAGATAAGCTCAGAGGGCTTTACTTTCTCGCCTATCATTATAAAACAAATTACATGTTCATCCTTGCCACACGATCAGCTCTTCCACTCATCTATGAAAATGAATATGAAATTACAAAGAAGACGGGCTTGTACGCCTATTCCTCTTGCTAGGTCTATCTTTATGCATGACTCAGATCAGATATATAAATTAAGATTTACCCGTATGTAGTCTCCAGAATCGATATAGCGGTCGGTACCATCATCCCAATTTTTGACAGATGTGAAGGCAACCGCTTTTGCAGTATATATCCAAATTTCATTGTAAATCGAGAAAAAAAAGATCATGCATCAATCTAAAGAATCGAAGGTATGCAGCAGAAAGTGCAAAACATCAGTTCTAACTATCCCTAGTTCAAAGACAAAAAAAGGTCCATTTGAGAAATGTAACTCTAGACACATGTGAAGGCACGAAAACAAGTTTAAGTGGAATAATCAGGTTAAAGAACACACTGTGCTAGTAGCAGTAGGAAAGAGAGCTTCGACAAGGCATGCTTGGAAGAGCAATTCTACCCGCTCCTTAATTATTGGAAGTAGTCTAGAATGGTGTACCGCAATACCCTGTATAAGAATAGGCAACATCAACTCTATAACAGGTAAACTTCTATCTTGTTCGGTTAAATAGAAAACAGCACTATAGGAAATTTGCTCGATGCCATTCTTTTCTTCTTCTGGCCGTTTAATTTTTGTGTAGCACAAAGTGACTTAGGAAACATAATGAAGTGGGATCCTTATATGCGAGAAAGTAAAATGATTAACTCGATAATAAAGTATACCAAGAAATTACCTGCCTATGTTCTCACCTAAGCCATAAACCACGCTCACAACGGAAACGGGAGAAATGTGGAAATTACTTGTCTATGTTCTCCTTAGCACCAAAGACCAACACTTACTAACGGAAACGTGGAGAAAAGGAGTAAGAATTTCAAAATTCATAAACAAAGAAAAATGGTATATCCACAACTAATGAATAAGGATGATGAGAAGCATACTATGCATGATTTGAGGGTAATAAAACTAATATAGAACTGAATTCATCAACACATATCCCACTAAGGCATTAACAGCTAATGTAAGTTTAAGAAATAAAGAGGCAAAGAGCAAGCACGTAAAAACACACAATGCATAACTAAATAGATATATGAGTAATCTACAATTAGGTACTGTTATTACATGGTCTGATACTAAAAGTAGCCAACATCATAAAGTATCTCGGGAAACTAATTGACAATAGGACCTAACAAACTTCCATATCATTTTCAGATTCAAATATTTTTTGAAAAAATCAAAGGTCAAGGTGGCATCCTATGAGCAAAGTAGCTTAATCATTCCTTACTCAGAAACCACTAAACCTCATTGCAAATGAAACAACGGAGAAATATTTAGCGAGGAACGGTTGAGCAAGATGTACAATTGTTGTCTTATAACTCTAATGACTTGAGCCATGTGGCAAAACAAAAGAAAAAAGAAGTTAGATCTCGTGATGGTAAAGCCAAAATTCCTAATACCCAATTCAATCAATTACTTCCAGAAGGAAAAGAAAACTCCTTCAAACAATCAAGTAAGAGTAATTGAAGCTTTTTTGTCGCCATTTACTTTGCAAAGGAAAGAAGGAAGGAAGGAAGTAAAGTCCAAGTATCCTTCTCCTTGCTTCACAAGAAAAATAAAGCGCAAAACAATTGGAAAACATCCTAATAATGTAAGACTAATTAAAAGCAAGATTAAAGACCGTAAAGGAGAAACTAACACACCCCATTATCTCAAGGATGGCTTGGCATTAATTATTTAGGGACAACATCGAATAACAAAGAAGCTAGATACGATCGTACCATGAGTTTGCATCATATAAAACAAGAAGAATAGCATTGAGCACATGAGCAAAAATAGGGATAGAAACTGAACCTGTTGAGCCACAGGAAGTTCTTGAACTGGTTTATCTAGGACAATTTGACGTTGGAAAGCAGTATAGGACAACCAGAAAGGCTGAGCGATTTCACAATTCTGCACCAACGATGATAGCAAGCACCTCATCCCCGATCAGAGTATAACCTGGATAGGGATCCAAGCTAGGTGGATAAACCACGATGTAATTCCAAACAAGAATTATAGAAAAGATACGTCTAGCATACAAAAGAGATCATTGAACATGATTATAGAAACCAAAAAGCTGCAAACCTCGCAAATTATCTAATGTATATAAGTCAAGGATAGAACTGCAGAAGAAAAATCTGAAGTTAGGGAACATAAAAAAACCTAAAGAACACAAATCTTGGTCTCACCTTGTTCATCTTATATGTGTATTAAGCTAGGAAAATAGGATGTACCTTAGTATCGAACAGGTTTCCAGTTCAGAGAGGTAACTTTCACAATCCACATAAGGAAAATTCAGGTTAATTCCCAACAGTATCATTCGGTTCCCCTGTTTGCTGGAATACCAACTTTTTTTTATCTGCGTTGCAACAATTGTAGCCCACAATACTTACGATCTACTTTTTATGATTATAGATAAATAATCGGTAAAAGGAAAGGAGTAAATTGTATGAAGCACTGAGTAGGTCGCGAAAAACAATATCATTTTGTTATGTATTAACTGGGCAATGCCAAAATCTACATCCACCAGAATGCAATGTATATTTCTTAAAGTTCATTCATTGAGTAATAAGACTAAAACTATCAGGCAAATAACTGTATGGCTAACATCAACCAAGCATAAGTAAAGGCCAGCTCAGAAACAACATGATGATAAGCCTACACACAGGAAATGCAAGCAACAAAGAGGTAACAGAAAAAGAAAACACAATGACTAAGGGATGTACATGCATAAGATGGAAATTGCAGAGCATAAAGAGAGCAACAATCGTAATATCAAGCACAACACAGAGTAAAATAAGGGCAATCGACACACAATAGGTTCGCTTACCGCCAACCTAAACGAAACGCGCAGACCATAAACAAGTATGCGTACTAAATCAAACGAAGCTAATTGCGGTGCAGAAGCCTACATCAAGCAAAAAGTAACGACGCTGATGAATAAGAGAAGGAAGTGCTGCAAGACTAACCGCAAAGCAAAATCAGTGAGCACAGTCAGACACAATCAAAGACACCGATGAAAGAGCCACAAACGCCGAATAATAATGTCGCCAAACGAGCTTAACGAGGCAAGGTCTGCAGGGGAAAAGAAGAACAAGATCAGCAAAGCAGAGCATACGTATAACAACCAAACCCTAGATCATAGAGAGAGGAACAATCGCAACACCGAGGACAACACAAAGCTAAAAACCGACAACAGATACACGACAAGCTAGTCGACCGGCCGATGCAAAGGAAATAAACACAGTGTAAGCAATCAATACGCAAAAAACCAAAAGAAGATAACCCGGGTGTAGAATCGTAAACTAAGGTAAGAGTAACAATGTTGACGAAGAAGGCAGGCATCGGCCGAAAGATTTGTCGCAAAGCGCGATCCACAGACTGAGTCGACGAAGGGGAAAAAATCACATCGGAGAGGTCGAGCACACGGAGCAAGCCCGATCGCCTGGGAACGGATGAAGGGCGACACAACGAGGAAGGGCGATGGCCGGCCTGGGCCAAAGGCCGGCACGATCAACGAATCACCGACGGAAGAGGCGCACCGGGCGAAGGAACGGACGATGGATAGATCGACAGCTCCGGCTTGATTCAGGGCGAGCTGGGCCGAGATGGCACAAGGGCGAGGAGAGGACACAAGGGCGTGGGGGAGGTCCCTGTGAGCAAGCGGAGGAGGCGAGGGACGGGGCGAGGCCGGACCGTTAGAGCAGGCGCAGGCGCAGACTGGGGCGGCGGATCTCACGGGCCGAGAAAACGAAAAAGAGGAGGCGGAAGAGCAAGCGCTAGGTTTTGGTGCGGAGTCGGAGGGCCGATTCGGGCGTTCGCTGATCCGTCCGATCCATCGGGCGACGCAAGACTCTCGAGCGCAGGATCCCGACGGACGGGGTGAAAATTCGGGTGACGTGGCATGGCTGAGGAGGTCCCAATTCTCTCGGCTTTAATAGATTAGTTATATTAGTTATACAGTATATCTAGTGTGCAAAACAAGAATATTGTGGCAGCATACAGGCTTAGGAATCTCCAAGCATTGAATGCACGACCATGTATGTCGGGACCCGAATCTTCAAATCAGACCCTCAGTGTATTTCAGATTAGTCCAGATCACGCTTAGTACACACAGATGAACAAAGGTTGAAGTACCACAATCATACACAACGGAATTAATAATAAAGTACTTCAAGCATAATTATAACCGAAGTTACACGACCTTATGGTCACCTTACAATAATTCACCACGCAGGCTTATAAATATCAAAGTAACACAAGTTCAATAGCGGAAGCAAAAGTACGTCAATGGAAACCCTCGTAGCCACAGGCAACCGACGAGTCTCAACCCTAATCCTCCTAACCTTCATTGAATTCCTCTTCCCAAGCTGGTATAGTTTCTTCTTCTGAGGTTTTTGTTGTAGCAAGGGTGAGTATACAACATACTCAACAAGTCATGCACAATGCAATTCTATTACTACATGCATGGCTTATTCCAAAGGAAGGGCTTAGATGGTTATTTTGCATAAAGCAAAGATTTCTTTTTAACAGTAATCCTACTAGAATAAAAGCGGTAAAACCAATATTATTAATAATTAATTTTCAATTCTTTTCCAAGAGTTTGGCACATAGCCCTAGTTTGATTCATCGTCTTTGGCACACGTACCACCAATTCCACATTTTTATTTTAAAATCTAACCCTTGATCAGAATCCCCGAGCATTGTCCAATACAGAGGACGCGGCTATTCGAATAGATTTAACACACACTCTGTAGAGATTGTACACTTTACCCATAGGATACATTCGCTCACCACACAGGTGATTGATTGCAACAAAGTCCTTCGGATACTAACACTTAACCAGTGAACCTCTCCAGTATTACCTTTCTAACACTTCCCACACACAGAGCCAAAGTTTAGAACAGGCAAATACAGTTGGATGAGTACCAAGTCGCAGCACAGGTACGCTCCCCCATACGGTTACATTTTTGTGTAACTGTCACCCCGAGGTGTCAAAGGAAAGATATTAGAACCCTACTAAACTAGGTCCATTCCATTCTGGACTAGTGGTTGTACGAGAAACTCAGTTCAAAGGCTCGCAAGTTGAAGTCCTTAACTATCCCGGGCAAAACTTCCGTTTTATACTTCTCGGCACACAGCCTTTACAATAACAATACATCACGTTGCCACACAGGCCCACCTGGCACGAAGCCTTCTTGCCACTTGCTCCGGTCCAAATCCTTTCCCATCCCAGGTTTGCATTTATGCAACACATGCCAATGCCCACTTCATTGCATGAGTAGAACCACACAGGTCGCTACCCCCAATTCCATCTCATGACATCATCGCATTATTCCAAAATGCATTTCATAATTGTTTAGTCAATATTCTTTGCAAATTTGAAAGTCATTCCACGTACATAAGCACACTAAGCAGCTAATCACGGTCTAGCCTCCCGTGTTGGCTTTATAATATCAACCAACTCTAATTAATATCTTAAGTTGACAAGGATTGCAGGGCATACAATTAATATTAACAAGGTGGTATTAACAAGGTAGGGGTATTATCTAAACTACCCAAGATTAATCAATATCATTTTCTTAATGAATATAGCATGCATAGTTTAAATAGAAATACATTTTAAAAGTCTATGGGCAATATGGCCAAAGCATGACTTACCTTCGAAAAGTAGTTGATTCTGGTCTGGCTCTTGCGATGGCCCTCCGAAATCCTCCTCGATGGCTTCCGGCAGTTCGGAGTCTACGCACATTCATGCAAACATACAATAAATACTCAATACAGATAACAATATCAACTCTAAAAATAAATTAAAATTCACTAATAAATGGTTCACATTTTTACAAATTTTTAGGAACTGGAATCACCCAATTCGAGTTAAAACGCAAAAGTTATAGCATTTGCAAGTTTCAAATTCAAATAAAGAAATAACCGAATTAAATGATTTATTTTTCCTTTCGAAAATCCGGTTAAATCTCGGCTTGACACGTGTCAACACCAGAATTAACCACGCCGACATCGACATCGACATGTGGGCCCGGATGACGCCATGTCGATGTCAAGACACCCGCGTCCACCCATCGACAAGCGGGGTCCGATGAACAAAGGTTTCGGCCCAACCGGAAGCCGACACGCCGCCGCCTCGACGGCGGTCCACACGCCGCAACATCCACGCCGCTTATTTCAAATCCTACGGCTCGGATGCGCACTTAAACAGCTTGACCTAGCGACGACGTGGGACGCACCAAATACGGCGGATGAAGATCCAACAATGAGGTATACCGAAGCGCTTTCTATTCACCGCACCTGCCGCTTAATCTCGCGAAAAGCAAGAATCGAACGCCATTATCAAAACTTCACGCAGCAGCCTACGTGGTTGCACCGGCGGTCGGATGAGAATCTAACGGCCATTTTTACCCGATGAAATCCTTGCCTAGCGCCACAGAGGAAAGAACGGTCGTTACCTCGGTCGTCCGATGAAAATCCTACTACTACGCTTCCGGGAGTTTACTATTCACTAGCCTACGGGTTCGACCGTAACCGCGACGCTCACCATCTAACGGCCGAGATCTACCGATATTGCTTCAGCTCGATTCAAAGAAAAGAACGCGTGGCTTTACCTTGAGCGTTGGATGGCGATCCGACGGTTGCTGGAGCTCGGGGGTGTTGATGAAGGCGCGGCTGCTTCTGGTCGCCGAACTTGGGGAAGACGAAGTGGCGACGGCGTTTTCGGGCGTCTCCGGTCGGAAGAAATGGCCCACTGGACGCGGCGTGTCACAGCTAACTCGACGAGGGTCTCAAGTGTGGTGAAGAGCGGCGGACGACAGCGGAATGCGAAGAAAACCGAGGCGAGGAACGATGCTACTCCGGTGAGCTCGAGCGGGGTCTACGGTGTACAGGAGTGCATGAGAGATGGGGCAAAATGAGCGGAGTGAGGTGCCACACGCAATGGACCTTATCACCTGCTCGAACAAGCCTTGGGTTGCGCGCAAATCCCTGACGAAATCCACGACGGCCAACGGGCGACGGCGGTGCAGCAGTGCTCCCTCCCGATGCAGCGAGATCAACGTCCACCGTTCGATTGCCATCCAACGGCGTTGAGCGAATAACGTTTCGGCGACATCGCACCACGCCGATATCCCAACGCCACTTACCGATCCAACGCCTCACGCGCCATGCGCGACGCGGCCATCCACGCCCGCCTGACGGATCGCACGGCTCTAATCGATGGTGTTAGGGTTTTGTTTGCTGAGCACGATGTTGGGCCTGGCCGACACCGTAGCTTGGCAATTTCCGCTTTTCCTAATAAAAACAATTTTAGAAATTCAAAGTAATTAATTAGGGCACTAAAAATACTCGAAAAATTCTAGAAAAATTCCAAAAAATATTTCTGAGTATTTTGAGCCTAAATAAAATATTTTTATTCATTTTTGATAATTACCTTTTCTGATATTTAATTATTCAAGAGAAGGATAACCCAAATTAATTTCAATTAAATCCAATAATTCCCAAAAATTTCAGATAAATTCAATTAAATGCAAATACATTTTAATTAATTCACAAAAATTTAAATAACTCCAAAAATTAAGATTAAGCCAAATTTTGGGATGTAACAAACCTACCCCCCTTAACAGAATCTCGACCCCGAGATTCGATGCCTAACTAGAGAATAGGTTTGGAAACTCCTTTTTCAGATCTTCCTCTCGCTCCTGTGTGGCCTCGCTTCAGGTGATTGCTCCATCAACTCGCAAAAACGGGTGGTTTTGCTCCTTGTTTTCCGATCCATCAGATCCGCAATTTTTATCTGGTTGTTCCTTGTAGGTCAAATCTTCCCGTAGTTCAACTTCTTCCAAAGGATGTTTGCTCTTCAGCACTTGGAGACACTTCTTGAGTTGCGATACAAGAAAGACATTGTGTACTCGCTAATGATCATGTAACTCCAGCTTGATACGCTAACTCGCCTTCTTAGCTTATGATCTTAAACGGTCCTACATATCTTGGCGCAAGTTTACCCTTTTGTGAAACCTCCGACTCCTTAAGAGGTGTAACTCGAGATACACATAATCTTCGTGTTCAAAGCTCAAATCTGCATGATTGTCCGCAGAACTCTTCTCGCTTTGATCAAGGCGATTTTCAACCTTTCCTTATCAATACTATTTGCTCTTCGCTTCTTGGAGTATGTCTAGTCCGAAGACACGACGCTCACCAGTCTCATTCGAATTTAACGACATCCTACAAGGTCGACCATACAATGCTTCGAAAGGTGACATCTGAAGACTAGCCTGATAACTGTTGTTGTAACTAAACTCCGTATACGGCAAACATTTATCCCAAGTCGATGTATATGCCAACGCACAGGCTCTTAACATATCTTCTAATATTTGATTGACTCTTTCACCGCCCATCCGCTCATGGATGATATGTCAGACAAGTTCAAGCGGTGCCCATTGTCAGATGCAATTTATCCCAAAATCTTGAGGTAAATTGGGTACTCGTCTGACACTATCTTCTTTGGCACTCCATGCAAGCAAACGATTCTTGCCATGTATAGCTCTCGCCAACTTATCTCCGAATAGGTTGTCTTCACCGGTATGAAGTGCACGACCTTTGTCAATCGATCCACGATGACCCATATGGAGTCATAACCTCCTTGCGCCCTGACAAATTCCGTAATGAAATCCATTCCGATTTCTTCCCATTTCCACTCGTATTTTTAATGGCTACAAAGATCCCGCCGGGTCTCGATGCATAGCTTTGACTCGCTGGCATACATCACATAGTGCTACGTGTTCAACTACTTCTCTTTTCATATTCGGCCATCAGAACCTCTCCTTTAAATCTTGGTACATTTTTGCACTTCCTGGGTGAATCGAATACTTGGAGTCGTGAGCTTCCTCCAATATTAACTGCTTTAACTCCTTTTTGTTAGGCACACAAATGCGCTCTTTCATCCACAACGTGCCTTGTTCGTCCAGCTTGAATTCTTTTGCTTGCCCTTCCTCCATCTTGGCTTTGATTCGCTCGATCTTCTCATCATTTTTCTGACCATCTCTAATCTGGTCTTCCAAGATGGGCTTTACCTCTAAAGCGACTACAAATCCTTCCGGAACAACTTCCAATTTCAACCTCTGAAAATCCTTGCACAAATCTCCCTGGCTTTCTCCCACTTTCATATTTAGACCATGACTTTTCCGACTCAAGGCATCAGCCACTACATTGGCCTTGCCGGGATGATAATGGATACCCATGTTGTAATCCTTGATCGCTTCTAACAATCTCCTTTGCCTCATGTTCAGCCGATTGGGTGAAAATGTATTTAAGGCTTTTATGGTCTCAGATACACCTCACACTGCTACCAATAAGATAGTGACGCCATATCTTTAATGCATGCACTACTACAGCCTAATTCTAGATCATGCGCCGTAATTTCCTTCATGTGGCCTTAATCGCCTTTGATGCATAGGTTACTACATTTCGCTTTGCATCAACACGCATCCAAGCCTTGGCGTGATGCATCGCAAGAGATATCAAAACTCGTGCACATCCGTTGAACTAACATCGGTGCCGATGTTAGTCGCTTTCTTCAATTCTTGAAAACTCTTCTCACAACTGTGTCCACACAAATTTCTTCTCCTTCTTTAGCAGATATGAATTGGCTCGGCAATTGTCGAAAATCCTTCTATAAATCGACGGTAATACCCACCATCCCAAGAAAACTTTGAATCACAGAATCGCTCTTCAAGGTTCCCAATGCAAGATTATCTCAACCTTACTTGGGTCCACCGCATTCTCGACGGTCATTACATGCCCTAGAATTCTACCTTGCTCTTCCAAGTCGATTCATCGAACTTTGCATACAACTATTGCTCTCTTAGCTTCTCCAAAGACTAATCTCAAATGTTGGGCGGTTCTTTATCCGTCCCTGAATAAACCGTAATATCGCCTATGAATACGCACTCACAAATTTATCTAAGATTCCATAAATACTTTATTCATTAGGTTCATAAAGTATGTTGGCGCATTTATCAATCCAAATGACATAACCGTGAACTCATAGTGTCCATATCTTGAAGAAAATGCGCCTTGGGTATGTCTTCGCCTTGATTTTCAATCGGTGGTATCCTCGACCTAAGGTCGATCTTAGAGAATACTCGCTTCCTCTTAATTGATCAAAAGATCATCTATCCGGTAATGGGTATTTATTCTTTATCGTCACTTCGTTAAGCGCCAATAGTCTACACACATCCCAAAACTCCCATCTTTCTACTTAATCTAATGTAACCGGTGCTCCCTAAGGTGACGAGCTCGGCCTGATGAATCCTTTTTCCAATAACTCCTCAATCTGCTTTTTCATTTCTACCAACTCTTCGGTGGACATCCGATATGGTCTCTTTGCTATTAGTGCTATTCCAGGAACTAAGTCGATTGCAAACTCTATGTCCCTCGTCGTGGCATTCCTGGTAATTCTCTGAAAACTTCCCGTATTCATCGACCATTGGTACATCTCTTATATCGACGGCCTCCAGATTGTTTACTAACATCCGCCCTTCTCGAATCGCCATCGCTTGAAATTCCACTTTTCTACCATCGTGGCTCTCAATAGACACAACTCTTCGCCGCAATCTAATACATGCCTTTATGCTTAGTCAACTAATCCATTCCCGTGATAACATCCGTGGTTTGGGCATCTAATATAATAAGGTTCGCTAGAACTCTACCCCTTTATTATTAGCTTAACCCTAGAACATCCGACCTTAGAGCGGAGTTTCGATCCAAGAGATTGACTAGAAGTGTACTTTTAAGGTTAACAATATCCAGATCATTTGTCACAAAGAAAATCTCGAAATGAATGAATGTGAAGCTCCTAATCGAATAACACAGAGCGGCATCGAGTTGACAAGGAACTTACCGAGCACGACGTCCGTGAGCGCTCGACTTGTCTCATGAAATGTGATTAATCCCGCCGCGTGATTGCTTGCGGTGTGGCTCCAGCTTGGGCAGGTCCTCGCTTCCTCCTCGGCGTGAGTTTTAGTGTGTGTTACCTGTTGAAGCGCATGGCGCCACACCTCCCTTCTTTGGGCACACGCTATTAAATGCCCGCCATTGCAATTGTAGCGCCTTCGACATCTCGCGGATTCCTCCGCTCGATTTACATTCTCGACCGGGTCCGGGAGTTTGTCCCGCTGGCCTCAGATCGGTGCGGTGTCCTCGATATTGCTTCCTTGATGGAACCCGGAGAATTGCCGAGGTATCATCCTTGGTTTCGAGGACCTTGACGCCCTCCTTGTCGCATGCCATGCGACGCTTATGTTATCATCAAGCTCCTTGCGCTTATCCTCCAAAGATAAGTGCCTTATTTACCAGCTCTTGGAAATCGGGAAAAGTGTGGGTAATCAATCCCACCTGTAAACCAGTGTTAAGTCCCTTCATGAAACGGGATTGTCTGGCCTTGTCGGTTGCCACATCTTCGGGGCGAGCGTACAATTGCGTGAATTTATTCAAATAGTCACCACGATCGACCTCCTTGTTTCAAAGATTCTAAATTCTTCCTTTTTCAGCTCCATAATACCTTCTCGCACATGATATTGACGAAAGGCTATGGTGAATTCTTCCTGTGATGATTGTGGGTTCTCTGCGACGCTGCAGAGAGTTTTCCCACCACTCACCGCTGTTCTTCCACCGATGAGAGGCATAAAGCACCCTCTCATTTCCATCGTGACTTGTGTTATGTGCGCTTCTCTCGATGGTCCTCAACCAATCATCCGCCTCTAACGGGTTAGCATTGCCTGAGAAAGTGGGGCAGACGTGTCCTCATGAACTCGGACAGTCTTGAGTAGGGACGTGGTCTATTGTTCATAGCTTGATTGTTGGCGACTGCTTGGGTGTTGATTTGCTGCATAGTGGCCATCATTATCTGCATCAATTGAGTTTGTGCTGTGAGAAATGCTCCCAAATTCTGCATGTCAACCGGCGGTGCTGCCTGTGGTGGTGGTGTATCGCTCGATCGCTCCGGACGTGAACCACCGCCTCCGCCTCCTGTTAAGTAGTATTCACCATCTGCTGATTGCTTCGACAGTTTAGAGATGAGGGGGGGAAAGAATAGGCGAGTATAAGGACTTATATGGGGAAACAGGTGTAACTTAAAACCCTTAAACATCAAAGCATAGATAATAGATAGGTATGGTTTCTTACATAGTCTAGGGACTATGCAACCATAATAACAGTCACAACATCACATCAAATAGTTCCATACCACAACATCGCACATCTAAGTTCGAAATTTAAAGACGCGACTCAAAATAATTGAGTCTCAACGCAAAATCCCAACAACTACTTGACCCCACGGACTCCGTCCTCGAGCCACCCTGGCTGCGGCTCGCTGATCACGTACACTGGCGGGTGAGCTGGCATCGGGGCAAACTGATCCCCATGCCCTCCCACTGGTGCAGCTAGGGGCACCACCGCTGGTCCTCCGGGCGGTGCTCTGGCTCCTGCTCGCCTGGCTCCTCCTCGTCCTCATTGTCAAGCTCCATGACGGCCTGGCTCCCGTGGACCGTGAGAGAGCCTCCTCTAGCTCGGCGATCCTCTACACAACAGGCATCCGGTCTCTCGCAGGCCACCTCGGCCTCCTCCAAGGTGCGGTACACGACCTAGAGCTCCGTGAGTCGAAGGCCCATGACCTCCTCCCGAGCCGCGCGAACTGCCCAAGTGTACGACGACAGCTGTCATCCTCCGGCTCAAGCGCCAAGGGGTCCTCCTCGAAAGTGCATTTAGGCCCCTAATTGTGTTTTGATGATTAATGACAAACGATTAAGGGACTAATGGCTTATGTGAGTATATGAGCGGTGATAGTCCCAAAAGGAACGCAACTACGGACAATAACGACCCTCAAAAGAGAAAAAGAAGAACGGCGCCGACTTAGCGAGAACTTTCATTTGATTGAGTCGATAGAATCGCCAGTACTATTAAGAGGGATGGGATGTAGGTGCTTTAGAAATGACCTCTCGTGCTCAGATGAACATCTTTACAAAATAAGTTTTGGAAGTCACCATGCACGGCACTCACTTTGTATTTCATTTGAGCCGATATTATTTAATGTCCGATATAAATATCGGATAGTTCGATAGTATCGGATTTTCGGCAGGGCGAAATTGCCGGTTTTGGATCTTCGAAAAATCGGATCGTCTGATATTTTATATCGGAATGTCCGATGTTGTCGGAAATTTTTCTAAGTCCTTGGGCCGAACTCTCGGGATTTATCGTAATGTCCGGCGTCGTATCGGATAGTCCGACGTGGACTTAGAAAGATTTCGGAAAATGTTTTTCGCTCTGAAACTCTCTGGAATTTTCGGAATGTCCGATGTCATGTATCGGACAGTTCGATATACACTTAGAAAACTTTCAAAGTTGCTGAGTTTGTTGGAAACTCTCTGGAATCATCGGAACATCCGATGTATGTCATCGGATAGTCCGATGTGTGTTTTCTCTCAGAGATTTTTGAATTTTCGAGTGGAGTCGATCTGGAAATTTGCACTGATCGAATAGTCCGATGTATGGTATCGGATAGTCCGATGTGGGGTCTGACACAGGGCAGAACGGCTATATTTTGTGTCTTGGCTATAAATACCCCATCCACTCCCTCATTTACTGTGTACCTACCAGTGTGTTGAGCATTTATTTCACTCTTGCTATTTTCTTGCTCTCTCTTGCTCTCTCTTGTGTTCATCCTTGAGATATTTGTTAAGAAATTTGAGCAAGTGGTTCTCTAGTGTCTTGATTTCAAACCGAGAAAGTCCATTTGAGCACTAGGGCGATTTTCAAGAGCGGATCTACACTCCATTCATTACTCTTGGAGATTGAGGTCTCCTAGACGGCTAGGAGTCACTAGTGAGCTCCCAATCTACGTGTGGGAAGCTGCCGGAGTTTGTGAAGGTTCGATTCCACCTCCGCAAGGGAAGGGATCAAGAAGTGAGACCGGCGAGTGCTTTGTGCAACACCGGGAGGAAAGAGGTCAAGGGAGACCCAGGCTTTGTGCCTCCTCAACGGAGACATAGGATCTCGTCAAAGATCTGAACTTCGGGAAAAAACATCTGTGCATTGGAATTTTGGTTTGGTATCTTCTTGCGTCTTAGAGTAGATTTATTTTGAAGATATGCAACTTCTTGCTTACTAGTATCCCGCCTAGAGCTTACTTGTTGGTAGCATACTCTAGGTCTACTTTCATCGTGCGGATCTATTTTTCTTCACTCGATCGGATAGTCCGATCGTGTATATCGGATAATCCGATCCATATCGGATAGTCCGATATCCAAGTCGGATAGTCCGGTATTTCCGCTGTAATTTAGGTTTAAAATTTTATAAACGCCTATTCACCCCCCTCTAGGCGACTTTATCGATCCTTCAATTGGTATCAGAGCCAAATCTCCTTAGTTTGGCTTAACCGCTTGGAGAATCAATATGTTGGGACTAGAGAAGACTACCGAAGGCCTTACCCAAACCAAGGGTACGGGCGACGGTATTGGGGTTACAATTCCATTTGATTATAACTCCCTCGGCGTCTCAAGCTCCTCAACATATGTTTCCGTGCCCTCCGGTCGAGCGCCTCATTTCGATGGCACTCACTATGCCGCGTGGAAACATAAGATGAAGATGCACTTGAGATCACTTCACCCTTCTATTTGGAAGATTGTGCAAACAAGTTTCCAACCCGCCGATCCGCATAACCTCACTCTCAAGAAGACAAAGCTCAACACTTCAACGATCTAGCCGTCAATGCTTTATTCAATGCCTTAAGTGATTCTGAGTTCAACCGAGTAGATGGACTCGAAGAAGCAAAGACAATCTGGGACAGACTCATGGTCACACATGAAGGAATATCAAGTGTCACGGAATCAAAAATCGAGCTCATTATTGGTGAGCTAAGTCGGTTCACCTTGGAAGATGGTGAATCATATACTAAGATGTTTGACCGCTTGATGGTGCTTGTGAATCAAGCAAAAGGTCTTGGGTGCACTGATCTCACCGACAAAGCCGTCATCAAAATCATTCTTCGTGTGATCACCCCCACCAACCGCAATTTGGTTCAACTCATCCGTGACCGGCCAAACTTCGATACTTTGACGCCTCATGATGTAATTGGCCAACTAATGATGGATGAGATGATGAGTAAGGAGGCCGAAGTTGTGGAAGAGCTGAAGTCCAGAAAGAAGAAGGGCATTGCCTTGAAGGCCATCAAGACAGTGCGCCAAGCAGAAGAGAGCACGAGCGAAGACGAAGAGTCATGTGGTCCGTTGACAAATGAAGACATGGCTCTATTTGTGCGAAGATTCAACAAATTCTTCAAGAAGAAGAACTTCAAACAAGGAGGTCATTCAAGGAACTTTAGAGGAAAATCAAAAGGGAGACACTCCACAAGAAGGTGCTATGAATGCGGCGAAACCGGCCATTTTATTGCCGAGTGTCCGCATAAGGAGAGCAAGGATGAGAAGTCGCACAAGAAGGACAAGTACTGAGGCAAGGACAAGGAGAAAAGCAAGAAGTACAAGGGCAAGGGTCGTGCCTACATTGGAAAGGAGTGGAACTCCGACATCGACTCCAACTCCGACTCCGACTCAAACTCCGAAGAAGAAGGAGGAATTGCCTCCGTCGCCATCGCCGTACCCTCTACTCCGACAATGTCGAAGGGCCTCTTCGACAACTTGAGCGATGACGATAAAGTTGCTCCAATGTGCCTCATGGAAAAGGGGCACAAGGTATCATCACTTGTCTCCACTCCCTCCATTGCTAATGAATGTCTAGATGAGCACGATAGCGATAGTGATGATGATGACGTTAACACCGTGCTTATGTCTATGAAAAACCTTGACATTCATAAATTAAATTTGCTCTTAAAAGATATCGAAAAATTGGAGGAAATTGTAGAACAAAAGGAAGCTACTCGAGGCTCAAGAGGATTTGCTCATCCTCGAAAAAGAGAAAACCGTGAGCTAGAGAAGAGCTTATCTTTTGAAAAAGAGAAAAATGAGGAATTGGTTAAGAACTTAAAATTGACGAAATCCGAGGTGACTAGTCTTGAGATCACCAATGCTTCACTCAAAGAGGAACTTGCGAAGTCAAAGGACGCTTGCAAGGCTCTTGAGTTGAAGCTTGTTGATCTCAAGAATAGCCCTCCGATTATCTCAACCACTAGTACAAATTCTTCTTTACCTTCTACTAGCAATGGGTGCGCTAGATGCTACGACGTTAATATTGATACTTATGCCACTAACCTTGAGACATTGCAAGTATTAGCATATGAAAATGAGAAGCTCAAGGGAATACTCGAAGATGGACTTCAAAAGTCCTACAAGGCAAGTAAGGGACTAGAGGAGTTCCTAGGTAAGCGACAAGGTAACACTATGAAGCATGGGCTAGGATATATTCCACCTAAAGGGAAGAAGAGCAATATTGTGGTTGCTCCTTTAAATAAGCCCATACAATTTGTTAAGAGCAATGAAAACTCTAAGTACAAAACTCACTCTACATTCTTCGCATCCTATGTACTTAAGAGGACTAACTTTGGTCGTGTAGTTGCTTGTCACATTGGGGGTAAGTCTAAATGCACCTCCAATGTGCGATCTATTTGGGTACCTAAATCACTTGTTGTTAACGTGCGTGGACCTAAACAAGTTGGGTACCAAAGAGCAAAAACTAAATTTCATTTTGTAGGCCTACATCTCCGGTGGATCAAGTTGGATCTTGGATAGCGGATGTACACATCATATGACCGGAGAAAGGGCAATGTTCGCACATTTGGACGCCAATGGAACGAATAGTGAAAGCATCATTTTTGGCGACAATGGAAAAGGTGAAGTAGTAGGTTTAGGTAAAATTCTTATTACAAATGATTTTCATTTGAACAATGTTTTGCTTGTCGAATCACTAAGCTACAATTTGTTGTCCGTTGCTCAATTGTGTGAAGCGGGTTACAATTGTGTGTTTAGTGATAAGGGTGTGGATGTCATTAAGAGGGATGACGGGTCCATAGCCGTTAAGGGACGTTTGAAAGGGAAT
This sequence comes from Guadua angustifolia, assembly GCA_036346375.1. NCBI lineage: Eukaryota > Viridiplantae > Streptophyta > Magnoliopsida > Poales > Poaceae > Guadua > Guadua angustifolia. The sequence continues at coordinate 31,372,169 of CM070521.1, read as the reverse complement.
CTCTATCTTGTAGATTTCACTACGGATAGAGTTAACCTTGAAACGTGTCTTATGGCTAAGTCTAGCATGGGTTGGTTATGGCATCGCCGACTTGCCCATATTGGTATGAGGAACCTCCACAAACTTCTTAAAGACAATCACATCCTTGGACTAACCAATGTTGTCTTTGAGAAAGATAGGGTATGTAGCGCATGTCAAGCCGGGAAGCAAGTTGGAGCTACTCATCCCGCGAAGAACGTGATGACCACCTCGAGGCCCTTGGAGATGCTACACATGGATTTGTTCGGCCCAATTGCCTACATAATCATTGGAGGAAACAAGTATGGTTTAGTTATTGTTGATGATTTTTCGCGCTTTACTTGGGTATTTTTCTTGCATGATAAAAGCGAAGCTCAAGGAAGTTTGAAGAAATTCATGAGAAGGGCTCAAAATGAGTTTGAGGTGAAGATCAAGAGAATTTGAAGTGATAATGGCACCGAATTCAAGAACACTGGGGTTGAGGAGTTTCTTGATGAAGAAGGCATCAAGCACGAGTTCTCGGCTCCCTATTCCCCTCAACAAAATTGGGTAGCCGAGAGGAAGAATCGAACCCTCATCGAGATGGCGCGCACGATGCTTGACGAGTACAAGGTCTCCGACATATTTTGGGCGGAGGCCATCAACACCGCGTGCCATAGTACCAACCGTTTGTATCTCCACAAGATTTTGAAAAAGACGGCGTACGAGCTCCTCACCGGCAAGAAGCCGAATGTATCCTACTTTCGAGTCTTTGGTAGCAAATGCTATATCCTTAACAAGAAAGCTAAGTCTTCTAAATTTGCTCCTAAAGTAGATGAAGGTTTCATGCTTGGTTATGGGTCAGATGCTTATGCGTATCGAGTTTTCAACAACACCACCGGTGTAGTTGAAATCTCGCGTGATGTAACATTTGATGAAACTAACGGCTCTCAAGTAGAACAAGTTGATTGTGATGTGATTGACAGGGAAGAACCTCCATGCGAAGCCATCAAGAGGTTGGCCATTGGAGAAATAAGACCTCTTAAGCAAGAAGAAGCCCCATGCACTCCAACTCGAGATGTACAGTTGGATGAAGCTCCATCGTCTTCAATGCAAGCTCAAGATGGATCAAAAACTGCACAAGACGATGAGGACCCAATTCAAAAGTTAAGTGCAACGGTTCCTCATCCAAGGGTTCATCAAAGTGTTCAACGAGATCACCCCGTCAACAACATTCTTGGAGATATCAACAGGGGAGTATCCACTAGATCTCGCTTAGCTAATTTTTGTGAATTTTACTCTTTTGTTTCCTCTCTTGAACCTCTTAAGGTAGAAGAAGCACTCCAAGATCCGGATTGGGTAATGGCAATGCAAGAAGAGTTGAACAACTTCGAAAGAAATCAAGTATGGAAGCTTGTCGAAAGACCCAAGCAAAACGTAATCAGAACCAAATGGGTGTTTCGGAACAAGCAAGACGAGAATGGCGTCGTGACTAGGAACAAAGCTCGGTTGGTCGCTCAAGGGTACACTCAAATCGAAGGTTTGGATTTCGATGAAACTTATGCTCCAGTAGCTAGGCTTGAATCCATTAGAATATTACTTGCCTTTGCTACTCACCATGATTTTAAGTTGTACCAAATGGACGTGAAAAGCGCCTTCCTAATGGACCTCTCTCCGAGATGGTCTATGTTGAGCAACCACCCAGCTTCGAAGACCCAAGTCATCCCGACCACGTTTACTTCTTACACAAGGCTCTCTATGGACTCAAACAAGCACCGAGAGCGTGGTTTGAATGTCTTCGCGATTTCCTTCTCGATCAAGGTTTTGTAGTCGGAAAGGCCGACCCTACTCTCTTTACTAAACATATTGATAATGATCTATTTGTATGTCAAATTTATGTTGATGACATTATATTCGGATCTACTAATGAACACTTGTGCAAGGATTTTAGTAGAATCATGACCAAAAGGTTTGAGATGTCCATGATGGGCGAGTTGAAGTTCTTCCTCGGTTTTCAAGTCAAACAACTCAAAGAAGGAACTTTCATTTGCCAAACGAAGTACATCAAGGACATGCTCAAGAAGTTCGGAATGGAGAACGCCAAGCCGATCAAGACGCCAATGCAAGCTAACGGGCATCTAGACCTCGACAAAGAAGGTAAACCGGTCATCCAAAAGGTATATCGTTCGATGATTGGTTCCTTACTTTATCTTTGCGCATCTAGGCCCGATATCATGCTTAGTGTGTGTATGTGTGCAAGATTTCAAGCCGCTCCTAAAGAGTGCCACATGGTGGCCGTAAAAAGAATCTTGAGATATTTAGTGCACACTCCTCATTTTGGGCTTTGGTATCCTAAAGGTTCGTCATTTGAGCTAGTTGGCTATTCCGATGCGGATTATGCCGGATGTAAGGTGGATAGGAAGAGTACCTCGGGAACCTGTCAATTCTTAGGTAGATCCCTTGTTTCTTGGTCCTCTAAGAAACAAAATTTCAGAGTCTCTATCCACGGTAGAAGTTTAATACATTGTCACGGAGTTGTTGTGCCCAATTACTTTGGATGAGACAGACTCTGAATGATTATGGCCTAACCTATAACAATGTTCCACTTTTGTGTGACAATGAGAGTGCCATAAAAATTGCCAATAACCCCGTCCAACACTCCCGCACAAAGCATATTGATATTAGCCATCATTTCCTAAGAGATCATTCCACTAAAGGCGATATCGATATTCAACATGTGAGCACAAATGACCAATTAGCTGATATATTCACCAAGCCTCTGGATGAAAAGAGATTCTGCGAGTTGAGGAGTGGGCTAAACATTTTAGATTCTCGGAACTTGGCCTAAAAGATTGCATACTTCACAATATCTTGGTTGGTTGTTTTAAATCAAAACGGATTTCAAAAGTTATTTATTTCTTTGAAACCGTTTTGTTTTGTTCCTTTGGTTGAGTCGAGCCACTTGTGATCATGGCTTCTATTGCTTCTATGTTCGCTGATCATAAGTGGGGAGACGGCAAAAGTGTTCACAAGTCATATCATCTCATTCCTTCTTTTCAACTCTCCTTGTGCTGGAAGTTTACAGATCGGACTGTCCGACTTTTGCATCGGACTATCTGATTTCTGTAATTCTGCACATATCGGACTATCCGATGTTCTATATCGGACTGTCCGATATCTGGGTGATCGCACACATCGGATTGTCCGATGTCCTTATCAGACTATCCGATGTGAGGAGGTTTACTTAAAGCCCAAGGGTTTTTCTCTTTCCCCGCGGTCTCTATTCTCAAAACCTATCGGGACTCTCTCTTCTTCCAGCGATTTTGGAGCCCCAAGTGCATCTCCTCATCTCAAGAGTCCTCCGCGGATTTGCCCCCTTTTGGTGAAAATTCAATCCTTCATTCTCTCCTTTCCTCGGATTTGTGTTTGAGGTAACTGTTTTCCCCTTATCTCTAGGGTTTCATCTCTTCGATTGAATTTCTCTAAATTCTCCTCGATAGAATTATTTCCCTTCATTCTAAGATTGCATCCCCGTAGTTTGTTGCAAAATGTGTGGATAATTGTCAAGAAACTGCCATTTTTGTTCTTCCCGCAAATATCGGATTATCCGATAGTTGGCATCGGACTATCCGACTTTATCATCGGACAGTCCGACCCAAAATATCGGACTATCCGATCTTTCCAGGGATTTACAATATGTCAAGTTTCTTTCTGTTTCCCTTGGCTATCGTCTCAATTTCCTGTGTCATATTCTCAGACCTCTGTAATGGCTGCTGGAGACGACAAGGGAGAGAAGTTGAAGAGGGCTCTCCACACCGACGAGCAAGGGCAATTCAAGAGGAAGACTCCGACGAACATCAGGACCAAGGCAGCGGCTATTCGAGGAAATCCTCCGGATGTTTCAGCTTCTCCGCCTGAGATTGAGACTGCTCCTGCTCCAACTCCTGCTGGCGGCAAATTAAAGAAGAAGGTTGTCTCTAAGCCCAAGTCGCAGGGCATCACAATTTCTGAGCCTCGCCGTCAAGATGATGCATTCGCCGATCCTCCTCCTCCTCCATCGTGCAAGGGCAAAGGGTCCTCTTCAAAGGCCCCATCGCCAGATGACAAGGGTAAAGGTCCACCAAGAAGACAAAGACTATCTTCCTTTTCCGATGATGTTCAAGCCTAGTCGTCGTCCCGATCTTCAGAGAGGAGTAGTGAGCTACAAAGGAAAGTCGGGGATGGTCACTAAGGCTAGGGCATCTGATCCATATATCTCAAGGCAATTCTCCTCCGACAGGCGTTTCTGGAACTTCTTTCAACAGGACTTTTATGAGACAGTTATCCTCCCTCGCAAGAATCCTATTATCAATATGCAGTGGATTGATTGGGACTACATGGAGTCTTGTGATGACCCTATCTTCAACGACGTCATTGAAGCATGTGAAAGACTTGGAATAAAAAGGATTATGGGCATGAAACAAGACTAGAACACCGAAGTCATTGCCCAGTTCTATGCCACTCTGCATGTCGCCAATGACACCATGACATGGATGGTCAAGGTGAGCATTACGTATCGTCTGGGGTGCTTTGGCACTCTTTCCGGGTTTAGAGCCAAGATAGCATGGATAAGGATGATCTTCATAACAATCGCTCTTTGGTTGTCGATAACTGAAGTTCCTGTACATTGAGGATTCTTTTGAGCCCGGAACACAAAATATCTCAAGCCCATGATTTCGCCGCCAATAGATCGCTTCTAAGACTATTGCTCCTAAAGAAAGTGATGTTGCGACATTCATCTTACACCCGTGATATTTTGAAGCGGATGCTACCGGGTGGAAGACCGCTTATGGTAGCCCTATATCTCGTGGAATGAAATTATGCTAACTCCTCGATCCCAAGCGCAGCTGTGGTTTCGCTCCCTACATTATGAGGGTTATTGAAGGAGTCACTAAGTTGAAGTTTGAGTGTGATGCAAAGCACCTAGGGCTGCAGATAAGGCCAATCAAGGCTGTTGCTCCTCAAGCTCCTCCGGCCTCAGCTTCTTCAGTATCGACTCGCTCTGGTTCAGCTGCTCCTACTGTTCCTTCGCAATCTTCTTCCTCCACCGACAGAGTCCTGAAGTATCTTGTCAAGATGGCAAAGAAGAACGCGAAGAGGCTCAAATCTATCCAGAAGCATCTCAACCTTCCTTGCTCTAGTGGCGCTGATGACTTTGAGGACCCTTCGACTCTCCTGCCGCAGATCCCTCCTCGTCTCAAGAATATGCCGCTTCTAATGATGAGTCCGAAGATTGATTGTTTCGCTTGCTGTCTTTCTTCCCTTTTTGGTGCTTTGATGCCAAAGGGGGAGAGAAAAGAAATCTTTCTGTTTCGATTTGTGAACACTATTGCTGTTTGGTTGGTGGATATTTGTTGGTTGTGTCTGTTCTTTTGGACTTGTTGGTTATTGTTAGGGCAAACTGTTGCTTTAATATATTTTATACCTCACTCGATAAATTTTGTCTTGATTAACGATGACTTTGTTTCTCGATTCATCATATTATTGTTGTAAATTACCCGAATGCCAAGATATAGGGGGAGCTCCTATTAAATTTCACCTCTAATGCTCTCATTTAGGGGGAGCTCTACATATCTTGTTCATTCACCAAATCTTTATTCATTTATTTCTATCAAGCTTTAATCGTGTTGTCATCAATCACCAAAAAGGGGGAGATTGAAAGTGCATCTAGGCCCCTAATTGTGTTTTGGATGATTAATGACAAACGATTAAGGGACTAATGGCTTATGTGAGTATATGAGCAGGTGATAGTCCCAAAAAGGAACGCAACTACGGACAATGACGACCCTCAAAAGAGAAAAAGAAGAACGGCGTCGACTTAGCGTAGAACTTTCATTTGATTGAGTCGATAGAATCGCCGTACTATTAAGAGGGATGGGATGTAGGTGCTTTAGAAATGACCTCTGTGTTCAGATGAACATCTTTTACAAAATAAGTTTTGGAAGTCACTATGCACGGCACTCACTTTGTATTTCATTTGAGCTGATATTATCGGAATGTCCGATATAAATATCGGATAGTCCGATAGTATCGGATTTTCCGTGTGGGTGTAGTTCTTTGGTTTTGGATCTCTTAGGAAAAATCGGATCGTCGATATTTTATATCGAATGTCCGATGTTGTCGGGAAATTTTTCTAAATCCTTGGCCGAACTCTCGGATTTATCGGAATGTCCGATGTCGTATCGGATAGTCCGACGTGGACTTAGAAAGATTTCGGAAAATGGTTTTTCAGACCAAACTCTTTTGAATTTTCGAATGTCCGATGTCATGTATCGGACATTCGATATACACTTAGAAAACTTTCAAAGTTGCCGAGTTTGTTGAAACTCTTCGAATCATCGGAACATCCGATGTATGTCATCGGATAGTCCGATGTGTGTTTTCTCTCAGAGATTTTTGAATTTTCGAGTGGAGTCGATCTGGAAATTTGTACTGATCGGATAGTCCGATGTATGGTATCGGATAGTCCGATGTGGGGTCTGACACAGGGCAGAACGGCTATATTTTGTGTCTTGGCTATAAATACCCCATCCACTCTCTCATTTACTGTGTACCTACCAGTGTGTTAAGTATTTATTTCACTCTTGCTATTTTCTTGCTCTCTCTTGCTCTCTCTTGTGTTCATCCTTGAGATATTTGTTAAGAAATTTGAGCAAGTGGTTCTCTAGTGTCTTGATTTCAAACCGAGAAAGTCCATTTGAGCACTAGGGCGATTTTCAAGAGCGGATCTACACTCCATTCATTACTCTTGGAGATTGAGGTCTCCTAGACGGCTAGGAGTCACCGGTGAGCTCCCGATCTACGTGGGAAGCCACCGAGTTTGTGAAGGTTCGATTCCGCCCGCAAGGGAAGGGATCAAGAAGTGAGACCCATGAGTGCTTTGTGCAACACCGGAGGAAAGAGGTCAAGGGAGACCCAGGCTTTGTGCCTCCTCAACGGAGACGTAGGATCTCCTCAAAGATCCGAACTTCAGGAAAAATCATCTGTGCATTGGAATTTTGGTTTGGTATCTTCTTGCGTCTTAGAGTAGATTTATTTTGAAGATACTGCAACTTCTTGCTTACTTGTATCCTGCCTTGAGCTTACTTGTTGGTAGCATACTCTAGGTCTACTTTCATCTGTGCCAGATCTATTTTTCTTCACTCCGATCGGATAGTCCGATCGTGTATATCGGATAATTCGATCCATATCGGATAGTCCGATATCCAAGTCGGATAGTCTGGTATTTCCGCTGCAATTTAGGTTTAAAATTTTATAAACACCTATTCACCCCCCTCTAGGCGACTTTATCGATCCTTCACTCCCGCGTTCGGGTGCACACAGAAAGCAGTGTCCCACAGCTCAAAGCCGTAGTCCCTGCTAACCCGACGCAGCGCTACCCAGGCACACTCCTGTATGCCCGCCTCGTTGCTGGCTCGCTTCACCGCGAGGTGGAGCGGACGGCTAGCACGCGCGTGCTCTCGCGCGTACAAGGTGAGGGTCGTCTCCCATCCGCGGTTGATCCCATTGACCACCCAGGTGCGGGGCCGGTAGAGAGGGCGGTCGATGCCTCCCAACACCTGGAGCATCCTCCACAGCTCCGCTGCATAGCCACCGTGACGCTCGCCAAAAGAGTGAACCATCCGCATCTGCCAAAGCAACGCGTCAGTACTAAAATTTTAAAAGAACACAAAAGTAATAGCAAAATACAGCATAGGTATGAAGTAAGGAAGAAGAGATGAGTCGAGATTTCATTAATTATTCTTGCCCAAATTTTATTCTTTAGAAATTAATTTTTATTCTTCCAAGACGGCTTGTCTAACTAGGGTTAAGTCCTACAGTCAGTATGGCTCTGATACCAACTCTGTCGGGACCCGAATCTTCAAATCAGGACCCTTGTGTATTATGTACAAGTCCAGGATCACGCTAGTACGCACAGGATGAACAGTGTTGAAGTACCACAATCATACACAGCGGAATTAGTAATAAAGTACTTCAAGCATAATTATAACCGAGTTACACGACCTTATGGTCACCTTACAATAATTCGCCACGCAGGGCGATAAATATCAAAGTAGCACAAGTTCAATAGCGGAAGCAAAAGTACGTCAATGGAAACCCTCGTAGCCACAGGCAACCGACGAGTCTCAACCCTAATCCTCCTGACCTTCATTGAACTCCTCTTCCCAAGCTGGCATAGCTTCTTCTTCTGAGGTTTTTGTTGTAGCAAGGGTGAGTATACAACATACTCAACAAGTCATGCACAATGCAGTTCTATTACTACATTCATGGCTTATTCCAAAGGAAGGTCTTAGATGGTAATTTTGCATAAAGCAGCATTTATTTTTAACAGGTAATCCTACTAGAATAAAAGCGGTAAAACCAATATTATTAATAATTAATTTCTCAATTCTTTTCCAAGAGTTTAGCACACAGCCCTAGTTTGATTCATCAGTCTTTGCCACATAGCCACCCATTCCATATTTTTATTTTGAAAATCTAACCATTGATTTGTAATCCCGAGCATTGTCCAATATCATGACGCGCTATTCAATAGATTTAACACACACTCGCAGAGGTTGTACACTTTACCCACAGATACAAATCGCCACCACACAGTGATTGATTGCAACAAAGTCCTTGGATACTAACACTTAACCAAATGAACCTCTCCAAGATACCTTTCTAACACTTCCTCACACAGAGCTAAAGTTTAGAACAGGCAAATACAGTTGGATGGGTACTAAGCCGCAGCACAGGTACGCTCCCCCATACGGTTACATTTTTGTGTAACTGTCGCCCCGAGGTGTCAAAGGAAAGATATTAGAACCCTACTAAACTAGGTCCGTCCCATTCCGGACAAGTGGTTGTACGAGAAACTTAGTTCAAAGGCTCGCAAGGTGAAGTCCTTAACTGTCCCGGGCAAGACTTCCGTTTTATACTTCTCGGCACACAGCCTTTACAATAACAATACATCCCGTTGCCACACAGGCCCACCTGGCACGAAGCCTTCTTGTCACTTGCCCCGGTCCAAATCCTTTCCCATCCTAGGTTTGCATTTATGCAACACATGCCAATGCCCACTTCATTGCATGAGTAGAACCACACAGGTCGCTACCCCCAATTCCATCTCATGACATCATCGCATTATTCCAAAATGCGTTTCATAATTGTTTAGTCAATATACTTTGCAAATTTGAAAGTCATTCCACGTACATAAGCACACTAAGCAGTTAATCACGGTCTAGCCTCCCGTGTTGGCTTTATAATAGCAACCAACTCTAATTAATATCTTAAGTTGACAAGGATTGCAGGGCATACAATTAATATTAACAAGGTGGTATTAACAAGGTAGGGTATTATCTAAACTACCCAAGATTAATCAATGTCATTTTCTTAATGAATATAGCATGCATAGTTTAAATAGAAATACATTTTAAAAGTCTAGGGCAATATGGTCAAAGCATGACTTGCCTTGAAAAGTAGTTGATTCCGTGCGGCTCTTGCGATGGCTCTCCAAATCCTCCTCGACGGCTTCCTAGCCGAGTCTACGCAAGATTCAGCGAACATACAATAAATACTCAACACAGATAACAAGATCAACTCTAAAAATAAATTAAAAATTCAGTAATAAATAGTTCACATTTTTACAAATTTTTAGGAACTGGAATCACCCAATTCCGAGTTAAAACGCAAAAGTTATAGCATTTGCAAGTTTCTGAAATTCAAATAAAGAAATAACCGAATTAAATGATTTATTTTCCCACTGGAAAATCCGGTTAAATCCTCGGCTTGACACGTGTCAACACCAGAATTAACCACGTCGACACTGACACTGACATGTGGGCCCGGATGACGTCATGCTGATGTCAGCACACCCGGCGGTCCACCCACTAACAAGTGGGCCCATGAACAGTGCTCGGTCCAACCGGAAGCTGACACGCGCCGCTCGCACGACGGCCCACGCGAACACTATTCTCCCGACCGTTGGATCCAAATCCAACGGTCGGTCTCTACGCGTCCAAACCCACACACGCGGCAACATCCACGCCGCTTATTTCAAATCCTACGGCTCGGATGCGGCTCGGCGAAACTGCTTGACCTAGCGACGACGTGGGCGACCGCCTGCCTTGATCGGATGAAGATCCAACGGCGGAGGTATACCGAGCGGTTTCCTATTCACCGCACCTACGCGGCTTAATCTCGGCCGCAAAGCAAGAATCGAACGGCCATTATCAAAATTTCTACGCAGCAACTACGTGGATGCACCGAAGCGGTCGGATGAGAATCTAACGGTCATTTTTACCCGATGAAATCCCGGTCTAGCGCTATAGAGGAAAGAACGTGTCGTTACCCGGTCATCCGATGAAAATCCTCTGATTCACCGCATTCGGGAGTTTACTATTCACTAGCCTACGTGGCCCGACCAGAACCGCACGATCACCATCTAACGGCCGAGATCTACCGGTATTGCTTCAGCCCGATTCAAAGAAAAGAACGCGTGGCTTTACCTTGAGCGTTGGATGGCGATCCGACGGTTGCTGGAGCTCGGGGGTGTTGACAAAGGCGCGATCGCTTCGTCACGGACTTGGGGAAGACGGCGGCAGCGCTTCCGGTGTCTCCGGTCGGAAGAAATGGCCCACTGGACGCGGCGTGTCACAGCTAACTCGGCGAGGGTCTGAAGTGTGGTGAAGAGCGGCGGACGACGGCGGAATGCGAAGAAATCCGAGGCGAGGAACGGATGCTACTCCGGTGAGCTCGAGCGGGGTCTACGGTGTACGGGTGTGCACGAGAGAAGGGGCAAAATGAGCGGAGTGAGGTGCCGCACGCAATGGACCTTATCACCTGCTCGGACAAGCCTCGGGTTGCGCGCAAATCCCTGACAAAATCCGCAACGGCCAACGGGCGACGGCGGTGCAGCAGTGCTCCCTCCCGATGCAGCGAGATCAACGTCTACCGTTCGATTGCCATCCGACGGCGTTGAGCGAATAACGTTTCGGCGATACTGCGCCACGCGTCGACATCCCAACGGCCACTTACCAGATCCAACGTCTCACGCGTCAAGCGCGACGCGGCTCATCCACATCCGCTCGATCGGGATCGCACGGCTCGGAATCAGTGGCGTTAGGGTTTTCCCGACGCAAGCACAATGTTGGGCTCGGCCCGACACTGTAGCTTGGCGATTTCCCGGCTTTTCCCGATAAAAATAGTTGTAGAAATTCAAAGTAATTAATTAGGGCACTAAAAATACTCGAAAAATTTTAGAAAAATTTCAGAAAATATTTCAGAGCATTTTGAGCCTAAATAAAATATTTTTATTCATTTTTGATAATTACCTTTTCTGATATTTAATTATTCAAGAGAAGGATAACCCAAATTAATTTCAATTAAATCCAAATAATTCCCAAAATTTCAGATAAATTCAATTAAATGCAAATACATTTTAATTAATTCACAAAAATTTAAATAACTCCAAAAATTAAGATTAAGCCAAATTTCGGGACGTTACAATGTAACAGTAAGGTAGAAAATGTAGGAAGCATCTTAGTAAGGAGACTATTTTTCCTTAAGCTAAATGGCTATGCTGCAAAATATTACTTTGTAGCAGAATAGCAGAGAGAATTGAATAAAAAATACAGGTGTCACTAATATATATTAGTACAAGTACGTCATGTGGTTTGCAATGTGTAACCATTAAAGTGCATACAAGTTCATCACATGACCCCTTTAGTCCATTTAGATAGGCGTACCTCATTAGAACTGAATAGACTTAGATTTGCCAGACGATTATTCTGCATAATGTATGTAAACCTTTTGAGAATAAAGGAATAAAATTATTAAACACTTATAAAGGAAATAGATGTTCATACAGAGTAATGTATTACCTGATATGTGAGATCTTCTGGTAAATTCAAGTCAAATGCAGGCTGCAGATAGTAGCAGTACAGATATACCGTTAGAGATGCATATGGTAACAATATTGGAACATAAGCACTTGCACAAATATTATGAGCATGGTTTGACAATGTCTAAATACAGGACATTTCTAGCTCAAATGTAGTAAATATTTGCCATTAAAAAAAAACCAGTGGTAGTGGTTCATGTGCTATTAGGGGTGAAAACAAGACAGGAAATATCTGCCCGATCCGATCCCGAATCCGTTTAAAAGCCGTACCGATGTTATCCGTATCCGGAAAATCCGATGTAATATGGGTTAGGATATGAGAAGATTAATATCCGATTCGTATCCGAAAAATCTCATATAATATGGGTTAGGATATGGGAAGAGCAATATCCAACGCGATATCCGGTAAATATTCGACCCGATATCCGGATAAAATCAGTTATTCTTCCATTAATTTGGTTCATAATTGGATAGATAAAATAGTTGTTTGATACTAACACTAAAAAACACTACTTTATTATTAAGCGTGAACTTCAACAAATCTATCAACAAACAAATGCAGTGATGACATAATGCTTTTACCTAAATTGATTTGTTCAACTTATTTGATAAACTTCTTTTCTATTCAAATTACTGGAATTAATTGAGTCACTAAATTGCACCTTTAACTATACTACTATCCTACGTTGAAATAATTATGACTTGAAGCTAATGTTGTAAGGTTAATGCTTCATTCGTTCTTTTACGTACACAATTATGTACTATACTACTATCTGATTATGATATCCGATCTCGACCTGAATCCGTCAGGTATCCGCTCTGTATCCGAATCCCGAATAATCCGAATTCATATCCGTATTCAGGACATCCATATTCGACTCCGAATCTCGAAAAAAATATAGATTAAAATACAGAATGAGCAATATCCACTTGTATCCGATCCAATTTCACCCCTATGTGCTATGCCACTCCCAACCATCCCTCACTAGGGATGACAGTTTTACCCATGGGTTCGGGTACCCGTGGGTACCCGACCCGATAAGAGTGGGTATGGGTAGCACTTTAAACCCATGGGTTTACGGGTTTGGGTACCTGATAAGCCCATAGGATGGGTGTGGGTGTCAATTTGTACCCATAGATACCCAATGGGTATCCTATGACATGTGGACTCACTTTTTTAGAGGTATATTAGAAAAACAAACTCACGGATTACTTGGCTGAGTCGGCTCCTCCCTGATTCCCCTCGCCCCCATCACCTCCCTCCCCTTGCCATCGCCTGATTGTTTCGGCCTCCCTTCCCTCGTCTTTGCCTCCCTCGGCGGCGGACGCCTGCTCCTCCCCTCGCCACCGACTCCTCCCATCGGCTCCCTACGGTTCGGCGTGCATAGTGCCCAAAGAAGAGAAAGGAGATGTGAAGAGATAGTAGGAGAGGGAGGAGCATGATCGCCAGTAGCACCCCCTCTCGCCTTCGCCTTCAGTTGCTCGCGCAAGACAAATCTGCTCTGTTGGTACCTATTGGGTATTGAGTCTATGGGTTTGGGTACAGATCAGATCTGTGCCTTGAAACAATGAGTTTGGATATACGGGACTTTATTCGGGTTTAGGTTTGGATTTAAAGAAGTGGTACCCGAAGGTACCCACCCGATTGCCATCTCTATCCCTCACACAAACGTTTGGTGCCGATAGGTGGGCCCTGGGCCAGCGCTTCACCTTGGCTCTCGCCGCCCATTCTCACACCGTCATCCGACGGCCACACCTTCCTCTGCCCAAGCCGCTAGCCCTCCTCCCTGGGCCCCGCCTGGTCGACGCACCGCCACCGCCGCCCGTCGTGACGACACGAAGCCTAGATCTGGTGACAAGGTCCCCAGGGGCGGCAGATCACTGCCCTGCCGACCAAGAGGGACATGGCGAGCTGAGGTGGACGCCGACGCCTTGTGGATGCGGAACCCCAGGCCGGAACCAACAAAAGGGCACCCGGATCTGGGCCCCAACGACGACAACGGCAAGGAGGTTGAATATCCGGAGAGGGAGAGAGTCGAGGGCGACGGGGAGACTCCGTATCCGCCGGGATCCGAGGCTGGTGGCAAATATATCTGACAAAGATCGGCGATTTGGCGAGGAGGTGTTGAGGGAGAGGGGAAATCGAAAAGGAAGAGGGGAGCTGTAAGATGAGGCCGCAGCGGCGGCGGCAGCGAGGTGGAAGTGGCGAGACCACCTCCTCACACCACAACGATACCCTCTCACCGACGTACTCCCTCACATCCTCCTTCCCTCCCACGTGCAGCTGCAGCCGCCTCCCCACTCGCTGGCGACTTCCTCCACCTTTGATGCCGCCGGTGCCCTCCAGCCATTGTCACCCCCATTCCTCTCTCGATTGGATCTAACCGAAGCCGAGCCATCAGTGACCAGATCCAGTTGGATTTGTGCCAATGGTTCCCAAATCTGACTGGAGAAAGCTGTGGCGTGAAGTGACCAGCGTCGGCGTGGAGGCGAACAGGCGGCGGCACAATGAGCGCTCGTGCTGCGATGGCGTGGCAGTGAGGCAAGAGCGTAGTGCGGCAGCCCAGCGAGAGCCCAGACTAAACATGCTGGAGTCATATGATCTCCAATCCCCGCGTCTTGTGTCTCCATCCAGCGCCACCACGCATGTACTGCCGTGGTGTCTCATTCCCGCTCTACCACCACTCCTCTCGCAGTGCCCCTCCCACCGGATCTGGAGGTGCTTGGAGGTGACCTTTTTTTTTAATCATTTTGATTTTTTTTGGGATTGATAGGCTTCGTTGTGTCAGACGGTGGCCGCATGTCGGCACTTGACAGCCGTGGCGGCTGCGAGCACGCTCTGGGCTGGGGTTTGCTGCTGCGTGGCGATGGTCACCTCACTCTGGTCAGAGATTGCTGCAGCCGCGCTGTTCGGACGGCTTGAGGCAAGCGCCCACCTATTCTGTAGTCCACTTCCTCTGAAAGCATCTATGTAAGTTCGATAATGTCTTGATTATTTAGAAGCCCAACACATCTTCTTTTTTAGTAAATATTGTTGTTACGCAAGAATGCAAGCGTTTCTTTGTATGCAAATTCCATTTCTCAATAGATTGAATTTTTGTACCGATTGATCCCCATTTTGTGAAGTACAAACATTGCAATTCTGATGTCTTTAGTAGAATCTGATCTAACTGTTCCTAAATCATTTCCAATGTTTCGAAGGGAGTAGCAATGAGTCAATGAAATCAACCTATTTTGTGCAACCAGATTGGAAAACAACCACTATGATATTCACTTCATTAAGCTGATTCTCCTTTACCTTAGTCATTTATTGTACTTATTTAGCGTGTTCTTGAATAATGATTCTTCTCTTGCTTTCAGTTTTTGGAACAATAAAATCTTTTGTCATACACAATTTCTTTATCAGCAAAGAAAGTATGTGCGATACACTTCTTTCTTGCAATGGTGTATGGTTGAAGATTATTTTTCTAGTTTGACATACATCACTTAGACCAAGAATTTATGTGGAATCAGATTTGCCAAACCTGTCCTTTTTGTCACCATGACTAAGGTTCTCTTCTGATCTCAGCAGGGACTGATTTGGTTGTGGGCACCACTATGCAATGACGACAACGACGAAACAAGGGTGCCACCCATGGTAGGCAGGCGGTGGAGCCACGATGTGAACAGGTATGGAGCTTGCACAGCGACCGAGCAGGAGGCACAACATGAGACTGATCGCAACATGACTCACAACAACGATGACACAACATGCACATGGATTATGATTTTTTTTTCAATCCATGGCAACACAGGTAATCAACTATTTAGTAAAAATTTTGAATGAGGAAAACTACACACCTGGGGGAAAACAAAGTCATGGTGAGCATCACGCACAGATGGAATAAGAATTAAGCGGAAACTGTGATCCAAATGCTGGCTAGGTCTTGAAGCTGAACAATGGTATCAAACAGACACATATTACTCACATATGCATTTGACAACCTTCCAGCATGAAATACTCTGCACCACCTACCTTTCTCAGAATTTCAAAATGGAAAATATCATGGAAGCTCCTGTCAACAACTCCCTTTTTTATGTCAGGGTGGTCAAGAGTCAATAAAGGGTCCCATCTGCAAAAGAAAAAAGAGTAATCGGCATGCATAGAGCATATTAGTGAAACATATTAGATATATATATGCAGTGTTTAATGGACAGGATTTAAAGGCTTTACCTATATGAGCACCTGAGGCTGCATATGACAGGCATATGAAAGCAGTTCTTGCAATGGCTCAAACAACAGATTGTCAGTTGTTGTGTAAGGACCTGCCGCAATGACCTACAGGCTACAAGAAATACAAGGTATTCAAACATGAGAGCAAGAACAGTGAAATTTCATGTTGCGTATCTAACAAAGTACATATTATTGTTACATAAATAACGGTTTGACCTAGCTGTCATGTCAGTGAGCACATTTGTATTATAAACATATAGTTAAGTCTGATAAAGACAATATAAATATTAATTAATGGGTGAAATGATGGCAGAGATACTGTTTTCTCTCTTCAATTAGCATGTCTAGACTCTCGATTATCAGCTTTTCATGCTTGGAGTATAGTTTTTTGTGTAGCAATGAAGATTTGTAATGCATTTCTAACAATTTGGGTTCGTAAGTTCTGAGACCAAATTCTACTGGCACATGAAATACGAAAATATGAAGTGAAACATGAAGAACTCTATGGGCAAGGCAAGGAACATGGGAAAACAAATGAATCATTATATTTTTAAATAATGGAACAAATAGCATCCTATTAATATTGATCCTCTGTTTTTTAACATTTGAACTAATCTGGAGAACAGTGAGTACATATCAGTTTAAGCTAGGATATAATAACATCAATTATTAATTTAACATGTCTGTTCACTCCAATTTTTCTTCAATGATCGACGAGGAACTAACCGATGACAATACTCCTGATGGAGTATCAGAACATTGGTGGCCTTCATTGTCAGCTGCTTGTTTCTTCGCGCAAGGCTGTTGAGCATCCACAGGGTTAGGTATGCAATGTCCACTAGGATTGTGGCCTTCAATGCCCACAACCTGTTAATCAACCGTGTTAATTTAGGGTGTGTTTGGTAGGGCTTCAGCTCCACTAGATCCACAGATTTAGTGGAGCTGGGTATTTCTAACTTCACCAGATCTGTGGAATTGAAGTTTTGAGTACATTAAAAATGTTTAGATGGATCATCTTGTTTACTTTTTAAACTAAAAGTATAAACTTAATTCACTTTATTTTAACCTACAAGTTTCAGATCTCATGTGAAGTTGGGATCTAGAGCTCTACTAAATAGGCCCTTAATGTAGAAGACAATGCATATGGCATGAGAACAAGCTGTGGATACGCGTGTACGCCTTGACTTGAAGTATCTATATCAGTTTCCAGTGTTTCCCGGGCACCTGGAGTGCTCAACACTAAAAAAAATGCTCCTTCAGTTAGCCTAAAAAATAACCATGGTGACCGAACAAATTTTTCCAGATGAATGGGCTCAAATCTCCCCTGTAATAAGATAGATTTTTCATTCAAACGACCTTCCCCATCGCAGATAACCATGCCAACTACGAACATGATGATGAGTTAACTCAGCAAAATTCTGATGACATGCAGTAAACTCTGAAGCAAGGGTCACACCTGCAGGTTCTCCACAAGTCCTACAGGAAAACAAACATGCTTGCCGACCTTCTTATCCGATCTTCCAAGTAATTAAACTGGAAAGCAAATATAATCAAACAAGCTGCTGTTGATGAAAACTAAGCAAATAAATAAGCATTGCCCTTACTCGATCTTCCATTCCGTCGTACATGAATCTGCAACCTGGTTCACTCCTGCGGAATAGTATATTACTATCGTTTCATCTGGATTGGTTGTTAAATTTAGTATATTACTATTGTTTCATCTGGATTGGTTCTTAAATTTTTAGGAAAAAACGATAACGATAAATGACTTAGGAGGGGTGATAATAATAATCACTATCGGTTCTAAGGATGAAAGCGACTGTAATATAGCACTGGACACATCACAATCGGTTCTTATGTGAGAAGTGATAGTGATGATGTGCACTGCTCATCACAATTAATTCTTTTGTAAGAAGCGATAGTGATGTGAATTCATCACTATCGCTTTTCACAAAAGAACCGATTATGATGTACACGTTCACATCACAATCGGTTTTTTTTGTAAGAAATAATATGATGTGCATGATCATTACTATCGCTTTTGACAAAAGAACCGATTGTAATGTGATCGTGCACATCACTATCGCTTCTAATATAAGAATTGATTGTGATGTGCATGATCATATCACTGTCACTTCTTATTTAAGAACCGATAGTGATGAGCATATATATCACTATCATTTTTTAAGTATGAATCGATTGTGATGTGCCTTGCTAGGTTATTTATACCCCTCGGGCTGAACTCTCTTTTGTTATTGTTGCAGAGGAGATTTCTTCGCCGTCACTCGAAAAAATAATACATATTTTGGTTGGAAGCAATATTTGGGTGAGAAAATTTGAAATCCTCAAAGGTGGGTACGTTAAGAGGGTAAATTTGAAGCCCTAGCTTGGAGAATTTCCCTCTTTTTACAGAATTTGTACTTTGCTTTAAAATGTGAGTATTCCTTCAAGCCCTCCAATTTTGCACTCGATAATTTCAATATGTCGCGAAGAAAGTTTAGGTTGCACTGGAACATGTATATCCTATCAAATTTCACACCCTTTATTTGACAATCACACATGTATTTAATTATCTTAATTTGTAGTGCTGTCACGTTAATCTAGAATTATATTGTTGCTGTCACATAAGGAATGTTAGAGTTTAGACTACAGAACCTACATCTCCCATTCGAGGATGCTTGTTTATAAATATGCCGATCGAAATGGTATATTTATAAGCAAGTACTCTTAAATTGTCCACGTTCTTTGGACAGTTCAAGGATATATGGTTCAGACAAGTTTCTAAGCTGTTGTACAACTTCAGAGTAGATTTCAATAGCATTTCCCTGTGGTGTTTTCCGGGTACACACCCCTTTTGATCTGTTGTTGAGACGTGTATTTGGAGAATAGCAGAGAGATGCTACCGAAATTTTCTCTGGAGTTATACGATGGCTTAGGAACTTGCCCGAATCACATATCCTCGAATGGGATTAGGACCTAACCTATTTAGAGATTAGGAGTCATTGTTGGTACCCTGTTTGTTTCATTGAAGTTAAAAAGATTAGCAAGCTATTGCACTATATAATTAGTTTATTCGATATTATTATTGATGTTTGTAATGTATGTCTCCTAATTAGGGAATTAGAAGCTCTTAACTAGGGAAAAAGCTAGGTATCGATCGGGTGTACATTTATATATCTTGAAACCTATCCTCTATTTTGCAAAGGTAATATTAATTAAAATGATATCTCAATATTTGAAATAACTAGCTAACTGTCACTCCAGTTTTTTTCTTAATTTATTGTGCGAAATCTGATTGCAGACTTAAATTAGTGCACTCATTTTTATTTTACAAAAGATCAATATCCCCCAGAGAAGCTTATACAGCAAAGCACTCAACTATATACGAGATCACTTATGCCAGTGGTACTAGTTAGAAGTTATATTAGAGGATGGTAGGTTTAGAGATCCTAAAAGCTCTTACTGGTCCATATGTATATTAATTATATATGTCAATGCAATATGCACGTGTACTGATTATTGTTAAGCATATTTGTATTATATATTGTGAACAAATGAGATATATATGTTGTATAATAAAGTATGTTCTGTGAATGTGATGTGTGCATTATAATGTGATATACATACATACATACATACATACATACATACATACATACATACATACATACATACATATGTGTGTGTGTATACTGATAATATATGTTGTTTTTGAAAGGTTGCAAAAATAGTACACCCCTCATCACAATCGATTTCAGGAAGGAGCCTATTGTAATGACCCTATTATCACAATCGGTTCTACATAAGAATTGGTTGTGATGATTATGATAATAGGATCATCACAATCGGTTTTTGAAAGAAACCGATTGTAACAAAGAGGTCATCACAACCAGGTTTTTCAAAGGAACCGATTATACTCATCAAAATCGATTGTGACTCCCTATCACAATCGATTCTCCCAAAAAACCGATTGTGATGATGTCTCTATCACAATTGAGCCAAAATCGACTATGATAGCTCCTCTTCATCACTATCGAATGACTTTGCATCGTCATCAGAACCGACTCTAATGACAAAAAAGAATCGATTCTGATATACATTCTGTAGTAGTGTTAGGCCGCGAGCATTCAACTTGCAAGGTACATCTTTGCCTTGGTTGAGTTCTTCTATTTACTTCATCTTCTGTGGTTCCATCCTCTTGTTTACTTGGCATGCTAGCCACATTATCAGCATTTAGAACATACTATCGTGTAATAATACCATATATTATAGCGGCAAAGATTGCCGGCCTCCCAGAGGGGCCACGTGTTAGCTCCCTGGCGAGGCTCCCCGAAAATCTGAAAATCGTATTTAGGTCCTTTCGAAAAAAATAAAAATCGCGTTTAGGTCCTTTCGACGGTTTTTTAATAAAATAGACCCGAAAAAATATGAAAATTATGTTTAGGTCCCTCGCGGTTTACATTTAGGTCCTCCTGGTGCTTTTTAGCGAATCGGGCCCCGAAAAAAAGGTAGTTTATGTCCCTCTTCAGTTAAAAAAATCAGATTCGTCGAAGGTTTATAGCAACTCATGGATTCGCCTCCGGTTGTTTTTTAGCGAAACGGATCCTGAAAAAAAATAGATTACTTTTTTTCCATCTACAGTAAAAAAAAACACAGATTCGTTGCAAATTTATAGCAACCCAGGATTCGCCGACGGGTCGTAACCGCAGTTTTCTAAAAAAACGTAGATTCACTGAAGGTTTATAGCAGCACATAGATTCGCCGATGGATCCTAATGACCTATTGTTTTAAAACAAATATGAAACCGAAAATACGACCAAATTTACCGAAATACGTAAAAAAAACAACAGCAATTTTCTAGAAAAAACACAGTTTCGCCAAAGGTTTATAGTAGTTCATGAATTCGACGAGTGAGTCAGAATCATGTTTTCTAAAAAACGTAAATTCATCGAAGGTTTATAGCAGCTCATAGATTCGTCGGCGGGTTCTAGCGACCTATTTTTTTAAAACAAATATAAAAACCGAAAATACTACCAAATTTGCCGAAATACGTAAAAAAAATAGTCACAGTGTTCTAGAAAAAACACAGATTCGTCGAAGGTTTATAGTAGTTTATAGATTCGCCGATGGGTCCTAGCCATGGGTTTTTAAAAAAAATACAGATTCATCGAAGGTTTATAATAGCCTATGGATTTGCCGACGGGTCCTATCGACTCATTTAAAAAATGCGAAAACCGAAAATACGACCAAATTTCTCAAATTTTTCACGTTGTATCGTCATGCGCGTCGCAGCGTAGCGCGTTATTCTAGCTAAACACGGTTTTCTCAAAAAAACGCAGATTCGTCGAAGTCTATAGTAGCCCATATGTTTGCCAACGGGTCCTAACGCAAAAAATAAAAATACAAACAAAATTACATTTATATCCCTCTATGGTTTTCACCCAAAAACAAAAAACACTGATTCACCGACGATTTAAAGCGGTTCATAGATTCGCCGACGGGTCCTAGCGACCTTTTTTTTAAGAAAGCAAGAAGATCGAAATTACGCAAAAAAATGAAAATATATTTGTTTTCTCCCAAAAACAGAACCATGATTCTGGACCGTTTATAGCAATTCACAGATTCGCCGATGGGTCCTAACGACTTATTTTTAAAAAGAAACACAATAAAGCTGGAATTACGCAAAAAGAATGAAAATATATTTAGGTCTCTACGTTTTCTCTAAAATAACACCGATTCACCGATGGCTCTAACAATCCAAAGATTAAATCGATAGTTTCTAACAACCTATTTTTAAAAAATTAGAAAATCAAAATTTTATGGAATTATGCAAAAGAAAAACCAAGAATACGTTTAAATTCCTCTGCGTTTTCCTTTAAAAAAACAAATTCACCAACGGCTCCTAGCAATCCAAAGATTCGCCAGCGTTTTTTGACAAACCGTTTTTTAAAAAAACAAGAAAACCGAGATTACCCAATTTTTTTACAAAAATACCCGTCGAACAAAATTTCACACGACATGTAATACATGCTACGAAATTTCGTACGACGTGATGTAACACGTGGTACTGGCTAGTTTTATTTACTCGTTGTGCAAAAGGGGTAATACGATCACCATTTGTTTTAGCCACTGTGCTGGATGATGGCCTGTCGGTTGTCAGAGGAGTTAGCTCAGAGTTAGATGACTCTCGATGTGCTTTCTCATGTTTAGAGCCTGGTGTATCAAGGAATCCTTCTTCATCTGTCTGTGTATTGCTCAAGAGCCTGCAGCAGTTACTTCTATATTATGCTTTTCCTTAACAATGAAATAACCAAAAAGAAAAAAACTTCTCCGACATGTAAAACAAACGCACGCTGGTGAAGCTGGGATATTGAGGGCCTTTTTTTTTTGGGATAGGTTGAAAAGTATCTTTTGATTTATTGAACGTAAAAGCATTGTCAGAATGCTGACTTTTTGAAGTGACAGTTGATGTAAACTAGGCTAGGTTGAAAAGTATCTTTTGATTTATTGAAACAAAGCATTGTAGTAGAATAATGGTGACTTTTCTGAAGTGACAGTTCGGCAAACTAGCAGTAGCTTTGTGGCTTTTCTAAAGTTCTCTCCCAAATCCGATCGATCCCTCCCCAAATCTGAAGCGGGCGGAGGCATGCAGTCGACGCAGAGGCAGTGGGGCAGAGGCGAGCAGCCGGGGAGGAGGCCAAGTGGCACAGAGGCGGCGCCATGGAGATGAGCCAGGGTGGAGGCGGTCGTGGAGGCAAGGACCGGTCAGCGAGGAGGTCAGGGAGGTGGTCAGCGAGGTGGCGAGTCAGGGCCGAGCTCCGTTAGGGCGGAGGTCAATGACATGACGACGAGCTCGGTCGTGGCGAAGGCGAGGTCGTGGTGGAGGTCGGTGAGGCGGTGACGAGCTCAATCGACATGGTAGCCAAGCGAGCGAAGGCAGAGACAGAGGCCGAATGAGTGAGTGGGTGAAAGCCACAGTCACAGCCACAGCCACGGGGGCCACAGCCTAAAACACCTTCCCCGTGGCTGTGACTTTCAGGGCTACTTCGCCCCCAAGCAACCTCGCAGCTGATGTTGGTTGGGGGGGTGGGGGGGAGGGGCGGGTTTGTTCCTTCGTCTATAAGTCTGTCTTTTACTTCATTTTGCAGGTGTGAAAGAAAACCGTTCAGATATGAGGTTTCAAGCTTTAACCCATCAAATTGCCTGCATAAATCAGTTGCTTCAATTTCCTTAGGCTGCATCATGTAATAAGGAACAAAAACAAAAGTTGCTTTACAATGCAGTAATTTCTAACATCCTAGAATGTATCAATTACAAGGTAAAACGATCAGAAAATTTTACAGTAGAGGAACTGGTATCATAATCATTGGAGAGGCTCTTAGTGCATCAGGCCAATATTCAATATGGGTTACAAGATTTCAGTCGTTTTCATTACCTAATGTACAAGGGTTAATCGATTGACGATAAATCCAGCAAAGTTTGATCACAGATAGTGTCAATCGATATAGATGTAGTTTCAGTTCTGGCAAATAAAATAAACAGTGAACCAAGAGGACTACAAAAATCTCTGGAATGTAAGTGGCAGCAGATTACTTGACACTGCTTTACTAAGGGTTGAAAACTGTTCCAATGGACAGATGAATTTCAGGCTTCCCTAAGCAAATTATCTACCAAATTTCACAAAAGAAGATACTTATTCTTCTCACTGCTCCAATAGTCACTAAATTTGGCTTAATTTTAGCTGCAAAAGATGCTACCATTTGGTTTAGCAGTTTATAGCTGAGTTATAGACAACAGAGGTATAGTTCTTGCATAAATGAGTTTCTGTTACATCTTAAAGATGCCTTGTGGTGAAAGGCAAGTTTAATCTTCAAGTCACAGGAGTATGCTACTAATTTTATTTGGTGGTAAACTGTAGTCTCCTTCTATTCTTTGATAATACATTCATTTAAAAATTACCATCCCAAAAGAGATGAACATAAGGAGCGAGCCATTCTCACTCAGTCAAGCACTAAGAACTTTATGTTGGGGCACTCCAGGCTAATTTGATAGTAATAACTAATAAATATTCTATATTTTCTTTTTCTAGTCAAGTCATCATGTGTATTCGTACAAATTAGATGGCATTAAAGAAAGAAACTGATCAAGGAAGAAGGAAAAAAATATGGACACTAGAGTTGAATTCCCGAGCAGAAGTCAAAGCATAATAGTTGCATTCTTCATAGAACCGGCTAGAACAATAGAATCGCCTAGGGCTAGGAGTTTCTACTATGTGCCACGTGCTTCTGTCTCCCGTTAATCTGCTCCAGGAAAAGCGTGAATTGAAGATACCGAGGATAAAATGACTGTCGGAGATAATTCAGTATCTTAATTTATCATGTTTTATAGTTCTGTCTAAATAAATTGTTAGTTCAAATATACTATAACTCAGACTCTTTTGGTTACTAGTTATGTGCCCGTGCGATACAACAAAAACTTAATTTGTGATAAAAAATTACTTGCAATGTGCATGGCTTGTCATCCGTATGTGGTTATTATTATCAGCGATGTGTATGGCTTGTACATCTTGCTCTGGTTATACCATAGCCCCACCCTATCAACCAGCTCTACCGCCTTCTTGCCTCCCCCACGAGCGCCTCCCTCAACCTATTGACATCATCTACTGTGGCGAGCGCTAGCAGTGCCACTAGCCTATCTTGTCACCCACTACCGGCGACTTACCCTCTGTCGCATTAACGAGATCAGGAAGGTCGCCCATTACCTCCGCTCAACGGATAAGCTCAACATATCTGCAGGAGAAGTAAGAAATGGTGGGGTTATATAGATTCAGCAACCGAGGAGATATCTATGGAATCTAGTCTATCTCGCTGCCCATCACCGGCGACATGCCCCTGCACCACATCGACGAGATCAAGAATGTCGCCTATTACCTCAGCTCAACGGATAAACTCAACATGTCTGCAGGAGAGGTAAGAAACGGTGAGGTTATATAGATTCAACAACCGAGGAGATACCTATACAATTCAGATTAAGAAGGATGGTCACCTAGTAGATTTTGCTTCAGGCGAGCCAAGATCATAATGCGTGAGCGTGTTGCTGCTCTTAGAGGTATTCAGGGTCATCCCCAGACTCTGGGTGCTCCTAAAGCACACACTGCTACTAGACAAGTTAGAGAGTCGCTTGTTTTTGGGCAGCGTCCGGGACTTGGTTTTCATACTATTCATTCAAGTTTTAGTCTTAGAGCTACTCATGGTCAATCTTACCGCTGTCCTCTTGATATTCCTCGTTTTTCTCATCGAGGTAGATATCAGCGATGTGAGGTGTTTTCTGGTAGGAGAGTCAGGCAGCTTCATTGGGATGGTCCGGCCTTTGCACCACGGCGGGTCAACCCAGTCTCAGCTTTCAGACCTTCTACTAGGGTTGCTACTTCTGATCTTGTGAGTTGAGCATCAGAGAGGCACTAGAGTCTAGTCTTCTTCTGTGGTTGGTACTTTGAGGCGTCGTGTGGTTCAGTATTGGGTTACCAGATCTTCACTCTATCCCAGTACTGAGTCATCTCTCTCTCCTTTGCCTTGATCAGGTTTGTCGGATGGGAAGGGAGATGTTTGGCTTGTTGACTCCGGTTATTCTCGTCATATGACCGGATACTCCTGTTGGTTCTCTTCCCTAGTCCGAGTCCCCGGTGATGAGTTGATCACTTTTGGGGATACTTCTTTAGGTAAAGTCATTACCAAAAGTATTGTTTGCATTAATGAAAATTTTATTCTTAAAGACGTTGCTTTGGTAAGTAAGCTGCATTATAATTTGCTTTTTGTTTCTTAGCTTATCGATGACTCTTTCGAGGTAAGCTTTAAGAGTAGTGCTTGTAGAATTCTTGATTCATGGGAGAGTCTTTCGTGCTGATTTTTCTACTTCTTTTGGAGACTCTCTTCATTGTTTGATTGCTTTTGAGTCCTGTGATTTCTCCTTCTGGCATAGGAGACTTAGTCACATCGGCTTTGATCATTTGACTGGAGTTAGTAGCCACAACCTCATTTGTGGTCTGCCCAAACTCAAAATAGTCAAAGACTTAATTTGCTCTCCCTTTCGACATGGCAAAATGGTTATTGCTTCTCATCCTCCAGTCACCGTAGTGATGACTGATGTACTAGAATAGCTTTTACATATGGACACTTGTCGGCGTTTCGTAAAGCCGGCAGACGTATTTGTAGGTTAAGGGGCCGCGCGCCCCCTCTCCTTGATGGTTGACTCATGGAGTCTCGAACACACATTTGATCAGGCAGAGGAGCCTCAGATGTATACTGGTTCGGGCTGAATGTCCCTACTTCCAGTTTGTGGTGGAGGATCTCGTTGATCGGGGTATGGCGGATTACATGTGAGGACTATGGACAGCCCCTTAGCGCTCATGTGTACGGGTGAGCTCGGGAGCCTCGACCGATCGCTCGGATTGGAGGAGCGAGTCGGACGCTAGGTAGACGGGGGGAGTTTTTGGTTCGAGGAAAAGAGAGCGCCCCCCTCCCTAAAGGTCCCACCTCTCCTTATATAGGCGGAGAGAGCAGGTCACACGAGGCTTGGGAGAGAGGAGCGACTAGGGCACACTATCCCTTAGCGATCTGGTTCGCGATCTTCAGAGTTGACAGGTCCATGCGCATGTCATGATGGGCTAGAAGGTTCAGCCAGCTATGCCCCGTCGGTAGGGTTAGCTGGCGATGCTTCATTGGGAAGGCACGTTCCTATCCTCTGTGCGTTTGTCAGAAGTAGGCGTTGCGTGGACGGCGTCTCTGGTGTTGCCTTGGAAGGAACGCCTTTCCCTGCTCCGCCATCTTGTCCAGACGACGGTTGACCAATTTCGAGGTCGGTCGATGACGTAGCCGGAGTTGCTGGGGCGGGACCTTGCCGGGGCCCCGACCAATAGCTGGGTCGGAGGCTGCGTGCACTCCCGTTCTGCGGCCCGGTCGGAGCTCTCGGAAGTTCCGACCCGAAGTCCGGCTGTGGGCCACAAAGAGTCTGACCCGCGGGCTGGTCGGCGCGCTCCTGCAAACCACGGCGCAGGCGAAGGGTCCCTCATGACCCGATCGAGACCTTGCTGTGGGGTACCTCTGGTATAAGTATTCGTCAGTAGCCCCCGGGGCCGACCGGAAACGCGGGGCGTTCCCGGGCGGACCCTTCGATTTCGGTGACATATTTTCTTCGCAGGCACGGCGACGCCTTGGCTTCCCATGCCCTCCTTGACTTGGGTCTGCTCGGCTTCCGCGCACCGAGTGTTTATAAGGCGGCGCGGAAGTGGGGGTCTGAGTAGTTGCTGTCCTCCCAGATCTTTGATCTCTCCGGAACGCTCGGGGGCTGCAATGGCTTCTTCTCGATCGCCCTCTTCCGACTGCGGACGTCAGCCAGTGGCGTTTAGTTTCGGGGACGAGGCGCCGCTGGCGCCTACGGATGAGGAGGCCTTCCTCGCGGAGCTCTGGGAGGACTTCGACCTTGCCATGGCAGAACGGACAAGGCTCGACGCTATCGATCATGGCGCTGCCGTCTCTGTTGACGCGCTGATCGGCGTCATTCCCAAGCTCGTGAAGGCAAGGGATGCCCTCGTCCGGGCGGTCCGGTGCGCGCTTAGCGCCTAGCTCTTCTTGTTTTCTCGCTCGTTTTTGCCCACCCTTGATCTTGGGAGGTGGGAAGTAGTTGAATGTTACCCCATGCTTTGTTCGAACATTGTCGTCGTTTGCTTGCCCGGGGCTTCTGTTCTCGCGACCCTTTCGAGGTCTCTAACCATGCCGTAAGCAATGGTTTCAAGATTGAGCGCAGATCCACCCAGCTAGGTCGATCCGTTTTTTCCGGGGTGCGCGAGCGCACCCGGTGGGTGTAGCCTCCGAGCCCCCGAGCAGGTCGCAGAGCCGGTTGGGGGGTTTCCTTTGCTGGGTGGGTCCGACCAACTTGGGTTGGCGTGAACGCCTGGGTGCTCATTTTATATCATAGCTAGACGCGACCGTAGTCGGCAGGGAGGTCCGGATGCCTTCGCGAGAGGTTCCGGTTCCCGACTGCTTTTTTAACGTCGTAGCTAGACGCGGCCGAGATCGGCAGGGAGGTCCGGATGCCTTCACGAGAGGTTCCGGTTCATCGCTTTTTAACGTAGTAGCTAGACGCGACCATGATCGGCAGGAAGGTCCGGATGCCTTCGCGAGAGGTTCCGGTTCGACTACTTTTTAACGTCGTAGCTAGACGCCGCGTGATCGGTAGGGAGGTCCGGATGCCTTCGCGAGAGGTTCCGTTTCGATCGCTTTTTAACGTCGTAGCTAGACGCCGCCGTGATCGGCGAGGAGGTCGGATGCCTTCGTGAGAGGTTCCGGTTCCCGACTGCATTTTTAACATCGTAGCTAGACACGGCCGTGATCGGTAGGGAGGTCCGGATGCCTTCGCGAGAGGTTCCGGTTCCCGACTGCTTTTTTAACGTTGTAGCTAGACGCGTTAATGCTATTTTTACGCCGTAGCTGGGCGAGGGGCATCCATCTCGAGTCCTCGTCGGGCGAGGCAATCTGCGAGAGGAGAGGCCGCTGTCGGTCCCACGTGTACGCCCCGTCCGCAGGTGTGGGACCTGGAGGGGGTGAGCAGATGCGTGTTTGCCTACGTCGGCCGAACACCGTGCTCGTGGAGCTGCAAACGGTTTATCCGAGTGGACCCTGGGGATCAAGCGATCTCCGAGCGGATGATCCCTGCGTCGGGTGTCCGACCCGCTGGGGGCGACCCATAAAAAACCTTTCTTTGCTCAATCCCGTACCGGACCCCGAGCCGTTCGTAACTCGGGGCACAGCTGGCTGCTGCCCTTTCGGGGGGCTCCGTGGGAGAGTTTGAAGTATGGTCTCGGACACGAGCTAAGGCGATTGGGTCGTCCGCCAACCCAACTAAAGACCCACTAAGAGTTCGCCTTAAACTTGCCCCTCGCTTGTTTGCCTGCCGGGGTCGGCGGGGGATCCATCCGGTGGATCCTGCCTTTGGGACCCGCGACCAGGTCTTAATCGTCAGGCATTCAAGCCTTCTCGCCACCTCGAGGCTGCAAAGGCCTGGTGGACTTTTCCTCCTGCCTTGGGTCGGTTTGAGCCGACCCGGAGGCGATGGTCAAGAGGTCGCGGGGCGTTTTTTCCCGGAGCGATACCCCGACATCTCTGCAAGCATTTAATGTGCGTGCGGGAATTTAAATGCGAAACGAAATGATCGGGGGGCGGTACGTCTTACCGGCGGCTTGTCGTGGCGTTTGCAACGGGACACGCGATGCTTTGATCGGCAAGCGATCGGTCGATGTGTATCCAGCCAGCACGTGATTCGGTAGGTACCTGTTAATTTGGGGTAATGAGGGCTAGGGCGTTTTCCCACCTTTCGCCATCGCTGCTCCCTTGCTTTTTGCGATTCCCACTCCTGAAAATGTCACGGACTGGGTCGAAAGGGTTACCATCGCGGGGGAACCAAATGGCTACTTGGATCATTCCGCTGGTCCGATTCTTATTCTTCGTGCTTCCCAGGGACGATGAACATCCGATGACCATGGCTTAGAAGACCGCGGGGGTTATATAAGCACAGGTCGATATGTTGAAATATTTTAGGAAAGCTCGGATAATAAGAAGTTTTTTGCTTGGGAATGAAGTGTTCTCTTGCACTTGCCGCGGGGCAGGAGCGTTCCCGACCGGCCACGGATCATACCACGCGGGTGTTCCCTTCTTCCGCGAAGCACTACTGCATAACAGAGGCATTGGGCGTGGGCGAGGCCGAGCGCTGGCCTGAGGGACTACCATTGGGGAGGATCTGATGGCCGACCAGATTGCCTGACCCGCGTGAGTGCAGGAATCTTAGGTATAAGTCGCTTGTCCGCACTTGTGTGGGAGAAGAGTGTTCCCGGCCGACTACGGGTTGCACCGCATGGGTATTTCCTTCTTCCACAGAGCACTACTTCGCGACCATAGCCGCTGGGGCGAGGACCGAGTGCTCGGGTCGGAGGGACTACCGTTGGGGAGGACCATGTAGCCGACCCGGTCACCCGACCCGTGAAAGTGTGTGGGCTTGCAGCCCCCGAGCGGTGCGCAGGGGCCGAGCTTGTGATCGCTTCGCAACGCTTCAAACTCGGAATGAAAAAACAATTGCGGAAGAAGTTTTTTGAGGAAAAGACTGTCTTATCTTCTTGTTCCGCATGCTGGAGATGTCGTGACGGTTTAGGCTTGTTTTTTGTCGATGCGATTCGTCCAGTGGCCGAAGTCAAGGGGTCGTGCCGCGGTTCGCCCGAAGCAACGTCCTGTCGCTCCCTCGTATCTCGATGCGCCACAGGAGGGAGGGAGAGAGTGCGTTGCGTCGTGCAGGGCACGAAGCTAATGTGCGCACAACCTTCTTGTGTGACGCGCATTTCGGCCACTCCGCCCTACCTTTGAGAAGACTGCACGGAGTGCCTGAGGGCTGTCTCTCTTTTCCGTCGTTTCCACTTCTTCACATCTCCCTGCCCCTTTGTCTCAGCACAAGAGAGATGGGGTAGCAGCATCTCGAACGGTAGATGGCCAACGGCAGCGGTGACCGGACGGTTGGGAAACGGGAGGCGGCTGCGGGCCTGCGGGCCCCCGACGTCAAGAGGCCCCGCTCCGACGCCGGGCCCTCAGGTACCGCGACGGGGGACAGGGTCACGCTGCATTCGTCGTCTTTCCGCATTAGGATTCCCCTCCGCGGGTAAGTCTTTACTGCCGGCCCCGGGGTGGCTTCGAATTTCGCCTTTTACTGACGTCGGGCCATTTCCCTTTTTCTCTCTTAGCGCCTCCGGTCTGCGTCTGGGACAACCGTCTGTGGTCGCCGCGACGAGGGAGACGGACGCGGGTGGCGCGGCTTCCGATGTCCCTCCGATCGCTCGGGTCACCCTCCTTTGGCGGCGGCCCGGACGACGGATCTGTCAGTCGCATTGGCGCGGCTGGAGGCCTCTCTCAACGCCCATATTGCGAGGGCCACTTCCCTCGCGGCGGAGGCGGCGCAGCAGCGGGCCCTTGCCCAGGCTGTGCGGGAGGAGCTCGCTAAGAAGCGCGAGGAGACGCAGTCGCAGCGGGCTCGAGCCGAAGTCACCGAGACGGAGCTGGCCGAACTACATGAAGAGCTGCGGACCTCACACGAGGCCCTTCTGTCTATGCTTCGCCCAGCCTTCGAAAGCATAGGGAGGAGCCTGAAGCCGCTTGGGGTGAGGCTGAAGGGGCCGCTGGACCATACCCCGTCGGGGTATGCCCGCGGCCTCACCCTGGCGGCCGACGCCCTCGCCGACCGCCGGGCCTGCGCGAAGCGCCCGCTCATGAGGGCGGGGTCGCCGTCGACGTCGCGGAGCACGTACTGGCCTGCTGCGCCAGCCGCGACGCTTCCTTCGACCCGATGGCGGCCGTCGCCGGGATCGAAGGAGACGCGAGCCCGATTCGGGCCAGGGTGCGGGCGGCAGCAGAGAAGGTTGCGGCGCGGGGGGACGTCGTTATGAGCAGCGACGGCTCGGATGGTGATGACGCCTCCGGCTAAGGAACCTCCTGGCGCCTCCGCTTTCTTTTGTTTTCATGTGGTGCGATGTTTTTTGGACATCTTTCTTAATATCTTGCCTCTTTCCTTCACAAATAGCACCCGCTGAATTACCATAGCCTTTAGGAGCCGCGGGGACGGCCAAAGCGTAAGTCCCAGCGCTAATCCCTTCCATACTCCGTGCGCCGGGTGCAATGTCACCATCTGGATCTTCGGGTCGAACGATGCCGAGTTGGGGAACCTTCACAGCGGTGAAGGGTCCTCCCTACGGGGATCCTTGGAGTGGCGTGGCAGCTGCGGGCACCCCTTTGGGTGGTGAACGGGAGTCGCCTCCTTCGGCCCGCTTTGCATGTACTTCCGGAAGATCCCGGTCCGGTTCCGCGTTAAGAACGCGCCGTCGCAGGCGGAAGAGGCCATCAAGGAGATGATTGGGGATCCGGAGATGAAGACGATGACGCGCGAGGCCCCTACTTGGCGCTGCCAAGCGGCATTTTAAGAAGCCGCAGACGATTTATAGGTCAAGGGCGCGCGCTCTCTCTTGATGGTTGACTCATGGAGTCTCGAACACACATTTGATCGGGCAGAGGAGCCTCAGATCAGTGTTCGCCTAAATGGCCTAAACGGCCGTTTAAACGGCGTTTAAACGGTAAACGGTGGCCAACTGTGTCGTTTAGTGTGTAAACGGTCTATTAAACGGTTGAACGGAGATAAACGGCCTAAACGGTCTAAACAAAACGGAGGTAAACGCTATTAAACGAGCTAAACGGCTGTTTAACCCATTGCTTAAGCGTAACACACCAAATTCACTTGAGTTTTTCATATATTATTATGTATATCTTATATTATTCATACATAAATATGTATACTTGATTTGTTATATGTATAAATACGTATATATATTTTTTACATGCATAAATATGTGTACTTGCTCTAATATTTTATTCTTCTATAAGCATAAATATGTTTATTTTAATGCTACAGTACAAAACCGTTTAGACCGTTTAACTCCGTGTAAACTTCGTTTAAACGGTCTAAATGCTAAACAAAGGGTGACCGACTGTTTACCGTTTAGCGTTTAGGATAACACTGCCTCAGATGTATACTGGTTCGGGCTGAACGTCCCTACTTCCAGTTTGTGGTGGAGGATCTCGTTGATCGGGGTATGGCGGATTACATGCGAGGACTAAGGACAGGCCCTTAGCGCTCGTGTGTACGGGTGAGCTCGGGAGCCTCGACCGATCGCTCGGATCGGGGGAGCGAGTCGGACGCTAGGTAGACGGGGGGAGTTTTTGGTTCGAGGAAAAGAGAGCGCCCCCCTCCCTAAAGGTCCCGCCTCTCCTTATATAGGCGGAGAGAGCAGGTCACACGAGGCTTGGGAGAGAGGAGCGACTAGGGCACACTATCCCTTGGTGATCTGGTTCGCGATCTTCAGAGTTGACAGGTCCATGCGCATGTCATGATGGGCTAGCAGGTTCAGCCAGCTATGCCCCGTCGGTAGGGTTAGCTGGCGATGCTTCGTTGGGAAGGCACGTTCCTGTCCTCTGTGCGCTTGTCAGAAGTAGGCGTTGCGTGGACGGCGTCTCTGGTGTTGCCTTGGAAGGAACGCCTTTCCCTGCTCCGCCGTCTTGTCCAGACGACGGTTGACCAATTTCGAGGTCGATCGATGACGTAGCCGGAGTTGCTGGGGCGGGACCTTGCCGGGGCCCCGACCAACAGCTGGGTCGGAGGCTGCGTGCACTCCCGTTCTGCGGCCCGGTCGGAGCTCTCGGAAGTTTCGACCTGAAGTCCGGCTGTGGGCCACAAAGAGTCTGACCCGTGGCCTAGTCGGCGCGCTCCTGCAGACCACGGCGCAGGCGAAGGGTCCCTCATGACCCGATCGAGACCTTGCTGTGGGGTACCTCTGGTATAAGTATTCGTCAACACTGTTGTCCAGCTAGAGTGCTGTCAGTAGGAGGACATCACTTCCATGGATATAACCACATCTACACATCAATTTGAACCCATTTGCTATTATACAAGGACCGGTTACTCGGGCTCCCGCACGACGCTTTAATCTTTAGGTGAATCGCTCCACAGCCTTTCCATTATTGATAATATGAATGGAATGCTATTTAATACTTGTGATGATTTGATTATTCTTAGGAATCTTGGGGAAGACTTGCAAACCACAAGGGAGTTGGCGTCCGGAGGGAAAAGCAAATTGAATCAGCTTGACTCCAGAGATGGTCAAATTCAAACGGCCATAACTTTTGTTCCAGAAGGCTTCTGGAGGTCTATGAGTACAAGAACGAAAGCCCTAGTCGTCCTCTTTCAAACGGATCTGAGATCACCTCAAAATTCCCTTCGAGTCAGCGGGAAAACGCAAAACAATCCAGAACACTTTTTCAGTCCGAGTTTGAGTCCAATTCGAACTCAGAAACAACACTGACTTTAAAGTGCCATAACTTTTGATTTCGGAGGAGTCTAGAGGCCCATGAGTACACGTTTGAAAGATCTCGGAGTCTACTTTCCAAGGGATCTGGCCTCACCTCAAAATTCCTTCAGATGCGTCCGGAAACTGTCTAAAACCACACGTTGCTTTTTCAGTCCGAGTCAAACTCGAGTCAAAGAAGACTTGGTGTTTTGGATTTGAGTTGTATTAGATTTCCTTTACTATGGAAGGCCCCCTCCTATTCCTCTAGTATAAATAAGCACCCAAACCCTCATCTAGGACTTGGTTTTTGTTTAGTTATATCTAGCCTTTGCTACATACCGATAATCACGCGTGTCGACTAGACCGCCTGTTTTATCGTTACAGAACCCCACCGTTTGTGTTTCTTTCAGATTTGAGCTTAATACATATTTGCCAATTTAGTTGGTTGTTCATCTTGTTCTTGCTATGTTCTTCGATTGCTTGCAGGAACAGTGACCTTCGTGGTCAGGTTAATCGCGTCTCGACAAGATCAATAACCATCTGGAGTTGGTGTATCGGTCGCTAAGGCGCAACGTCCTGGACGGTTGTAGTCGGGCCGTCAACGTCGATTCCTACCAAATCGATAGTTACCCTCCTCTCATCGAAAGATCGGGACACCAAGTTCACATCAGAAGTGGTATGTCCTTGTGATTGTTGATGATTTTTTGAGGTATTTTTGGGTATTTTTCATGGCCTCGAAGTATGAGACTTTCTCTGACTTCAGAGGTTTGATCAGTAGGTTGGCTTTTGAGCTCCCAAGTGCATTACGAGTAATACGCAGTGATAATGGTACGGAGTTCAAGAATTCCTACTTTGAGTGGTTCTGTGTGGAGTTTGGTTTAGAGCATCAATTCTCTTCTCCCTAGCCCCTCAACAAAATGGCATAATTTAAAGGAAGAACAAGACCCTGATTGAGATGGCTAGCATGATGCTAGACGAGTACAGTACTCTTAGGAAGTTTTGGCTGAAGCTGTAGCTAATGCTTGTCATGTTTCTAATCGTGTTTTCTTGAGAGCACACTTGCATCGCACTTCTTACGAGTTGAGATATAGGCGAAAGCCCAGTGTTTCTCATTTTCATGTATTTAGTTGTAAGTGTTTTATTTTGAAGTCTGGTAACCTAGATAAGTTTGAGTCTCATTCTTCTAATGGTATTTTTCTAGGTTACTTGACTTCATCTCGTAGTTATAGGGTCTGGAGTTGTGATACGAATAGGATCATAGAGACCTGTGACGTGACTATTGATGAGGCTAGCCCAGGAGCTGGACCTGATATTTCAAGCTCTTCTTATCCCTCCGAGACCATCTTTGTTGAGGATGAGGATGATAGAGATGATGGTGTTTCACCTGATCCAGTCCCCTCTACACCTAAGGTGCCTTCTGTTTCCATTTCTGCACCTCAGGGAGATCAGCCCTTGCTTTTCGACTTTCCTTCAGCGGGTGGCTCTATTTTTGCCTCTTCTGTTCAAGAGGTAGAGACCACTTCTGCTTCTAGTTCTCACCGCCATATCCAGAAATCTTATCCACCTGATCAAATCATTGGTGATCTGTTTGAGCATGTGACACACTTAAAATCAGGTTTATCTTCCTTCTGCCTTCACTCGGTCTTTGTTGCCTCATTTGAACCAAAGGATGTTACTCATGCATTGTCCGATGAATCATGGATTAATTGTAACATCCCAATTTTTGACATTTTAATTATTTAATATTATCTTATTGCAATTTATGATTTTTGTGAATTTTCTGGATTTTATTGGATTTCCTGAAATTTATTTGAATTATTTTGAATTAAAATATAATACCTTTTATCAAGAAATAATTATAAAAAGAAAAGTTTGAAATAAAGTTTTGCCAAAAATATTTTATTTAAGTCCAGAATGTCTCAAAGTATTTTTGAGATGTTTCCTGGAATTTTTGGAGTATTTTTAGTGCCCTAAATAAACTAAACTATTTTCTCGGATTATTTTAAATAGAAAAATCGGAGGAAAATCGTGTGAACAGTGTTGGGCCGGCCCAGTCGCTCAAGCCAGCCGAAGGGGTCGATCGTCGACCGTCGGATCAAAATCCAACGGTTAGTATTCGCCCACGTCATTTACGAAACCCTAGAGTTTGTAGCCGTCAGATCTCGATCGCGCGGCCAATAGCAATCGGTACCGATTCGGAGTTGATCTTTTATCCGAACCGTCGGATGAAGATCGTGCGGTTGAGGCTCATCGTCTCCGAGACGGACTCCGCGCCGCCGTCTCCGAGTCAAACTCCACCGCCGCCATTGTACTTTCCGAGTTTACGCGCTTGCCGAGGGGTATTTAAGGGCCGGGCATGTCTCCCGAGAATCTCCACAAGTCGCCGCGTAGTTTCCCTGCAGCGTTGTTGCTGGAGGGTCATCAGAGCAGACGAGGGAGCTCGCCGGAGTGCCAAGAGGAATTGCGCCGCGTGTCGCCGTCGCCGGGGATTTCTTCCGACGACTTGAGGCCGGATCCGAACTCGCCGCTTCGCGGCGAACCCGTTGCGTCACTTCTTCACCGCCGGAGATCGCCGCAACGCCGCGTGGGTGGTCGTCGTCCCCAGCTTCGATGGACTCAAGCCGCCGTGCCTTCATTGTTGCTCGGGAGCAGCATCGACCGTCGGATTCTCATCGGAGCGACAGGATTAAGCCGCGTCGATTCGGTGAATAGCAAACCGCTCGGGTAAGTAAGATCCGTCCGATCTTAGATGGAGGGTCAAGATTGTGCCGCGTCATTTAAGGGCACAGTGAACCGTGTGGGTAAAGCTTGGCCGTTCGATTTAGATCGGATGGCTGATGACTTGCCACGTGGGCGCACGGTCGGTGAACCGTTAGATTGGAATTGGACGGTTCAGATTTGGCCACGTGTCAGCCGCATTGAATCCGGCTCAGCCTGACGTCAGCTGACATCATAATTCGGGATTTTTCTTTATAAAAATAATTCTATTAAATTTAGATATTCAATTTAATTTATTTTCAAACTTCTAAATGCTATAACTTTTGCATACGAACTCCGATTTAGGTGATTCAAATTCCTAAAAATTTGTAAAATTGAGATCTACTCAATGGTGATTTTTATTTGAATTTTAGAGTTCATTTGATCCTTGGTTTTGGTGTTTATTTGCTATTTTTTCTCGATTCGCGTAGACGTTGAATTGTGCGACGCTTCGGAAGAGGAATTTGCAACTCAAGAACAATCCTTAGACCAAGACCAGGGGCTTAAGCAAGGCAAGTTGTGCTTTGATCATGTTGCACTCATAGCTAGATTAGTTGCTATTTTGATGTACTTTATTGCATGTTATTTCAATCGTACAAATGATTTCAACTTAGTTTGGGATTAGCTAATGTACCCATTGAATTATACCCTACCTTGTCAATTGTATGCCATGATCCACTTGTCACCCTAGATTGGTTCACTATAGTTGGTAAATAATGAAACCACATGGGATGGTTAGATCGGATTAGATTGCTTAGCCTTGCCACGACATCACATGTACTTGAATTATTGATAAATAATCTTGACTAATGGAATATGGAACAATGTTATGAATTTGTGTATCATGTGTGATCACACGATGAGATTGAGTTGTTGTGACGATGGATGTCACGCAACGATTTTGAATTGTTGATGGCACGTGGTGCTTGGTAATCAACTGGGGTGGTTATGATTTTAGATCGGAGCAAGTGGCAAGGGCAGTATGCCAGGGTGGGCCCGATGGGCAGAGGGTATGTGTAAGTCTTGCTTTGATCAACCCTAAGGACACCTTGCGAGCCTTTGACCTGAGTCAATCATGCAACCACATGTCTGTTATGGGGCAGCCTAGCTGACTAATTTGCAATGTCTTAGCTTGAGTACTATCGTGGTGGTGTGGTTCACCCTTTTTAATGAACCCAGATGGCGCAAGAGGGGGGCCCTTGATGTGGTAACCAGTCCCACCAATGTTGAAACCTTAGCGGGTAGTACTGAGTTAAGACAGAGCATTGTAAAGGCTTTGTCATGATTCTCTGCCGGCACACCAAAGGAAGTGTGCTAATGGCCAGGCACAAAAGAGATTATCATGTCGTGTGGGTAAAGTGCATAACCTCTGCAGAGTGTACAATCTATTCGGATAGCCGTGCTCACGGTATTGAGCAAAGCTCGGGGATTACAGTCAAGGGTTTAGACTTTTACAAAAAAAAACTTGGGATGGATGGCAGATTTCCATGGAAAGTTG
The DNA here is from genome assembly GCA_036346375.1 of Guadua angustifolia. Lineage (NCBI taxonomy): Eukaryota > Viridiplantae > Streptophyta > Magnoliopsida > Poales > Poaceae > Guadua > Guadua angustifolia. The sequence continues at coordinate 31,333,855 of CM070521.1, read as the reverse complement.
AATATGGACTTAGGATGAGAAAACTTGGTTTACTTGAGAAATGCTGAATCTATCTATTACTGTTATTTGTTTTTACAGTCTTTTCAATCTATATACTGTACTTGTTCATAAATGCTGCTTTACTGCAAATGAACCACTTAGCCTTCCTTTGGAATAAGCCTTGCATATAGTTATGTTAGAATTGCATTCTGTGCATAACTTGTTGAGTGCTTTATGTACTCACCCTTGCCTACAACATCATCAGTGCTGAAGAAGGTGTACCATGAAGAGACGAATGTTTAGGGTGCGAGCCATGTCATTGTTCGTGGTATACCGAGGGTTACCTACGTCTTCATTTCCGCTGCAGTTCAATTTGTTGTTCAGCCTTGAGAGGCACTGTTAAGTAAGTTGACCATAAGGTCATTTAACTGGTAATATTTAATATATAATGTCTTTTATCCTATTTTTGTTGTGTATGATTGTGATATTCACTGATGTTGAGCCTGTGTGCACTAGCGTGATCCTGGACTAGTGCAGTATACACAGAGGGTCCGGATTTGCATATTCGGGTCCCGACAGAGGTGATATCAGAGCCATACTGACTGTAGGTCTTGACCGTAGATAGTCTGGTCGTCTCTATAAGTACTTCAAAATTATTTTCTAAAAGCAAAAGACCTAACCTGGAAAAATAATGTGTTCTTGACTTATCTCATTCTTCTATCCCTGTCCTTACCAAAAAATTCTCTCTTTTCCCTTGCTGAAGTTTCTTTCTCTTACCTCTGCTAAATTGAACTGAAATCTTACCTGAGTTATCTTAAGTAGAAAACGATATACCACACTTTAGGAGATGGCATCGAGTGCCTGCTGCTACCATAATGATCATGACGGAAGGAATCATCAAGCTCATGGAAGAGCGGATCAATGAAATGTATCAAGAGTTAGAAGACTCAGTACTTCAAGTAGCCAGTTGAGACTCATGTGTGGGAGTCGCGTGAAGGAGAACGCGTAGGCTACGCTAGCCGAAAACAAAATTTTCTACGCATTCAACCAGGATACATGCGAGTAGAGGATCATGGATCATTACCCTTGGAGCACGTTAGCAACGGAAGTAGAGTGGGTGAAGCCTCCGCGTGCTCAAGCCTTGTATGTAGTCGAACGATACTCGAGTGCTCGCCAGTGGTCTCCGGACCGCCCGAGTGCTCGCCAAGTGATCGCTCGAGTCCTGACGTCTCTCCTCGCCATGTGCGATGCGAGTTGGAGAGGGTGAAACCGATCGCCGATCGGTGGCGAGGACGATGCTGTGGCGCCTACTCGGTATCCACACATCCAGGGTGGAACGCCTGCGCCGGTGCTAACTAGCACCTTGATGACGGCTAGGGTTTCTGGCAGGGTAGGGTCGACGGCTAGGGTTTCGTGGTGGGGAGAACCTCATTGCTGCATGCCCCACGCCCACTTTATATAGAGCGCACTAATGGGCCTTCTACGATAGAAGCCCACTAGGACTCACGCTAATGGATCTTCTACAGTAGAAGTCCATTAAGACGCCAGAGGATCCAAATCACAAACCCACCAATGGATCCAATCCATCGACATGATCCAACCTGTTAAGTGTGTGACCCGTTAGGTTCATGCATAAACGGCCATGGCCCCGAAAACCTCTTTTCGCACCATCGACAACAATGGTTCCTAGCAGATATGTTGTCCCCGAATGCACAGAGTGATCGATCATTGAACCTTGATATATTCATATACCAATCCTTTTGCCATGCGATACCAGTCAAGCTCAAGGTAAGATGCGTGCCATCCTTGTGATAGCTCGACCCATTCACTCGTCAATGTAATGGATATAATTCGTGATTAACACTTTAATCACTTTGGCATGGCCATGCACTTTTCCTTATCCATCCACACCGAGGGGCCCAGAGATATCTCTCCCGTTATCGAGGAGGGGCAAATTCCATCTTGATCTCTTATATCTCACGTCATGTTTCATTGCATACACGTAAGCTACCTTTATAACTCTCCTATTACGGAGAAGCGTTTGATAGCCCCAAAATATACATTACACATGCCGAGAATCAATAAGAATCTCGTGTCAAAGGATCGATAGGTATACCACTCGAGACTACACCCTGATGGCACTTCTAAGATAACAATCTCATCAGTGTCTCGGAGCGGGTCTATCCAACCCCATGTTCTCTAACATGTGCCCACATTATTGATTTGATATCTCCATATCTATGGTATGTGAAACATTACCATCAATCAATACATGTGCTGGTCAGATCACTATTGTCCCACATAATGATATGTGACCAGGGATCGTTTAGAATAATATCATATAACCAATGTGTTTCACAATTAAGTCATACTCAATGAACAAAGGAGTGACATTTATTCATGGAACTGATAAGTACATGAACATAGACGTATGATACAATCATCTCATATGATCGCCTCTAGGGCATATCACTAACATCGCGTTTCCTAAGATAGGAGTGTCGCCCATGTAGACGGTAGTTTTGTGTGTTTAGGTTGAATTGGTTCTTCTTAATTGCTGAGTGTGCAATATGTGTTGCAAAGCTTTTAGGCTTATATAAGCGACCATACCAAGTTATTAATATTGATTGCTTAAGTTATTGGGTTAAACCTATCTCCCTCAGATAGGATCTCTACTTACCTATGCTATTTTCCTCTTCCCTAACCCCCTTGAGGTAATCAAGCAGATGGTTCAGTTTAGTGATAGTAATGGAGCCGGTGGAAGTAGAAATCAACTCGGTAGAGACTCCAAGGATGAATTAGATTTTCAACCGTCACTACCGATAGATACGCGGAGTTTCAAAGAGTTTTTGGCCGCTCAGACCCAGTTGAGGCAAGCAATGATGAATCAAATACAGAATAGGACTAATCAAGTTAATGCCAGCAAAGCATCTCGAACTGTTAATAATAATCCCTGTGTTGACTCAAGGTTATTAGAATTTATAAAGACTTGTCTACCAACGTTTTAAGGAAATATTTCGCCTTTAGAAGCCGAGGATTGGCTCGAGAGTATTGAGAGGAACGCTACCCCTGCACTTTGTTCTAAATCTAGACATTGTGCCATGAAGTGCTGTCAACCAAACAATTTAGAAGATCGTGCGTGCATTCGCTGTGGAAAATAGGACATACCGCTGACAAGCATGCGATCAATTGCTCTAAGATGCAAAGGAAGTCATCCAATTGGAAAATATCCTATGAGCAACATCACATGTTACCTTGGTACGCACTCTCCTGAACCTGTTGACCTTGATCAAGAAACCAGTAATTGGCCATCACCCATGAGAGGTCCCTTGTATGGTGAAGAAGATCGTTTCGCTAGGGGATGTGTTGCGAATCGGGAAGTAATCACAAGAAGAGTGGCATTGAGTGCTACCACTGTCACAGAAAAGGCCATTATGCTAGTCGATGTCCACTGAGAGAACAAGTAATTCCTGTAGCCATGGATATACCGGAAGTTACCTCAGTTGGGTACACAACGCCAAGAGTGAGCGGTGAAGTTGCAAGAGAAACTTGCCGAGAAAACCAATTGAAGAAAAGGCTTCTAGGTAAAGACACCATTCCAATCATTGAACGCTCAAGAAAGAAAGTTCACCCTAGACTCTGCTTTAATTGCCACAAACCTGAGCATTTTGCCAATAAATGCCCTCAAAGGAAAGCAATCGTGTTGGCTCAAGTCAATTTCAACTCCGTCCCTGTCGAAGCCCTAGCGCCAATGCCGAATCAAGGAAGTTAGGAGCCATGAGCTTACTTAGTGCAAAGCCGTAACCCTACGTGTAAAGTGAAGGGATTAACGATGAATTCATGTAAGGTTTTCTTGTCAAAAGAAATAAAGCAGAGATGGTTGATACCTTGGAATACAGATTATTGGAATGAAAAACAAGAATGTAAAATGATGAGTTAGATGTTTTTCTAAGAATATTATGGTTCACCTAGAAATGATACATGTGCAATGGTTTAGGGGTACCCAGCATGAGCTTGCTAGCCACAGGATTTGTTATTGTCAGTAAATGCGCAGTTGTGCTAGATTTATCCCTGGGATGTTAAGAATTCAGTGCTTATGGAGATAGTAGAGTTCCAAGCAAATCATATTGTGTTGGATATTTAGACCTTTGAGGTTACTCTCGAAATTAGTTGGATGCTCAAACATAAGGCTATTTTTGTGAATAGTATATCGATTTAAAACCTTGAAAAGAAGAAGAAGGGAAAATTCAAGTGATAACAATTCGTGTTAGCCAACTGATGGATAATGGTGTGGAATTTGCCAATTAGAAGATGTGCCAAATGTCAGAAAATACTTTGATATATTTTCCAAGAATTTGCCTGGTATGCTGTCATATCGAAAGATCAAGTTCGTGAGCGAATTAGAGCCTGGTATAGCCCAATAGAGAAAAGACCATGTCAATGTCTACCAAGGAATTAGTGGGAAATGGAAAAGCATAACAAAAAGTTACTAGGAAGAGTTTTGAGAAGACTTAGTGCGTCACCATGGGAGTTCTTGTTTATCAAAGAAGGAAAATGGAAGATCGGGAGAATGCACTGAATCGTGCCTTAAATAAGGAAAAGATCGAAAATAAGTATTTAATGTCAGGATCGACAAAGTGTTTTGACAATTGAGAAGGGAGTTAGAATTTCTCTAGGATAAAATTTCGCTCCAGCCATCATCAATTGAGGAGTCATGTGAAAGATGTTTTTAGGATTGCATCCTCTACGCGATATGGATAATATAAGTTTTAGCTATACCTCCTGGATTGACCAATGCCCCGCATACTTCATGAACATGATGACTAAGGTATTTAGGGATTACTTGGATAAATTAGTGATTGCCATATAGATGACATTCTAGTATATTCTAAGACAAGAGGAAAACATGCAGAACCTAGAAATGAGTTTTTGCGAGAGCAGCCGTCGCACGCTAAGTTCAACAAGAGTGATCTCTGGAAGAAAAAGGTCGAATACCTTGGTCATATAAAGACTGCTAAAGGAGTTGCTGTTGAACCAAGCAAGGTGGAAGATGTGTGATATTGGAAGCAACCAAAGTTCGTTATTTAGATTCAAAGTTCTGGAAATAGCAGGATATTAGCGTTGGTTCATAGAAAGGTTTTTCGACAACAGCTAGACCTCTTATGTAATTGTTGAAGAGAAAAAGTTGCATGGACGCCGGAGTGTGGAGAGAGTTTTCGGAAGTTGAAGAAGCAGTTAACATTAACACCTATGTTAGTATTACTAGTTGAGTAGTTTCAACATGTACGGTGATGCTTCTAGGCATGATCGGGAATGCGAATCAATGCAAAATAGCAAGGTTGTTGCCTATGCAATGATGCAAAGGAGACAGCATGAGGAGAAGTACCCTACGTATGACTTGGAGTTAGCTATCGTAGTGCACGATTTGGAAATATGGTGTCACAATCTCAATGAAAATAGATGGGAATCACAAGAGTCTAAATTATATATTTACCTAGTCAGACATTAATACGGAATAAAGATAATGGCGGGAAATGATCAAAGATTATAGTGTCAAAATCCATAGGCACTCTAGTAAGGCCAAGGTGGTAGTCGACATTGAGTATGAGGCCACTATACGAATATGTTGATAATAAGCGGTTAACCAGGGTTATACAAAGAATTCGAGAGACAAAAATTTGAGGTCATTCGACACAGATTCATAGCCACCTTGGAAATAAAACCAACATTGGAATATCAGATCATAGGAAGTTCGAAGGATGATGAAATACACACTCAAGTCAAAGAAAGAAGAAGACTTTGCCAAGAAACAGAATTTTGAGTGATTAGGATATCATAAGGAGTTAAGGTTGAACCAGTGTGCCGGATAGGAAGATCTTAAGAAGATGATACTTAAGGAAGCCCATGATTCTAAGTAATCGATTCATCCAGAAAGTGCCAGAATATATTACGGTCTAAAGGAAAAGTTTTGATAGCCTAAGGAGAAGCGCCGGCTATTGGATATGATACTCGATGTGATGAGTGTCAGAGAATAATGGTAATGCAATAGAGACCTAAAAGTTCGTTGCACTCATTATAGATCCCTGAGTGGAAATGGGAGGCAAATCATTAAAAGGATCCCTAGTATGAATTAACCATAAAGGATACGAATTCGGAGGAATCATCATTGATTGATTGACCCAAGTTGCTCACTTCGTCCCAGTAAGAGACGATCTATTTAGGAGACCGATTAGCAAAGCTGTACATATCAAGGATTATGTGTTTGCATGGTATGCCCAAGAAGATTGGGACAGATCGAGACAGATAGTCAAACAGAAATAGTTAATCAGATTCCAGAATATATCTTGAGAACTTGTGCGTTAGCTTACGCCATGTTTTGGGATAAACGCTTGTCATATGCAGAGCTCAGTTATAACCATAACTACTAGGTTAGTTGCAGATGTCACCATTTAAAGCCTTATAGGGTCGTGCCTATCGTACCCCGTTGAATTGGAGCGAAACGGGAGAATGTTCAGTATTGGGCCTGAGATTCTCAGGGAGGCTGAAGAACAAGTTGCCATGATTAGGGAAAGACTGAAAACAGCACAGTCAAGACAAGAAGAGCTATGTTGACAATCGTCGTCGAGAATTGAGTTTCGAACCTAATGATTTTGTGTATCTTAAAGTTACTCCCCTCAAAGGTGTAAAAAGGTTCCATGTGAAAGGGAAGCTCGCACCTAGATATCTTGGACCATTTAAGATCTTGAGCCGCAGAGGAGAGGTTGCGTATCAGTTGGAGTTGCCCCAGTCATTAGCAGGAGTTCACGATGTGTTTCATGTGTCGTAACTTAAGAAGTGTCTTAGAGTGCCAGCAGAACAAACACCATTAGAAGCTATCGAATTGCAAGAAGACTTGACTTACAAAGAGCAGCCGATTAAGATTCTGGACGTAATGGAGCGTAGGACCAGGAATAAGTCCACTCGCTTTTGCAGAGTGCAATGAAGTAATCATTCGGAGAATGAAGCAACCTGGGAGTGTGAAGAAGATCTTAAGGCAGAATTCCCAAACCTATTCTCTAGTCAGCCCTGAATCTCGGGGTCGAGATTCTGTTAAGGGGGGGAGGTTTGTAACATCCCAATTTTTGACATTTTAATTCTTTAATATCATTTTATTGCAATTTATGATTTTTGTGAATTTTCTAGATTTTATTGGATTTCCTGAAATTTATTTGAATTATTTTGAATTAAAATATAATACCGTTTGTCAAGAAATAATTATAAAAAGAAAATTTTAAAATAAAGTTTTACCAAAAATATTTTATTTAAGTCCAAAATGTCTCAAAGTATTTTTGAGATTTTTCCTAGAATTTTTGGAGTATTTTTAGTGCCCTAAATAAATTAAACTATTTTCTAGGATTATTTTAAATAGAAAAATCGAAAGAAAATTGCGTGAACAGTGTTGGGCCAGCCCAGTCACTCAAGCTAGCCGAAGGGGTCGATCGTCGACCATCGGATCAAAATCCAACGGTCAGTATTCGCCCACGCCATTTACGAAACCCTAGAGTTTGTAGCCGTTAGATCTCGATCGCGCGGCCAATAGCAATCGGTACCGATTCGGAGTTGATCTTTTATCCGAACCGTCGGATGAAGATCGTGCGGTCGAGGCTCATCGTCTCCGAGACGGACCGCGCCGCCGTCTCCGAGTAAAACTCCACCGCCGCCATTGTACTTTCCGAGTTTACGCGCTTGCCGTGGGGTATTTAAGGGCCGGGCATGTCTCCCGAGAATCTCCACAAGTCGCCGTGTAGTTTCCCTGCAGCATTGTCGCCGGAGGGTCATCAGAGCAGACGAGGGAGCTCGCCGGAGTGCCAAGAGGAATTGCGCCGCGTGTCGCCATCGCCGGGGATTTCTTCTGACGACTTGAGACCGGATCCGAACTCGCCGCTTCGAACCCGCTGCGTCACTTCTTCACCGCCGGAGATCGCCGCAACGGCGCGTGGGAGGTCGTCGTCCCCAGCTCTGATGGACTCAAGCCGCCGTGCCTTCATTATCGCTCGGGAGCAGCGTCGACCGTTGGATTCTCATCGGAGCAACAAGATTAAGCCGCGTCGATTCGGTGAATAGCGAACCGCTCGGGTAAGTAAGATCCGTCCGATCTTAGATGGAGGGTCAAGATTGTGCCGCATCATTTAAGGGCACAGTGAACCATGTGGGTAAAGCTTGGCCGTTCGATTTAGATCGGATGGCTGATGACTTGCCACGTGGGCGCACGGTCGGTGAACCGTTAGATTGGAATTGGACGGTTTAGATTTGGCCACGTGTTAGCCTCATTGAATCGGCTCAGGCTGACGTTAGCTGACGTCATAATTCAGGATTTTTCTTTATAAAAATATTACTATTAAATTTAGATATTCAATTTAATTTATTTTCAAACTTCTAAATGCTATAACTTTTGCATACGAACTCCGATTTAGGTGATTCAAATTCCTAAAAATTTGCAAAATTGAGATCTACTTAATGGTGATTTTTATTTGAATTTTTGAGTTCATTTGATCCTTGGTTTTGGTGTTTATTTGCTATTTCTTCTCGATTCGCGTAGACGTTGAATTGTGCGACGCTTCGGAAGAGGAATTTGCAACTCAAGAACAATCCTTAGACCAAGACCAGGGGCTTAAGCAAGGCAAGTTGTGCTTTGATCATGTTGCACCCATAGCTAGATTAGTTGCTATTTTGATTTACTTTATTGCATGTTATTTCAATCGTACAAATGATTTCAACTTAGTTTGGGATTAGCTAATGTACCCTTTGAATTACACCCTACCTTGTCAATTGTATGCCATGATCCTCTTGTCACCCTAGATTAGTTCACTATAGTTGGTTAATAATGAAACCACATAGGATGGTTAGATCGGATTAGATTGCTTAGCCTTGCCACGACATCACATGTACTTGAATTATTGATAAATAATCTTGACTAATGGAATATGGAACAATGTTATGAATTTGTGTGTCATATGTGGTCACACGATGAGATTGAGTTGTTGTGACGATGGATGTCACATAACGATTTTGAATTGTTGATGGCACGTGGTGCTTGGTAATCAAGCTGGGGTGGTTATGATTTTAGATCGAGCAAGTGGCAAGGGCAAGATGCTGGTGGGCCCGATGGGTAGAGGGTATGTGTATGTCTTGCTTTGATCAACCCTAAGGACACCTTTGCAGCCTTTGACTGAGTCAATCATGCAACCACATGTCTGTTATGGGCGATCTAGTGACTAATTTGCAATGTCTTAGCTTGAGTACTATCGTGGTGGTGTGGTTCATCCTTTTTAATGAACCCAGATGGCGCAATAGGGGGGCCCTGGATGTGGTAACCAGTTCCACCAGTGTTGAAACCTTAGCGGGTAGTAGTGAGTTAAGACAGAGCATTGTAAAGGCTTTGTCATGATTCTCTGCCGGCACACCAAAGGAAGTGTGCTAATGGCCAGGCACAAAAGAGATTATCATGTCGTGTGGGTAAAGTGCATAACCTCTGCAGAGTGTACAATCTTTTTGGATAGTCATGCTCACGGTATTGAGCAAAGCTCGGGTATTACAGTCAAGGGTTTGGACTTTTGCAAAATAAAACTTGGGATGGATGGTAGGTTGCCATGGAAAGTTGAATCTGGACTTAGGATGAGAAAACTTGGTTTACTTGAGAAATGCTGAATCTATCTATTACTGTTATTTGTTTTTACGGTCTTTTCAATCTATATACTGTACTTGTTCATAAATGCTGCTTTACTGCAAATGAACCACTTAGCCTTCCTTTGGAATAAGCCTTGCATATAGTTATGTTAGAATTGCATTCTGTGCACAACTTGTTGAGTGCTTTATGTACTCACCCTTGCCTACAACATCATCAGTGCTGAAGAAGGTGTACCATGAAGAGACGAATGTTTAGGGTGTGAGCCTTGTCAGTTGCCTGTGGGAGGGGTTACCTACGTCTTCATTTCCGCTGCAGTTCAATTTGTTGTTCAGCCTTGAGAGGCACTGTTAAGTAAGTTGACCATAAGGTTATTTAACTGGTAATATTTAATATATAATGTCTTTTATCCTATTTTCGTTGTGTATGATTGTGATATTCAATGATGTTGAGCCTGTGTGCACTAGCATGATCCTGGACTAGTGCAGTATACACAGAGGGTCCGGATTTGCATATTCGGGTCCCGACATTAGTGCTATGTATGAGGAACTAGAAAACTTTGAGAGGAACAAAGTCTGGCAGCTTGTAGAGCCCCATCTAGTCGTAATGTCATTGGGACCATGTGGGTGTTCAAAAACAAGCAAAATCGAGGATAGGGTTGTTTTTCGCAACAAGGCTAGGCTAGTTGCACAGGGCTTCACTCAGGTTGAGGGTTTTTACTTTGAGGAGACTTTTGCCCCTATAGTTAGACTAGAGACGATTAGAATCTTGCTTGCATTCTCTGCATCTCAGGGTTTCAAACTCTATCAAATAGATATCAAAAGTGCATTCCTCAATGGTTCATTGAGAAAGAGGTTTATGTCAAGCAACCTTTAGGATTTGAGAACCCCAAGTACCCAAACCATGTCTACAAGCTTTCCAAAGCTATGTATGAACTTAAGCAAGCCCCTAGAGCTTGGTATGAGATGCTTAAGTCCTATCTTCTCAATCATGATTTCAAAATGGGTGTAGTAGACAAAACTCTATTCTAGACACTAGGATTCTCATTTCCTTCTCGTCCAGATTTATGTGGACGATATTATCTTTGGTGGCTCGTCTCAATCTCTTGTGTCTCATTTTTCTGAGATGATGAGCACATAATTTGAAATGAGTTTGATGGATGAGTTGAGCTACTTCCTCGGCTTTCAAATCAAGCAGACTCGGGACGGTACTTTCCTACACCAAAGTAAGTACACTCGAGACCTCTTGAAGTAGTTTGATATGTCCAATGGGAAGCCTATGATGACTTCTGTGGCCACCATAGCTGTCCTTGAGCCCGATGAGGATGGTGAGCCTGCTGATCAAAAGGAGTTTCGGAACATAATTGGCTCCCTCTTGTACCTCACTGCCTCGTGGCCGGACATACACTTTGCCGTGTGTATATGTGCTCGCTTTCAGGCTTCTTCTTGCATCTCTCATCGCCAGGTGGTGAAGCGCATCTTCCGGTACCTTCGAGCCATCATTGATTATGGTATCTAGTACTCTTCCTCTTCTTGTCTATCCCTTAGAGCCTTTTTCTAATGCTGACTTTGTTGGCTGTAGGATAGATAGGAAGAGTACTTCTAGCTCTTGTCAATTTATTGGCACTTCTCTTACTTCTTGGTCATCTTGGAAGCAGTCTGGAGTTGCACAGTCCACTGCTGAGGCCGAGTATGTTGCTGCAACTAGTTGCTGCAGCTAGGTTCTTTGGATGAGATAGACCTTGTGGGACTTTAAGTTAAAGATAGAGAGTGATTCACTTTTCTGTGATAACACTTCTGCTATCTGCATTACTAAGAACCCAGTGCAGAACTCTAGGACCAAGCACATTGATGTTAGATATCACTTTCTTAGAGACCATGTGGAGAAAGGAGACATAGTGCTTCAGTTTGTGGAGAGTGACCACCAGTTGGCTGATATCTTTACCAAGCCTTTGGATTGCCCCAGGTTTGTTGCCTTGAGGAGTGAACTTGGAGTTGTGTGCCCTTACGACCTATTGTGAGGGGGAGCTGGTTTGTATATTATGTCGTATTATATATCTTCTTCCAGTTTTTCTTTCTTTTATTTTGCTCTGGGTGTTTATTGGGTTTATTCTCTAGTGTTATGAGTTCACTTCACTTTGACTTCTGCATGCTTTGCATGGACCTCTCATCTTGTACTTTAGGTCGTTATCATGCTTAACTAGCTGTTCTCTCTTCACTCTAGGCTGAGTTCCCTCACAGTATTATAAGTCTAGCAGGTGTTGGGCCACCTAGGTAGACAGGGTCTGTGCACTCCTTAGTTTGGGATCTAGAGGTAGCTTCCCTATGTTAGTTGTTGGGGAACATGATAGTGAGTCTGAGCCATAGTATTCTCTACTATCTTTTCTATGCTTTATAGCCACCCAGTTTATAGTTTCTTGACTTCTTCTCCCCATTCTATCTTTCTGCTTTTATTTGAGTTATTTGGATCTTCTTAGGTGAAACTAGATTGATCCATACTTGAGTCCTTCATCTACTTATCAATCAAATTGCTAAAATGACAATTAAGCAAAATTGACTCTTTTTATGTGCATTAGACTCGACACCTCATATTCACAAGACAACTTCCCATTGCACTTGGGATGAACTTGGAATATGTTGTGTATGACCAAGATCATTCTCTTAAGAGTCCTTCTTGAGATGATCGAATATGGCTTGGATCAATTGCTTGAAAATTGCTAACAAAAAAAACCAAACATATGTGGGTAAAGAATGCAAATAATGTTACACATTTGCACCCCACTATGTCTTTCAAATTATTAAAGAAAAATTGCTTCACATGGAAAATAAGCTCGAAGGACCTTGTATGTACTCCTAAACTCCCCAAAGTGTTGAGTAGGTTGAACCCTAGGTTTTCCATTTGATTCTTTGAATGGCTTTGCTTCCAGATTTGAAACTAATGCTAAGTGTTGCTCATATCAAAAATTGCTAAACACGATCTTTTTAAAATAAAACTAAGCTAGCAAGCAAATCTTCTTATTTGCACTTGGACATGTCGTAGTCTAGTCTAATTTGAAATTATCTTGCTTGGTGTCATATCTTGTCTTTATAGTCATTTGGATAATTTTCAAAGCTCCTCTAGGTTGCATGCATACATTAAGGGGGAGAATATGTTGTCTTGATGCCTATATTGCCAAAAGGGGGAGAAATCGTAGAAAAGGCATCTTGGTTTTTATTGGTTTTTTATGATCTTGGTGAAACTCTGGCCATCTTTTATGAATCATAAGCATGTTTGTGTTATTAGATTTTAGAGTTTTTGTAAAAAAACTTGCTCTTTCTTGAATTTAGCTCTAAAATTTTCTCTCGCTAACTTGGTCATGTCTCACTTCTTTCGCTTTCTAATCAAGTTTGGCATTGCACCCAAATTGCTGTCTTCTTTCTCTCTTCAAACTCAAAACTTGTATGCCTTTTCATGTGTTTGTCAATTTACTCATCATGGGGAGATTGAAAGACCATGTGGAGGTCTATACCTGTGTGTGATGAGTATTTGACTAAAATTTAAGATTGGTTTATTTTGGAATTGAGTTTGATTTGAATTGGATTTTCAATTTGAAGTAATTTGAGGTTTGTCTGTCTTTTCCAATACTACTGGCCTGGGGCAGTAGCACCGGACCTTCTAAGTGTGATTTATTTGATTAATGATTTTGTGATGATATTGCATATCCTTTTGGACATTGTTATGTGATGGGTTTTCCTTGTCTTTGATGGTTGCAGGACGATGGTGCTCGATCATGGTAATGCGGAGGATGATCGGGACTAGGCGAGATGCGTTGGAGGTCCAGACGATCGGGGGTCGCCGAAAGATGATCAGAGATGGAGTTCATATAAGCCAAGAAGACAAGGAAAGGAGATGATGCTAGCTAGATGCCACGTGGATCGACGAGAGCCGTTGGATTGTGGTCTAGTTGATAGGTTAGCGAGTCTAGGTAGTATACTTTGAAAACCGTGCAAGAAAACTCATTATGTGTGTGGGTTTTAGGTTAGCCCTTGCATGGCTGTGTGAGTGGGTTAATCCTATCCCTTGAATGAGTGCTCTAGGGTTGAGAGACTCATCCAAGGGTGGTAGGTGGCCCAAGAGTAGTATAAATAGAGGGGGAGGGGTAGCCTCCTCTTCTTGAAGGTTGTAGAAGTTTTTGTATTCCTTTAAGCATTGTCCACTTTGTTGTGAGGCTTTGTAAACATCCCCTTCTAGAAATGCAAATCTTTTTCATTCATTCTTGAATTTACATTAAGCATTTACTTTATGTCTTAAATTCAGCATTTAAATTTCTGCAATTTACTTTCTTGTAATTTGCTTTCTCCCAATTTGGATTTGCCTCCCCTCCTTCTAAATGCTGTTGATCTAGGATTTCTTGAGTGTGCTCATATGGTTTTTCATCTTTCTTGCACCCTAGAATAGACTAGAGATCAAGTTTTCTACCAAGTTGCAATTCTGTCCAGAACTTGTTCTTTGCGTAGTAGTCAGTTTTTTATTTTTAGAAAAATCTAGAAAAAATTATTTTTGATTGATTTTTATTGAAGATGGTGTGTTGCTCCCATATCCATTTGTGAAAAAATTTGGGAGTCCACTAGATTCACTGTTTGGGCACCATAAATTGAAAATCGTGCCCCAAACTTTGTATTTGATGTTCATGATAGTCTCTGGTATTTGATTTTTCTTGATTTTTTACAAGGTTTTATAAGGTAATTTTTGGTGGAGTTCTTCATGACTCATTTTAACATAGGGATAAAAATTCCCAAAATTTCTAAGGCAACAAAAGTCCACCAACCACCTGCTCCAATTGAGGATAATTTTTGGAAATTCTGATTTTGCTTTTCTGAAAGTAACTTTTGTGATTTGGCTTAATCTCCTTTCTAAAAGCAAGAGTTGAGTTGATTTATTTTCATTTTGGACACTTGACAACCAAGATTGTGGCTCAAAAATCCCCACATATTCCATGGTTCTCATCCATGCAAGCTAGGGGTACACATAGTTATCTTGTTGTTCGGGTCTTTCACTATTTTTTTGCGTGATCTTTTCGAGGTCTTAGTTGGAGTATTTTGTGAGAAAATTTTTGTTTATGACCATTCAACCCCCTCTGTTCACCATCTCGATCCTTCACATTCTATAGTCGAAAACCCTCCACAACATGACTTCGTCGGCTTGCCTTGCTTCTTCATCCCTGTTAGGCCTGGTGAAGAACTACTATCCGGATCTAGACCTCTCGTGCCTGGATGAAGGCTCCACTTGCGAGGAGGATGAGGCCGTCGAACTCGTCTAGTCTTTCAAAGATCAAACCGAGAGGTTCGTGGATGGGCTGGAGCTGTCTTTTGATAGCGAGGCCGGACAAAACCCCTAGGCTTATTGTGCTAATGTAATTGGACTTGCGCTGATGCTGTGGTCTTTTGATGAAAGTACTAACTGGATTGCTTATCTTTTCGTGTCTTGCCATTTGGTTCCTTATCGATGAAACAAAGGAGACACGAGTAGGTGCAATTTTGATTAGCACTTATAGACCTCTAGCCTTTTGCACTCATGCTCTGACTATACCTGCGCACAAGACTTAAGAGAAAATCCTCATCAAATTCCTGAGCCCCCGAGCTTATGCCCAGAGAGGTTGTGCATAATATTGGTGCTGTGTAGACAACATTAAGAGTTATACGATTCTTTTCTAGCCTTTATCGACTATGTGACTTAAACTGTATAGCAAACATGTGCTTTGTCGGGCAACGCATGTAGAATTGACAGAGGCCTCGTCTCCCACCGGCTGCTAAGCGTTAGATGTCTAACAATCTTGTACTCATTTGCGCGTAGGATAGAATTGCTCATCATTGGGGTCAGGCATGGCTGTGCTTTGGTTTTGCTCACTGACCCGCTATGCATGAAATTGAGTAAATACGTGCAAAGGGACTCACATTTATATAAGCTAATAGCAAAAATTTGTGCCTACAGTGTGCTCCGCTCGAAAATTGTATCGATCAAAAGAGAACTGACAAAGGGCAAAAAATTAAACAAGGTATTATGTTACCTGTGTATCGAGTTACCTGTAGCCCCCCGACTCCTTACTCAATGAGACAATCGGGTGGGGAGTAGAGTATTGCAAACATAATGCTACGATTCGGCTCTTGACTTTTACTCGATAGCTAGATCGAAGTGTCAGCGGAGCGTTAGGGTGTGTTTGGTAGGGCTCCAGCTCCATCAGGTCCATGGATCTGGTGGAGCTGGGTATTTCTAACTCCACCAGATCCGTGGAGCTAGAGCCGTGAGTACATTAAGAGTGTTTAAATGAATCATCTTGTTTACATTTTAGACCAAAAATATAAACTTAATTCATTTTATTTTAGGCTACAAGTTTCAGATCTTAGATGAAGCTGAGATATGGAGCTTTACCAAACAGGCCCTATTATCACGCATCTGTCATGACTCCTGGTCCCTTACTCAATAAGCATCTCAACCCGAGGACGGGGCTAAGTAGAGGAGAGTACTTAAGTAATGTAGTATTTGACCTCTTACTCGATAAGCGATTACAGCGATAGGGCATAAATGTCTTTTGAAGACAACTTTTGACCATATGCCTCGGTGCGTGAGCCCCGAGCATACTTGGTGGAGTTCAACGTCTGGCGAAAGCATGACGTGCCCCCTACTTCTTGCTCAATTACACCATTGAGGAGACAGTTGGGCATGAGCATCATGTCCGATGTCCTTCAGTCGTACACTTGGGTGCACGAGGCCTCAGGCACACCGATAAGGCTTAGCGCTATTTTTGCTCAGCTATTATGACTAAGGACTACTGCAGCTGTCACATCCTTCGATCTTCGTGCGGCCCATCATGACTTGGCGTCTCTTTAGCTTTCGCATTTATGCAAGGGTACAGAGGAACGCCTCATAAACCAGAACCAACATGGACTCCCATTGAATCGCGACTCCTGGCCTGACCCGCTCCCAGAGCTATAAATAGACGAGACGCACGATCACCTGGCACCATCTTTCTCCCGCTTTGGCATTGCAATGCCTTTAGCTTCTTCAAACATCTTCATGGCCTACTCGTCTCCTTCGTCTCCTTCCTTGGAAATCCTCGAGGGAGCTCCTCCTCAGAAGATTTCCATCGAGATCCCTCCTTTGCCTCTAGCCACGGGGCCCTCACGGCGCATCGTCTTTGTCCTTTATGAGGACAAAGATGACGAGATCGACTAGGATGCAGTCAAAAAAGAGGTCTGGCCTGAGGAGGAGGAGGAGATTGACTGGAGGGCCATTGAGAGGGAGGTGTGGCCGGAAGAAGAGTAGGAGGTGACGAGCAAGCTACGGGTCACCCCGTCACAAGACCATGCGACCTCTACTCCTTCTGTGAAGGTTGTTGCCTCCTCCAACACTGGAGGAGAAAAAGGTGAGGCCGCTGGTTCCAGCAGCGGAGGTGAAGCTCAAAATAGCTTCATCGATTCGGCGCTTGCTTGCCCTCCAAACTATCACGATGGCTAGGGGCATTTGGTGGCACGAGAGGGGGATCCCTTGCCATCAACTGGCCAGCGTGCCCTCGCCACCTCTTTCAGCCCACTCCAAGGGCGTTGGCCCATTCTAGGGACTATTAGCTACCTGCCCTAGAGTGAGCAAAAGAGGAGGCAAAACGCCTTCGAAGGCAAGTAGCTGTAGGGTGCCTAGAATAGCCTGTTTACAAATGTAACAGAAAACTTTTGTTAGCAATGTAAATAAAATAAACTTTTACTTACCTGGAGTTTTCTGCTTTGTTCAATTTTGTGAACACAACATTTTTCTTTTATGTGTGGAATTTTCTTAGCTGATCGATGTTCCACGAGTTGTCCAGTCTCACATCGTCTACGGTAGATAACTGCACCGATCCTGATTGAGTAGCTTCGACTACCACGTAGGGGCCTTCCCACTTAGGTGATAATTTGTTACGGCTATCTTGTTTCTGCACCTTTCGTAGTACTAAATCCCCAACATCGAGCTCTCTTCCTTGGATTCTTGTGCTATGATATCTTCGCAAGGCCTGTTGATACTTGGCTAATCGAATGGATGCTCGGTCTCTGTATTCTTCGAGCAGGTTTACGTCATTTGCTCGCTCTTGCTCCTTCTCCTTTTTGAGTAGTTCTCCACTCAGGGTGATTTGAACGTTAACTTGGTCGAAAGTTGTCATGGCCCCAAGTTCGAAATCGGCTCATGCGGCTAACATTAGCGCCAACCAAGTTTTGGCCACATTTGAGATCAACTTTCGACTTCAGTGAATGTCCTAAACCGCCACTTAGGAGAATTTCCAACTTAGCAAAATTTAAGAGCTAGAAATTTCAGTGTGCGAGTATGGTTTTAATCAAAGTTCGGAGCCTTGTAACTTGAGAACTATAAGGAGTTAGAATGTGCGGGTTAGCTAATCACAAACTAGAAACTTTTCTCTACAGCAGTGTGGGGTTTGAACCAAAATCCAAT
This sequence comes from Guadua angustifolia, assembly GCA_036346375.1. Taxonomy (NCBI): domain Eukaryota; kingdom Viridiplantae; phylum Streptophyta; class Magnoliopsida; order Poales; family Poaceae; genus Guadua; species Guadua angustifolia. Next base: position 31,315,755 of record CM070521.1, on the reverse strand, counting down.
GTCAAATGCTAATTTAAATCATAGCATCAAAACTGAAACCAAGCGCTGATATTCTGGAGACTTAGCCATTTGCTTGCTTGTGGGGTCAAATGAGCTCAACACATAAAAAGGAATTGGGGGCAGCAGCCAAACTAAATTAACACTCCACTTCTCCTGACCTCTCCTTCCCCAAGCGCCTCCACAAGCACCAGCCCCTCCCCAAACCGAAGCAGCCACTTCCTCCAGCCATTCTCCAGGTCGTGCTCCTCCCTGCTGCTCCCTGGTGGTGCCTCTTCCAAGCAGCTCTCCCTGGTGGCGCCTCCCTCCTCCCTCTCCAAGCTGTAGCAACTCCCTCCTCCTCTTCCTCCTCCACTTCCATGAGGTAAGGCTCCCTAGGGTTTAGGGTTGGTGTTTTCTGGTTTTGGGGGCAGCAATGGTGGTTTTGGGGCTTAGGTGAGTAGAAATTTGGGATTTGGATGGGGAATAACCAATCTAGGGTTTGGAGCAAAGTCTGAATTTTCGAGCAAATTTTGTAGCTACTGTTTCGGGTTGATTTGAGCAAGTTTCGAGCATCTCCTGCTAGGCTGGCTGTATGAAAGTTGTGGGTAATAAAATTATCTTTCATTTCCAACTGGAATCACTCAATTTCGTTAATCCAGCTGAAAGTTATGTCGATTTTAGTGCGTGCTGCTCTGAAAATGCTGAAAATATGGAGCTGAAACTTGAGCTGTGAATTAAAATTAGTTAGAGGCCAAATTAGAAATTAATTTTGCCTGAGAAGTTGTAGGAAATTTCGTGTAGATTATAAAAATGTCATCCTTTACTCAATTCCATGAAGTATAACAATGTATATGATGAAATTTGTGCATGCTGTCTGAAACTTTGAAAATTCTGAACACTGAAAACTGCTCTCTGTTTCTGGCCAAACTGGGAATTCTCTGGGCAAAATCTAGGTGATTGGCCAAAGCTAAGTGGTAGGTTTATGTCTTGTGGTCGTCTAGAATTTGAGTTTACTCAATTTGGTTAAGTGATCAAAAAGTTATGGCCATTTGTATCAATGTTGTCCTGAATTCAGTTTTGCTAAAAAAATTCAAACTTTGGGGCTGAAGTTCAGAGTTTAATTGTAAACTTTAAAATTGTTTTCTGATTGTTATGATGCATGGTAGAGTTGGATCACCCTCTTGTGGTCTTTTAGAGTCCAAGAAATCAGTTTTTCGATTAAGCATTCAAAGGTTATGCCTGTTTAGAGGTGTATGCGTGTTATTTTCAGATTTTTGGCTATAGATTAGAAGTGAGGTTTAACCATTACACTTTCATTCTTTAATTGAATTGAATGCTTGCACTTTTGGAAACTACCTTGGGGGGGGTTGCATTTTGTATTTCATTTCATATGCATCGCATGCATCTCATTTACATGCATCGTGATCGTGTAGAGAACGAAAACATGGAGGTTGATGCGGTGGTAACTGAGGGGGTTACCGGAGAGCCGTCCTTTGTTGAGAACCCGGCAGAAACTCAAGGCAAGCACCTAAGCATTTTCAACATTATATAATTGTATTTTGGCGAATAAATTGCTTATTGAATGATTATGTCTTGCATTAGGAATTGAAATATGGGATAGGGTTAGAGCCTACTTGTTGCACATACACTCATTGATAATTGTTTAATACCTTCCTTGGAACTAGTATATGGGTATTTATATTGTGTCCATGCTTAGTTTGCTTAGATGTCGGGTATGGGCCAAGTGGTGGAAGGTTCCATCACTTGAGTTTAATTACTTCACACTATTGGGTTGCAATAGTTATGATTATGCTTTGAAATGAAAAAACTGAGACCGGACGAGAGGGTTGGATCATTTGAGTGTGGAGACTCAAATGTTGTAGTCTCGCCTGTGTTGGTTAAGGATCGATCCGTTGTTTGCCATGTTGATCGAGCACCCCTTGTTGATCGCATGCCCGATATAATGGTACGGTAAGCCACCCTTTCATGGCGTACTACTTGATGGGTCATGCCCTCATGCGATTGGACGTGGTTGAGGGCGAGGCCTAAGCCTCTCTCGAGGGCTAAGCGAGGCTTGAGCCGCTCGAGGGAGGTTGCTAGGTGCTCGGGCCGCATGAGGATGGTTCAACGAGTAGATATGGATGGGAGGAGGGTTGACACGAGGTTCCTTGTGGCACATGTCGTGCGATTGATGATCCCCTGCAGGGTGAATAAGCGATTCGAATTGCCGCGCTCTCGGATATGAGCACGCTTGTATCATCCGACACTTCAACGTAGTAATAACTTAAATTGAAACTAGTTGGTATACTTGATGTTGATACTTGTTTATGCTATTACTTGCTCTCTTTAATGTTTAATTTCAGATTTCACTCTAGCAATTGGTGCTATCCATAAATGCTAAAAACTTGAAGTTTGTGTAGTTGAGTACGATTATGCAACAAAGTAAGCTTTTCCGCACTTTTACCTTAAGCTTAACCTTGCTACATCCAAATGCATATTCTTTCGAGTCGGTCATATATGGTCCACGGGTAAGTCTTGCGAGTACCTTCTGTACTCATGCTACGCTTTGTGGTTTTCGGTGAGGACAGGAGGTGTGAGTTTTGCCGTTTTGCTTCTCGGTGGTGGGCGGGACACGAATAGCAGCTAGGCTCGACGTTACAAACGCCCGGAAGTGTTCAAGGCGGGACACTTAGGAGATGTCTTACTTTTGATTTAATATGTTGGTTGTGAGCTCATTTTGTTGTATAGCTAGCCTTCTAAACTCTGTCTAGTCCTTGTTTAAATACTTGCCTATTTCCATGTTGAACCTTGTTGTAAGACCATGCTTAACTCATGTTTAGGATGCTACTTCTATCCATGCTGATCCTTATGCTATGGTTGTTGTTGTTATGCTATACGTGGTTAATTGTTTCTTATGCCTGCTGAGTGGATGTCCGTACTTCTAGGGGTGTCATGTCGAAATTTTGTAGATTTCTTGAGTCTAGGCAAGTTCTTGCCTTGTGTGATTGTCTGGTTTGTCTTTGTGCGTTGGTTTTCAGTTGTTTTGTTGTGCTTCTGCGTTGCGTGTCTGGTAGTAAAGTTTTGGGTTCGTTGCCCCCTTTATGCGAATTGAATTGATATGGCAATGGAAACCGGTATGTGGGGCGATCCTGGGTGAGCTTCGGGTCGCATACCGGGGGAATACCGGGATTGTTGTCGAGTTATTCGAATGGGATCGTTGTTGTCCTAATTGGGCTTGGGTGTTAGCACTGTGAGCACCATCGGTGATCCGTTACTAGCCTCCAAATCCGATGAGGGCGACCGGACATTCAAATAACCCGAGGACGGTCTGGGCGGCTCCTCACAAAAGTACAGCTTCTACTCCGTAAATCAAGAAAAATGGAGTCTCACCGGTGGCTCGACTAGTCGATGTTCGAATGGCCCATAGTACCGAGGGAAGTTCTTTTGTGCGTCGAGTTGAGTAAGCTTTTAGCCTATCGAATACGCGGGTCTTAATCCCCTGCAAGATCTTGTCGTTGGCACGTTCGACCTGACCGTTACTCTAAGGATGAGCGACAAAGGCGAAACAAAGTTTGATTCCCAGTTCCTCACAGAAGACTTTAAGAGCACTGCTCTTGAACTGGCTATTGTTATCGGTAATCACTCAATTCGAGATACCAAATCGAGTAACAATGCTCCTCATGAACCTTTTGGCTGCTTCTGAGGTGATGTTCTTAACGGGTTCAGCCTCGATCCACTTGGTGAACGTGTTAATTGCTACGAATAGGAACTTGTAACCTTCTTGGGCTCTATGGAACAGTCCCAAGATATCGAAGCTCCAGACGGAGGACCAAGTCAGAGGAATAGTTTGTAGAGCCTGGGCTGGTCGGGTGGTTTGCTTGTCATAGAATTGGTAGCTTTCACACTTCTTCATCAGCTCACAAGCGTCTTGGAGGGCAGTTGACCAATAGAACCCTTATCAAAAAAATTTCCCGACTAGAGTGCGATAGGATGCATGGTTGCCACAGATGTCTCCATGGACATCGAGCAATATTTTATTGCCCTCTTCTTTAGTGATGCACTTCATTAAGATTCCGTTACTCCCTTTTCGATAGAGCTTGTCGTCTATCAATGCATATAGCTTGGACTTATGTGCAATTTTCTTGACTGAGGCATCATCGTCAGGGATCTCTCGACCTTTGAGATAGGCCTAGAATGGCATATCCAGGTTGGCTCGCCTTTGAGTAGTGTCAGCTTCTGTGTCTACGAGTTCTGCCTTACTGATTCGACCAGGCTGTTGGTCGAGTTGGGCAGCATCTGTCTCTCGCAGAGGGAAGACAGATAGTTTAGGGCATTTCTCGATGAAGACTCCCGTGGGTGTGGGTGAACGGGATGAAGTGAGCCTAGCAAGTTCGTCTGCGGTGGCGTTATCGCTTCGTCAAATGTGCCTTACCTCAAGACCTTCGAACTTGTGCTCTAGCTTGCGGACCTCATTCAGGTACGCTGCCATGTTGTCATCCGAGCACCGGTATTCTTTTTGCACTTGGTTTATGACTAACTATGAGTCCCCTTTCACGAGTAATCGCTTGATCCCTAGGACTGCGGCTATTCTAAGTCCGTTGACTAGTCCCTCATATTCTACGATGTTATTTGAAGCCTGAAAATCGAGTCGAATGACGTATTTAAGTTCCTCACCTGTTGGAGATTTAAGCACGATGCTAGCCCCGAGCCTTGGACCGTAAGTGATCCATCGAAGAACATAGTCCAATGGTCATCGACCGTCTTGGCTTCCTTTTCCTCGACGTGAGTCCACTCTGCTATAAAGTCTGCCAGAACCCCTGACCTAACGCTGGTCCATGGCGCAAAACCGACTTTGAACTCATTGAGCACGACCACCCATTAAGCAATTTGTCCTGTCGCCTCCCGGTTGCGCAACACCTCCTTGAGCGGATACGTTGTCATAACCATGATCTTGTGCACCTGGAAATAGTGCCGTAACTTTCAGGAAGTCATCAGGACGGTGTATAGCATCTTCTGTATCTGAGGATATCACGACATGGGACCGTGCAAGACCTCGCTCACGCAATACACTGGCTTTTGGATTTTGGTCTTTTTCTCAGGGCAATCCCGTTCGACCACTAGGACCGTGCTTACTACTTGGGGGTAGCTGCAATATACAAAAAGAGCTCTTTTTCGTTAGGGGAAACTAAAATTAATGCAGACGATAAGTATCTTTTCAGATCTTGAAAAGCTCCTTGACCTCCTTGGTCCACTCGAAATTGTCATGCTTCTTTAGCAACTTGAAGAAAGGTAGCCATCGTTTGCCCATCCGAGAGATAAATCGACTAAGGGCCGCAATGCAACCTGCAAGTTTTTGTACCTCTTAGCATTCGTGGAGGGCGCATCTGATTCACTACCTCAATCTTGTGCAAGTTAGCCTCGATGCCTTGACTGGACACCAAAAGCCGAGAAGCTTGCCGAACGGAATGCCGAACGTGCACTTCTCGGGACTAAGCATCATCCCATACTTTATGAGGTTGTCGAATGTTTCTCCAAGGTCACCGATTAGGGTGCCCCTGATTTTCGATTTTACTACGATATCGTCAACGTACGCTTCTACATTGCGCCCAATTTGGGACTTCAAGCGGTTTTGGATGCAGCGTTGATGCGTTGTACCAGCACATTTCAAACCAAAGGGCATCTTTATATAGCAGAATACACCGAAAGGAGTAGTAAAGGCAGTTTTCTCTTTGTCCTCTGCGGACATGCTAATTTGGTGATACCCCGAATAGGCATCTAAAAAACTTAAAGGTTCACAACCTGCAGTGGAGTCTACTATTTGGTCGATGCGGGGGAGAGGAAAAGAGTCCTTAGGACACGCTTTGTTGAGGTCGGTGTAGTTGACGCACATCCTTCACTAGCCATTGGCTTTCTATACAAGGATTGGGTTCGCCAGCCATATTGGTTGACAGACCTCTTGTCGGGTCCCGCATATGCAAATCCGAAACCCTCTATGTATTTAGCACTAGTCCAGGATTACGCTAGTACACACAGTGGCAACACAGATGAAATGTCATTCCATACAATGAATTAACTAAGAAAAAGCAAATTATTATTGAATAAAGCAAACGACCTTATGGTCAAGGTTCATACACAAATGCCTCATGGCTTAAGAAACAAATAAAACTGTTGCAGTGGAAATAAGGTAAATTGGGCCATTCGACATGCCACAGGCAATCGTCTGGGGAAACGCCTTCCTAGTCGACATAGTCTTTATAGTATTTCTCTTCATGATACTCATTATTTCCTAGCCCTTCCTCAGCAACTGAACAACAAGGGCATAAAGCCGTGAGTACAAAGAGTACTTAGCAAGCCGTAGGAAAAAGATGCAATATTTTCATGCACGACTTGACAAGGAATAGTCATATGGTTCATTTGCAAAAAGCAATAACTTGAATTTAAATATAGTAAATAGATTAAAGACATATTGATGAAAACAATAATAAATAACTAGTAAATCAATGGTAGACAACATAAACAGAATGGCGAGGCATCACCCTACATCATTCAAAACAAGTATCAACTACAAAATTCAACAGTATAGCTTGAGACAACAAAACAACAGTGAACTCCCCGTTCACATCAAAACAATTCCACATTTCATAAAACACTCTATACCCATTGTGAAATCCCACTACTAGAAATCCGGGCTTTTGCCACGAAACTTTTTACAACACTATAAATTTTGTTGCATTAGAGTGATGTTATTGCCTCGATTTGGAAATTGTGGCGATACATCCAATATATTACCACGAATTATTGTATGTTGCGATATTGTTAACTGTCGTGGCAAAAGGTTGGTCGTATTGCAACAAAAAATAAAATCGTTGCATTAAATAAGATTTTATTGCCACGGGTAAATTTTGTTGCTATAATATTTTATTTCGTGGCGATTTTTAATTTTATAGCCACGATTTATTTTTACGTGGCAATAAGTCTACATATGGGTTACGATATGTATCGGATGAATCCTGTAGATTCAACCCAGCCCATACAGCGCATGTTCACCCAGCCCATACAGCGCATGTTCTTCTTCTCCTGAGTTGCTGTTGCTTAGGAGTGCGTGGTGCACGTGAGTTACTCCTCACGTGCGTCGATGCAGATCAGCGGCGAGATCACCCCCGCCGAGCACGTATCCTAGATTAGAGCACCCAAACCCGAACGCCCGCCTCCTATCCCATCCTCGCAGACCAAACCCTCCCTCCCGACGACAATGGGCTGCTGCGACGGAGAAGACGGCCGAGGAGCTCCACCCCGAGCTCCAGGAGCTCCAGCGCAAGACCGCGAGGTCCCTCTTTCTCTCCCGACCCTTCTCAAACCTTCATAGTCCCCGACACATCTCCCCGACTGTTCTCCTTCCTCTCACGGATCCTTTGGCGCTGCGCGACCCATGACTTTTAGGTTCTCACAGATCCACCGCTTAGCCGGCGCCACCACCCCGTCGCAGATCGCTGCCACTGCCGCCGTCGCATCCGCCATCTAGACAGGTATGCGTTGATCTCCTTGCTCTGCTCCTATCCCGATCTACCCTCGGGCTCTTGGAATCTGGAACGGCGGATGAGAGATCTCGGTGTGATGCGGTTGCTCGGTTGGCCTATGTATAGATATGCTTGTGCTTTAGGATGATTGGTGGAATGGTTTTTTCCTCAGGCTTTGGTCTTGGCCCGATTTGGTGTCTAACCTACCTAATCGTTGTGCCATTGGATTATTTGGTTCGAATTATTTTCTTTGGAATTGTGTGGTGTTGTGATGTGTGATAGATATGTTTTGAGATTGTCATCTCTGGCTGAGCTCACCAAAATTTCTTTGGTTTATTCGGTTTGCTGACTGTGAAGAACACATGCATTATGTGTACAATGCAATCTCGAAGTCTTAGGAGTGTTTTATAAATTAGGGGAAATTGTAGATAGTTGCAATGTCTGTGATTTTGTTGGGATGGTTTTGACTTACAAAAGACATGGCTGATTTATTCATACTTGGACTTTTTCCCCCTTTGTGTGTGTGTGTGGCCCTCGGTGATTACTTTTACTAGTTATACATTCAAGTGCAGATTATTGAGTGCTCTACAATTCTTGAATTTGCTTCACATGGAAATTTTGTGTTTATGTGCCAAATTTAGAAAGTGCGTGGGAGATTAAATAATAATTTCCCATCTTGGTAATTGCTAATGGGAACAAGCCCGAACAACTACTAGATTGTTGTATGAGTTAAATCGATCTAGAGTTTCGAGGCCAATAGTCTTGATATCTTGGTATTCTGACTATTGAAACTTGAAACCAAATAACCAATAACACAATGTACCACTTTATAGACACTAAGCGTTGATTAGTTATTGTCCAAGGTAGATCAAGTTCATGCACGAAACTCTGTTTTTTTCTGCTAAGTCTTGATGCACATGCTCATCGGTGAAAAGCATAACTCTAATAGCGGTTGGTCTATTAGCTTTGATGATTGTTCTTGATTTGTAAACACTAGTTGATGTGATTTGATCTTGAGATCAGCTCGAAGGATTAAAAAAAGCAGTCTAATGTTTGAGTCTCACTTTGCCACCATTTTTTCACCACAGTTTTATCAAGATCCTTGAGGAGAACGCCGTCGACTCGGCGGCGAGGCCCTCTGCTGCTCTGTCTGCTGCGCAGTTGGTTGAAATTCTTCCTTCAATGTAGCATCGATCGGCGGCTAGTGAGGCATGGCTCACTTTCTTTGTGCGCGAGACATTTGACTCGACATGGCTTTTGCTTGTAATTAAACGAGTTCTTCATTATAGGAGCAATCAGGGTAATGTTTTTGAACTGGAAATTTTGTCATGTGCATGTGCTATGTGTTGAAAAAAACACAAATAAAACTATCTGCGCTACTCCCGCTTATAAATCGCTGCCTTGCCGCCGCCGCCTTCGCAACCCGCCACCTTCTCATGGTTTGGCGGTAGAACCTCTGGGCGCTTCTTCAAGAATGTTCTTGGCTTGGAATCTTGCACATGGTCTTTGATTAATTTATAACCATTTGGTAGGGTCTCGAAGAGTACTACGCTCCGCACTTGGGGGCATCATCTTTGTCCATTGGCATCAAGCTATCCATCGATGACTTTTTGTTGGCCTTCAAGAGGTTTACATTTTTTTGCTTTCTACTCCTTCCCCAAAGATGATAACATAGAGCAGAATTCCTCCAAAAGAAGAAGAAAGGATGTATGAGCTTAGCTCAAAGTTGAAACCTTTGTTTGTTTGTTTTGTTGCATTGTTCATGCTTGTCTTCTTTGTCGATTGGTTATGTGGTGCGATATGTGCTCAAGCCACTTACGGGCATCTTGATCGCGAGGCGTTCAGGATGCCGTCGGCGTTTTTGCGGGTTTTGTGCTTACCTGCTGTGTCTCGGGTGCGCAACTATCGAGCTATGCTAGCTTCTGAGCAAAGGGATGTTGCGTTGAGTATTTTGTTGACAAGTCGCTTGCGATATCTTGATGGTTGTGGCCTTTCGTTCTCCTTTGGATTGTTGATTGGTTCGATGGTTCTGTTGATGCGATTGCTATGGCAAAATCTATTTTTCGGTAATGAAATGATTGGCTACCAAGCAATGCATTTTGCAGCATACATTCTTGTTGTATCTTTGTCTTTGTGTAATTATGTTACTTTGTAAATTTTCATTTGCCGGTGGTCCTTGTTCGGTGACACTAGGTCTTCTCCTAAATACCTCACATAAAGGCGTTGGTCAATATCATACAACCAAGTAATGCCATTTGTTGCTATGGTGTGCACATCGCTTTGTATTGGGAGCCCTCTTGCTATCAATAGGAGCAAGATCGTATCATCAGAAGGATTCATGTTACTTCTCCCCATAGTGACTTTCCACATTGTTGCCTTTGATGTGGGTTACTAGATTTCCAAGTTGCCTCTGGTACGTCAGTGTCTCCTTTTTTAAAAAAAATTAAACTTTTGTTTTTAAATCCAACCCTTTGGCCTAACTAAAACTGCTAAACTATTTTGAAAAAGGAGCATCTTTTGTTTTTTTTCCATAATGACAAAATTGAGCATTTTTTTCCTAAATGTTTAGTTTTGCCCATTATTTTCCTAAAATATGGAATCTAATTGAATTAATTTAATCTAGTCACCGTCCTAATAAATGACCGATTATTTATATCATTGGGCAACATCATTTACGTGTGGCAAGTTGAACTAATGTCACATCATCACTTAGCTCGTCTATTACATTGCATTCTATAATTAGCAATCAAAATTCAGTTTTCTTGCGAACAAGTATATACAAGTGCCTTGATGCCCTTTTTCTAATTCTTTTTGCATTGGTGCTATGGCAAGAAGAGCCTGTTTGTAGGACTATTTCGCAGTGTGTCTTGGAATGCAGAGCTCCACCCTAGCCGGACTTCTTGCTACACAATTTCTTGGAAGTAGTCGAGGCAGTTCTGCGGCATGTTCTGTTGTCATCATGGCCATATTTGGTTTGACTCTTGCATCATATTGAGAAATGGCTCATGAATAAGAGATGTTGGTGCAAGATTCTTTTCACAAGCTTCCGCAGTGTGAGCTCTGAGAGGTTGTAGGGTGCGACATTGGAATTCTTTCATGGACTCCCAGACAACATTCGAGACAATTCTTTGCGGTTGGAGGCTTAATCTTCTTCCATAAGGCACATAGACCAAAAGATGAGATAGCGACTTGAGTTTATTTGTACAAAATAGAGACTAAGATTCTTCTATAATCATATGTACGGAAAAGCACATGTTAGGAGGGTCAAAATTATCATGATTATAAGTTCACATCCAAGTTCTCTAAAGAGGACCCTAGCAATCTGAATTCGAAGTTAGGCTGCTGGTCTTATTTTCTTACATTACTTTTTTTTTTTGTTTTTTTCTTACATTACGCTTTTTTTCTTTGTTTTTGTGTAATTAACCAACGAGAAAGATGCTCATCGATCTCCATTAGCTGCAATGTCATTTTCTTCTAATGGCATGTACTAGCAACAACTTCGAAAAGGGTATTATTATTAAAGTACATCTCGTGGCACGAGCAACCAAGGTGAAGTGAACATTATTGACTTTTCTCTATTGCGCACAATTAGACAATGAGCTCGTTATCATCTGCATAATCTCTTCTTGCATTCAGTACTTCAACTTGATCCACAAAGTTTTTTAGGGGAACAAACTCACATAGCCATAACATACTCACAACAGCTTTTGTCTCTAGGACTTCTTGTGCATCTTTCCAACTAATTTGTGCTTTACACCATTTTTTGTGTCAATCGAACTAAAAAAATTAATTTATTTATTTGAAGAAAAAAATCGTTAGGATTAGGACATTGTAGAACCTTGATTGTATATACTTAGAATTGATTCTGCTTTGCTTATTAAATGCAAAGCTTTAATGTATATGTGTCTTTGGTTGTTTTTCATGCAGGAAGCAGTTAGACAGTTTGTTAGTAATTTCTTGCACATTGATTGATAAGCCTTGGAAGCATGGCATATGATGATAGGAGTTGGATGCGCATGGATAAGGCATGAGATGAGTCCCGTGCTTATATTAGCCCATGGTTCATGTATACACTTATATTTGAACAATGTATGGTTTAAGTGAAGTGAAGCTGTTTCTTCCTAGATCTCTGTTACTGTTGAACAAAGTTCTAATTTTAGAACCTTTTTTCCTCGCAACACTTCCTGTATGTAGTGCTGCCAGTGCATACCCTACAACAGTCATGCTACTATTTTTTTGTTCGGTTCAGAAGCAGTAGATAAGCACTTAAAGTTAATCAATATGTCAATTTCATGCTTAAGTGATGCAACCATTGTTTCCTTCATTTATTCATTCCTTGCATGCTTTGGTAAGATCAACTGAGTAGTTGTTTAGTTTAACTTGAGTTCATTGTCTTTGTCGAGTCCTTTCACCTGATCTGGTAGTATTTACAATATGGCAGCCTATAAAATTTCATCTTGCATTTGTTTATGCTCAAAAGAATAAATCGTGCTTTTATTCAATAGGAGGATACAATTTGAGCGGAGCGTCTGGTCTCATGGCATGGTGGTCAAGTCAAGCAAGTCTACAATGTGGAACAGCCTATTCTCAAGTCACTAGTCAATAGATTAGTTCTGTCATCGCAATCTTAGTTGAGAAATTTAAAGTTTTAGATTCGAGATTACTATGAAATTATTCTATTATTTGTCTCTTTTGCTTCATGTTTGTACATCTTGAAAAGATTGTTACAAATGCTCTTATATATGATTTGATGGCTATAATTGATATTTACGTTTGTGCAATTTCTAATTTGAGTACATTTCTTTTGCAACAACGGTATATAAGCAAATATTATTGCAATTTGCATTGGCGCCTCATAAAAAAAATAAATTACTACTGATATAGATCGTTGTTATAATTTATTGCAACGAAGTTATTTCATTGCAATACGTCATATTGCCACGAAAATTATTTTGTTGCGACCTCACTTATTGCCATGGATTGGTTTTTGTTGCAATTACTGTCTAATGCAATGCCTAAACGGCGTGGCAATAGAGATCTCTATTGCCACGGCAATAAAAAATATCGCCACGGTATTAAGGTCATTGCGACTACTATCTAATGCAGCGATAAGAGCGTGGCAATAGAGACTACTATTGCCACGGCAATTGAGACTATTGCCACGTCAAACCGTCATTGCAACTACTGAGACTAATGCAGCGATATTCCGTTGCAATTAGCATTACAATTGCAACAAAAGCGTAAATCGTGGCCCAAACATTGGACCACGCAACTAATAGCCACGCACATAGCGATTGTGACATTGTGGCTATTGGTACATATTGCAACGAAATGGGCCCTATTGCAACGATTTCTCGCCGTTGCAAAAGCCGGATTTCTAGTAGTGTCCCCGGGCTTGTCCATCACTGCGGATGCGGCTATTTAAATAGTTTTACACTCTGTAGAGGTTGTATAGCTTTACCCACAAATCATGATCATCCCTTAGTGCCAAGCGCTACGAACACACTTCCTTTGGTGTGTCAGCAGAGAGATCACTACAAAGCCTTTACAATGCATGTCTAAACTCAATACTGCCCTCTAAGGTTTCACCCCTCGGGGCCCCCTCTTGAACCATGTGAGTTTACCCGTCCATGCCGGAACCCACACCAACACTTGGCAGTACTCAAGACTAGACATTGCAAATTAATCGCACTACTATAGAAATCATCATCACAGACGATTCGTAAACGTCATCAGAGACGATTTTGTGAACCGTCAGTAACAATAAGTCTGTGATGAAGGAGATCATCAGAGATGGTTTTCCACCCGTCTGAGAAAATATATATCATAGACGGTTCTATTAATAAACCGTCTGTGAGATTTAATTATCATAGACGGTTCTCATTTGAAACCGTCTATGATAACTAAATATCATGAGCGGTTTCAAATCATAACCGTCGATATCTGAACTTATCACGAGCGGTTTCAAATAAGAACCGTCTGTGATGACCTTTTTCCCACACCTAGCAGAACCTCCATTATTTATGGTGTTGTTAAAATTTCTATCAATATTTCTACTTGATATTTATAAGGCACAACCGATTATAGATGTTGTAATTGAATATCTGCACTTCCTATATGCATTGTAGCAGATTTGTCGTCGGGATAGACTTAAAATATAAACATTTGTAGCGCTTTTCTCCTTCTTATGATAATGTTGATGGAACTCGACTAATAAATCAACCAAGACCATGACGGACATGGCGAGTCTCGGCAACCATAGTGTGCTTGATCGAACTGACACCTTTGGAGTGTGTGATTTGCTTCATGCCATATGAAGTGTCCTTCTTGAAGTCACCGTCGTGCCACGGTGCGAGTGCGGACGGCATGCTCTTGCAGCGTCACCGTCGTGCCGCGGTGGGAGAAAATGGTACTTTGAAAAAATTTGTAGATGTACTTGATAGATTACTCTAGGTAGGGTAATTAAAAGATTGAACAAATGTGATTGCAAGTCGGGTCTTCCATGTCACGGAAGGCCAGCACAATTCATTATTCAATGTTCAAAATTTCAATATGTCCATCATACCCTACGTGAAATTGCAAATGAGAATACCTAAGTAGATGGAAATTTGAACAACAAACCATAAATAATGGAGGATCTAACGAGGTTAGGAAAAACATCTAGTTCAACAAGCAAGACATTGTTAGGTTGTTGCATTCAAGATGAGCAAATATGTATTAAGGATAATATCATGTGATAATACAATGAATCGTACAAACAAGAATAACCGCAAGTTTTTGACATATTTTTGAATTAATGAATACCATTTGACAATTGTACAACTCCGAGAAGTTATCAGGCTGCGTGGAGCAGCGCCTTTTTATATATTACTTGGTGAGCGAAGTAACAAACTCTCCCTCTAATGTTGCTCAAATGGGCCTTAGTCAACGCAGTTTTAACCGTACTGCTATTTTTTTAGCGACGATGGTTTGCATGTTGTAGCAAACATAAAATCCACATATGTTATTTCCCTGACCTTGCTGGTGGCACTGCAAATAAAACCTACGGTTAGTTATAGAGTCACTATTACGGGGTTTGATATAGAATTGTTGTGTATAGCGGATCTGGAAAGTTCAAATCATCTTGTAGTTTAGTCCAATCTTTCACGTGTTTGAGCGCTCTACAAGATTGCAAAAGGTTAGCCTAAGCCATTCCAATAGCAATATAAACACGGAACAACTTACACGACCATATGCGTAGGAAGCGTGATTACCGGTGAGTAATTTTGCGATAGGTGTCAAGTCGTGGTTTCCATACGTCCAGGAATCAAGGTACTTAACCGGTTTGTGGCTGGTTCAATTACAATTAGAACCAGTGAAACCTACAGGTATATCACAATGGACAATGAGCGAAAGCGAGTTGTGTGCACGATCTGAGACCAAAGTATAGCATGTGGTAGCACTTACCACAGGTTATGGGGTATAAGTATGAATTCTTTATCTTTTGTGCTAGCAATGCCTCTATCACGTATTTCTCGACAATGTTTATATCCTCATCCATTGTTTGCTTTGAGACTATATGTGGGATTAGAAAGCGATCGATAGTTTCTGTAGTGCGCTTCAAGTTGCATGTATCTATATATACAAAGGCAAATTATATATATATTGGAGGACATTTATCACTATTAGGCGAATGTAGACTATGATAGCACACACTTACAAGGTCGACATCTTATGAGTCTTGGCGTCGAGGCGTCGAGGTTGTAGAGATGGAACAAGTTCAGAAAATCGACCATGAAGAAGCCCCATTGAGTCGTTGAATAGATGTTCATACTTGAAATTAACGTTGATACTTGTTATGCGTTCACTCTGGCTTTCCAGCTTGTTGGGTGTACCAATTATGCAATTGTTGGCAAGCTATACTAAGTGAAGTTCGCTGCCTTTCGTTAATGCTGGCTCTCCTAGCTTGTATTTTTAGCCAACTCGGCAAATGGATAGTCGACTTGTTCTTACTGTCTTTCTTTGTTTGTCCTTGCCTTTCTTTGTTTTGTATGAACCCTTCACGGAGAGGAATGGGCAGGAAAGAGGTCAACATTATGTACATCAAGTGGAGTCCGCTCTCTGATTGCTGATTGGTAGTAACCGATCGGAGACGATACAATAGGCGAATCGGATCGTCGCGGTTGTTGCATGATGAAGGATGACCGAGGAGATGTCATTTGCTAGGCCATTGGATGAATGTGCCAATGGCATCCCCAAGTTTCACGATCTCGTCGTTTGGCGGCCACGTAGATCGACAATTTTGAAACTATCAAATACCCGTCCACATTGACCTTGGTGAAACCGGCGCTATCATGGTGCAGGTGCACCATGGTCCCTTAGTGGATGGATCGCCATGCCCCAAGCAGCCGTCGGAGGAGCGGTGCCATTGCTAATTCTCACTTGGAGATTGCAGTGTGGCCACCTTAATGTCACATCTGAGGATAAGTCCGCTATGTTCATCTATGTCACTTGGAGGAGCGGATGCCTGTTGCTCTTCACAGGCGATGGGGCTGACTTGCGGACATATACAGGGCTTGTGCGATATTTCTTTCTTGATTGGTGAGCCTTTCCTCGAGATTCATATCCTTTCATAAAATTCTTCTCTCGTTCTCCCTCAACTCTTCTCTCAACTCTCCTCTCAACTTGTCCTCCAAATTCTTTATAAGATTTGACTCGCGCTCGGCTTTAGTTCTCTTCTTACTTGGTATATGTGGAAGTAAATGCAGGAATCCAGTTTTCCATGGAACAAAAACCCTTTGCCTCTTATGCGACCGGGGTGTTCCTTGTTTCCCAAGGCTATGGACAGTGCATCTTTCTCCCTGTCTGGGAAAAAAGAGCCATCGCCCGATTGTGTACTCAACGCTACCTGTAAGATCCGGACAAGTTATTTCACTTATGAAGTCATGGACTAATTACGTAAAATTGGTAGTTCGATTTATATATTACCAGGTGTTGGCAGACTTCCTCGTCCGCGGGGTTTACAAAGGAGACGGTTGCGGAGGACATGGCAGATGACCTCGCTCTTAGCGTGTCTCTGGCACGTTGATCTGTGATCGATGGAAATGGCGCGATACCCTCCTCGTCCTCCCTGTCCCATTGCGCTCTCTTTCCCGCGTAGCCGAGCGGTGCAGTGCGTGGGGGTGAGTGTTCCTTGCTGCAAGGCCTTGTTTGCTTCACTTTGATGCTGCAATTAAATCTGTCATCTTCATCCCAACAAAACGCCCCACGTGTCCTCATCAATGAACCCATACTTAGAGTATGGAACCAGATCCTTCTTGGCGTAGTCTCTGGCGTATGCTTGAAGGTCTTCCATGCCTTTCTGCGCTAGCAATGCATACCGTCGCACTAGGGAGGCGGATTCTTACGGAATGTTGAGCGATGAAAGAATTTCCGTCGACAAGGCATTGCGAGCCTCAATAGTCACCAACCTCCGGGAAGATAGCGTGATCGGAACCCGTTCGTGCTACTATCCGCACATACTCGAAATGCATTATTTGCTTTTTTGGCTTTCTAGGGGCCCCATCCTTTGGATCGATCTCTGTAATGGTATATCGGTCTGTTGGCCTTTTGTTTGGTCCTCTTGTAGCGCGGGTCGATTCTTCTTTTGAGGGCACATCATGTCCTTCAAACGATGGATTAGAGGACGACATCTTCTTTACAAGTTAAAATAGTTTCAGGCGAACTAAAAGAGAAGAACAAATAAAATCACATTAGAGTGAATGAGTTTGTGGATACCATGGCTTGTTATTAGCCTTTTAAAAGAACTAGCCTAAATGGCTTGTTATTAGCCTTTTAAAAGAACTAGCCTAAATGGCTTGTTGTTAGCCTTTTAGCAAAAGAAGCGAACTAGGAGGTTGCGAACTTAATAAAAATTTTGGCGGCACCTCCTAAAACTAGGACATCCATACAGCGAGACAAGCGAAGAATACATATGGATTGAACTTTGGCGATTAACGAGAATAATAGAAGCGAAGCTCGGGATCTCACATATGAACATATACGATATTACGAATAAAGCAATTAGCATAAAGCTCATATTGATTGTTTGAATGTTCTCGAGATGTCGGGTTGCCTTAAAGGTCCTCCTCGCCACAATGGACAAGTAATAGACTAGATTGTGACAATTTTATCTCAATAACAGATTTAATACTTGACAGGTTAAGTACAAATCTACTCAATTGCTTATCTTATATGCACAAGAATAGTGAATCGTTCAAAGCAAGCTTCTTTGGACGATAAATAACATGCTCTGAAGCAATGCTAAGGAAACAAGATAGTGAAATGTTACGAGCAGTAGCCGCAAGATAGATGACAATAGCGATGGCGAAATATTCACTAACTAAGCATATAAAGACGGGTTTGCAATAGAGCTAATCAAATATATATATATGAAAGTGAAATTATTTGCTAAGATTTGATGTCACAATTAGTCTATTCCATCCCTAAATCATCCTTGAACATTAAGCCTACCGCAAGGTCCCCAAGTCATGATTAGTGGCCCTTTGCAAGGCGAGAATAATCACGAGAAAGTGTCCCGAACTCACTAACTAGCAGAGCAACACCGAAAAATAGAGCAAATGGCGGCGGTGCCTCTAGATCGGCGGCCTCTAGCTCGATGGCTAGTCCCCGAAATACTCAATCGATTCACGATCCTCGGATCCACAGAGAGGGCACCGTATTTGCTTACGTAGCGTTGGATCCGAGCCAACAAAGCTGAGGCAAAGCGAGAATCACGATTGAGCGAGATGCACAAGAACACAGCCGAGGAGCACGATGAGGGGAGCGCGTCGCTGCGGGGAGGATGACGATGGGGAACGCGTCGATCTGGGGAGGACGCCGAAGGAGGACGCGCCGAGGGGAGGCGCCGGGGAGGGGGAGGACGCCGAGGGAGGCCGGGGAGGGAGGATGTCGAGGGGAGGACGCAGAAGAAGCACGTCGTCTCAGGGGGAGGGCCCTTGGAGACAAAATGTCTCAAAGGGTTAAGGTTTGGCCTTTGTGAATGAGCCTCGCACGCGGGAGATATATAGAGAGAGCACATCACAGACGGTTCTAAAATATAACGATGCATGATGTATTATCACGAATGGTTCTATAATAGAACGATGCAGTGATGTTGAATATCGCAGAGCGGTTATATAATAGAACGAAATGCAGTGATGTTGAATATCACAGACGGTTATATAATAGAAAATGCGTGATGTTGAATATCACTGACGGTTATATAATAGAACCGTCTGCATGACAAATCTTTATCCTGATTGTTATGTTAAAGAACCGTCTATGATATATCTTTGTTCTCGACATTCACTTGTCGGTTCGATTCGATCGACTCTTATGCATGCCACTTTATTGTATCTTACGGGAAAGTTGTCTTTAATAGAATATAGGCGCATTTGTGGTTGAAGTGGAATTCTAATCCTCAATTCAAACCCTAAAATCGAGAGCAATCACATACAACTATTTCCATATTGCCAAAGTAGACATGATTATGTTCTTGTTTGCCATAGTCGACATAATTTATTTCTTGTCATCAATTATATGCGAATGGCCATCTTTGAATCATGTATTTGGAATCATATTGATATTAAGGAATAAATACTTGCTCTTATACTTGCATCTTTTCCATCAATCCGGATGCTTCACAAGCTACTTACAAAGATCATCACAATCCTATATACATAATTCGGATGCTTCTGAAGCTACTTACAAAGATCATCACAATCATATGTACAAAGCATGATGGGTCATTATCATCTTTACAATAGCATTAATGTAATATTATTACACATGAAAATTAGTAAGCATGATGACAATGCACCCTTCTCATAACTCGCCACCACATGCTTATTCTTTTGTATGAAAATTAGCCCTTCATGATGATCGTAGCGTGTGTAGCTTGCTTCCTCATGTTGTTCTTACGGGACCGGGATGTCATTTCGATAGGTGGCAACTCATCAAATTGATTGTACTCTTCCTCATCTACTACATTCTCAACTCCGACAATTCTCCTTTTTCCCTAAAGAACTACGTGGCGCTTCTTGTTGGGCCGAATTCGATTACATAGAAGACTTGAACAACTTGGTTAGCGAGTCTGAATGGTTCATCTTGGTATCAAACCGTTTGAGGTCCACGAGTAGTGATGCCATTCTTGTCAACCTTCACGTCTTTGGAGGTGGACCCATGACACCGAAATAGGGAATCTTGAAAAGTATGTAGTCGAGCTCCCATATCTCCTCTATGAACCCATAGTAGGAGCTCCTCGTCAACCAATGGTATTATTGAATGTATCTATCACGGACACCGCTGTTACAGTTTGTGCTCTTCATATCCTCGATCTCTCGTGTAAAATGTGTACCCATTTTAGTCATATCCTTTCCATGTGACAAGCTGTAAAGTTGGTCCTTTTGCCAACCATGTCGCGTGTCATTTGGCGAGCTCCATGATAGGTCGCTCCTTCAACCATTTGTTGAGCGAAGGTTATCTTGTCTCGTGATCCAAGACTCTGCCGTCTTGGATTCTCTTGCCTTAGCCATTGCTTGTGCTTTCGGCGATATAGGCGGACACTACTGACCATGTGTTGCAAAACCGTGAAATGGGCTCGAGCATACATAACCGAATCGGCGTGATTGCTTTCCTTCCGATGGTCCCGATACTGGAGCCTCCCCTCATGGCGAGATCGAGGCACACCTATCGGTTCGACACGGGCCATGTAATCGGCGCAAAACGGGCGGCCTCTTACATTTACATAACCCCGACAATGCTACCCTCGGGACGAGATCGATTCCATACGTAAGACTTGAGAATTCCAATGTACCTCTCGAACGGGTACATGCTACGTAGGAACACTGGCCCGCATACCTTTATCTCTGTCACAAGGTGAACAATGAGATGGACCATGATATCAAAAAATGATGGAGGGAAATACATCTCAAGATTACATAGAGTCATCACCACCTCAGCTTGCAGAGCATCTAGTCCTTCGGGATCGATGACCTTCTGAGCGTTGTGTTAAAGAAATAACACAGCCTAGTGATTGTCTCTCGGACCTTGACCGGCAAAATACTTCTAATTGCGACAGGGAGTATCTGTGTCATCAGCACATGACAATCATGAGACTTCATGCCGGTTAATTTCAAATCTTCCAACGAAACAAGTCTCTTCATGTTGGAGGAGTAACCGGACGGAACTTTCACACCATGCAAGCACTGGTACAGTTCAGTTCTTTCGGCCTTTAACAGAGTATAACAAGCAGGTTCCAAGTACGTACGGCCTTTATCAGTCTCTTTCGGTGCTAACTCAGGTCTTATGCCCATATCGACCAAGTCAAGCTGTGCGTTGATACCATCCTTTGTTTTACCCTTAATGTTGAGTAAGAGACCAATCACGCTATCATAGACATTCTTCTCTATGTGCATGACATCGATGCAGTGGCGAACTTCTAGGTGCTCCCAGTAAGGTAGGTCTCAGAATATTGATCTCTTCTTCCACATGCTCTTTTCACGGGTACTTGATTTCGTCCCTTTCCATACATCATAACATCAAATCCTTAAGAATGTCATTAACATCTCTCCGCTCAAAGCGCCTTGGAGCTGAACCATTTTCGTTCCTTCAGTGAAAAGTTGCTTCATCTTGCGATCTGGTGATTCCTCGAAGGAACCTATGGTGGCGCATGTACACGATTTTGGGAGTGATTCAGCCATAAACTCTCGGTATCATCTAGCGGTGAGTGCGAGGCTTTGGTTCCTTTGTACTCTACCCGACAGTTAGCAAGGCGGGGTAATCATTTATGGTGCGAGAACAACAAGCGATTGCAAAGTAAAGTTCTCTCGTTTATCGCATCCCATCGTGTACCGGTAACCCACAGTGTTTTAGATCTTCCACCAATGGAGCTAGGTACACATCAATATCGTTCCCAGATTGTTTCGGTCCTTGGATAAGCCTGAGACAACAAAATATACTTTCGCTTCATACACAACCAAGGAGGAAGGTTGTACATCAGAGATTCTGGGCCAAGTGCTATGCCTTTGCTCATGTTCTGAAAGGATTCATTCCATCTATACTCAATCACTACACCATGACACCAAATTAGCGTCGGATATCGATTCGGCAATAATACATAATTACCGACCAACTATCTGTCGCTAAAACTTGGTGACGGACTAACTAATCGCAATAATACTTTTAGGTGAGATGGTGCATTGGAAATTATTTTGATATGTAGGGACAAACTATACATTGGCAATGATAAATTTTTACATCGATATATCACATCGGCAAAAGTCTATCTGTCAAGCAAAGCTCATGTCACAAAAAGCGGCAAAAATAGACGCGAATTATATTTTCTTATTTATTTATATGATAATTCTTTTATATATATTATTTTTACTATATATTATTATTATTATTATTATTTTCTTTTCTTTCTTTTTTTTTCCTTTGGTAAGATTATTATTCACCGACCAACCGATGGCCAACAGGCTCGACCCAACCATCCCCCTTAATTAACCTAACTCTACCGGCAAATCTCTCTCTTCACTTGGCTCCCATTCCCCATTTCCAGCCGCCGCCTCGCATCCTCGCTCTCTCGCACTCATCTCCTCTCCCGAGTGCCATTGCTCTCCCTCCTTCTTGCGTCGCCGCTTGCTTCTCTGGCCTTCTCCCGACACGGTGCCCCTCTGTCGCCTCCCACAGTCGCAGCGATGCCAGTGCCTCATTGCGCCTCTGGCCTCGACTCTGAGCACCACCGCCTGCGCCTCTCCACCGAGCCGGCCACCGTCTTCTGAGCGTCGCCAGATCCACCACCCTAGTGATCTCCTCCGGTGTCGACCTCACCACCGAGCTAAGTGAATATCTCCCCTTCTTCTTTCTCCATCTATTTATCCCTCACTCACTTATTCCTAGGTCATCGCCGCTCGTGGCGCCTCGCTTTGGTGGGCCTCAACCGCCAGATGGCGTACGACAGGGGCAAGGAACCAACCTCCTTGACTTCCACACTACCAACTACCGTCAATTGCCCCCTCCTCCTCTAAAAGCTAAATTACGTTTAGGCGAAAATCATTTATGCATTTATCTGTTGGCGAAAGGCAAAAATTTAGGCGCAGCGAACAAATTTCACACCGCGCCTCAAATCTCCCAATCCCTAGTCCCTCTCCTCTTCTCCTCCTCCTGCTGCCGCTCATTCCTCTCCCCTTTCTTGCCTTCTTCGCCCGCCCCTCTCCTCTCTGGCGTCGCCGCCTCCAGTCTCCCAGCAAGCGCCGCCACCCTTTCGGCCGATCCCGGCCCTCCCGGTTCGATCCCTGCGCTCACCTCTCTCTCTCCCTTGCTCCTCCACGAGCACCACGGCTCCTCGGCCCTTCCCCGCCTCTCTCTCAGGCCCGGCGGTGCCTTCCTCACCAGCGCCACGCTTGGGCTTGGTCCCCCTCGGCCTCCAGTAGGCCGCGCCACCACCGCCTCGGCCTCTCGGCCTCCGGCCTCGGCCAGCGCTGCTCCTCCCGGTTTCCCGCCACCCCAATGAGCTAGCAACAGGTCCCCCCTTTTTATCGCCATGGATTCTCTAATTTCCTTACTTCCTTATTCTATTCTAGGTTACCACTATGTGGCTACAACCGGGCCGAGCCAGTGACCTCCTCGCGCCTTGGGCGACCTGCACGTAGCTACCTCGCCGCATACAGTGCTGCGAACACAGACGGCCACTACCCTCCCGAAGCTAAGCACTAATCCTAAACCCTTGCCGGACTATTTTTAGTTTACCCCATTTGTGATATGTTTGATATTTGCTCGGTATCAATTGTGATGCACTTGATTGCAACTATGATTGTCATACGGGTTGATGATGGTTTGAGGTATACATGAGCTGAATTAATGAGTATGAATTTGCTTGGTTAAATGTTCAGTGGTTTGATCTTAAGGTTTTGATGATAGGTTATAAATCTTGATACATTTTGAAGATTAACTCATGAAAAAGAGTCTATTTTACAATGTATGTGTAAGCTTGTACTACACATTCTTACGTGATCAAATGGTATATGGTTTAGAGTCTTTGTGCCTTGAGTTGGAGATAAGCATTCATGTACCAGATAAGTGGAATATTTAATGCCTTTAAATTTTTGGGCGTACTCTTCTGTTACTTAAGTGAGATTACTATTAAGGTTGTCATGTGATGTATTCTTTTATTGCAGGTCCAAAGGCTCAACACTGAAAAGGCTATGATTTCGTTTTCTTCTGCTGGTCCCAACCCAATTCCAAAAAACTTGGCGCATGGTTTCAATAATTGATGTTAAACCTCATAATCATAATATAACATGGAGATGACAGTCTTTTGCGAAAACAATAATATCTATGATTAATTGTTGACCATCCATTAATTGTTGTTTCCACCTCGTGCTTGTCTCGTTAATTTTTAGGGCTTTTAATGATTTGCTGACCTCCTTTTGCAATAGCAGGAGCCTTTCTTCTATTGCGAAGGGTGCAGGGATCTCACAGATCTTCTTCTTAATGATTGCCAGTTACTAACTGATAGAAGTCTTGAATTTGTAGCATGGAGCTGCAAAAAATTAGCACACTTGGAGATCATTCGTTGTTATAACATGGAAACCGCTGCACTGAAGCACATCGGACAATGGTTCCCGTATGTTTGTTTTTGATAACTTAATCTATAAAAAATTTCTTTTCTTCAATTAAACCTTCTATAGAGTTTTGCAAAAACTCACTTGCAAATGGGGTTTGTCAAAAATTACTGCATCTCAAAGTTCAACAAAAGCCCACCGCAAATCCCTCCCCAAACCCCAAATGGCCAATTTACTCGCTGAAGCTCCTAGAAGTCAAGAACTGCTAATTGGGGATCATGTCGAGTCCATCCAGACTGCAAGAAGCCAAGAATCCTACTGTGATTGCCACGTAAGTGCTATGTAGGAGCTTCAGCAAGTAAATTGGCCTCGGGGGTGGATTTTGTAACCACATAGAACTTGCTGATGGGCTTTTGATGAACTTTGAGATGCAGGTGGATTTTTCATATGCTTCCCCACTTGCAGGTGGCTTTTTGCAAAAATCCCAGTTCTATATATTGATTCTCCTATATTAATCAGATGCGCTGTAGTTCAAGTAAATGAATCAGTATTTCAGAAAGAAGGGTTTGAAAAAAAGAGAGAATATGTTAAAAGATTGGATCCATGAAGTAACTACAAGTCAGTTGCTTAGTACATTTACAACAAGAGCATGAGATATCCTAGTTTTCAACTGTGAGAAAAAACATAGTTGTTTCACACTAGTGTTTTTTAGCTTAGCGTCTTTTTTGAAGCTATATTGATAATGTTTTTGTGATAACGTTAGATGATTTGCCTTCCTATGCAAGCAGGGGTCTTTTGGAGCTCTCTCTAATTTACTGCCCAAGGATCCGGGACAGTGCATTTCTGGAGGTTGGTAGAGGTTGATCCCTTCTCCGGTCCCTTTATTTGGTCGACTGTTCAAGAATAAGTGATGATGCCATGTGTCACATATATAGCTCATGGTTGCAAGAACTTGACAGAACTTATTATTTTGCGTGGTGATGAGGTACTTTTCAATTTTTCATTGATTTGCTGCAAGCCTAGCATGAAGGGAGACATGGCAACCTTCCTTCTAGTCTATTTATGTTTTGCTTCTGTTCAGTCTGCAATTCTGCATAATTTTCTGTTTGTATTATTAAAATTTATGCAAATGGTTGCTTCTCAAATATGAGACCAGTGTGTTTTAGAATTTATTTTAGATGAAACGAAGCGATTTGGTTACTTGCACCTTTGACCATTTATAGCAAGAGCCAGAAAAACTCCAGTGTTTTGAATTTCAGAACTCAGATGTGTTTGGTTGATTGAAATTCTTTTGTTATGCAGATAGGAGACAAAGCACTGATATCTGTTGCCGAGAATTGTAAATCTCTTAAAGAGTTAACACTCCGAGAATTGTAAATCTCTTAAAGAGTTAACACTCCTGCTGCAAATCAGAATGCTTGTGAAGAAGCTGGTAATGGAAATTAATCTCATGAAATGAGGCATTCATCTCAGAATAGTTTCCATTATTTAAAATTCTGTTTTTAGATGTGTAATTTGAAATTCTTAGTACAATATCATGGATAGTATGGTGCTGTTTAGCTTTGAGATGGTCTAAATTTCAAAAGGCTTTATAAATCTCTATAGGGTGCAGTAACTATGTCACGATACTGATATGAGGAAAAGACCCTCTTTATTCATGGATAATTTCAAGTTCACAGGAGTTTTTGCGAACTCATGGTTTGTTCTAATGAAGTTATATTTAGGATAGTGACTGACTAACTGTACTTAATTGCATACAATTCTGACATAGATAATGTCATTGTCTTATTGTTATGCAGTTTTGCATATGAGCAGGCGGTATTACTCTGTTATGTGACAATGCCTGTATTAAAATAAGTGCACACATAAAGAAGGAAGCGAAATGGAAATTTTGATGTGTATGTCATCTAGAATGTCGATGTTTGTTATAGATTAAGTATTCGGATGATCTATTTGTTGTGAAAAATTCCTTATTTGAAAATGTGCCATTTAATGTGTGTGTGTGTGTGTTTTTTGGTGATTCCAAAATCGAGCATGTCTGTCTTGCGGCTCTAATCTGTTGCACCAAGCCGAAGGCGCACAAAGCTTTGTTAGACGGATGAAGAAGAGGCAGCTTTGAGGGTAAACATACCCTCTGTAAAATTTCATTACTAATGCTGAAATCTTGCACCATTTTCTGCTGAATGGGTTTCCCTAGCTAGTAATGTGTATGTAATTGTGTACTCCTTGTGTACTTATACTATTTCTTTGTTGTGATTCAGGAAGCAATGGCAAAATTCACTCGAAGGACAACGGGCCGATTCCATGGGTTCAGATACTAGAATATGGCGGAGATGTGTTTCACAGACACACCTCCCATGTGACTTGAGGTCAAATGGAGGAACATGAAGGAGAAATCAGGCTCGACAGCGACAATCCCGCACCTAATGTGACCATTGTGTCAACTCGATCTAACCCTTCATTCACCTCTTTGAGCTGTTCTTTGACATAAGTTTTGTCACCATTAAGCAAGGTCATGGCTGCCGGGGTGGTTTTATGGGATATGCGGAGTAAGTCATACTCATATTATCTGTGCGGGATAGAGATACTTATAATGCATATTAAACCGTGAAAATGAAGCATGTAGGTTTGTAGTTCTTTTAGGATATAACTTAATGTTTCGAATATAACTTATGCCATATACATAGCTTTGTAGTTCTTTTAGGATCTTGACTTTGTTTGGCACTACTGAGCTGCGATACAACTTCTGGCGCAAGTAAAGCTATAGTAGCAAGCATGCGCTTTTGCCCTATCTTTTTCACCTGCGTAATTCTCAATCGGGTACCTCAATTGATTTGCGACTTTGCATTGCTTTGAGGTTCTCTTTGTTTTACTCATCTGTTACAATGAAGCGTAACTACTTGGCTGTTTGGATGGTTTCTTCAAGCTTCCTTACGTAATTGTTTTCGTTGTTGCTACTTTGAACTCTCTGTACATCTATGATACGGAATGTGTTGCTCAATTTTAATACATCTTTGGTCTACATTATCTTGCCATTCTGAGATATTGCATGGTGGGTACTACTACAATTTTTTGCTTGTAGGCCTTGTCCATTGGTTCTTCCTTTGCCCTCGTGAGCAGAAAAGACAAAGTGAGGTAGAAGAGGACAGCTAAGGTAAGGTGCAATTGCTGAGTTTTTTTTTATACTTGCGGGCTTTAGAAAATCTTAAGTCTTATCTGTTATGCAGGCCTATGTTCAATACACTTCTTTGGTTTGGGAATATTTGCTTGGAGCTTGGTCAACGGCACCCAATTCTTATGTTCTTCCATAAGATTGCTCTCTTATTTACACAATGAGCTTCCTCATTCTTTGGATTGATGATCTGGCTCTTGTTATCTTTGCCACAATGTGACATGCGGCCTAACAAGAAACCGAGTTGGCCTCACATTGCTCTTTACTTGGTTTTTGTTTTATTAGGGTAAGCAATGCTATGGGTATATTGCCACTTCTGCTTTGAGTTAGTTGCTTGCTTTCTTTGTAAAAATGAGATACACATCGAATTGCTTGTCTATGTCTCCGCCATTTATACTAATGAAATGGAATGGATGTATTTTGATGGACAAATCTCCTATTTATACTAATGAAATGGAATGGATGTATTTTGATGGACAAATTTTGATGTTCGATTGTTGTGTTGAATGGATGTATTAATTGAATCATTTTCTCTTGTGATGTGGTGAAAATATGAATTAATTATCGATTAGATTTATAATATTCTCCACAATAATGTTTATCATTGTTTTCTATCTGAGAAATTAATGGAATTCACGCCAATATGGTTTATCGTTAGACTATCTGTCGGCAAAAGTCTACTCTCGGACTATCTCGTCGGCAAAAGTTTACTCTCGAGACTATCTGTCGGCAAAAGTCTACCCTCGGACTATCACGTCGGTAAAAGTGCATGCAGTCGGGAAAAAGTATATCTGTCGGCAAAAGTCTTATAACAATGTCGAGATCATCAGTC
The DNA here is from genome assembly GCA_036346375.1 of Guadua angustifolia. Lineage (NCBI taxonomy): Eukaryota > Viridiplantae > Streptophyta > Magnoliopsida > Poales > Poaceae > Guadua > Guadua angustifolia. The sequence continues at coordinate 31,287,669 of CM070521.1, read as the reverse complement.
GGTAAAAATATATCTATCGGCAAATGTTTTTCCCGACAGACTTCTCACGACAGATTGTTTTCGTCGAAAAACTTTTTCTTCGACAGATAATGCGTCGACCTCGTGGCTTTTGCCGACGAGATAGGCTATTGATGAAAATGTGTCATGGTGTAATGAATCCAAACCTTATATTTCTCGGATCCGACCGAATTCTTGAAAGCTCTGTCGATGTTTCTCCTTTGAATGGAATCGGCAGGTGCCTTAGCATTCCATCATTCTTATGCTCCTCAAAGTGCCAGCACGCAGTTTTGCCTCCTTTGGGTTCGCAAACAAACGCTTCAAACGGGGAATTACAGGCAGATACCATGCCACCTTAGCAGGAGGACCTTTTTTCACCTCAATGCTCTCGCCATCATCATCTGAATGACTCTTACGCTTGTCTTGGGATCGTTGCACACGGACATATATGCAAGTTTGTGTACTCTTTGCGGTGACAGATCTGATCGTTTGGACATGAATATATTCTTTCTACTTCCATTCCCAAGGGACAAAGAACCTTCTTGGCTTTGTAGGTGGTTGTCGGCAACTCGTTTCCCTCTGGAAGCATGTCCGCCAATAGGCGAATACTTGTTGTGAAACTCTTGTCGGACCAACCGTTGCTTGCCTTCAATTTGAGTAGTTGAAGCACGAATGATAACCTTGTGTATTTCAACTTGAACCCTGCAAACAAAGGTTTCTCCGAATCCTCCATTAAGCCCTCGAACTTTCCATATTCCCTGTCATCAAGGTTTCTTCGCATCGCGTAGCATCTGATCCAAATTGTCATCGTGCAACCTTTGTCCTCATCGGAAGCACAATCGATATGATCATCCGACATATCATTGACTTCGTCGACGATATTAACACTACTTGCTTTGCTTCTCATATATTATGCTCTTCGCCATGGTGGTCCAACATGTATAGCCCTTTTGAAACCCTTGAATCAAGTGTGCTTCGATCATGCTATTTGAGTTTGAAACATCTTGATTTTCGCAATCAATGCACGGACATGACATGAATTGCACCCCTTATTAAACATATCCTCCTCTGTAGCTCTTTTCAAAGTGGAGCGCCATTAAGGTACTCAACACTCGTACGGTTCTCAGCGTACATCCAGCTTCGATCCATCTACGCTACACATGTAACACTTAGTGTTAAATATTAAGTGCACCAGGTGTAGTGCGTATGCACACATTCTTAAACTAATTATGCAATTACATACCTTAATTACATCACAAAGAAATAATTAACACAATTCAAATTAATCTTCAATATAATAATGAAATTAGAACCCATTACTAACCTTAGATCACCAAAAGACTTGAATTGGTCTATAAGCTAGATCTAAACAATCTTTAAATTCTATCCTTAACAAGCTAGCTAGCTACATCATGATCGAATATTATATTATGCAAATAGAACCATTACTAGCTAACCTTATAGATCAAACAACCAAAGACATGGTTCTACAAGCTAGATCTAAAAAAATCATCAAATTCCTTCCTTATGAAGATAGATGTTGAATATAATGCAATTAAAACACATTACTAACCAAATATCACAAACAACATATGGATCCAGCTACAATTAAGCTAGATCTAAACAAACAATCTTTAAATTAATTCTCTCCTAACCAACCTAGATATTGAATTGGATGCATGCAATTAGAGAACTCATTACTAACCTTAGATCACCAAAATCAAATGAATCTAATATCACCCTTCGAAATCAATGGCTTTCTTTCAAAAAATCGCCTCACTTCCAGTAGTCACTTAGGATAGAAACCGAAACCCTATAAGCGAAGTGGATGGATCGAGGCTCTGTTTTTTACGGAGCGGTTTTTTAGCAGACGATTTTATATTACGGTGATGCTCGTGATGCAAGAAAGCAACCTGACGGTTTCTAAATATAACCGCCTGTAATGACTCTCAGAATATTACAGGCGGTTATTTTACATAACCGTCAGTGAAATCTGAGATGGTTTTACTTGAAGCGAAATGCGTAATGAATCTTGTAGCCATCACGCAGCGGTTATATTTAGAAACCGTCGTGATATTTCTTACATCACGCACGGCCGTAATATAAAACATCTGTGATATCCGCATGTGACGGTTTGAGTACATAACCGTCAGTGATGTTCCATATTACGAGCGGTTTTTCAAAACCGCTCGTGATCGTCGTGTCGATATAAGCCTCGCTGTGCTAGTGTCAGCTAGGTCTGTCCTATACCAGACTTGTGGTTTCACGGTTAGGCCCAGTTCAATGGCGCACAAGATTAAGTACTTAAGTTATCTCAGGCAAGACAGCCACATCCCGATGTGCTAGAAAGCACCCCCTTTACTGCACGATCACTTGCCTAAGGGGAAACATTTTGTTCAATCAAGACCAATGACAAACCCTGCCATGTTACAACAAGTTTTACAACAGTGGCCAACAGCCACGATTCAAAATCCCATTAAGTCAAGATTAACATTTATTCACATGTGATATGAAACCCAACGTACGACTAAGAAGTTCCAAGCATAGCTACGATAACCCAATGTTGGTATTATGATTATGTCCAACTAGTAATATCCCAACCTAAGGTTAACAATGGATACATGGCATTCCAATAATCAAGGTGGCATAATAGCAATCAGGTGAATAGTTATTCCCATAAACTAGCATTGATACACAAATAACATACAATTGTTGTACAAAACAAAATAATTTCGCAAACATATGTTCAACATAATTAAAGGTTACAACTTGCCTTGCTGATCAAGTGCTGAATCATGGTCTTCGAAGTCTTCGTTCGCTCCTTCGGGGTTCGCGTCTACTAGAAAATAAAGCAACAAAACCAAATAAATACAAAACAGAGAACCAAATAAGCTCAAAACTGAAATAAATGCCTCTAGAAGGTAGAGCTCAATTTTAGATGAATTTATAAATTTGAATCACTAGAATTAGAGCTCGGACGAAGGAGAACGGGCTCTTGGAAGTTTGAAATCAGAGAAAAAGGCTAAAAAGGAGAAAAATCTGAATTTTCCGATTTATTTTTATACGAGAAAATCGATTTATTGCGCAACGCTGACGTCAGCAAGCAAATTTCCTGAATTAAAAATAAATTCAAAAATCTTATTTCTTTGACATGCAGGACCCACGGTCTATAGACCGAGTCCACGGGCACTACTCTGGTCCACGGTGGACCGAGCTCACGATAAGGGGAAGGGCTAACGCGACGACTAACTGGGCGACACGGATGACTGACGCGAACGATGACGCAGCAGCTGACCAGGCAGCCACGTGAGTGGGACACTCGTCGTGCATCCGACGGCAGCAATTGGATCGGACGGCAGATGGGCGAGGTGCGGAAGACGCGACACGGTGCAATCTAGTGCGCAGGCGGTAGATCGAATGGTGGAGAACTCGCGAAGGAAAATACGACAGCGAGGGGCAGCGCTACTCACCGGCAACGAGGAAGACAATGCGCGACGCGGTGGAGAACTGTCGGATCGGGCGGAAGATAATGCGGATCCGAAAGAGTATGACGCGGGGAGTTCGAACGTGCAGTCGGCAACGGCGGAGGAGGACCGGAGCTGTTGAACGATGGCGGAAAAGGTGCAAGGCTTTCAGAAGAACTCCGACGAGCTCATTCTCTGCGACGGCTGTGCCTCAGGCGACGAAAAAAGGTGCGGCGGGTGCGGAAGAAGATGGCGATTCTCAGGAGAGGGGTGGTGGCGAACTTATAGCCCTCGGGAGGCGGGTCCACACAGAAAATGAAGATAGCCGCGGCTAGGGTTTGGGCGATGCAGCGACGCAGCGCGGGGGCGATGTGGCAGCATCGGGACCGCTCACGAGGCACGGATTGAACGATGGCAATGCGGTGGCTGGCAGGCCGAGCCGATGTGGGAAATAGGTTGGGTGAAGGAATAGGGGTGGGCCGAGCCGAGGATAGGAACTAGGCCGGCGAAGGATTCGGCCCGAACGGATTTTGAAATAAAAACATTTTCTAAATTTAGAAAACTCTAGAAATTCACATAAATCCAAATAAATACCAAATAAATTCAGAAAATTCTCCAAAAATATAAAAAATTTCCTTCGAGCATAAGGAACCCAACAAAAACTTAGATTTTGGAAAATTAAATCTTCTCATTTTTAGAAAATTTAGATTAAGCTTTAATTAATCCAAGAAAATGCAAATGGTTCATTTTTTCAACTTTAAACATTCCAAAACTCAAATTTTGGGTTGTTACACCTCTCGAATGAAGCTAGCCTTTTGGAGTTTGCCGACCTTCTCTTGTATGGCTTGCTTCTGGTTTTCCACAAATCTGCGCTGCTTTTGCACCACAGGTTTGATGCTTGGTTCCACAGCTAGTCGATGCTTGATGACCTCCTTGGGGACCCCGGTCATGTCGGACAGTTGCCATGTAAACACATCACGGTTTGCCCGAAGGAAAGTGACGAGCTCGAGTTCCTATTTGGGGTCGAGGTCGATGCCTACCTTGACTGTCTTAGATGGCTCTGCGAGGTCGAGAGGCACCGCCCTGAAATCTCTCCAGGTCCTCTTGTCCTTTTTGCCATCATCGACTAGGTCTTGGTGGCACTGTTGGAGGCGGAGGCCTGATCATCGCTTCTAGATTTTTGGCTCTTGGCTCTCTCATTGCTGGCACTAGCTGCCGATCCACATAGAAGCTTAGCCATCTCTAGACTTTTCTTGTCGCACCTGACCGCAATGCACTGGTCCCCTTTTATCGTAAGGACTTCCTTTGGCGCCGGCATCTTGACAGTCTGATACGCATAATGCACCACTGCCATAAACTTGTCTAGCATTGGGTGGCCTGGAATCACATTATAAGCAGTCTCAAAATCTTCTACGTCGAAGAGGATCTTTTTGGTGCGGAAATTGTCAGGCGTGCCAAATGTGACCGGCAACTCAATCTAGCCCAGCGGGGTCAATGATGAGCGTGGAGTTATATACCATGAAACGACTCGGCTTTGACTTTTATCTCGGTCCAGGGAATTCGCATGTTCTCCAGTGTCTTCACAAAGATGAGGTTCAGCGAGCTGCCTCCATCGACTAAGGTTCGAGCGACCTTGACATTCACAATGGTGGGCTCGACCACTACAGGGTATCGACCTAGATGTGGGACCACGGACGGGTGATATGACTGGTCGAAGGTGATTGGTACCTCTGACCATTTGAGGAATCGGGGGAGAGCTAGCGTGGCCAGATTGACCTCTCTTTCAACTGCCTTATAGTGCCACTTGGACTCGTATGTGGCAGATCCCCCAAAGATATGTGCTAGCTTGTGCTCAGCCCTTCGGTATTCGGGCTCATCATTCTTAGGCTTCTACTTAGCCTGCTCTATCATGCGCTCGGCGAGGGCGGCCTTGTGCTTCTCTTAGACTTTCTTGCTAATTACCTAGCACTCATCGAAGTCGTGTTTGTCCATGTGGTAGAAGGGGCAGTACTTGTTTCCTCCACGACTCCGGTCCTTGTTGTCGCCTAGGTTGTGCACTTTGCCCCTTTCAACCGTGGCTACAGTGGAGTTGCCCTTATGCTTCTCCCCGCGGTTCTTGTTCCTCTTCGCCCCTTGCTTTGTTGACTCGGGCTTGTCGCTGCCAGGCTTAGGGTTGTCAAGGTGGCCTCGGGCCTCGGCGTGGATGGTGTACTTATCCGCCAGCTCGAAGAGCTCCTTGGTGGTTTGTTCTGATCTTCCAGGTGGCGAGCTTCCCCTTTAGATCTCTGTTCTTAACCCCGTTCTCTAAGGCAACAATCACTGCCTCATCTGAGATATCCGTGATTAGGTTCCGCTTATCGCTGAAATGCCGTATGAAGCTGCGCAACGACTCTCCTAGCTTTTGCACTAGCCGATGTAAGTCATTGCGTGTTCCGAAGTGCTCATACATGCCTTGGAAGTTGTCAATGAACTGGGCCCGCAACTCTGCCCATGACGATATCGACTGAGGTGGGAGATTGAGTAACCAAGACATGGCTGCTCCATTGAGGGTGGTAAGCAGGTAATTGGCCATCACCTTCTCGTTCCCTCCGACTACTTTGATGACCGTAGTATAAATCTGCAACCATTTGTCAGGGTTAATCTTCCCCAAGTACTTCTCGACCGGACCGGCCTTAAACTTGTCCAACCACCGACCGCGTGTAGTGCGTTGGAGTGAATGCCTTACACCCCTCATCGATGTCCTTAGAGGTCACCTGGCATTGTCCTCGGTTCACATCTTGCCAGGGAGGGGGGACCTTTGTCACGGCGGCGAGCGGCCCCTCGAGGGTGAAGATTCACCCCGACATGCATGTCTCACTGCAGATCGACCTCTTGAGGACGAAGACTCGTTATCATGCCTCTCGCGGTCTTTGCGGTCTCGTTCTTCCCTTTGATCTCGCAAAACATCATGTAGATCTCATCGATTGTGCGAGATTCAGTCTTGGAGATCTTCAGGTATCCCTGGTGGGGGTTAGAACGGACCGTTTTGAAAACATGATGGCTGGAACTATCATGGGATGGTCCCAATAGCCAGCTTCGAGTGCCTTGCTGGCTCGGTTGTTCGAACCTTGAGTTGGCTGCTCGAGCAGTCTGAACTTGCACTGCACCGAGTAGCGTCTTCATCTGGTCGAACACCGGTGTCATAGGGTTTGTCGGGTCCAACGGCGGACGGACATCAACAACATATGGTCACACTGGACATTGGCCTCAGGAGTACTAAAGATGTCATTGTTATGATTCTGATGAGACGCTATTCCTAGGATGCGACCGGGCCTGCCATTGTGGTCGCGCTACCAAGGAGTCTACTACCCCTAAAATCCTGGCACCTATGGGTGGGGCGTGCTTGGATTGTCAAGGTTAAGATGCTTTGACAATTTGGCTACGATCACTGCAATGGCTGCGGCAATTGGATCATGGCGATGATCTGCCGTGCTAGGAGCAATGATATCCTTGGCTGCATGCACTACGGTGGCTGCTACCCCTAGATCCTAGGGTGTGCTTGGAGGGATTTGGTGTTCCTGACCACCCATGGTTTCTGCCCCTGGATCCCTCTCTTGGGAACTTTCGACAGTTGTGCCATTGTTGGCCCTGGCCATGAATACATGTCGATCTGTCCGACTGCTGCAATAACTGCTGAAGTTGTCACTGTCACTTTCCGTGTCAACGCACATGAGGACGCTGTGCTCCAAAGGGTCAAACTCTATGAAGAACACCTCTTAGCAGTGGTCCTCGGAATAGGACTTGATAAAGCCGATGTGCTTAAGATCTCCAGATGATCACCATCGATACAGCATGGTCCCAAAGGTGATCTCAGATCCTACTGGTGCAGCTTGGTGGGTGTCGGGAATTCTGGCGTGGACATGCATCGAAGACATGCTTGATCTGCAAAAATAGTGAAGGTTAGTGATCGACAACACACTTATATTTAGGTACCTTCAAGATATGCAGGTTCAAACATGCAATCGGGGGCACACGATGTAGACAGGTTCGGGCCTCTGGATCGAGTAATACCCTACTCCTGTGTCAACGATGTGTGAGATCAATAAACAGATTACAGATCAAAAATACTAGTCCTAATTACAAGGAAAAGTATGAATACGGGGGTGGCTAGGCTATGGCTATTGGATGTCTTGCGTGGAGATCCTCCTGTGTGTCTAGCTCTGGATGGCTGTTGCTTGAAGCTTGCGCTCTGAATTGGCTCGTTGTGGCTTCACCTGATGACGTCCTCCCTGACCCTTATATAGTGGGTTGGAGTACCAAATCGTAGTCGATAAGGAGTTTGTACCCGTTATGATCTCCGTATTGCACCTGAGCTTCCATAACCACCGGACGTCTTCGAGCAGGTTTCCTCGTATCGGGAATACGATCAAATCCTGCCTTATGCGGGGATACCCCTTCTCCACATATCTTATCCTGCTGAGCTGGGTTCGAAATATCTGGAGTTTCCAAATGCTGGTAGAGATATACATGGTATGACCTTTGACTTTATGGTATCCCATATTTGGATATTCGATAAAGATTCTCTTTGATGTAGCGGATTTTGAGACTGCTTATAATGTGAATCTGGGCTGCCCAATGCTAGCCATGTTTATGGCAGTGGTGCTTTATGTGTACCAGACCGTCAAGATGCCTACATCAAAAGGAGTCCTCACGATTAAGGGGGACCAGTGCGCTGCTGTCAGGTGCGACAAAAAAGCTTGGACCAGAAATCCAGAGGCAGTGATTAGGCTTCCACGTCCAACAGTGCCGCTAACGACCCGATTAACGATGGCAAAAAGGACAAGAAGACTTGCGGAGATATCAAGACGATGCCCCTCAACCCGACAAAGCCGTTTAAGATGGTCAAGGTAGGTGCCAACCTCGACCCTAAATAGGAACTCGAGCTCATCACTTTCCTTCAGGCAAACTGTGAGGTGCTTGTGAAGGATCGAGATGGTGGACAGAGGGGGCTGAATGGTCGCAAAACAAAATTTTTCTCCCACAAAAATACTTCAACTAAGATCTCGAAAGGATCACACAAATCAAATTCAACAACTCTTCAAAACCTGAACAACTAGACAACTATGTGTACTCTTAGCTTGCATCGATGAGAACCATAGAATATGTGAGGAATTTTTTATCACAATCCTAGTTATCAAGTGTCCAAATAAAAAGAAACCAAATCAAACCTTGCTTTTAGAAAGGACACTAAGCCAAATCACAAAAGTCACTTTCTGAAAAAGCAAAAGCAGATTTTTCCACAAATTGTCCTCAATTGGAGCAGGTGGTTGGTGGGATTTTGGTGGTCTAAAAATTTTGAGAATTTTTCTCCTTATGAGAAAATGAGTCGTGAAGCACTACAAAATACCACCTCAAAACTCCTTATCAACAAATCAACAAAAATCAAACATCACAGACTGTTAGGAACTTCAAGCAGAAAGTTTAGGACTCGATATTCACCTCATGGTGCCCAAATGGTGTGACTAGTGGACTCTCCAATTTTTTCACAAATGAATATGAGAGTTCCACATCTTCTCCAACAAGAATCACTCAAAAATGATTTCTCTAAATTTTCTAAAAATCAAATAATGACTACTACGTGAAGAACAAGTTCTGGACAGAGTTGCAACTTAATAAAAAAGTTGATCTCTAGTCTATCCTAGAGTGTAAAAGAGATGCAAACCATATGAATACACTCAAAACATCCAAGATCAGCAGCATTTAGAAGGAGAGGAGGCAAATCCAAATTGCAAGAAAGTAAATTGCGAGAAAGTAACTTGCAGGAATTTAAATGCTGAATTTAAGACATAAAGTAAATGAATAATGTAAATTCAAATATGAATGAAAAAGATTTGCATTTCTTGAAGGAGGAAGTTTACAAAGTCTCACAACAAAGTGGGCAAAGCTCAAAGGAGCACAAAAACTTCTACAACCTTCAAGAGGAGGAGGCTACCCCTCTCTCTCTATTTATACTACTCTTGGGCCACCTACAACCATTGGATGAGTCCCTCAACCTAAGAGCACTCATCCAAGGGCTAGGATTAACTCACTCACACAACTATGCAAGGGCTAACCCAAAATCCACACACATAATGGGTTTTCTTGCACGGTTTTCAAAGCATACTACCTAAACCCGCTAACATATGAACTAGATCGCGATCCGACAGCCTTCCTTGATCCACGCGGCATCTAGTTAGCATCATCTCCTTTCTTTGTCTTCTTAGCTTGCCCGGACTCCGTCTCCGATCATCTTCTGGTGATCTTCGACTGTCTGGACCTCCGACGCACCTTGCCTAGTCTCGATCATCGTCCGCCTCATCATGACCTAGCACCGTCATCCTGCAACCATCAAAGACAAGAAAAACCTATCACATAACAATGTCCAAAAGGATATGCAATAATCATCACAAAATCATTAATCAAATCAATCATACTCAGAAGGTCCAATGCTACCGCCCCCAGGCCAGTAGTATTGGAAAAGACAGACAAACCTCAAATTGCTTCAAATTGAAAATCCAATTCAAATCAAACTCAATTCCAAAGCAAACCAAGCTCAAATCCAGTCAATCACTCATCACAAACATGGATCACTACTACAAAAGGGGCTATATTAGACACATCATCACAGACGATTTTAGGAACAAACCGTCTGTGATGTGTTTCAGGCACATTGCAAATAGTTTGTGGCTGAAACCGTCTGTGATGTCTTGATTATCATAGACGGTTTCATCAACGAACCGTCTGTGATGAAAGCGAGAAGTTCACAGTCGGTTTATGGATAAAATCGATTGTGATGAGGGAAATATCACAGACGGTTTTATCGATAAACTGACTGTGATGATAGGTATAACTTCATAGACAGTTTGTGGATAAAACAGTCTGTGATATTGCCCTCATCACAGACGTGTTTATCCATGAACCGTCTGTGATCATAAATTGAAAACAGTAAACGCACGCCTTACAAAAAAGACTACTAGATTGAGAACTAGATTGCATTATAAATATAAGAAGAAGCATTACAAAAGTCTTTGATGATCAATTGAGAACTAGATTGCATTATATATATATGAGAAGAAGCATTACAAAAGACTATGTGCAAAAGTACTTTAACTAAAAAAGACTACTTGTCGTCGCCGGAGTAGTCGTTGTCGGAGTTGGCGGAGTCCTCGCTGCGGCCGTTCGGGTCCTCGCTCGAGCTGGCTTGGTCTGGGTCATCCTCCAAATCCTAGCCATCACGATATCCCTCCGACGAGTCGTAGCTATCGTTGTCGTCGGAGGAGGCCGGCGTTAGACGCTTCTGCTCGGCACGGCTGGAGGCAGAGGCGGCTGGAGAGGCGCCAAGTAGTGGGCAGCCGATGGATCCATGGAGATGGTGTCGGTGTGGTGCCGCAGCCATTGTCGCAGGGGCATGCCGGCGAGTCTGGTTGGAGGTGCAGTCAAAGGTAGCGGTGGTAGAGGGTTTGTAGGTGGCGTCGGGGGGGGGGGGGGTGGAGCCATCGGAGGAGCCATCAGAGGAGCTTTTGGGGTTGCTCATGGCGGCGATGGCGGCGGAGGGGATATTTTGTGCTGATGATCGAGTATAGAGGCAGTCGATAAGCCTCTCTGTTCTTATAGGTGCGGAATTGCAATGGGGAAATGAAACGCTGCCTGGAATTAATGATCTACATTAGGGAAACGAAACACCGTCTGCATTGGGATGACGAAACGATGAACTAGAAAGACTGTGCGCGTCTGCATTGGGAAGAGAAATGATGAACTGGAAAGACTGCACGCATCTTCATTGGGAACACGAAATGATGAACTCGATCAAAAAACTGCATGCGTCTGCATTGGGAAGACGAAACGATAAACTCGATCGAAAGACAACGCGCGTCTGCATTGGGAAGATAAAACGATGAACTCGATCGAAAGACTGCACGCGTCTGCATTGGGAAGACGAAGTGATGAGGACATCACTCCAATGCATACGCCCGAGACTCCTCCAGTTGTGATGCAAGGACCCATCACAAGCGCACGAGCACGGCAATTGAATCAACAGGTGAGCTCATTCCTAAGTGCCCGTGCTGATACTTGTGAGAATGGTATGCTACCTAATGATATTATTGATTATATTGTACTTAGGAACTTTGGAGAGGATCATGAAGGCCTTGGGAACCAGCAAGGGCTAGGAGGGAGGCAAGGAGGGCGTCCAATTCAAGTTGGAGGTCTAATTCGTCTCGGAGTCGACTACCTCGGCCACCAGGAGCAGCGTTCACTAAAATCATCGCCCAGGCCACAAACGGGCTCCGATTTTGATGATCCACATATGCCTCGAAAGCTAAGGAGATAACCTTTCCAATGGCACTAGTTTTAGGTCATTTGGACTTCGGAGTCGACAGGAATTCACGTTGCACGTTGGTGGACAGAATCTGTCCCAGGGTGCTGCGTCACCAATTTGGGCCCTTGGCCCATGTATCGTGTTGGAGTCCATCACGGACGCGTCTAGGGTTTCTAGGACGTCCCCTAGCCTTTATATCCAGTAGCCACTGCTAGGGTTTGATTTGGGTTTTGCTTAGATTAATTCTGTTTTTGAACAGTGTCGTCGTTCATCGGTTTGTGAGACCCCAACTCGTGAGTTTCATCCTCAATTGCAAATTCAGTTGCATCTTTCTTGTTCTTGCTTGTGTTCTCGATTCATTGGCAGGGATTAGCCTTCGTGGCGAGGTCAACCGGGCAGCTTACGGTTGATAACCAGAGGACGCGTGGTGCTGCGATTGCAGGGGTTTTGATCGTGCCGATCAAGAAGCCGGATCGTGTGTCTCTCGCCGCCTAATCGACTTATCCTCCACCGACGGAAGTTCGCAACCCGTCCCCATCAAGTGGTATCGGAGCGAGGTTTACCGTCGAGTTCGCCTTTCCCGTAGTTTAATTTAGTTTTGTGTTAGTCCTATAGTCCACGAAAAAGCCAAAAAAATTGCGTTCATAGTCTACCATACCTAGAACCACGCCTAGCCTTTGCACAATTTCGTTTGAGAATCCGTAGTCTTGAGTTTGTGTCCATAGTCGAGTCGTGTTGCTGGTTTAGATCGTGGTCTTAATTTAGTTGTGTTTCATCTCCATTGCATCCCATACCCTACAACCGATCCCACCACCAATCGCTAGTTGAGTTCTTGTTGGATTCGGATTGTTTTGTGGTTTTCCTCCTCGCCGAGTCCTAGTTGTGTTAGGGTTTCTCCTTCATAAACCCTAATTCCCCACCTCTGTTATCCATATCGCCACCCCTCATCACGTAACACGCCATCACAGATCATCGCGTTCCATATCCACTCCATACGCCCTTGAGTTTGGAGAGGTGCCGCCTAGAAAACCCTGATTCGGAGTCCTTCCGTAAAACGGCCATAACTTTCGCATACGGACTCCAAATTAGGCAAATTTTTTTTCACGGATATCTACAGAAAATTTTACATCCGATTCTCCCCAACTTTGTTGGGTTCGCCGAATTTATTTTTGCGAAATTCCCTCGGGAAGATTGAGTTCTCGGCCGCCGAAGTTTGAGCACGCTTTTCAGAAAACACTTCTTATTTCATATCGGTTTCATCTTACATCTGTTAAGGCTGAAAATTTGTGTGCTGTCTACCTTTGTGCTCCTGATCCTAGGAAAAATATCATAAAAAATCAAAGAAAAATAAAAAAAATTTGTGAAAGAGGCATAGAGCAAAAAAAATTTTTGTGAGAGGAGCAGAGAGCAAAAATAAAAAAAAGGCAGGAGCAAAGGTAGGTGTTTTTACCGTGCACGATAAAAGTGTTTTTCTTTGTTGTCTTGATATCTGCTCAATTATTCATCGCCTTTGTTGCTTGTCTCTATACCTTCCTTGTTTTTCTCGCAGCTAGAATAAGGACACGTTTAGACCAAAGAACTAGGGCAAAGTGCTTTTGGACATTTATTGACGTTACTATCATTACTAAATTGTGTGCCACTCCATACATATAACCTTCCTACACTCCACAAATACATCCTTACGACAAGACAAGGTTATTGACCCTTGCAATCGCTTCATCACGCCCTCACGGTGTCACGAACCGACCACCGGTTGCACCGCCCCCTCATTGTGTTGGTAAGAAGGGTAAGAACTTGGTAAGATTGCTTGAGAGCGAGAGATCCCACCTAGTAGTTCATAGGGCTCATAATACTTGTGTTTGTATTTCCCTCTGTCCTTTTTCTGTGCTAACCATGGCAGGTGGCAAGAAGGGCAGGAACGAGGATGATGATGTTACCATCAATGACTGTGTCCTTCATTCAGAGTTGTCGACCATGCTGGACGAGATAAAAATGATGTTCAAGGAGCATGCCACGACAACGAACAAGACCCTTGAGAGCATCGATCGACGAGTTTCCACCCTCACCGAGAGGATGGATGCCGTCGAAAAACGCCCTCCAGCGACCATTGATGGAGGTGCATCCGTCAACAACGGCGCCAACCACAGCAACAACGACCACGATGAGGATGGTGATTTTGAGGAAGATGAAGATGAGCACAACGCGCGCCAGGAACGTCTTTGCTCAGCGAACGCCGCCTTCATGACCGTCTTCGCGCAACCATCACGGTATGGGAGGTAATAACGAACCGCAATGATGATCCTTTCGCTAAGGTAAAATTCACCATCCCTTCCTTTTCGGAGGTTATGATGCTGATGCCTACTTAGATTGGGAGATGACGGTCGAGCAAAATTTAATTCCCATCTAGTTCGAGATTCATAGGGTTAGACAAGCCACTAGTGAATTTAAAGATTTTGCTATAATCGGTGGAATGAACTAGTAAATGCCCGCTTACAACCTTGATTCTTGGGCGAGATTAAAAGATGCTATCGTAATAGATTTGTTCCTCCTTCCTACCAACGTGATATCGCAAGAGATTGCAACGATTAGATCAAGGTAGTATGACTGTTCGGGAATATTACCAAGAGCTTCAAAAGGGTATGTTACGTTGTGGGGTAGTAGAGAACACGAGGATAAAATTGCGCGTTTTACGGTGGGTTGCGCCCGTAAATTCAGGATATTGTTGATTATAAAGAATATACAAGCTGTCAATCGCTTGTTTCAACTTGCTATGTTAGCAGAGAAGGAATTGCAGGGCGCCATTCCAAGAAGCGAGAGCAATCTGGAAGCACCTTCACGCCCGAGCGACTACGGGACAAGCGAAAGCGATGCCTTCTTCCACCTTTGACCAGCTGCACCGCCACCTTCGACGAGCACACGGCCCGGCACCGACGGCACCGCCGCGCCGTGCGCGGACAGCAAGAAGTCGGCCCGCCAACACCGCCAAGAGCTCCTCCGTCGCTTCCACAGGCCGTACATCGACGGGAATTCGCCGCCATAAGTGCCAAGGATTGGCCACGTCAAGAGAGAATGCCTGACCAGCGGACATACATCGCCACCAGCGACGGAGGTTACATCGATGCCTCCGATGTTGAGGATGAGATCGGCGACACCGGGGTGGGCGGCGATGAGGTTGATGATGAAGCCACCTTTGGCGCCGAGGATCTTCTTTGCGTCTGGTCCATCATTGTCCGGCGTGTCCTTAGCGCACAGATGGAGCAAGCAAGCAGCAAGCGGCGCCACAACTTGTTCCAGATTTTCTTCGTCATCAACAACCGACGGTAGCTGCGTGATCATTGACTCGGCATTTGCAACAACTTGGTGAGTACAGATTTGGTCAAGAAGCTTGGCTTGACCACACGCTTCGCACCCACATCCATACCACATTCGATGGTTGAATGATTCAGGCAAAGCTAAGGTAACACAAACAGTTCGGGTTCATTTTCCATTGGTTCCTATTCGATTTTGCTGATTGTGATGTGGTTCGATGCAAGCTTGCTCTCTTTTATTGGGTCGCCCATGGGAATATGACACCGATGCACTTCACCACGGTAGAAGTAATAAATACACTTTTATGCATAAGGAAAGAAAATTACACTTCTACCTTTGACCCCGCTGAAATTGTTAAATCGATAGGAGCGGATTGCTAATGACAAGAAACCCATTGATGAGAAATCTGAAATTCAGCATGTAGCCAACCAAATTAAATTGAGGAATCCGTCTTGCTTGCTACAAAATCTGATCTTCTTGCAATTAGTGATGATGCTTTGTGCTATCTTTGTGCTATGCAAAGATGCTTTGTTTTCATTGGATGATCTGCCCGATGCTTTGCCTCCTCTTTGTCACTAACCTTTTGCGGGGAGTATGAGGATGTTTTTCTGCCGAGATACCTCGGGACTCCCACCCATACGAGGATTGAGCACCAAATTGATTTGATACAGGTGAGTTTGCCAAACCTGGCGCTTATAGGACCAACCCGAGGAGACTAAGGAGATTCAGCGCCAAGTCCAAGATCTTTTGGACCATGGTATGTACGTGAGAGCCTTAGTCCTTGTCTTTGTCCTGTTCTTTTGGTTCCTAAGAAAGATGGCGGTTAGGCGCATGTGCGTAGATTGTAGAGCCATTAACAATATCACAATAAGGTACCGTCATCCTATTCCTAGGCTAGACGACATGCTTGATGAGTTAAGTGGTTCTATAATTTTCTCTAAGGTTGACTTGCGTAGTGGATACCACCAAATAAGAATGAAATTGGGAGATGAATGGAAAAGCGACTTTTAAAACCAAGTTTGGATTGTATGAGTGGTTAGTCATGCCTTTTGGTTTAACTAATGCACCGAGCACCTTCATGCGCTTAATGAGCGAGGTTTTCTGAGCTTTCATTGGGAAATTTGTGGTGGTTTATTTTGATGATATATTGATTTACAGCAAGTCATTACATGAACATCTTGATCATCTCGTGCTGTTTTTGATGCTTTGCGTCTTTGCGTTTATTTGGTAACCTCAAGAAGTGCACTTTTTGCACCGAGCAGTATCGTTTCTTGGCTATGTTGTGACTCCGCAGGAATTGAGGTTGATGAAGCCAAGGTGCCGCGATTAAGAGTTGGCCAACGCATACAGCGATTTCACAAGTCGCGGAGCTTCCACGGACTTCTTTGGATTTTACCGCCGCTTTGTGAAGGATTTCAGCACCATTGCAGCCCCATTGAGCGAGTTGACGAAGAAGGAGTTGCGTTCCATTGGGGCAAGCACAGAGAATGCCTTCAATCTTTTGAAAGATAAACTTCTTGATGCACCTTTACTCCAACTTCCCGATTTTAATAAGACCTTTGAGCTTGAATGTGATGCTAGTGGGGTTGGAATTGGTGGTGTTTTGATGCAAGATAGAAACACATTGCTTATTTTAGCGAAAAATTGAGTGGTCCTGTTTTGAATTATTCCACGTATGATAAAGAATTGTATGCTCTTGTGCGATCTTTAGAAGCGTGGCAACATTATCTTTGGCCCAAAGAATTTGTTATTCATTCCGATCATGAGTCGCTAAAACATATTAGCGATCGTGTGGCCAGATCGTAGACATGCTAAATGGGTTGAATTTATTGAATCTTTTCCTTATGTTATCAAACACAAGAAAGGGAAGGATAATGTGATTCTTGATGCCTTGTCTAGGAGATATACCATGTTGTCCCAACTTGATTGTCGTATATTTGGATTGGAATCAATTAAAGAACAATCGCTAATGATGATGATTTTAAAGATGTCTTGCTGCATTGCAAAGAGGGAAGAATATGGGACAAATATGTGATAAATGATGGATTTGTGTTTAGAGCTAACCGCCTATGCATTCCAGTTGGATCCGTTCGTTTTCTTTTTTTGATCTGAGGAGGCTCATGGAGGAGGTTTGATGGGTCATTTGGTGCCAAGAAGGCGGAGGTCGTGCTGTCCGCTCACTTCTTTTGGCGAAGATGAGGCAAGACATTGAGAGGTTTGTATCATTGCACTACATGTCAAAAGGCTAAGTCACGATTGAATCCACATGGTTTATATATGCCTCTTCTGTTCCTAGCACTCCATGGGAGGATATATCTATGGACTTTGTTTTAGGGTGCCTAGGACCAAGAGGGAGGATAGTATTTTTGTGGTGGTTGATAGATTTTCTAAGATGGCTCACTTTATTCCTTGTCATAAGAGCGACGATCTTTGTTAATGTTGCTAACCTTTTCTTTCAAGAAATCATTAAGCTTGCATGGTATGCCTTCTACTATTGTTTCAGATCGTGATGCCAAGTTTTTGAGCCACTTTTGGAGAACTCTATGGAATAAATTGGGGACCAAGCTGCTGTTTTCAACAACATGTCATCCCCAAACCGATGGCCAAACCGAGGTAGTAAATCGTACATTATCTACTATGTTGAGGACTGTTACGAAGAAGAATTTGAAGATGTGGGAAGAGTGTTTGCCGCATGTTGAGTTAAACTTATAATAGGCGGTACACTCCACCACCAAGGTAAGTCCTTTTCGGGTAGTGTATGGCTTCAATCCCGTGCTCTTATTGATCTATTACCTTTACCTACTAGTGAGCGAGTTAATCATGATGCTAAGGAGCGTGCTGAATTTATTCTGAAATTGCATGAAAAGACTAGAAAATATTGAAATGATGAATGAAAGGTATAGAATTGCGGGAAGTAAAGGTAGAAAGGAAGTAAAACTTGAACCGGGTGATTTAGTATGGTTACACTTGTGAAAGGATCGTTTTCGAGAATTGAGAAAGTCTAAATTAATGCCTAGAGCTGATGGTCCTTTCAAGATACTTGAGAAAATAAATGATAATGCATATAAACTTGAGTTGCCGCTTGAATTTGGGGTTAGTCCCACATTTAACATTGCAGATTTGAAACCGTTCATGGGAGAAGAAGATGAGCTTGAGTCGAGGACGACTCCACTTCAAGAGGGGAGGATGATGAGGACATCACTCCAATGCATCGCCGAGACTCCTCCGGTTGTGATGCAAGGACCCATCACAAGAGCACGAGCACGGCAATTGAATCAATAGGTGAGCTCGTTCCTAAGTGCCCATCTTGATACTTGTGAGAATGGTATGCTACCTAATGATATTATTGATTATATTGTACTTAGGAACTTTGGAGAGGATCATGAAGGCCTTGGGAACCAGCAAGGGCAGGAGGGAGAGCAAGGAGGCGTCCAATTCAAGTTGGAGGTCTAATTCGTCTCGAGTCGACTACCTCGGCCACCAGGAGCAGCGTTCACTAAAATCGTCGCCCAGGCCACAAACGGGCTCCGATTTTGATGATCCATATATGCCTCAAAAGCTAAGGAGATAAACTTTCCAATGGCACCAGTTTCAGGTCATTTGGACTTCGGAGTCGACAGGAATTCACATTGCAAGTTGGTGGACAGAATCTGTCCCAGGGTGTTGCGTCACCAATTTGGGCCCTTGGCCCATGTATCGTGTTGGAGTCCATCACGGACGCGTCTAGGGTTTCTAGGACGTCCCCTAGCCTTTATATCCAGTAGCCGCTGCTAGGGTTTGATTTGGGTTTTGTTTAGATTAATTCTGTCTTTGAACAGTGTCGCCGTTCATCGGTTTGTGAGACCCCAACTCGTGAGCTTCATCCTCAATTGCAAATTCAGTTGCATCTTTCTTGTTCTTACTTGTGTTCTCGATTCATTGGCAGGATTAGCCTTCGTGGCGAGGTCAACGGGCAGCGCACGGTTGATAACCGAAGGGCGCGTGGTGCTGCGATTGCGGGGTTTTGATCGTGCCGATCAAGAAGCCGGATCGTGTGTGTCTCGCGCCGCCTAATCGACTTATCCTCCACCTGACGGAAGTTCGGGCAACCCCGTCCCCATCAAGAAGGAACATCACGGATGGTTTGTAGATAAAACCGTCTATGATGATGTCATTGCAGACGGTTTTATCTACAAACCATTTGTGATGTGAAGTGATATTACAAACAATTTGTGGATAAAACCGTCTACGATTGCGTCACATGGCAGACGGTTTTATCTACAATCTGTCTGTGATGTGATGACATCACAGACGGTTTTATGCACAAACCGTATGTGATGTCCTCACATCACAAACGGTTTGTAGATAAAACCTTCTGTGATGATATCTGTTAATTGTAAAAAATAGAGAGCCTCGACCAACTCTGTATTTTTAGGTTTTTCTAGATATTTCTGAGGTAGCTGCGATTGAGAGGCGTTCTAGTAAAAGAGACCCTAGATTTGGAGAATTAATTTCAGATCCTTGTGCTCAAGGTCATCCAAGGTTAGTAATTGCTTCTAATCTGAATTGGTCCAAATTTGCATTATTTTTAATATCTATCTTGGTGAAGAGGGAAATGAAGCTGGTTAATTTGTTCTCTGTGATATAAAGTAGATATATCTGCTATACCTTGTGCAAATCCATTTATACTTTTTTATCTAAATTAGTAGTTGGTTCTTACATGCGTATCCATTCATTCTTTTTTGATGTTAGGAGCTATATAGGTTAATCGGCAAGCAGAAATTTAGCCTATATGTAGCACATGTGCGCATGAGCACTCCTAGAGTACTTAATTCATCATTTAACACCTATTGTTACATATATAGCGTAGATGGATCGAAACTGGATGTACGTTGAGAACCGTGCGAGCGCCGACTACATTAATAGTGTCTCCGCTTTTAGAAGAGCTGCAGAGGAAGATATGTCAAACAAGGGGGTGGAATTTATGGCTTGTCCATGCATTGACTATGAGAATCTCTGGATGTTTCAAAACCTAGTGCAGATTGAAGTACACTTGATTCTACGGGGTTTCAAAAGGGGGTATACATGTTGGACCAATCACGGTGAAGAGCAAATTATGTAGGGACCAAGTAGTACTACCATCATGGACGAAGTCGACGATACTCTGAATATCATCAACGAAGTCAACGATACTCCGGATAATATCGACAGTACTTTCGATGACAATATGGATCAGATGCTACAGGATGCAGAAGGGAACCGTAATGAGCAGCAGTATGTAAAATTTCGGGGCTTGATGGACGACTCAGAGAAACCTTTGTTCCCGGGTTGCAATTCCAAATACACAAGGTTGTCGTCCGTGTTGGAACTGTTGAAATTAAAGGCAAGCAACGGTTGGTCCGACAAGAGTTTTACGGCGCTGTTAGGTCTGTTAGCGGATATGCTTTCAAAGGGAACACGTTGCCGATAACCACCTACAAAGCCAAAAAGGTTCTTTGTCCCTTGGGAATAGAAGTAGAAAGAATACATGTTTGTCCGAATGACTGTATCCTATACCGCAAACAGCACGCAAACTTGCATGCATGTTCGGTGTGCAACACATCCCAGTACAAGCGTAAAGATAGATCGGATGATGACGACGAGGGCATAGAGGTGAAGAAAGGACCTCCCGCTAAGGTGGCGTGGTATCTGCCTATATTTTCCTGTTTGAAGCGTTTGTTTGCGAACCCAAAAGAGGCAACATTGCTTCGATGGCACTCGGATAAGCGTAAGAATGATGGAATGACTAGGCACCCTGCTGATTCGACATAGTAGAGAAACATCGATAGGAGGTTTGAAGAATTCGCAGTGGATCTGAGGAATATAAGGTTCGAATTAAGTACAGATGGAATGAATGCTTTCAGTAACATGAGCAGCCATCATAACATTTGGCATGTAAATCTCTGTGTGTACAACCTTCCTTCTTGGTTGTGTATGAAGCGAAAGTACATATTGATGTCTATACTCATCAAAGGCCCGAAGCAACCTGAGAATGGTATTGATGTGTACCTAGCACCATTGGTGGAAGATCTCAACACTTTGTGGGCTCCTAGGGTGCAAGTATGGGATGCTCACAAACGAGAGTATTTCGCTTTACGCTGTCTGTTGTTTTGCACCATAAATGATTATCCTGCCCTTTCTAACCTGTCGGGGTAGAGTACAAAAGGAGCCAAAGCATGTACTCATGGCTTGGATGACACCGAGAGTGTCTGGCTGAATCACTCATATAAAATTGTGTATATGCGTCACTGTAGGTTCCTTCGGAGGAGTCACCCATACCGCAAGATGAAGAAATAATTCGACGGCACCACCGAAGACGCTTTAGCTCCAAAGCCTTTAAATGGGATAGACATTCATGATATGGTTAAGAAGTTGGATGTTGCGTTAGGAAAAGGGCGTAAATCAAGGACCCGTGAGAAGAGCATGTGGATCGGGATGTCACCTAGAGGGGGGTGAATAGGCGTTACAAAAATTTAAACTATACTTCGGCGAAAACAGTATATTCAGACTATATGAGTCAGACTTCGAACTGTTCGAGTCAGACTTCAGACTGTCCGAGTGGTTCGGATTGTCCGATGTTTTATTCGGATAGTTCGAGTGCTTTAGAGCAAAATATGCAAAAAGTAAATCTAGCCTAGTTAGAGGATATCACCTGCACCAAATAGAGTTAATTAGCCTAGAATACCTGCAGGAGATGAGTAACCAACAATATCCTTCACACAAAGCAAATCACCAAGATTTGAATCAACCACAATGAGGGTGAAGATAAAATCCAAGAATCGAAGACGAAGACTCAAAGATTTTATCCCGAAGTTCAGATCCTTGAGGGGATCCTATGTCTCCATTGAGGCGGCACTAAGCCGGGGTCTCTTTCAACCCTAATCCTCACGGTGTTGCACAAAGCACTCACCGATTTCACTTTCTTGAATTCTTTCCTTCCGGAAGTGAATTCAACCTTCACAAACTTCCGGAGGCTCACCACACAAAGCTTGAGAGCTCACCGGCAACTCCTAGCCATCTAGGAGTCTTCAACCTCCAAGAGTAATAGTACGGTGAGAAATCCGCAAGAGGATGAAATCTGGTGCTCAAGATGGATCTTAGAAGCTTTAAGCTCTCAAATCTCGCTTCTCTCTCTCCCTTTAATGAATCTAACCTCAAAGCTCAAAAGGGGGAGGAAACTAGGGCTCAAGGAGGAAGAGCAAAGAGCAATAAATGAGTTTGAGTGAAAGTTGTTGCTGGTAGGTGGGAGGAGATGGGTATTTATATGTCTCCCAAAACTAGCCATTTTAGCTCAGGTCCGAGTAAGTTCGGATAGTCCGAAGTTTGGTTCGGACATTCCGAATAGGTTAAGTTCAGCTAACAGAGAGACCTAGCTCGGATAGTCTGAAGATTTATTCGGATAGTCTGAAGTATTCGGATACTCCGAATGAAACTTTGGATAGTCCGAATAGGACTTAGCACGAGGTGGAAATTTTCTTGTTTAGACAGAGGGGGTCTGCTCGGACATTCCAAGTTGAACTTCGGATACTCCGAACATAATTAGGTAAAATGCTTCTAGGACTTGAAATTTTGATACTTTTGCCAACTAAGATCCATCAGTCAGCACATAGAATCATACCATAGCTATTTCTCGTCAAATCCCTCTTTATAGTGTGGCTGTCATTAGACTCAATAGAAATTTAAAAATAGATGCATGGTATCAAGTCTAAACATTGTCTTTTTCTCTTTGATTTTGAGGGTGCTCTATTTCTCTTAGATTTAACCTTGGAGACAACATTCTGTTCACAAGGCTTACAAATCTCATTAGTCCCTTAATCCTATTGTCATTATTCACCAAAATCCTTATAGGGCCTAAATGCACTTTCACCTACCTTATTGGGAGCACCTAGAAGTTTAGCACTGCATCGACGTGATGCACGTAGAGAAGAATGTCTGTGATAGCTTGATTGGTCTCTTACTGAGCATTAAGGGTAAAACAAAGGATAGTATGAATGCACGGCTTGACTTGGTCGATATGGGCATCAGACCTGAGTTAGCACTGAAAGAGACTGATAAAGGCCGAACATACTGCGAACCTGCTTGTTACGCTCTGTCCAAGGTCGAGAGAACCGAACTGTGCAAGTGCTTGCATGGTGTGAAAGTTACGTCCGGTTACTCGTCCAACATGAAGAGACTTGTTTCGATGCACGATTTGAGTTTAACTGGCATGAAGTCCCATGATTGCCATGTGCTTATGACACAGATGCTCCCTGTGGCAATTAGAAGTATTGTACTGACCAAGGTTTGGGAGACAATCACAAGGATGTGTAATTTCTTTAACACAATTGCTAAGAAAATCATCAATACCGAAGGACTTGATGCTCTGCAGGCCGAGGTGGTAATGACTCTATGTAATCTTAAGATGTATTTATCTCCGTTGTTTTTCAATATCATTATCCATCTCATTATTCTCCTTGTGAGGGAGATAAAGATGTGCAGGCCTGTGTTTCTACGTAGCATGTACCTATTCGAGAGGTACATGAGAATTCTCAAGTCCTACGTACGGAATCGATCTCGACTGGAGGGTAGCATTATCGAAGGTTATGCAACCGAAGAGGTCGTCGAATTCTGCATGGATTACATGGCTCAGGTCGAACAGATAGGTGTGCCTCGATCCCACCATGAGGGGAGGCTCCGGGCATCGAGACCATCAGAAGGAAAGCAATCACGCCTGATCCGGTGCGTGTGCGAAAACCCATTTCACAGTTTTGCAACACATGGCTGTTGTGGCCCCGTATATCGACAAGCACAAGAATTGGCTACAACAAGAGAATCTGACATGGTAGGAGTACTGGATCATCCGACAGCATAACCTTCAGGTCAACAGATGGTTCAAGAAGCGACAACCCATTACTGGAAGCGCGTTAGGTGATACGCTAACATGGTTAGCAAAAGGGCTAGCTTTTACGGTTGTAACATGGAAAGGATATGACTTAAATGGGTACACATTTTACACGAGAGATCAAGGTATGAAGAGCACAAACTAGAACAGCGGTGTTCGCATCGATACGCTGAATACCGCTGGATCGATGAGGAGCTCGTATTATGGGTTCATTGAGGAAATTTGGGAGCTTGACTATGTGCTATTCAAGATACCCTTATTTTGGTGCCATTGGGTTAACCTACAGCACGTGGAGGTTGACAAGTATGGCGTCACAACTATGGATCTCAAACATGTCGGATACCAAGAGGAACCATTCGTTCTCGCCAACCAAGTTGTTCAAGTCTTCTATGTAACCGACCCGTCCAACAAGCAGCATCACGTCGTTCTTCAGGGAAAAAGAGCATTGTCAAAGTTGAGAATGTGGTAGTGAGGAAGAATACAATCAGTTTGACGAGTTGCCTCCTATTGGTACACACGTATTGATCATCGCGAAGGGCTAATTTTTGTACAAAAGAATAAGCAAGTATTTTCATGAGGACTTCATGTATATATATACCAAATGTTTCTGTATTATAATTAATTAATGACATGTATTAATTACTGAGATGCATTGTTTAAAATTAAGCAGGTGTATATTTGAGACGTATTTATTAAAATTAAGTAGGTGTATATTGTACAAAATAAGATGTATGTATTACGATTAATTTTAATACATGACATATATGTTTGCACGGCAAAAAAATAATACAATGGCACATCCCAGACGGTTCTAGGATAGAGTCATCCCAGACGGTCCCAGAACCATCTAGGATGGTCTTCCCGCACCACTCAATAAATCCCGTGCTTACCATTTCACCAAGTCCAGCGCACACTTAGTTTATTGCAACCCAAGCTATCGTGAGCCCTTCTCCCTCGGCGATGCCCTCCCCCCTCGGCCATGCCCTCCCCCATTGGCGGCGCCCTCCCCCCTCAGTCGGGCCATCCCCTGTCGGTGGTGCCCTCCCCTCTCGGCTGCACCCTCGCCCTAGCTCGGTGGTGCCCTCCCTCAGCCGTGGTCTCCTCCTCGGCGCGCCCCTCAGCCCCCCAGGGTGGCGCCCTCCCATGGTGGTGTCTCCCCTCTCCATGGGTGGTGTCTCCCCTCTCCATCGGTGGTGCCCTCCTCCCTCCCCCCTCCGTTTTTTGTTACCTTGCTTGCTCCATGATGATAATGGGTATTCTGATGATAGAACATTTATTTTTGTGAACTAGGCCTTGAACCATACGCTTAAATGCTGATTAGATTATATCTTGATTGTTATATCAGTACATGTGCTATTTATATGCTTAGCTACACACACTTTGTTATCTTAACTGTTATTGGTGTGCTTAATTGAGTGGATCAATTTTAGTGCTATTGTAGTGCGACGGAATTATGTTGTTAAAATGCTGAACTAGTAGTCTTTTGTTGATTCAGTTAGCAAGTGTTTAATCTAGATATTAAGGTGGTAAGGGTTCAAGGCCTTATTCACTGAATTAATTATTAGCCCATTCGTGATTAAGCTTGAAGGTTTAAAATCTTCAACCAACCCTTATCTGAGAGCAATATAATACAATCTTCAATCAATTTGTCTGATTGGTGTTGCATGTACAAAATACCTCTTAACTTACCATCTCTTAAATTTGCTTCTCTTAACTAACCTACTCTTAACCTTGCATCATACAAGATGGCGTCTCCTCAATCCTCGGTGCCAAAGGGATCTGATGACATGCCTAACGTAGAAAGAAACAAGCGCGGTGCAAGAGGGCTTAGTAAAAAGCCTCAAAGCTGATACACTATTACGGTAGCCAATCCGCATGATGGGGCCCCTACCGCGCCTCCAAGAACTTCAAGAGCGTCCTAGTTGCTAATTATGTCAATAAGGAAATGACTCTGTTCCAGAAGTACGAGTTCATCTCTGAAGATGTTTGGGGACAATTTGTTGAGTTGAAGGCGACGGAAGAGTTCATGCTTGAAAGCGCGGCTCACAAGATCGTCCAATCAAAAAACATATACCCATACAGACTTGGCTCAACCGGGTACGCGGGTAAGATGGTGTAATGGACGAGGGAGGACAACGAGGCAGTCTAGAAGGAGGTAGCGCCGCCATTTGCCTCGATCGTGGACCCGCGTGCCCGAAATTGGGTAAGAGCAATGTCACGTCACATTTCTTCGGGCAGTGTGTCCTTTGCAAACCCCGCTGATGATGAGTGTCCCAACGCCTAATATCGTTGAGCACAGAATCTTTCCAGAGCTCTTTCACTTTGAATAGAGAGAAAGACATACTCACTACGGCCTTGGGAAACAAGGAGCACCCAGGTCACACCAAAGGCCTAGGTGTTTTCGTTCCCTGGAAATTGGGATTCCCACAGGACTCGGCCACGTACCGGAGTAGGAAGAGAAGCAAAATTGAGCGTGAGGAACAGCTAATAGCCCTCATTGAGGAAAGGGTTGAGGAAAGGCTTAGATCGCAGTTTGATAATTAGCTATGAAGCCTTGAGGAAAGGGTGGAGCAAAGGGTGGCGAGGAGAGGTAGGCACAGAACGTGCTAGTCCAAGAAGCACATGCGCAGTTCAGCCCAACCAAACGTCCGAGCAGTTGCACGTCCGCCCCTGAGACGGACATGGATGAAGCCAGATTTCCTCTTGATGATACTCTGGTAACATATCTGCAATGCTCCTTACCAACACTTTTAATGTTGGATGCGTTAGCTAATTACTTATGTACCCTTATGTAGGTGACCATGCCATGCAATATGCAAGTGAGGCTTGCCAACGGTTCTGTTCCCCAGCAAGCTGCTTGGGGATAAGCGTATGCATCCGGTGTAGGGGCATTAGTGCACGGTCATACTGTAGAGCCGGGCTACGTGAAGGTCCAAGTCGATGGTGTACATGAATTTTCAAGGCCGTCACGCTGGACATCCCCCCAAACGATGAGATCATTACACTAGGGGATGCCATCGGCACATTTATCCAGTGGTCCAAGAAACACATCTCCTTCGATGCCCACCTAGGAGCACCACATGATAGCTGGAGCTACCAGCACTACCGGAGCCATGCCATGCACCGAACAAGCCCGCCAAATCGGCTATCGTGTCCCATCCCATGCATACCATTACTGCAGTAAGGGCCCAATTGTCTCCTATGAAGATGAAACTTGGTAGTAGGGCACGTGTAGACAATGGCAAATCGAAATGTACCACGTCAGCCCATGACTTTCCGTTTGCCCCATTGGTGTGGCAATTCAAACTAGGGCAACCGTTTGTACTAGATGACTGCAAGGAGATGCTTTCATTAGCTTGCGTTAGATTGCAAGAATGGTACATGCAACAAGCCAACAAGCCATGGCACAACGGGCAACGAGTATCTTCGTGAGCTTCAAGAAGTATTTCTTACACTGGCCTTTAGATGGCATCTTCGTGGTCGGCTTCACCAACTTGTTTGATCTATACAATCTCAAAGCGCTCGACACCTCACTCCTAAGATGTTGGACAATGTAAGTGTGTGCAATCACTATTTACATTTCTAACGCACCGATAAATATCATATATATATGATCCTTGATTTTGTATATGTAGATACATGATCCAGGAGCAATAATAAGGAAACAACAGGTGGGTTTCGCTGATCCACACATAATGTCCAAGCAAACCATGGATGAAAATAAAGAATTCATCCACGAGTACGTGGAAAAAGTATTGCTAGCTCATTCGGACAAAAAATTTATACTTTTACCCTATAGCCCAGGATAAGTGCTTAGTCCAAATGCTATAATTGTTGATTTCTACTATATATCTCACCTCGAAGTTAGGTTCAGTGACCATGACGACATACCTGTGTAGGTATCATTAGGTTCTACTCGTAATTATACTGAGACAGAACCGGATAATTTATCTTGATTCCAGAAAGGGCGGCACCCACGATTTGAAGCCTATCAGAGATTTTCTCGACACGTCATTCGGTGTCTACAAATCAAGGGAGGGTCACACAAGAAAGGCCCAGTCACTCTAAAGCATACTTTTAAGTTTTCGGTATCCGATAGTATGCAATAATCCTTCACACTCCATTATAATACCTCCGAAACTAATTAAACTATTATGTTTTGGTAGTGCACCAGCAGCCAGTGAGCACTGACCTATGTGGATTCTATGTTTGCCACAACATGACACTCCTCCTTAGTTCCCAGCAAATCAATGTCATCCATTTCATCAATCTTGCAACAAATGTCTCCACTTATTAATTTATATACACGCGAGACTTTACTTTTCTCATTGACAGGCTTGGCAATGCGCTGAATCTGCATTGGAATAGGCTGACCTTCTAACTATTCGAGGACAACTCTGTGCCTTCTCGCTATGTGTGGTCTTAAATTTAAAGGGCAGATGCTACTTAGGGCTCAACCATAAGTTGTGAATTTGTTACTTACTGTACATTCAGATTAATTTGTGAACCTTGTGATGTAAATTTGTCATTTCTATTTCTGAATCCAATTGGTTAGTACATATGTCAGTTGATTTCTGAAATGGATACGTTGTACATATGTTGTAATATGCGATCTGAGTTGATTTACGAAATGGATGCACTGTATGTTATAATAAAATGCTGGTCATGCTGTGTACTGTTATTTGTTTCAGAGGGCATTGCTAGCAATTCCTGAGGCTAGCCAATAAATTAAAATTTAGTAAAAAATAAAAAGTCAACATCACAAACGGTTCTAATGAAGAACCGTCTGTGAATAGGCACAAATCACAGATAGTTTCAAATTGGAACCGTCTGTGATTTGGACCTCTTCACATATGGTTCCAATTTGAAATCGTCTGGGATAAGCC
Source organism: Guadua angustifolia (assembly GCA_036346375.1). Lineage (NCBI taxonomy): Eukaryota > Viridiplantae > Streptophyta > Magnoliopsida > Poales > Poaceae > Guadua > Guadua angustifolia. Next base: position 31,258,779 of record CM070521.1, on the reverse strand, counting down.
CATCATCACAGATGGTTCTTAGTTACAGCCGTTTGGGATAAGCCCATTATCACAGACGGTTCTTTGTTAGAACTGTTTGTGATGATACCGCCACATAGCCCTAAAATCTAATAACACAACAAACATGCTTATGATTCATAGAAGGTCCAAGTATTTACAAAGATCATAAGAATTAAAATGAATCAAGATGTAAAATGATGCCTTTTCTACGATTTCTCCCCCTTTCGGCAATATAGGCATCAAGATAGCATTTTCTCCCCTTGTTTTGTTTATATGCATGGAATGAAACCTAAGGGAGCTTTGAAAATTATCCAAATGATCATAAAGATAAATTATAACACCAAGCTAGTTAATGATAAAATAGACTAACTCAAGATATGTCCAAGTGCAAATAAGAAATTTTGCTAGCAAGATTAGTTTCAAATATGCCATTTTTAGCAAGATTGAACATGAGCAATACTTAGCATTAGTTTCAACACTAGAAGCAAAGCCATTCAACGGATCAAATGAAAAACCTAGAGTTCAACCTACTCAATACTTTGGGGAATCTAGAAGTGCATACAAGGTCCTTCGAGTTTATGTTCAGTTTGATGCAAATTTTTCTTTGGAGCTTTGAAAGACATAGCGGGGTGCAAATATTTTACATTATTTGCATTCTTTACCCACACACACACACACACACACACACACACACACATATATATATATTTGCATTTTTAAAGAAATTGACTCAAGCCATATTCGATCATCTCAAGAGGGACTCTTAAAAGAATGATCTTGGTCATACACAACACATTCCAAGTTCATATCAAATGCAATGAGAAGCCGTCTTGTGAATATGAGGTGTTGAGTCTAATGTGTACAAAAAGAATCAATTTTGCTTCACTTTCATTTTAGCATTTTGATTATTAAGCTAGTGAAGGACTCAAGTATGGATCAAATAAGATTTACCCAAGTTGCTACAGGGACTCTAGAGAATTCCAGAATTTCACAAATCATGGCAAATACACCTAGAGAAGAAACTTAGCAATTAAACGCAATATGTTTTATCAAGTTTTTTTTTAAAGCTTATTTTTAAATTTTTGCATGCTTAGCAAGATAAATGAACTTGGACATATCTAAGTTAGTAATTTTTTTCAAGTAACGTTGCATGGTATATAATATGAAAAATAGATCATTTACATAATAGACAAAGCTCATAAAACAGAAAATTAAGTCTATATGCAATGCATGAGATAGATTCTTAAACCCCCCTCAACATGTGACTCAATTTTAAGCACAAATCTAGTTCAAGTTGAGTAATTAGCAAGATTAAGCTCAAGAATAATATCAATTAAAGGATCTAAAAATAACTCAATCAAAAACCAGAAACACAGAATGGAGAGAAGAAGTTAAGAAACTGTGAACTGGGTGGATATAAAGCATAGAAAAGATAGTTGTGAATACTACAGCTTAGAGTCGCTCTCATCTTTCCCAATGACTGACATAGGAAAGCTGCCTCTAGATCCTAAACTAAGGAGTGCACACAGACTCTGTCTATCCAGGGGGCCCAACACCTGCTAGACTTATAAGACTGTGAGGGAACTCAACCTAGAGAGAAGAGAGAACAACTAATTAAGCATGATAGCAACCCAAAACACAAGATGAGAGGTCCATGTAAAGTATGCTAGAAGTCTAAGTGAAGTGAACTCAAAACTCTAGAGAATAAAACCCATAAGCACTCAGAGTAAAACAAAAGAAAGGAAAAACTAGAAGAAGATATATAATACATACTATATAAACCAGCTCCCTCTCACAATAGGCCGTAAGGGCACACAACTCCAAGCTCACTCCTCAAGGTATCAAACCTAGAGCTATCCAAAGGCTTGATAAAGATATCAGCCAACTGGTGGACACTCTCCACAAACTGAAATACTATATCTCATTTCTCTACATGGTCTCTAAGAAAGTGATATCTAATATCAATGTGCTTGATCCTGGAGTGCTGCACTGGATTCTTAGCAATGTAGGTAGCAGAATTGTTATTACAGAAAAGTGAAACACTATCTATCTTTAACCCAAAGTCCTGTAAGATCGATCTAATCCAAAGCACTTGGCTATAGCAACTGGCTGCAGCAACATATTCGGCCTCAGCAATAGATTGTGCAACTTTGGACTGCATCCTAGATGACCAAGAAATAAGAGAAGTGCCAATAATTGGAAAGTGCAGAAGTGCTCTTCCTATCTATCCTACAGCCAGCAAAGTCAGTATCGGAAAAGGCTCTAAGGGATAGACAAGATGAAGAAGAGTACCAGATACTATAATCAATGGTAGCTCAAAGGTACCTAAAGATGCACTTCACTGCCTGGCGATGAGAGGCACGAGGAGAAGCCTGAAAGCGAGTGCACATACACACAATAAAGTGTATGTTTGGCCGCGAGGTAGTGAGATATAAGGCAGAGTGAAAATAGAAAGAAGATAAACCTGATTTTGAGTACGTCACACGCTCAAACAAATCACCAATGATCTGATCAGGTGGATGAGAACGCTGAATGTGGCGGAGAGAACCAGAAGTAGAAGTGGCCTCTACCTCTTGAGCAGAAGAAGTAGGAACAGAGCCACTCACTGAAAGAGAGTCTGAAGGCAAGGGTTGGTCTCTCTGATGTGTAGAAATGGAAACAAGAGGCATCTCATATGTAGAGGGGACTGGATTAGGTGGAACATCATCATCTCCATCATCTTCATCCTCTACAAAGATTGTCTCAGAGGGATAAGAAGAGCCTGAAATATTAGGTCTAACTCCTAGGCTAGCCTCATCAAAGGTCACATCATAGGTCTCTATGATCCAATTTGCATCGTAACTCCAGACCCTATAGCTACGAGAAGAAGTCGAGTAACCCAGAAAAATACCATCAGAAGAATGACACTCAAACTTATCTAGGTTACCAGACTTCAAGATAAAACACTTGCAACCAAATATGTGAAAATGAGATACACTAGGTTTTCGCCCATTCCTCAATTCATAAGAAGTATGATGCAAATGTGCTCTCAAGAAAACGCGATTTGAAATATGGCAAGCAGTAGCTATAGCCTCAGCCTAAAGCTTCCTAGGAGTACTGTACTCGTCTAGCATCATCCTAGCTATCTTAATTAGGGTCTTGTTCTTCCTTTCCACTACGCTATTTTGCTGAGGGGTATATGGAGAATTTGAGCTTTTAATAACAACTTCCAAATATCCTCCTACTATATCAGATTTGGGCATTCAAATGAATTTCTCAGTCAGTTGTCCATTTAGATCAATTAAAGTATTAACAGGTTTTCTGTAGCTTTTTTGATCCATACAGCTAGTATACAAAAATGTAACATCCCAAAATTTGGGTTTTTAAAAATCTTTTATGAAGATTAGCTTCCCAAAAATCCCTGTTGTTTTTCTCGCTTAAATAAAGCTTAAACTAGAATTTTCTAAAGTCAAAACAATTTAATTTGACTAATATAAACTTTAATTAAAAGAAATTCAGATTTATTTGGGTTCCTTGTGCTTCTAGGATTTTTTTTCTAGAATTTTTCTGGTATTTTTATTGCCTCAAATGGATTAATTGAATTACTAGAATTATTTTTATTGGAAAATCATTTGAAAAGGGTCAGAAACGATAATGGGCCTACTCACATTAATGTAGCTGCACGCCAACTGTTCGATTCGAGCCGTTTTGGTTTTGATTTCAATGTCTTTTGTGTTTTTTTGATTGGTTCAACTTTCTAAGCTTGTTCAAGGGTGTTATGACCTCTTACATGCCCTCTAAAGTCCAGAGCACCCCTCCCGAACACTAAAAACAACACCCTTTCATCTCCCGGGTGCCGCCTCTCATCGGCCGGACTTGGTGATGAGGACATCCCAACCAAGGATACAACCGCTGGTCCTTCTTCCCCTCTTTGCTACTTAGGTCCCGATCGTCGCTGTTTAGCCGCTATTTCGTCTCTGACGCATGGAGGCTTAATCCGAAGCAAGGTCTTTCCACCCACCTTTGCTGGGCCAGCACGTCAATAACATCCACCAAGGACAGCCCACGCACCAAGGAAAGCCCAACATCAAGCTCAGTTCGTCTCAATTCCAGTTCGGCCATCCAGGAGCAGCAGGACTTCAAGCGGACGCCCGGCCACATCCGAACTCCGTTTTGACGTTCGACCACTAGTTTGAAAGGTATCGAGATAACCTTTCAAATGGATCCAATCCCAAGGTCAAATTCGTTCTGAAGCGTCAGCAAACCACAGAACAATCTAACGGGAATTCGTCTCCGAGTCCGGTTCGGCAATCCAGGAGCAGTAGTACTTCAAGCGGACATAACGTGGGCTCCCGGACTCCGTTTTCAGCGTCGACCACCCGTTTGAAAGCAAGAGATAAGCTTTCCAATGGATCTGGCCCCACTTCCAAATTTATCCTGAAGCGACAGGAAATCACATAACAATCTAACAGGAATTCGTCTCCGAGTCGGGTTCGGCCATCCAGGAGCAGCAGTACTTCAAACGGACATAACTTGGACTCCCGGACTCCGTTTTTAGCGTATGACCACCCGTTTGAAAGCTTAGAAGATAAGCGTTCCAATGGATCTAGTCCCACTTCCAAGTGTGTCATGAAGCAACAGGAAATCACAGAAGAATATCACGGGACAGAGTTTCCAAGTGCTCGTCACCTTCCTTTTGGGCCTATGGCCCATGTATCTTAGGGTTTTGGTGGCCACCCTGTTTTTGGCTGCCCTACACCTCTGGCGCCGCTATATATGTGGCGCCACCGTTCTTTTACGCTTAGGTTTTGTTTGTGTTTGGTAGACCCGTGTGCGTCCTCCTCGCGTTTTGCGTGTCGACTAGACCGCCTAGAACCGAGAAAGCAGAACCTCAACTTGTTCCTTTTGATTTCAATACTATATTTTTAGATTGCTTCATGCTTTGTTCTTGCGGGTTCTCGATTTCTTGCAGGAACAATTGATCGTTGGATCTTGTATCGTGTGGATTGGCATTGCGATTGTGAAGCTCCCGACCTGTTGGTAGGAAGCCCTTGATTCGGTGCCATCAACACCCCCAAATCGACGTATCATCATCTCACTGAAAGATCGGGATCACCCGTCCCCATCACTTGGCGTCGCATTCCACATTGTTCCGGTTAGTTTTTTTGAAATCCAACCACGTCATCTCGTGCCTAATGGTCAGATCTTTCTCTCCACCAAATTTGGTGCAGTTTCATTCACGGAATCTAAAGTTTCAGCCGTTCCAATCTCAAATCTTGCCGTCACCCATTCTCCATTGTTTTTGCGAATTTGATAGTAAACATTTTTTTGTAGACTCATCTTGATGTCCTCTACGCGGTGCTCACCCTAACTCAAGGTTTTGCCTGCGGGATTTGTGTAGAAAAATCAATCTTCCCTGAACAGACTGCGTTCCAATGGCAGAAAACTTCGTCGCGCGTTCCCCGTTGATCCAGAAAGTAAAACTCAGATCCGTTCATGTCATATTGTGCCAAATGATCCCAGATAGCTCTCTGTAAAATTTGGTTAGGTTTCATATAGTACTTTAATAGTTATGACCGTTTGATCTTTTGGCTTCGGAAGCCGTTCAGCGGCAGTTTGTGACCTGTCTATTGGGTTGCTGCCAAATCCAGCTATACCGTTGAGTTTGTGTCGCCGCGTTCTACGTGGTGCTCACTTCCCCTTTGCTGTTCCACCCTCCGAAAATTTTAATATTCGTTACCCGTCGCCTTTTGACACAGTCGCGCGTCGTCTTTTGCTACCAACCATATTGTTTTGTCATGGCCATGTCATCTTGTCCAGTAGACTGTTGTTCCCTGTTTTGCTCATATTTAGAGGTTATTTGGTCTCCGTTTGCCGTCAAAGCCATAATCTAGTATCTAACCGTCGTCTTTCGGCCTAGTCCTTTGTATCGGTTTGCGTTTCAGTTTGCCATCCTTGGTAACCTTTAATCGTAGAGCCAACCCTAACCCATCCAACCCCTATGCCAAATGTATCCATCCTTGAATCATTTCGCTCTAACACTAACATAACCTTTGGTCCAATTTATTGTTGACGTTGCGTCATGACATGAGTACCTCGCAGATCGCAAATCAAGCTTGAGCCACATCATGATCTCGTTGCCCTACCATTGTACCGATGGTCGCCACCCTGCAATCTCATAAGTAATCTGTTAACGCTTCACCTTCATCGTTAATGTTCCATCGTTAACCTTCCGCCGTTAACGCCTTGCTCTCATCGCAGGCATGCATTCAAGTAAAGGCCCTAGTGCGATGTCATCATCTTTTCTATCGCCTTGATGTGATCTAGCCCTATCCCATTGAGTTTAGCCCCGTCTTCTTATCATCGCCACCTTATCATCGTCAAGTTCCTTCTTCGACGTATGACTAAACCCCTTATCGAATCGCAGTGGATGTCGACCCCACTTGTCCTTACCTTATCTTTGAAAATCTACTCTGCCCTTGACCTGGAAATCGTTCATGGACCTGGTCGATAGACCATTGACCATGTGTCATATCCTTGTGCTATATCTAATCTATCAGCCTATCTTTCTTTTGTTTGATTGTGTATCTACTTAGTCAACAAAAGTCAACTTTTTGCATCAGCTTAGTTCATCGTGAACTAACATATCTTTAAGGACCCGGTCTATGGATCGAGAGCCCATATGTCATTGTCTGTCTAATCAAGATAACAACTTCAGAAGAAATATTCTTTGGAATATTATTCTTTCTTTCCAAGTTATCAGTCTTTACACACAAGAATGATGGATAAATCAATAATGTAATTTATAGTTCTAGGAAGATATTTCATATTCAGTGATAATTGTAGCTTAGTATGATTTTGGAGTCATGATTACTCTTGATATAGACTTCACTTGTTGGAATATCATATTTGGTTGGATTATGCAAGTGCCATGATAATAATGTGAGATCTTGGTGACTTCATGATTTTAGGAGATTACATAATTGATTATAATAATTTTTATCAACACGAGAATTGAAGTTTATTAAATAACTATTGGTGGAATAGAGTAGTTAGGTAGAAATGCTTATGCTTGCAAGCGGTCAATTATACACCTATGGGTGGGGATTCTTTATAAACCCTTGCAAACTTGTGTTGGAAAATATAGGCAAATGGTATTGCCGTTTGTTTATAAAATAAAAATAAAAAGGAAAATGGTTTAGATTGGGCCGGAATGGTTTGTCGGGTGGGTGCAAACAGAGCACTGGTCTTGGTTTGTGGAAGCAGCCCTAATCAATTTAAGGACCGATGCTTATGATTGTCCATTCTAAGCATTTCCGTGCAACCACATGTCAAATGGGCTCTGACCTGGCTGAATAATTTGTAGAAACCTAACTTAGAATCACCAGATGGTGGAATGTGAGCGCCAGATGGAGGCAAGTTGTATTTTCCCACACGGCGCAAGAGGGAGCTTCTATACTGGGCAGATGGAACCCTAATAGCGGTGAAACCTCAGCGGGTGAGTCGGGTTAGGCGTATACATTGTAAAGGCCTTGTTATGATATCTCAGCCGGCACACTAAAGGAAGTGTGTTAATAGCTTGGCATCAAGAGAATATCATGTCTTGTGGGTAAAGCTGTACACCTCTGCAGAGTTAAAACTATTCGAATAGTCGTGCCTACGATCAAAGGCAAAGCGAAGAATGCTTTCATACTGGTAGACTTGGTTTTGGCTTTAGAAATAACTGATGTTTTGTTTTGGGATTCGGGAGTGGTTAGAACTCCCGGATGTTTTGTTGGCAGATTGAGCCAATCAGGTAGATAGAACCTATTTTGATCATGATAGATAGAGTCATGAGTTTGTTTACCTTAATCTTTTAAATGTGGCAGATAGACCCTTTATACTAGTGATGGTGGATAGAATCTTCACTAGAATATTAAATATTTCAATTGTTAAAATAATTGTTTAAAATGTGCTTTGTGAAAATTATTATTAAGTATGGTTTGATGAAACTTGGCTTTATGCAAAAGAACCCTATTAAGCCTTTCCTTGGAAAGCCCTTCATGTTGTATTTTCTCAGACTTGCGGAGCACGTTTGTACACACATGCTACACTCAAATCATCTCTCAGAAGGTTGATGCTGTCGAAGGAGATCACCTGGACTAGGACGCGCTCCCCACTCGATTGCCTGCGGGCATATGGTTGGGTCATCACTTGGAGTTTTCGTCTTCCGCTGTAGTTATTCAAGTTGTTCAGCCTGTTAAAGCGGTTTTGGTAAACCTCGACCAAAAGGTTATTGTTCTTATTTGATGTTATTTATTACTTCAATATATAATCCTGATATGGTCATTGATTTACCATTGTTTCGACTGTGTGTACTAGCTTTGATCTGGGACTAGTATAGTAATACACAGGAGATTTCAGATCGTCAATCTAGGGTCTCACAGAGGTGGTATCAGAGCCATATCGACTGTAGGACGTGTCCCTAGTTAGAATGGTCGTTTTTTTAGGAAGCTTCAAAACTTATGTTACAAAATAAAAATAAAAATAAAAATAATGTGCTAATCTTGCCTTTTCTCTCCTATCTATTCTCATCTTTATCACTGAAGTTGTTTCTTATCTACTCCATCTTCATCGTATATACTGTTCTTTCATCTTTTTGGAATGTAAATTGGATCTCCCTTTGCCCTATAACTTCTATATTAGGTATATCGAGTTCCCTTCTCCACGTCAAGACCTGTTGTCTCAAAATGAGGAGCGATTCAGCAAAGTTGCTAGTGAAGTTGTTCGTCTTCATGGTGAGGATCCGACCTTTGTTCGATGAAGACCAAAGAAGCAAGTTTGGTCTCAGACTAACCCTATAGGATAAGTTGGTCAAGGTTCATTCTGGATTTGAGCCGCCTTATCCAGTTAGAGTGAGTAGTTTAATCGAGTAGACGAGTTGCTTTGTGTTGTTTTCAAAACCGTCTTTCATTTTTGTGCTACCTTTTGTCTAGGCAATTGGTTTTTGGGTGTTGTCAGAACCTCCCCTGTTTCTCTCGTCTATGCTTTTCCCCCTCGTCTTGAAGCCTGTCCTGTCAGCAGATGGTGAAGAATCGCAGTGCTAACCTCAACAAAGAAGCTAAGGCATCAAATCCCAATGCTATTGTCAACATCAATGCCAACACTAGTGAAGTTCCGAATGTCAATGTCAGTGCTACTGCCGAGCTCAACCAGCAATCCTCCGATGTGTCAACAGCATTTCTTCAGAGTATGAATCAGTTTCTTGTGACTTAGACTCAGCTCATGCAACTGATGATACAACAAGTGAACAGTCAAGCTTCTACAACTCCTCAGCGGTGTTCTCATCGATGAGTTACTGAAGACCGAGGCCTCGTATATTATGTGGTGATGATGGCATTAGCAATACCCCTCCCATAAACCATCACTTGTGGAAATGTGTCATCTGCTACAAATGTGGTGAAAAATGACATTTTACTTATAGTTGTCCTCAAAAGGGTAAAGCAAAACAAGATAACCATTGTCATAACTGTGACCGAACTGGACACCGATTCGGCAAGTGCCCCCGAAAGAAGGAGATCCAGTACAAAGTCTGCAACCTTTGTGGCAAGGAAGGGCATTTTGTGAAACAATGTTCCTTGGAGAAACAAAATTTCTTGGCACCACAAGCAGTTCCAGCATCAGAAGTTGGAGTGGAAGTACCTCATAAGTTGCACCAGGTAGCAAATATTTCTCAATTTGTCAAAGGCAAAACACTCTCCTTGGAAGACAACTGTTGTCATCCAGATTGCCGAAAAAAGAAGGTAGTATGTCAAGAACAATATGTTGCCAGTAGCTCTAGACTTTGTGTGAACCAGTCTCAACTCAATGGACCGCAAGAAGCAACCTTGATCAAGACCCCAAGAGCAGCAGTACAACCAGTGATGCAGGGATTTCACAAGATTGGTCAATCTCAACTTAACAAGATTTCAAAGGCAAACATTCAATGTTTCAACTGTCATGTTAAGGGACATTATGCTAATCGTTGCCCGAAAAGACGTCGAACATCTACTTCAACCGTCAACATTCCAGATGCTATTCTTATCAAGACCATAACTCCCGAAGCAGGTGGTAAACGTAATCGGATATTTCTGTCACAAATATGGCGATATAGGGTATTAGGTCTACCTATGCCCCATGGAAGTGAAGAAGAGACACCAGGAATATGATGTTATCAGAGAAAGTCATTGCCAATAGATAGTACACCCAGTAGTACTATACCCTCTTTTAAAATAAATAAATAAAAGAGTTTGTGTAAGGTTACATTTCGAAGATGCAAAGGGTCGATATTGCTATCTCAGAAAAGTTTGAAAGGAGTATAATTGTGGAAGTAATTTCGGATGTTAGTCTTTAAAGTATATATGAGTTGGGAACCGGTCATGAGTTAAATAAAGGATGGTTGTAGAGCCATAATTCTCATTTGTACCATGAGGATATATTTTGAATGCAAAGTACCAAATTAAAAGGAATCGATTAATCCAAAGATGAAAACAATGACCTCCAAATGTGTGTGGTGAACTTTGTTCATTTTTTTCAGAGAACAAAAGTTTCAAGGTACTAGAAGCTAGAAGTGAATCAAGTGAGATGAACCCCAAATAGATATCGAGTCTTGGGTCTATCCAATCAGACTTTCAAGATTTGATCGATGTCGCATCGAGCAATGTTATCAAGTTTTGAAAAGTACAAGCAGACTTTGGCTCGAGTAAGAATAACCTTGGATGTGTGAAAAAGGATCTAAAAGCAGCGTTCTTTGTTCTTTCTTTCTTCTTGTCCATCCGAATCTCGGGGACGAGATTCTCTCTAAGGGGGGTAGGTTTGTAACATCCTCAATTTCGGATTTCTGCTAAAAGCTAATTTAAAATTAATTAATTTCAAATTTTAGTTTTTTCTCGGTGTTCTAATTAACCTGGCATCATTATCCATTCGAAATTGAAGTTCAATCCTCTACCATCCGCAAAGTGAAAATTCTCAATTCCGGTCCTTATTCGAAATCTCACCCAAGTTTCAAAATGCTCCAAAAATGATGAAACCCATTGAAATAGGTTCCAAATATTCTATAATGATTTTGGAAATGTTTCCAAGATTTATAGAATCTTTCTAGTATTTTATCTCTCGCGCTTTATTCAAATCCATTTTATTTCGTTCCGAAATAATCTAAATTCCAAAATTCATCCAAATTTAATGAAACTAATTTTATTGGGTTTCAAATAATCTCTAGTATTTTTAGGAATTTTTCCAAGATTTTTACATCATTTTTTCTATTTTATTCCTCGCGCTTTTGTCCCTCCATTTCTTCCAACCAATGAGAAAGCGACACATGGCAGTTACGGTTCACAGTCTTCAACCTCCATCCAGCACTATTCATGCCTAGCCTCTTTTGCAAGCCAATTTTCAAATGCTCATATCTCTTGCAATTCTCAACGAAATCAACTGAGGTTAGTTGCAAAATGAGCGAGTCATCAAGGACTTCAATTCTCCTACAATTACCCCCTTTGAAATCAAGTGAAACGGTCGTTGCAATCAATTATTTGCCGTTTCTTGTTTTAGCCATAACTCTTCCGTTTCTCCACCTCTCCGGATGTGCGGGTACTCAAAAGTTGCATCTTGACGTCCTCTATCCCGTGCTCACCTTGACCTGCTGATTCCGTGCCGTTTCCCATTCCAAAACTCAAGAAAACCCGACACCCGGCGTCCTCCAAAGACACGGTGAGCCATCTCTTGTTCCGGTGAGTTTCTAGACAAACCAACCACGTCACTTTGTGCCATTTGCCTCCGTAATCACAACCATTCAATCGGATTTGATTTTCGTTGCAGTTTGACTCCGGATTTTGAGTTTGTTCGTCGTCGACCGTCGCTCCGTTTGTCGTCGATTTCTCCCGTTTGGGTAAAATTCAATTCAATTCCTTGCACCCATAGACTCCCCTTGATGCTAGCTATCCTGTGCTCACCTTAGTTTCGAGAGATATCGCTTTTTCATATGTTTTGGTCGTCATGCCACCCGGGTCGTTTTGGTGTCGCCAGATTGCCGCCCCGCTCTCACGGGCCACCATGGCGCCGACCTGACCTTGGCCACCACCGCCAGACCCGCCCGCCCTCGGTTGTCGCCGCGCCGTGTTCTCGCTGGTTGCCCCCGCCGTGTGCCTATGCGCCATCGCGCTGCCACCTTCTTCTGCCGCTCGCCACACCGCCTCTGCGCCGCCTGCTAGTGCCTCGCCGCCGAGCCTGTCGCTCTGGCCGACGCCGCTCCTTCTTATTTCTCCGCCATGTCGCTCTCTGTTTTCCTCTCAGAACGACTCACTCAGAGAACGAAGAACTGTAGCATCGCAATGCTACAGTGCCATTTCGCAATTTCATGATTTTACTTCTTGTCAATCTTCCTTTGACCCGTTCTTCTCCATCCAAACTCCGAATCGAGTGATTCAAATTTCTAAATTCATATAAATTCATCCTCTATCTGCCAGTATTTTTATTATAATTTTTAGTTTCTGTTTACTTTATTTTATTCTTTTTGTGCTTCGTTTTGCGCGTAGTCGAAGAAGCAGCCGTAGTCGCCGACGAAGGAGAAGACCTTCAGAACAGCGCATCGCACCTCATCGATGAAGGTAAGTCTTTCTTGACGCATTTTGTATCCAGTTTTGTAAATGCTTTTGTAACTGTTTCTTTAAACATGTATTGCTATTTACATAAAAGAATGATGTTAACGTTAGACTGTTAGCTTTACCTGTTGTTTATACCTCCTTGATATTGTATCCATGAACCTTTGTCGCCTTAGAACAAGTAATCCATCATAGTAATTATTCTTGATTAAATAATCTTTGATTAGAATGGAAATTAGAGCTAGAACCCAGTTTTTATTGGAGATTACATGGATATTAGTGTTGATGGGGATTAATAATTATTATAGTGATCTCAGAATGTTGATGATTGAAATATTGTGAAGTTGGATTGTTAATATTTGTGGGAAGTTATTATTGAGGAGCTGATTAAGAAAATAAATACTGGTTGAAATATGGATGGTGATAATCATATGTGAATTGGTTGATTAATATGGAATATGCATGATTGGTTAAGATTAATTGGTTATGATCATAGGAACTACCATTGTCAATGGATTAAATTAGATGATTTTGAGAGTAATATTTGGGTGGTTTAGTAAATAATATTATGAAGCATTCTCGGTGCACATAATAGATAATAGTGAGAATCATACTTATGGATTAAATAGATAATGTTGATAATCATACTCAGTGAATTTAACAAGTATTCTTGGTGGATTTAGTAGATGATTATGTGAAGTATTCTCGGTGAATTAATGTAGATGATGTTGTGAATCATACTTGGTGGATTTAGTAGATGATTATGTGAAGTATTCTCGGTGAATTAATGTAGATGATGTGGTGAATCATACTTGGTGGATTTAGTGAATGATATTGTGAAGTATTTTTCGTGGATTAAGTGGATGATAAGATTGATCAATACAAGAATGATGGATAAATCAATAATGTAATTTATAGTTCTAGGAAGATATTTCATATTCAGTGATAATTGTAGTTTAATATAATTTTGGAGTCATGATTACTCTTGATATAGACTTCACTTGTTGGAATATCATATTGGGTTGGATTATGCAAGTGCCATGATAATAATGTGAGATCTTGGTGACTTCATGATTTTAGGAGATTACATAATTGATTATAATAATTTTTATCAACACTGAGAATTGAAGTTTATTAAATAACTATTGGTGGAATAGAGTAGTTCGGTAGAAATGCTTATGCTTGCAAACGGTCAAGATACACCTATGGGTGGGGATTCTTTATAAACACTTGCAAACTTGTGTTGGAAAATATAGGCAAATGGTATTGCCGTTTGTTTGTAAAATAAAAATAAAAAGAAAATGGTTTAGATTGGGGCGGAATGGTTTGTTTCAAGGTGAAGACAGAGCCTTGGTCTTGGTTTGTGGAAGCCGCCTAATCAATTTAAGGACCGATGCTTATGATTGTCCATTCTAAGCATTTCCGGTGCAACCACATGTCAAATGGGCTCGACTGGTGAATAATTTATAGAAACCTAACTTAGACTCACCAGATGGTGGAATGTGGGTGCGATGGAGGCAAGTCGATTCTCCCACAGCGCAAGAGGGGCTTCTATACTAGGCGAGATGGAACCCTAATAGCGGTGAAACCTCACGGTGAGTCGGGTTAGGCGATACATTGTAAAGGCCTTGTCATGATATCTCGGTAGGCACACCAAAGGAAATGTGTTAATAGCTTGGCATCAAGAGAATATCATGTCTTGTGGGTAAAGCTGTACACCTCTGCAGAGTTAAAACTATTCGAATAGCCGTGCCTACGGTCAAAGGCAAAGTGAAGAATGCTTTCATACTGGTAGACTTGGTTTTGGTTTTAGAAATAACTGATGTTTTGTTTTGGGATTCGGGAGTGGTTAGAACTCTCGGATGTTTTGTTGGCAGATTGAGCCAATCAGGTAGATGGAACCTGTTTTGATCATGACAGATAGAGTCATGAGTTGGATTACCTTAATCTTTTAAATGTGGCGGATAGAGCCTTTATACTAGTGATGGTGGATAGAATCTTCACTAGAATATTAAATATTTCAATTGTTAAAATAATTGTTTAAAATGTGCTTTGTGAAAATTATTATTAAGTATGGTTTGATGAAACTTGGCTTTATGCAAAAGAACCCTATTAAGCCTTTCCTTGAAAGCCCTTCATGTTGCATTTTCCTGACTTGAGTACGCGTTTGTACTCACATGCTACACTCAAATCACCTCTCAGAAGGTTGAAGCTGTCGAAGGAGATCACCTGGACTAGGACGCGCTCCCCACTCGATTGCCAGTGGGCATATGGTTGGGTCATCACTTGGAGTTTTCGTCTTCCACTGTAGTTATTCAAGTTGTTCAGCCTGTTAAAACGGTTTTGGTAAACCTCGACCATAAGGTTATTGTTCTTATTTGATGTTATTTATTACTTCAATATATAATCCTGATATGGTCTTTGATTTACCACTGTTTTGACTGTGTGTACTAGCTTTGATCTGGGACTAGTACAGTAATGCACAGGAGATTTCGGATCGTCAATCTGGGGTCTCACAGAGGTGGTATCAGAGCCATATCGACTGTAGGACGTGTCCCTAGTTAGAATGGTCGTTTTTTTAGGAAGCTTCAATACTTATGTTACAAAATAAAAATAAAAATAAAAATAATGTGCTAATCTTTCCTTTTCTCTCCTATCTATTCTCATCTTTATCACTGGGTTGTTTCTTATCTACTCCATCTTCATCGTATATCATCGTTCTTTCATCTTTTGGAATGTAAATTGGATCTCCTTTGCCCTATAACTTCTATATTAGGTATATCGAGTTCCCTTCTCCACGTCAAGACCTGCTGTCTCAAAATGAGGAGCGATTCAGCAAAGTTGCTAGTGAAGTTGTTCATCTTCATGGTGAGAATCCGACCTTTGTTCGATGAAGACCAAAGAAGGAAGTTTGGTCTCAGACTAACCCTATAGGATGTCGTGCCACGAATTCTCGGATTCGGACACTCTGTGTATTCTGTACTAGTCCAGGATCATGCTAGTACACGCAGGTTAACAGGTTGAAGTACCACAATCATACACAGCGGAAGTTAATAATAAAGTACTTCAATCATGAATAATAACGAGTTACACGGCCTTATGGCCACCTTACAATAATTCGCCTCGCAGGGCGATAAATATCCAAGTAGCACAAGTTTATTAGCGGAAGTAAAAGTAAGACGAGGAACCCTTCATAACCACAGGCTACTGAGTGCGGCTCAACCCTTAGTCCTCTTGGCCTTCGATGAACTCTTCCTCCCAAGCTGGTACGGCTTCTTCTTCTGAGGTTTTTGTCGATGCAAGGGTGAGTATACAACATACTCAACAAGTCACGCACAATGCAGCTCTATTACTACATGCATGGCTTATCCAAAGGAAAGGCTTATTTGGTTATTTTGCTTAAAGCAGCATTCCTTTTAAACAGGTAATCCCATTAGGTTAAAAGCAGTAAAATCAATATTATTAGTAATTAATTTCTCAATTCTTTTCCAAGAGTTTGGCACACAGCCCTAGTTTCATTCATCGTTCTTTTGGCACATAGCCACCCCTTCCACATCCTTTTATTTTTAAAATCTAACCCTTGACTGTAATCACCGAGCAATGTCCAGTACCGCGGACACGGCTATTCGAATAGATTCACACACACACACTCTGCAGAGGCTGTACACTTTACCCACAGGATACAGTCGCTCACCACACAGGTGATTGATTGCAACAAAGTCTTTCAGAGACTAACACTTAGCCAGTGATCCTCTCCAGTATTGCCTTTCTAACACTTCCCTCACACAGAGCCAAAGTTTAGAACAGGCGAATACCGTTAGATGGGTACCAAGCCGCAACACAGGTACGCTCCCCCATACGGTTACATTTTGGTGTATCCGTCGCCCCGAGGTATCAAAGGAAAGATATTAGAAACCTACTAAACTAGGTCCGTCCCATACTCGGACAAGTGGTTGTACACGGAACTCAGTTCAAAGGCTCGCAAGGTTAAGTCCTTAATTGTCCCGGGCAAGACATCCATTTTATACATCTCGCACACACCCTCACAATCTTTCACACACATCTGTTGCCACAGTGCCCACCGGCATGAAGCCTTCTTGCCACTTGCCCCTGGTCCAAATCATTTCCCACCCAGCTTTTGCATTATTACAACACATGCCCATGCCCACTTCATTGTATGAGTAGAACCACACAGTCGCTACCCTCAATTCCATTTCATGACATCAACAAGATTATTTCAAAATGCGCTCCATAATTGTTTAGTCAACATTTATTTGCAATTTGAAGGACATTCAACGATATAATCGCTGTTTAGCGACTAATCACGGTCTAGCCTCCCGTGTTGGCATCATATTAGCATCCAACATATTAAACATCTTAGGGTGGACAAAGATTTCAGGGCATATAAACATTATAACCAAGGTGGCATAAACAAGTTTGGCTTTTAACTACCATTTCCCAATTTAACCAATAGTATTTGTACTTAACATAGCATGCGATATGGAAATCAAAATATACTTTGAAGACTAGGCGCAAAATGGTCAAAGCATGACTTGCCTTCAAAAAGCTGTTGGTTCTGGTCCGAGGTCTGCGACGGGTCTTCAAATTCTCCCTCGGTGACTTCCGGCAACTCGGAGTCTAATCGGAACAAACGTGCACACAATAAATACACTAAAATAGACAGCAATATCATCACCAAAAATAAAATAAAAATCACCATTAAATAGCTTACATTTTTACAAATTTTTGGGCACTGGAATCACCCAAATCCGAGTTAAAATGCGAAAGTTATAGCATTTTCAAGTTTGCTGAAATTCAAATAAATATATAACCGGATTACTTTATTTATTTTCCTACTAAAAATCCGGATTAATTCCCACTCGGCGACACGTGTCGGCACCAGGGACTGCCACGTCGGCACTACCACTGACAAGTGGGCCCGGATGACGTCATGATGACGTCAGCACAGCCGTGATCATCACACTGACATGTGGGCCCCTCTAGAACAAAGGTTTAGACCACACAATGCACGACACGCCGGCGAGGAAGCATCAAGCCACGCGGTGCATATCTTCCCGGCCGTTGGATTCAAATCCAACGATCGTCGTTATCGAAGTTGCCAGTAATCGCTACATAGCATACGTGGCGCAATAGGGATGGTTGGAATGGAGATCTACGGCTACGGTTACACGCATGATTCACTATTCCCAGCCCTAACGTGGACGTACCAGAGCGGTCGGATGAGAATCCAACGATCATGGGTACTCCAACGGCTTCCTATTCCCGGGTCTACGCGGCCAACCCAGAGCCGCACGATCGCCATCCAACGGTCAAGATCTACCGGAGCATACACAACTTAACTCTATGGAAAAGACGTGGCGCAACCTCGTCCGTTCGATGGGAAACCGACGGCTACCGTTACCCCGGGAGTTTACTGCTACCCACACCGACGTGGACTAACGATGGCCTTACGATCACAATCCAACGGACAAGATTTAATCCTACCGTTACAGCCTAAAACAAAAGAGGGACGCGTGGCCTTACCCTGGGCGTCCGATGCGAATCCGACGGTGGAGGTGAGTCACGAAGCTTGCGAAGGGGCGGCGGCACTTGTCGCCGGACTCGGGCAAGACGATGCGGCTTGAGGCGTTTTGAGGCTTCTCCGGCGTGAAGAGGTGGGCCAATGGACGTGTCTTGGCACGGGGAACTCGGAGAGTACCTCGGATGCGGCGGAGAGTGAACGGCGGCGGTGGTAGATGAAGGAAACCGTGGCGGTGGCGTTAGCAAACTTCGGTGAGCTCTTGCATGGGCTACGGGGGATGGCAAGGCACGAGAGAAGTGGCAAATGGAGCGGCGTGGAGTGCTGAGCACGGAGGGGTACTTCACCCGCTCGGACACACCTCAAACGCGCAATCCTCGACACAATCCTCGGCGCCAACAAGGATCGGCGGCGATCAAGGCCTCCCGAGATCTGCGGTCGCGTCATGCCGTTCGATCGCGATCCGACGGTGGAGATTGAAGATCGGTTCGGCGAAACTAAGATGGCGCGAGCGCAATTGCTCTATCAAGATTCGACGGCCAGACGGACGGCGCTTAGGTTTCTCCTCGCATTGAGCGTTGTTGGGCGGCCCAACACTGTAGCTAGCCAGTTTTCCAGATTTTGACAATAAAAAGAATTTCCAGTAATTCAAAGTATTTATTTGGAGCTCTAAAAATACTCAAAAAAATTCTAGAAAAATTCTAGAAAATATTTCAGAGCATTTTGAGCCTAAATAAAATATTGGCTTTCATTTTTGGTAAATACGTTTTCTAGTATTTCATTACTCAAGAGAAGATAATATAAATAAATTCCAACTAAATCCAATAAATCCCAGAAAAATTAGATAAATTCAATTAAATGCAAATAAAGGTTGATTAATTCAAAAAAATTTAAAACTTCCAATATTTAAATCCGGGCAAATTTCGGGACGTTACAAACCTACCCCCCTTAACAGAATCTCGTCCCCGAGATTCAAAGCTTAACTAGAGAATAGGTTTGGGAATTCCTTTTTCAGATCTTCCTCTCGCTCCCTGTGGCTTTACTTCTACGGTGATTGCTCCAATCGAACTCTCTGTAAACGAGTTGTTTTGCTCCTTGTTTTCCGATCCATCCGATCCGAATTTTTATTGGTTGTTCCTTGTAAGTCAAGTCCTCCGTAGTTCAACTTCTTCCAGTGATATTTGTTCTTCAGGAACTTGAAGACACTTCTTGAGTTGTGATACATGAAAGACATTGTGTACTCCTGCTAATGACTGCGGTAACTCCAGTTGATACGCGACTTCGCTTTTTACGACTTATGATCTTAAATGGTCCTACATATCTTGGTGCAAGTTTTCCTTTTGTGAAATCTCGACTCCTTTAAGAGGCGAACTTCGAGATACACATAATCTTCTGCTCGGCTCAAATCCTCGCGACGATTGTCCGCGATAACTCTTCTGCCTTGATCGCGCGATTTTCAACCTTTCCTTATCAATGCTATCGCTCTTCGCTTCTTGGAGTATGTCCGGTTCAAGACACGACGCCACCAGACCCCATTCCAATTTAACGGCGCCCTACAAGGTCGACCATACAATGCTTCGAAGGTGACATCTCAAGACTAGCTCTGTTAGTGATATGCCCTAGAGGCGATCATATGAGATGATTGTATCATACGCCTATGTTCATGTACTTATCAGCCCATGAATTAATGTCACCCTTTGTTCATTGAGTATGACTTAATTGTGAAACACATTGGTTATATGATATTATTCTAAACGATCCCCGGTCATATATCATTATGTGGGACAATAGTGATCCGACCAAAGACATGTATTGATTGATGGTAATGTTTCACATACCATAGATATGGAGATATCAAATCAATAATGTGGGCACATGTTAGAGAACATGGAGTTGATAGACCCGCCCGAGACATCGATGAGATTGTTATCTTAGAAGTGCCATCGTGGTGTAGTCTCGAGTGGTATACCTATACGATCCTTTGATCTCGAGATTCTTATTGATTCTCAAAGATGTAATTGTATATTTTGGGGCTATCAAACGCTTCTCCGTAATCAGGAGTTATAAAGGTAGCTTACGGTATGCAATGAAACATGACGTGAGATATAAGAGATCAAGATGGAATTTGCCCTCCTCGATAATCTGGAGAGATATCTCCGCCCCTGTGGATGGATATGAAAAGTGCATGGCCATGCCAAAGTGAATAAAGTGTTAATCACAAATTATATCCATTACATTGACGAGTGAATATGTCGAGCTATCACAAGGGTGGCACGCTTTCACCTTGAGCTTGATGATATCATGTGGCAAAAGGATCCTATGTGAGTGTATCAAGGTTCACCGATTCGATCATTGTGTACATTCGGGGTCAATATGTGCCGCTAGGTGTCGCTATTGACTTGTGGTCCGGGAAAGGGTTCTCGGGACCGCGCCGACTTGTACATGAGCCTAATGGGTCACACACTTAACGGGTTGGATCATGTCCGATGGATTGATCCATTGGTGGGTTTACGCGATTTGGATCCTTCATGCCTTAATGGACTTTCATCGAGAAGATCCATTAGCGTGAGTCCTAGTGGGCTTTATCGAGAAGGCCCATTAGTGCACTCTATATAAAGGGGCGTGGGGCATGCAAAGAAAGAGGCTCTCCCCACCACTTAAACCCTAGCCGCCGACCCCTACCCTCGCCAAACCCTAGCCATCGCTGCAGTTAGCTACACCGGCGCAAGACGCTGCCCACCCTCGACGTGGATACAGAGAGGCGCCCACGATCTGCCCTCTACACGATCGCGACGGCTTAACCCTTCCAACCTCGCGGGCACATCTTCATCCGCAGATCGCACTCGCAAGTAGGAGACGCTATGACTCAGCGATCACTTGGCGAGCACTCGGCGCGTCCGGAGACCACTCGGCGAGCACTCGGGTGATCTCGCAAGCACTTACCGAGTAGCCTGGAGTACGCTCGACTACGACAAGGTTTCGAGCACGCGGAGGCTTCACCCACTTACTTCACGCTAACGTGCTCCAAGGGTAATGATCCATGATCCTCTACTCGCATGTATCCCGTTGAATGCGAGAAAATTTTGTTTTCTACCAGCGAGCTTCACGCGTTCTCCTTCACTCGATAGTCGTTGTTGTAACTAAACTCCGTGATATGGCAAACAATTATCCCAAGTCGATGTATATGCCAACGCACAAGCTTTTAACATATCTTCTAATATTTGATTGACTCTTTCATCGTCCATCCGTCATGGGTGATAAGTCAGGTCAAGTTCAAGCGGGTGCCCATTGCTGTATGCAATTTATCCCAAAATCTTGAGGTAAATTGGGTACCTCTGTCCGACACTATTTTCTTTGGCACTCCATGCAAGCAAATGATCCTTGCCATGTATAGCTCTGCCAACTTATCTCCTGAGTAGGTTGTCTTTACCGGTATGAAGTGTGCGACTTTTGTCAATCGATCCACGATGACCCATATGGAGTCATAACCTCCTTGCGTCCTTGGCAGTCCGGTGATGAAATCCATTCCGATTTCTTCCCACTTCCACTCTGGTATTTTTAATGGCTGCAGCAGTCCCGCTGGTCTCTGATGCATAGCTTTGACTCGCTGACATACATCACATAGGGCTATGTGCTCAGCTACCTCTCTCTTCATATTTGGCCACCAGAACCTCTCTTTTAAATCTTGATACATCTTTGCACTTCCTGGGTGAATCGAATACTTGGAGTCGTGGGCCTCCTCCAATATCAACTACTTCAACTCCTTTTTGTTAGGTACACAAATGCGTTCCCTCATCCACAGTGCACCTTGTTCGTCCAACTTAAATTCTTTTGCTTGTCCTTCCTCCATTTTGGCTTTGATTCGCTTGATCTTCTCATCATCTTTTTGACCCTCTCTAATCTGGTCTTCTAAGACAGGCTTTACTTCTAAAGCGGCTATAAATCCTTCCGGAACAACTTCCAATTTCAATCTCTGAAGGTCCTTGCACAGTTCTCCCTGGCTTTCTCCCACTATCATATTTAGATTATGACTTTTCCGACTCAAGGCATCGGCCACCACGTTGGCCTTGCCAGGATGATAATGGATACCCATGTTGTAATCCTTGATCAATTCCAGCCATCTCCTTTGTCTCATGTTCAAATCAGATTGGGTGAAAATGTATTTAAGGCTCTTATGGTCCGTATACACCTCACATCTATTGCCAATAAGATAGTGATGCCATATCTTCAGGGCATGCACTACAGCTGCTAGTTCTAGATCGTACGTCGAGTAATTCCCTTCATGTGGCCTTAATTGCCTCGACGCATAGGCTACTACCCTTCCATTCTGCATTAACACGCATCCAAGTCCTTGGCATGATGCATCGCAGTAGATATCGAAACTCTGGTGTACCTCTGGTTGAACTAATACAGGCGCTGATGTCAGCCGTTTCTTCAATTCTTGAAAGCTCTTTTCACATTCTGGCGTCCAAACAAACTTCTTTCCCTTCTTTAGCAATTGCGTAATTGGCCTAGCAATTGTCGAAAACCCTTCTATAAATCGACGGTAATAACCAGCCATTCCAAGAAAACTCCGAACCTGCATAACCGTCTTTGGCGATTCCCAATGCAGTACGGTCTCAACCTTGCTTGGGTCCACTGCAATTCCCTCTGCGGTCATTACATGTCCTAGGAAATCCACCTTACTTTTCCAGAAATCGCACTTACTGAATTTTGCATAGAGTTGTTGCTCCCTTAGCTTTTCCAATACTAACCTCAAATGTTGGGCGTGCTCTTCATTCGTCTTTGAATAAACCAGAATATCGTCTATGAACACGACCACAAATTTATCTAAATATTCCATAAATACTTTATTCATTAGGTTCATAAAAGTATGCTGGCGCATTTGTCAATCCAAATGACATAACAGTGAACTCATAATGTCCATATCTTGAAGAGAATGCAGTCTTGGGTATGTCTTCTGTCTTGATTCTCAACTGGTGATAACCCGACCTAAGCTCGATCTTGGAAAATACTCCTGCTCCTCTTAATTGATCGAAGAGATCATCTATCCGGGGTAACGGGTATTTATTCTTTATCGTCACTTCGTTAAGCACACGATAATCTATACACATCCGGAAGCTCCCATCTTTCTTCTTAACTAACGTAACCGTGCTCCCCTAAGGCACGAGCTTGGTCTCGATGAATCCTTTTTCCAACAATTCTCGACCGCTTCTTCATCTCAACCGCTTCTTGGCGGACATCCGATAGGGTCTTTGCTATCGGTGCGGTCCGTGTACTAAGTCAATTATGAACTCTATGTCTCGTCGGTGGCATTCTGGTAATTCTCGTGAAAACATCCGGTATTCATCGACCATCGGTACATCTCCTATACTGACGGTCTCCAAATTGTTTACTAACATCTGACCTTCTCGAACTGCCACTGCTTGAAATTCCACCTTCCTACCCTCAAGGCCCTCAATAGACACGACTCTTCGTCTGCAGTCTAATATAGCCTTATGCTTAGTCAACCAATCCATTCCCAGGATAACATCCAGGGTTTGGGTATCTAAGATAATAAGGTTCGCTAGAAACTCTACTCCTTTTATTAGTAGCTTAACTCCAGAACATCCGACTTTAGAGCGAAGTTCTGATCCAGGGGTTTGGACTAAAAGCGTACTCTTAAGGTTAACAATACCCAGATCATTTGTCATAGCAAACTCTCGAGAAACGAATGAATGTGAAGCTCCTGAATCAAATAATACTGTAGCTGGCACTGAGTTGACTAGGAACTTACCGAGCACGACGTCCGTAGCATTCTGGACTTCGTCGGCGAAAATATGATTGATCCTTCCTCGCGCGAATGCTTGCGGTGTGGCTCCAGCTTGTGCAGGTCCTCGGCTTCCTCCTTGGGTAGGAGTTTTAGCTGGCGTGCTCCCTAAGTTGAAGCGCACTGGGGTCACTCCTCCTTTCTTGGGGCACATATTGGCGAAATGCCCGGTCTCATTGCAATTGTAGCAGCGTCTTCCTGACATCTGCTGATTTCCTCCGCTCTGGTTAGCAATCCTAGCGGGGGTCTGAGGGGTCTGTCCGACTGGTCTTGGCATTGGCGGCGGTGTCCTGACACTGTTTCCTGGCTGAAATCTGGTGAACTGCTAAGGTATCATTCTTGTTTTCTGATGACCATGGCGTCCTCCTTGCTGAGCCATGCGGCGTTTGCGATTGTCATCAAGCTCCTTGCGCTTATCCTCCAGTATGAGTGCCTTATTTACCAGTTCTTGGAAATCAGGGAAAGTGTGGGTGATCAATCCCACCTGTAGACCAGTGTTGAGTCCCTTCATAAAGCGAGACTGCCTAGTCTTATCCGTTGCTACGTCTTCTGGAGCGTAGCGTGCAAGTTGGGTGAATTTATTCAGATAGTCGGCCACTGTCTGGCCCCCTTGCTTCAGCGCTCGGAATTCCTCCTTTTTCAACTCCATGATACCCTCCGGCACATGGTATTGACGAAAGGCTATGGTGAATTCATCCCAAGTAATCTCTTGCGGGTTCTCTTGCGACGCGCAGTAGTTCTCCCACCATTCAGCTGCGGTTCCTTCCAGTTGATGAGAGGCATAAAGCACCCTCTCATTTCCCTCACATTGGGTTATGTGCAGTTTCCTTTCGATGGTTCTCAACCAATCATCTGCCTCTAGCGGGCTAGCATTGCCTGAGAAAGTCGGCGGGCATGTCCTCATAAACTCGGACAATCTTGAATAGGGTCAGGGCACATTGTTATTAGCTTGGTTGTTGGCGACTGCCTGAGTGTTGATTTGCTGCACCGTTGCCATCATAGTCTCGTGATTAATCGGTCTCAGGCTTTGAGAAATGCTCCTAGATTCTCGTGATGTCGATCGGGCGGTGCCGTGCGGTGGTGGTGTACCTTTCGATCGCCTCGGTATGCGATCCACTGCCTCCTACTCTGTTGTTGCGAGTGTTTACCATCTGTTGATTGCTTCGGGGGTTTAGAGATAAGGGGGAAAAGAATAGGCAAGCATAGAACTTATACAAGGAAACAAGTGTAACTAAAAAAAACCATTAATCATTCAGCATAAATATTAAGTAGGTATGGTTTCTTACATAGTCTAGGGACTATGCAACCATAATAATAGTCACAACATCACATCAAATTGTTCATCACATCACATCGCATAGCTAAGTTCGAAATTAAAGACACGACTCAAAACAACTGAGTCTCAACGCAAAAGCTAACCATTACGACTCTGAAAGAAATCACTCCTCCAACCATCTTGGCTCTGGCTCGCCGATCACGTAAACCGGCGGGTGAGTGGCATCGGGCAACCGTCCCCATGCCCTCCCATCGGTGCACTAGGGGCACCATCACCTTCAGCCCTCTGGCGCCAGGCGCTGCTGCGCCGCTGCCGTTGCCGAAGCTCCATGACGGCGTCCGGCCTCGATCAGAGAGCCTCCTCCGGCTCGGCGATCTCTTCGAACGGCGTGTTTCTC
This sequence comes from Guadua angustifolia, assembly GCA_036346375.1. NCBI lineage: Eukaryota > Viridiplantae > Streptophyta > Magnoliopsida > Poales > Poaceae > Guadua > Guadua angustifolia. Next base: position 31,233,165 of record CM070521.1, on the reverse strand, counting down.
TGGTCTCCTCGAGCAACCTCGGCCTCCTCCAGAACGCGTACACACTCAAGCTCCGTGAGTCGGGCGCCCATAACCTCCTCCCGAAGCCGCGCGGCGCCCAGTGCACGCTTGCGGCGTGCATCCTCTAGCTCCAAGCGCTCGAAGAGGTCCTCCTGCGTGCGGGTGCACACGAAAGCGGTGTCCCACTCCAGAGCCATAGTCCCAGCTAGCACGTCAGAAGCGCCACCTGGCACACTCGATGCCCGCCAGCCTCGCTCGCTCACCGCGAGGTGAAGCGGACGATTAGCACGCGTGCTCAGCGCCACAAAGTGAGGGTGGTCTCCAACCACGATCGATCCCGCTGACCGCCCAAAGGGACCAGAGAGAGGACGGTCGAAGCCTCCCAACACTGGAGCATCCTCCAGAGCTCAAGCAACAGAGCCACCGTGACGCCGCCAAAGAGTGAACCATCCAAGATCCGCCAAAGCAACGCCACAAGACTCAAAATTTTGAAAGAACACAAAAGTAATAGCAAAATATAGCAGAGGTATGAAGTAAGGAAGAAGGGATAAGTCAAGATCTCTTTGATTATTCTTGTCCAAATTTTATTCTTTAGAAATTAATTTGTACTCCTCTAAGACGGCCAGTCTAACTAGGGTTAAGTCCTACAACAAGATAGCTCGATACTATCCTCGTCATGCCCCGAATTCTATGGATTCGACACTCAGGTATTCTCAGATAGTCCAGATCATGCTAGTACACACAAAGTTAACAAAGTTGAAGTACCACAATCATACACAGAGGAAGTTAATAATAAAGTACTTCAATCATGAATAATAACGAGTTACACGGCCTTATGGCCACCTTACAATAATTCGCCTCGCAGGGCGATAAATATCCGAGTAGCACAAGTTTATTAGCGGAAGTAAAAGTAAGACGAGGAACCCTTCATAACCACAAAGCATCGAAAGCGGCTCAACCCTTAGTCCTCTTGGCCTTCGATGAACTCTTCCTCCCAAGCTGGTACGGCTTCTTCTTCTGAGGTTTTTGTCGATGCAAGGGTGAGTATACAACATACTCAACAAGTCACGCACAATGCAGCTCAATTACTACATGCATGGCTTATCCAAAGGAAAGGCTTATTTGGTTATTTTGCTTAAAGCAGCATTCCTTTTAAACAGGTAATCCCATTAGGTTAAAAGCAGTAAAATCAATATTATTAGTAATTAATTTCTCAATTCTTTTCCAAGAGTTTGGCACACAACCCTAGTTTCATTCATCGTTCTTTTGGCACACAGCCACCCCTTCCACATCCTTTTATTTTTAAAATCTAACCCTTGACTGTAATCATCGAGCAATGTCCAAGCATCGTGGACATGGCTATTCAATAGATTCACACACACACACTCGCAGAGGTCAGACACTTTACCCACAGATCTGATCGCCACCACATAGGTGATTGATTGCAACAAAGTCTTTCAGAGACTAACACTTAGCCGCTGATCCTCTCCAAGATTGTCTTTCTAACACTTCCTCACACAGAGCCAAAGTTTAGAACAAAGTATACTGTTAGATGGGTACCAAGCCGCAAAGACAGTACGCCCCCATCTGATTACATTTTGGTGTATCCGTCGCCCGAGGTATCAAAGGAAAGATATTAGAAACCTACTAAACTAGGTCCGCCCCATATCGGACAAGTGGTTGTACACGTAACTCAGTTCAAAGGCTCGCAAGGTTAAGTCCTTAATTGTCCCGTGCAAGACATCCATTTTATACATCTCGGCACACAGCCCTCACAATCTTTCACACATCCCGTTGCCACACAGGCCCACCTGGCACGAAGCCTTCTTGCCACTTGCCCCGGTCCAAATCATTTCTCACCCAGTTTTGCATTATTACAACACATGCCCATGCCCACTTCATTATACGAGTAGAACCACACAGGTCGCTACCCTCAATTCCATTTCATGACATCAGCACATTATTTCAAAATGCGCTCCATAATTGTTTAGTCAACATTTATTTGCAATTTGAAGGACATTCAACGATATAAGCAAAGTTGTTTACTAATCACGGTCTAGCATCCCGTGTTGGCAACATATTAGCATCCAACATATTAAACATCTTAGGGTGGATAAAGATTTCAGGCATATAAACATTATAACCAAGGTGGCATAAACAAGTTTGGCTTTTAACTACCATTTCCCAATTTAACCAATAGTATTTGTACTTAACATAGCATGCGATATGGAAATCAAAATATACTTTGAAGACTAGGCTAAAATGGTCAAAGCATGACTTGCCTTCAAAAGCTGTTGGTTCTGGTCCGAGGTCTGCGATGGGTCTTCAAATTCTCCCTCGACTTCCTAAGAACCTGAGTCTAATCGAACAGTGCGTGCACACAATAAATACACTAAAACAGATAGCAATATCATCACCAAAAATAAAATAAAAATCACCATTAAATAGCTTACATTTTTACAAATTTTGGGCCTGGAATCACCCAAACCGAAAGTTAAAATGCGAAAGTTATAGCATTTTCAAGTTTGCTGAAATTCAAATAAATATATAACCGGATTACTTTATTTATTTTCCTACTGAAAATCCGGATTAATTCCCACTCGGCGACACGTGTCGGCACCAGGGACTGCCACGTCGGCACTGCCACTGACAAGTGGGCCCAGATGAAGTCATGCTGACGTCAGCACAGCCGTGATCATCACACTGACATGTGGGCCCCACTGGAACAGTGCCTAGACCACACAGCGGCTGACACGCGGCGAGGAAGCATCAAGCCACGCGGTGCATTTCTTCCCGGCCGTTGGATTCAAATCCAACGGTCGATCGTTACCGAGCGTTGCACTGCTACATAGCATACGTGGCGCAATAGGGATGGTTGGATTGGAGATCTACGGCTACGGTTACCCGCACGATTCACTATTCCTAGCCCTAACGTGGACGTACCAGAGCGGTCGGATGAGAATCCAATGATCATGGGTACTCCAACGGCTTCCTATTCCCGGGTCTACGCGGCCAACCCAGAGCCGCACGATCGCCATCCAACGGTCAAGATCTACCGGAGCATACACAACTTAACTCTATGGAAAAGACGTGGCGCAACCTCATCCGTTCGATGGGAAACCGACGGCTAACGTTACCCCAGGAGTTTACTGCTACCCGCACCTACGTGGACTAACGAGGGCCTTACGATCACAATCCAACGGACAAGATTTAATCCTACCGTTAGAGCCTAAAACAAAAGAGGGACGCGTGGCCTTACCCTGGGCGTCCGATGCGAATCCGACGGTGGAGGTGAGTCACGAAGCTTGACGAAGGGGCGGCGGCACTTGTCGCCGGACTCGGGGAAGACGATGCGGCTTGAGGCGTTTTGAGGCTTCTCCGGCGTGAAGAGGTGGGCCAATGGACGTGTCTTGGCATGGAGAACTCGGAGAGTACCTCGGATGCAGCGGAGAGTGAACGGCGGCGGTGGTTGATGAAGGAAACCGTGGCGGTGGCGTTAGCAAACTTCGGTGAGCTCTTGCGTGGGCTACGGCGGATGGCAAGGCACAAGAGAGGTGGCAATGGAGCGGCGTGGAGGCCGAGCACGAGGGTATTTCACCCGCCGACACACCTCAAACGCGCAAATCCCGACATAATCCTATGGCCAACAAGGATCGGCAGGCGGCGACAAGGCCTCCCGAGATCTGCAGGCGGTCACACTGCTCGATCGCGATCCGACGGTGGAGATTGAAGATCGGTTCAATTAAAAGCAAGATGAGCGCAATTGCTCGATCAAGATCCGACGCCCAGATGACGGCGTTAGGGTTTCTCTCAAGAGCAGCAAGTTGTTGGGCCTACCAACACCGTAGCTAGCCATTTTTCCAGATTTTGACAATAAAAAGAATTCCAAGAATTCATAGTATTTATTTGGAGCTCTTTAAAAATTCTAGAAAAATTCTAGAAAATATTTAGAGCATTTTGAGCCTAAATAAAATATTGGCTTTCATTTTGGTAACACGCTTAGTATTTCATTACTCAAGAGAAGATAATATAAATAAATTCCAACTAAATCCAATAAATCCCAAAAAATTAGATAAATTCAATTAAATGCAAATAAATGTTGATTAATTCAAAAAAATTTAAAACTTCCAATATTTAAATCCGGGCAAATTTCGGGACGTTACATAAGATAAGTTGGTCAAGGTTCATTCTGGATTTGAGCCGCCTTATCCAGTTAGAGTGAGTAGTTTAATCGAGTAGACAAGTTGCTTTGTGTTGTTTTCAAAACCGTGTTTCGTTTTTGTGCTACCTTTTGTCTGGGCAATTGGTTTTTGGGTGTTGTCAGAACCTAACCTGTTTCTCTCATCTATGCTTTTCCCCCTCGTCTTGAAGCCCGTCTCCGCTGCCAGATGGTGAAGAATCGCAGTGCTAACCTCAACAAAGATGCTAAGGCATCAAATCCCAATGCTATTGTCAACATCAATGCCAACACTAGTGAAGTTCAATGTCAATGTCAAGCATCGCCGAGCTCAACCAAAGAATCTCCGATGTGTCAACAAAGATTTCTTCAGAGTATGAATCGGTTTCAGACTTAGACTCACTCATGCAACCGATGATACAACAAGTGAACAAATAAGCTTCTACAACTCCTCAACGGTGTTCTATCGATGAGTTACGTAAGACCGTGCCTCGTATATTATGTGGTGATGATGGCATTAGCAATACCCTCCCATAAACCATCACTTGTGGAAATGTGTCATCTGCTACAAATGTGGTGAAAATGACATTTTACTTACAGCTTGTCCTCAAAAGGGTAAAGCAAAACAAGATAACCATTGTCATAATCAGGACCGAATCGACACCGATTCGCAAGTGCCCCAAAGAAGGAGATCCAAGACAAAGTCCGCAACCTTGTGGCAAGGAAGGGCATTTTGTGAAACAATGTTCCTTGGAGAAACAAAATTTCTTGGCACCACAAGGCCCAAAGATCGGTTAGAGTGGAAGTACCTCATAAGTTGCACCTGTAGCAAATATTTCTCAATCATCAAAGGCAAAACACTCTCCTTGAAGACAACTGTTGTCATCTAGATTCCCAAAAAGGAAGGTAGTATGTCAAGAACAATATGTTGCCGAGAGCTCTAGACTTTGTGTGAACCAGCCTCAACTCAACTGACCGCAAGAAGCAACCTTGATCAAGACCCCAGAGCAAGAAGACAACCAAAGTGATGCAGGATTTCACAACAAGATTGGTCAATCTCAACGTAATAAGATTTCAAAGGCAAACATTCAATGTTTCAACTATCATGTTAAGGGACATTATGCTAATCGTTGTCTAAAAGACGCTAACATCTACTTCAACCGCCAACATTCCAGATGCTATTCTTATCAAGACCATAACTCCCAAGGTGGTAAACGAATCGAAATTTACATCACAAATATGGCGATATAGGGTATTAGGTCTACCTATGCCCCATGGAAGTGAAGAAGAGACACCAGGAATATGATGTTATCAGAGAAAGTCATTGCCAATAGATAGTACACCCAGTAGTACTATACCCTCTTTTAAAAATAAATAAATAAAAGAGTTTGTGTAAGGTTTCATTCTGAAAGATGCAGTGGTCAGTATTGCTATCTGTAAAAGTTTGAAAGGAGTATAATTGTGGAAGTAATTTCTGGATGTTAGTCTTTAAAGTATATATGAGTTGGGCACCAGTCATGAGTTAAATAAAGGATGGTTGTAGAGCCATAATTCTCGTTTGTACCATGAGGATATATTTTGAATGCAAAGTACCAAATTAAAAGGAATCAGTTAATCCAGTATGAAAACAACAGCCTCCAAATGTGTGTGGTGAACTTTGTTCATTTTTTTCAGCAGAACAAAAGTTTCAAGGTACTAGAAGCTAGAAGTGAATCAAGTGAGATGAACCCCAAATAGATACTGAGTGTCGGTCTATCCAATCAGGACTTTCAAGATTTGATCAGTGTCAGGCATCGAGCAATGTTATCAAGTTTTGAAAAGTACAGCGCAGCTTTGGCTCAGAGTAAGAATAACCTTGGATGTGTGAAAAAGGATCTAAAAGCAGCGTTCTTTGTTCTTTCTTTCTTCTTGACCATCCGAATCTCGGGGACGAGATTCTCTCTAAGGAGGGTAGGTTTGTAACATCCCCAATTTCGGATTTCTGGTAAAAGCTAATTTAAAATTAATTAATTTCAAATTTTAGTTTTTCTTCGGTGTTCTAATTAACCTGGCATCATTATCCATCCGAAATTGAAGTTCAATCCTCTACCGTCCGCAAAGTCAAAATTCTCAATTCCGATCCTTATTCGAAATTTCACTTGAGTTTCAAAATACTTCAAAAATCTTGAAACCCATTGAAATAGGTTCCAAATATTCTATAATGATTTTGGAAATTTTTCCAAGATTTATAGAATCTTTCTGGTATTTTATCTCTCGCGCTTTATTCAAATCCATTTTATTTCGTTCCGAAATTATCTAAATTCCAAAATTCATCTAAATTCAGTAAAACTAATTTTATTGCGTTTCAAATAATCTCTAGTATTTTTAGCAATTTTTCTAGGATTTTTAGATTATTTTTGCTATTTAATTCCTCGCGCTTTTGTCCCTCCATTTCTTCCAACCAATGAGAAAGTGACACGTGGTAGTTACTGTTCACCACCTTCAACTTCCCGCCAGCACTGTTCATGCCCAGCCTCTTTTGCAAGCCAATTTTCAAATGCTCATATCTCTTGCAATTCTCAACGAAATCAAGTGAGGTTAGTTGCAAAATGAGCGTGTCATCAAGGACTTCAATTCTCCTACAATTACCCCTTTTGAAATCAAGTAAAACGGTCGCTGCAATCAATTCTTTGCCGTTTCTTGTTTTAGCCATAACTCTTCCGTTTCTCCACCTCTCCGGACGTGCGGGTACTCAAAAGTTGTGTCTTGACGTCCTCTATCCCGTGCTCACCTTGACCTGCTGATTCCGTGCCATTTTCCATTCCAAAACTCGAGAAAACCTGACGCCCGGCGTCCTCCAAAGACACCGGTGAGCCATCTCTTGCTCTGGTGAGTTTCTAGACAAACCAACCGTGTCACTTTGTGCCATTTGCCTCTGATAAGGACATCCCAACCAAGGATACAACCGTTGGTCCTTCTTCCCCTACGACTGCTACTTCGTCCCCGATCGTCATTTGTTTGCCGCTATTTCGCTTCACGACGCATGGAGGGCTTAATCCGTAGCAAGGTCTTTCCACCCACCTTTGCTGGGCCAGCACGTCAATAACATCCACCAAGGACAGCCCACGCACCAAGGAAAGCCCAACATCAAGCTCAATTCGTCTCCAATTCCAGTTCGGCCATCCAGGAGCAGCAGGAATTCAAACGGACGCCACGGCCACATCCGAACTCCGTTTTCGACGTTCGACCACTCATTTGAAAGGTATCGAGATAACATTTCAAATGGGTCTGGTCCTAAGGCCAAATTCGTCCTGAAGCGTTGGCAAACCATAGAACAATCTAACGGGAATTCGTCTCCGAGTCCGGTTCGGCCATCCAGGAGCAGCAGTACTTCAAACGGACATAACTTGGGCTCCCGGACTCCGTTTTCAGCGTACGACCACCCGTTTGAAAGCTTAGGAGATAAGATTTCCAATGGATCTAGCCCCACTGCCAAATTCATCCTGAAACGTCGGAAAACAATAGAACAATCTAACGGGAACTCGTCTCCGAATCCGGTTCGGCCATCTAGGAGCAGCTGTACTTCAAACGGACATAACTTGGACTCCCGGACTCCGTTTTCGGTGTATGACCACCCGTTTGAAAGCTTAGGAGATAAGCTTTTCAATGGATCTAGCCCCCCTTCCAAATTCATCCTGAAGCAATGAGAAATCACAGGACAAGTTTACGGGACAGAATTACCAGGTGCTGCGTCACCTTCCTTTTGGGCCTATGGCCCATGTATCTTAGGGTTTTGGTGGCCACCGCTGTTTTGGCTGCCCTACACCTCCTGTCCGCCTATATATATGTGGCTACCACCGTTCTTTTATGCTTAGGTTTTGTTGTGTTTGGTAGACCCTTGTGCGCCCCTCCTCGTGTTCAAGGTGTCGACTAGACCACCCGTCACGAGAAATGTAACCTCAACTTGTTTCTTTTGATTTCAATACTATCTTATCGATTGTTTCATGCTTTGTTCTTATGGTTCTCGATTTCTTGCAGGAACAATTGATCGCTTGGATCTTGTATCCGTGTGGATTGGCATTGCGATTGTGAAGCTCCCAACCCTTTGGTAGGAAGCCCTAGATCGGTACCATCAACACCCCTAAATCGACGATCAACATCTCACCGAAGATCGGGATCTCCGCCCTCATCAAGTGGTATCGAGCTCATGGTTGCTTGGTGAGATCTTCCTCAATTTCGTTTTCTACCTAGAGTCCTGAAAATTGCCCCACAAAAATAATATTTGTCCCTCCGCCCAAGCCAATTTGTGCCATAACTTTTACTACTTGTTCTTGGTTTGTTGAATCGCTTGCTGCATAATCGAGTCTTTGCTGGTTTTAGAGTCTAGTGCCCTTAGAGTTTCGAAGTTCTATTCACGTTTTGCCACAAATACGTGTTTTCTTTCACAATTCGAGTTGGAGTCGTTTTCGTTAGTAGATCGATCAGACTCTTGGTGTTTGCTAGAGTTCGATTAGAGTTGAGTTTGTTTGTCCCGCCATCTCAGATCCCACCAAAGACGCCCCAAATTCCATCACGCAAAAATCAAACCGAGTAGCCCACGTCTCCACAACCAACTCGGTTTCTCCTTCCAAATTGTGTGCCCTCATAACTCATCCAAAAGCGAGAAGGAGTCAAGCGTGCCATATAAAAGGAACTGTGTTCAATCACGGCTCTTGCCATAAACCGAAAAGGATTCATACTCCTTCCATACTCTTGAAAAAAAAAGTGTGTGTGGTGAGTATTGTTTGGAGCCCTTTTGAGTCTGTTATTCAGTTTTAGGGCTCCCTCAAAAAAAAAAAAAAAAAGAAAAAAAAGAAGGAAAAGAAAAAGAGAGGAGCCCTAGTCGCTTGCTTTGTGTTGTGGTCGTTCTCATTGCGCCTCGTGGCATCGTTGGTGTTTAGGCTCGCATCTCTAGCACGGCCTAGCCTAGGACCAAAGACTGCATAACAGAACGACTTTTTCACTTACTTTGGTTCAAGGGTACTAGTTCCTCCTTTGCTACATATTATTGCTCTGTCCAAACTCCACCATCTTCTTACCACACGAGTTCAGAATTTGCAATCGCTGCCCCATCGAGGACTTGTAAGAACTTGGTAGAAGCTTGAGCGTGTGTGAGGCTTGCCACTTCATAAAACCTAGTAGTTCACAAGAGCTACATATCCGTGTGAAGTTTCTTTGTTTCTACTAACCATGGCGGTATTCCAAGCAATCATGGGAGTAACGCGGCAAGTGAAAATGAACGTGAGGACCCTCTCACCCCAAAGAACGGCGTTGGGTCACTTATTTCCAAATGATGCACCATGAGCATGAGATGCAAACTCGTGACACTCTTGATGCGATTCTAGCGCAATTGGCACCCTCATCGAGCTTCAAGCACGCCTAGCACAACTTCTTCAAGGTGCTGCCCCAACAATGGTGTCATTGGTCATGCTTTGGGCCAACGCGTGCTCCACCGCTCCTTTACACGGGTGGATCAAGAGGAGAACAACTACGCCACCGACACCGAGGACGACTCACAGGAACATGTGAACAACAACCAACCTCATCGCCGACTCGCAATAATGAGCAAGGTATGGCTAGAAATCAACATGATCAAAGGAAGAACGTGATGATTCCATGGCAAAAATGAAATTTACTATGCTTCCTTTTGATGGTGCTTATAATCCCGATGCTTACCTAGATTGGGAGTTGGCGGTAGATCAAAAATTTTCTTGCTATGACTTCTCTCGAGCGAGAAGGGTTCACGCCGCCACTAGTGAATTCTTGGTTTTGCATCTATTTGATGGAAAGAACTTTGTAGAGCCAACCGTGATGTACCTACAACTTGGGATGGGTTGAAGCGGTCATGAGGGCTAGATTTGTTCCTACATACTATGCTCGTGACTTATTGAATAAAATGCGCCGCTTTAATTAAGGTGATAAAACGGTTGAGGAATATTATCAAGAATTGCAAATTGGCATGTTCTACTGTGGGTTAGAAGAGGGTGAAGATGCAAAATGGCTAGGTTTTTGGGTGGGCTTAACCGAGAGATACAAGACATACTTGATTATAAAGAATACAATTCTATCGCCGCTTGTATCATCTTGATTTGAAAGCGTAAAGGGAAGTGCGTGGTCGACGATCGACAACGCGAGGTAATTTTGGAGGCTCTTCCACATCCAAGTCGGTCCATTTCATACCAAGGCATCATCTCCCATTTCGATGTGTACCTACACCGCCGCTTCCCACTACTTCGACACCATCACGCATCTCGGAGGCAAACAGTCAACCACACTTCAAGCACCGCCAAGAGTGCATCTCGATTGCCTCCCGGTCGAACAAGGGAAACACAATGCTTTCGATGCAAAGGAATGGGGCACGTGATGCGAGACCGCCTAATCAACGTGCTCTAATAATCGAGAAAATGGTGAGTACACTAGTGCTAGTGACATTGATGAAAATGAATATGCTCTTGTTGCCACTAACACCGCAGAACAAGAAGAAGAGATTATCACGTCCGCAAAGATCCGAGAAATATCCAAATTTGTTGTCACACGAGTATTGCATGTGCAAGCCCACACGTGATGATCAAAATCAACGCCATACCATCTTCCAAACAAAGTTTGTAGTCAACTAACGAAAGCAAAGGCATGTTATTATTGATGGTGGTAGTTGCAACAACCTTGCTAGTGTGGATATGGTCGAGAAGCTTGGTTTGGCCATAAGTCCGCTACAACAACCATACGAGATTGAGTGGCTCAATTCTAATGGTAAGGTTCGTGTAACAAAAACCGCTCAAATCCCTATTTCTATCGATTCATATCATGATCATGTTGTTTGCGATGTTGTACCCATGGATGCTTGTTCTCTTTTGTTGGGTAGACCATGGATATATGATATAGATGCCACACATCATGGTAGGACCAATCAATACACTTTCATGTTTGAGGAAAGAAAATAATTTTGGAACCAATGACCCCATCGAATTACGTAAGGTTGCTGCACAACATGCAAAAAGAGAGAACGAAAGTAATAATACTAAAAAGAAGAGTGTAGCTAATGAGCTAAATCTACCTAAAGCAACAAGTGATAAATCTGATCAGTAAATTAAAAGGGTAGTTTTGTTAGTCGCCAATGCCACAATATATGATGACATCACCAAAAGTTTGCAACCATCTGCTTCTTTGTCTCCTATTGTCACTAACCTTTTGCAGAGATGAGAAGGAGTCGAGGACGACTCCAATTCAAGAAGGAGGATGATAAGGACATCCCAACTAAGGATACAACCGCTGGTCCTTCTTCCCCACGATCGCTACTTTGCCCCCGATCGTCGCTGTTTGCCGCTATTTCGCTTCACGACGCATGGAGGGCTTAATCCAAAAGCAAGGTCTTTCCACCCACCTTTGCTGGGCCAGCACGTCAATAACATCCACCAAGGACAGCCCACGCACCAAGGAAAGCCCAACATCAAGCTCAGTTCGTCTCCAATTCCAGTTCGGCCATCCAGGAGCAGCAGGACTTCAAATGGACGCCACGGCCACATCCGAACTCCGTTTTCGACGTTCGACCACTCATTTGAAAGGTATCGAGATAACATTTCAAATGGATCTGGTCCCAAGGCCAAATTCGTCCTAAAGCGTCAGCAAACCACAGAATAATCTAACGGGAATTCGTCTCCGAGTCCGGTTCGGCCATCTAGGAGCAGCAGTACTTCAAACGGACATAAGTTGACTCCGGACTCCGTTTTCAGCGCATCGACCACCCGCTTGAAAGCTTAGGAGATAAGCTTTCCAATGGATCTAGCCCCACTACCAAATTCATCCTGAAATGTCGGAAAACAATAGAACAATCTAACAAGAATTCGTCTCCGAGTCCGGTTCGGCCATCCAGGAGCAGCTGTACTTCAAACGGACATAACTTGGACTCCGGACTCCTGCTGTGTATGACCACCCGCTTGAAAGCTTAGGAGATAAGCTTTCCAATGGATCTAGCCCCTCTTCCAAATTCATCCTGAAGCAACGAGAAATCACAGGACAAGATTACGGGACAGAACTACCAGGTGTTGCGTCACCTTCCTTTTGGGCCTATGGCCCATGTATCTTAGGGTTTTGGTGGCCACCGCTGTTTTGGCTGCCCTACACCTCCTGGCCGCCTATATATATGTGGCTACCACCGTTCTTTTATGCTTAGGTTTTGTTGTGTTTTGGTAGACCCCTTGTGCGTCCCTCCTCGTGTTCGCGTGTGTCGACTAGACCACCCGTGACGAGAAACAGAACCTCAACTTGTTTCTTTTGATTTCAATACTATCTTATTAGATTGCTTCATGCTTTGTTCTTGCGGGTTCTCGATTTCTTGCAGAAACAATTGATCGTTTGGATATTGTATCTGTGTGGATGGGCATTGCGATTGTGATGCTCCCAACCGGCTGGTTGGAAGCCCTAGATCGGTACCATCAACACCCCCAAATCGACGTATCAACATCTCACCGAAAGATCGGGATCTCCCGTCCTCATCAGCCTCCGTGATCACAACCATTCAATCGGATTTGATTTTCGTTGCAGTTTGACTCCGGATTTCGAGTTTGTTCGTCGTCGGCCGTCGCTCCGTTCATCGTCGATTTCTCCCGTTTGGTTAAGATTCAATTCAATTCCTTGCACCCGTAGACTCCCCTTGATGCTAGCTATCCTGTGCTCACCTTAGTTTTGAGAGATATCGCTTTTTCATATGTTTTGGTCGTCATGCCACCCGAAGTCGTTTTGGCATCGCCGTGCAGATTGCTCAGACCTCCTCTCGCCACGGCCATCGTGGGCTCGACCTTCGCCACCACCGCCGCGACCCGCCCGCCCTCGGTTGTCGCGCAGCGTGCCCATTGATTGCCGACATGCACAATTTATGCTTGATCGCGCGCCGCGCTTCGCTCTTGGCGCCTGCTCGTCAAGATCGCTCAAGCCGCCGCTGCGTTCTCGCCGGGCGAGCCCTTCCTTCCGCCGACGCTGCTGCTCCCTTCTTATTTCTCTGGCCATGTCGCTATCTGTTCTTCCTTTGTAATGCACTCGCTCAGGAGAACGAAGCACTGTAGCATTGCGATGCTATAGTGCCATTTCGCAATTTCGTGATTTTACTTCTTGTCAAACTTCCTTTGACCCGTTCTTCTCCATCCAAACTCCGAATCGAGTGATTCAAATTTCTAAATTCATCCTCTATCTGTCAGTATTTTTATTATAATTTTTAGTATTTTTATTATGTGCCGGATCGAGTATTTTTATTATCTGCCGGATTTGCAGATTTGGGTCCTGACAAAAAAGAATTAGCATTGTAATTTACAACCTTTCTATGGAAAAAAACATGGATTTCTATAGAGAAATCAAAAATTTTAGTCTACAAGTGAAATGGCCCTACGACATAATTTGAATACACTACTGATGTAAATCAGATACAATTAGACCACTGCATTGGAGCGAGTAGGGAATTCAAGGCCACAAAGTGCAGGGATGTTGTGCAAATCGTTGGTAGAGTACAAGGGAAGCAACTAGAGCACCTTTTTGGAACCAAAAACCTACGGTAAACAATATTAAAGATGGTAGGGATGAAATAAAGGAGACTAGACACATGAAAATGCTGTAAAGAAAACTTGCTCCAAGTTTTTTCTCCATCCTAGATCATACTTCGTGATACTAATTTCCTTCGCTCATGGACCTGGAATAAGTTTGATCCAACACATAATCGTATCATTTGGGCATGCCAAGAAGGGAAAAGGTTATTACTCAACCTGGATCTAGCACTGAAACTGATGAGCTGAAGAGCAGGAAAGGAAATCAAGCCAAAATCTAGACAAAATGTTTAGCAACGCAAGCCAACCTTGGGGACAACCGAGGGGAGGAGCCCGGTGGGTGGACAGCCGGAGGGGACGAGCTAGAGGTCTGCTCGGATCTGGCGGTGGAGCTCGACCGAGAGGGGTGGGGAGCAAGGGCGATGGCGCTGGGCGGGGACGGAGGCAGCGGGGTGGCAATGGCGGAGCCCATTGGTCAGCGAGAGGTGGCGGATCTGGAGCAGGAGCTCGAGCCGAAGGTGCGTCGAAGGGGAGAGCCGGAGAGGAGAGGAGGAGAGTTGTGGTGCGTTGAAGGGGAGAGCCAGAGAGGAGAGGAGGAGACTTGCCGCTTGCAGGTTGCGGTGCGTTGAGGGGAGGGGAGGGGAATCGATGCGTTAGGGTTACAGAGATATACAGTGTTTTTTTTAAACTTGTTAAGCTCATTAGCTCACTTGTTAAGCTCGTTAGCTCGCTCGCTTAACTCGCTTCCTTAACGAGTTCAAAATCCAGCTCGACTCGACTCAGTAAGGATTGAGTTTGAGTCGAGTCGAGCCGAGTTTCTAAGCACTCATTAAACTTGCGAGTTTTGATACATCATGCCCTCATGGGGGTGCACAAGTGCAGGGTGCTAAGCTCGAACGCTGCCTCCCCATCGTGTAGGGGCAAGGTCGCTAAGCGGCTCTGGTGAGTCCCGTCGACCAACGGGTCAATCAACTCGTATAGCTCCACGCCCGTTGCAAATAAATAGGTTCACATTAGTGCAAAGTGTAAAAAAGGTACGAAATGAATACAATAATTACAAATAGAATATGAACGCAACAAGTACACATAAAATTTGGATACGACATCTGGACATACGAATTTAATCCAGCACAAGAACACACATAGTACATGCTTTCATTATACAGATGAATTTAATCATAAGAACATACGTAGTACATGTTTTCATTCCACATACAAATTTGATGCAATAGACTAAAATTGTAGTACATTAACATCGGAGTTAAGTAAAACACAATTTAGTATGGAAAGGCCATACAACACTTCACGGCCCCTGAATCTTCGTGTAATACTTGAAAGTGTGCCCCATTTCCTTGCAAACAGAACATTTCTTTAAGCAGCGGCCACTTTCAGTGGTGTCCATATCGTTCCTTATACACTGAATGCTTTCTTCCTACTCCCTTCAGCCTGCTGATATCTGGGACCCAATGTGTATCCTCCCATCTTTCATGCTCCGTGAATAAACCCACCACTCGGAAACAGTACATTTCCTGTTGGTGTATTCTACACTGGGGTACTCTCTCCACCGCTGTCAGGTGGGACCATGTGCGCAAGACATGGAAAGAAGAAGGTCCTATATGTGGGACTTAACCGGCTAAAGAAAAGCTTAGCGGGTGACCAGAACACGTGGCCACCCCATGAAAGGGGTTATGCGACTGTGTCCCAACCCTAGCCGATCAGGTCATGGCCCCGACCATCAGCCACGTACATTGAAGAGCAAATGGGCGACCTGAGCTACGTGGTCGTCCCAGAACAAAGGGCCCATTAGCGAATATCCGTAGATAGGGCCGAAGAATTCCACTCGAAGTCTTCGCCAGGATCGCAACGTATCATGGTCATTTAATGTGCATGGGAGCCATTAAATGAGCATAGCATTAAATGAGCATGGGAGCCATTGAATGCGCATGGTGCTGTTATGATGCGCCTGAAGAGCCATTAAATTGATGTGGCTCCCTGACGGCATGATGACCTGTGCCCCCAACTGAGCCAGCTCCACCAATTCCCGTTCCATCCGCACCGCCCAGGGCAAGACAGGGAAACGCATGTACAGGGCATTCGTCACGCAACGGCGAAGACAAAAAGGCTCAGAAGGACAATAGCGATAGGACTCGACACAATCAATGTAATTAATGTAAAACCACTCCCTCCACTTGCCCTAGCCAGTCCTGGGAGTATATAAGAGAGCTAGTGTGCATAGGGTGAGGGAGATCGGTCAGTCGATCAGTTCACAACAAAGAAGAGATCCCTAGCTCGGACGATCGAAAGATCGGATGAACTAAGAACAGGCGGTATACTAGAGCAACACGAGCTTGAGCAGGACATAGGGCTATTACCCGCATTGAGGGCCCGAACTAGGGTAAATCTGTGTGTTCCCTGTGTGTTCTTGAGTTCCGTCCTGCTCATCATGAGAAGAGAGTCCAGAGTGATGCGGCTGCGAAGACCCCCCTACCGAAACTCAGTTATACACTCGAACCAATACTGTTTGGCACAAACACGCTAACAGGGCGCGCTAGGTAGGGGTGGCAGTTGCTGTTTCACCATTTGCTTTCTTCGGTAGATCATCAAGCACCGGCAGTGAAGATGTAAGCTTCGCACTCCTGTTAGGCGGGGAACCGTCCGACACCTTCCGCAGAAGACGCCGGCACCCCCACCACGGTAGGAGCACAGCCGGTCCGACAGCAACTAGCGATGGAGGAGGCCACGCCGGCCCAGAACTTGCACGCGTCTCGCCTCCTTCTAGGGCACCCGCCGGTGGAGCTGGGGGGCGACACCTCGGCCGCGCCGTGGCTGCAGGACATCGCTCACCTCGTGGGCACGGCCCAACTCCACATGGAGGCATCTGAACGGTCGAGTACCTCCGGTACCCTCGTGGTAGAAGTCGCACACAGAGCGTACGCAAGTTTCGAGCCACCCGAGCGAGGAACGCCCACATCATGGTGGGCGAAGCAAGGGAATGGGCATTCAAGGCGTAGATCCCGCTCTCGCCGGGGGTCATGCAACGACTCCAGTGCTGTCTCGCGCATCCCCCAAGCGTGAGGGGAGTGCCCGCGAAGATGTAACATCCCAAAATTTGGTCTATTTTGAATTTAATAAGTTATTTTGAATTTTTGAGAATTTTTGGAATTTATTTGGATTTAATTGGAATTTCTGGAATCAAGTCTTTCTTTGAAATTTATTTAATTAATGAATAATTTTTTGCAAAATATAAATGAAATTATTTTATTTGAGTCCAAAATGTTCCAAAATATTTTCTGGAATTTTTCTAGAATTTTTCTGCTATTTAAAATGCTCAAATGATTTAATGGAATTTTTGGAATTATTTTTATTGGAAAAATTAAATAAAATCGTAGAACGATTGGGCCAAGCCCGCATCGCGTCTGCCGCCGCCCAAACCGAGGAACCCTAATCGCCGCGTTGATAGGTAGCTCGATTTGGATCGGAGTGTCCCGAGGAGGCCACGTCGCGTGTGCTTCGGTGGTTGTCGATTCATCGCCACGTGAACTACGGAGATTGAGCCATGTTGCTTCGTCAACCGTTTCCAGAAATGCCGCCGCCGTGCATTACCGACGGAGATTCCACGCACCATTAACGCTGACGTGCTTATTCTTCCTCTTCATTACCTGGCGCATCTTGTAGGACACTTCTTCCCGCACCTTTTGCACTAACTCTCACTCCCCGAGACTCGCCGTAGCGTCTGTAGTTGCTCACCGTAGTTCCATGCATTTGCGCGTGAGTTTTTGCTTCCTTTCGTCGCCGTCGGTAATGCACCGTCGCCGAGAAGACCAAGTTCAAGTCTGCCGCGACGAGCTACGTTCGCCAAATCATTTCACATCGCCAAAGGAAGCCCCAAACACCGTCGGGCTTGTCATCTTCCCCAGCTCTGGCAACTTCTTTTCGCCGCGCTATCGTTGGACTTGCAAGCTTTGTCGACCGTCGGATCTTCATCCAACGATCGAAGTGGGTCCACGTAGCCTTTTCAGTATTTCGACTTGGTTAGGTGAAGACCGTTGGATTTAGATCTAGTAATCCGAGTGATGCCATGTAGCAGTAATCTAACGTGTAGGATTGAATCCATCCGGGCAATTTCGATATATGTGACCACGCTACGAGCATCGAGTAGTCACAGAGCAAATCGCGATGCGCGAATTAGATTCAATCTAGGCCGTTCAATTTTGAATTTTATGGTTATGATTTCGCCGTGCACCGAGCCATTAATATTTCAACGCGTGTCCTGTTGTATCCTAAGCGTTGAATTCATCCAACCGTTGCATTTCGATCTAACGGTTGAAATCCCGGATCACGTGGTTCGTTGGCGTCGCTGCGGGTCGCAGAGGAATCGAGGTGTCGCTACTGCGGCGCCGCGGCGCTATGACGCCGCTGTTGATGTCATCGGTGGTACCCACATGTCAGTCATGGTACTGTGGATGCTGACGTCATCCGTGATGTCATCAGTGGGGCCCAGGTGTTAGTGGTGGCACTATGCTGTGGATTGAGTCCACGGTGGACCAGAGCCGTGCGGTGGACCAGGTCCATAGACCAGGGTCGACGTGGCCATTCGGATGAGTGCCACGTGTCGGCTTACGCAATGCTGATGCAATAAATCAATTTTTCAATGGAAAAATAATTTTTATAATTCGGTTTAATCTTTTTATTTTATTTTAAAACTTTGAAAGGCTATAACTTTTGTGTTTTAACTCCGATTGAGGTGATTTCAATTTCTTAAAATTTGTAAAATTAAGATCTATTTATTGATAAATTTTGTGGAATTTTTATAGTTGATCTTGCTCTCTGTTATTTATATTTACTATATATCCGCTTGTTACGTATAGAAGTTAATTTGTCGGAAAGCATCGAGGGGGAATTGTCAGCACAAGACCAAGCTCCAGATCAGGATCAACAGCTGTTTGAAGGCAAGTTATGCATTGATCATTTTGCTCATAAGTTTTAAAAATATATTTTGATTCAAATTATGCATGTTAAATTAATTAAAAATGGATTTACTTAATTTGGGTAGATTAGTTAATCAACCTATCTGTTATTGCCACCTTGACTTTAATATTTGTATGCCATGATTTGTTTGTCACCTTAAGTTGATACTATTAGTTGGATAAAATGATATGCCAACACGGGAGGCTAGACCGTGGATAGTTGCTTAGCCTTGCATATACCGTAAATAATCCTTTGAAAAACAAAAGCAATATTGACTAAAGGAATAATGAATGTATTTTGGTAAATGGTGGAATGTTGTTGCTAATGATGTTGAAATGTGGAGACCTGTGTGGTTCTACATGGAGGTTAAATTACTGGCATGTGTTGCACCGTAAAACAATTTGGGGGAGGGAAATGATATAGATTGAGGCAAGTGGACCGAGGCTTTGTGCTAGAAGGGGGAGGGCCTATGTGGCAAATTGTAACATCCCTAAATTTGGATTATTTTAATTTAAATGGTTTAATTGAATTTCTGAGAATTTCTGGAATTTATTTGGATTTATTTGAATTTTTGGAATTAAATTTTCCTTGAAAATTTATTTAATAATAGAAAAGTTTTAATAAAATATAAATGAAAATATTTTATTTATGTTTAAAATGTTGTAAAGTATTTTCTAGAATTTTTCCAGAATTTTTCTGATATTTTTAAAGCCTCAAATAACTCAAATGAATTTTTGGAATTATTTTTATTCGCAAAGTAATAAAAATCGATAGTACATGACTACCGCTCGGCCGAAACCCTAAAGCCACCGATCGACAACCGTTGGATCTTCATCCTACGACTGTGATTCGCCGCGCCGCTTGCCGCCTCGAAGTCGCCGATCATCGCCAAGGTACGTGCGAGATGAGGCCACGTCGCTTCATTTCATCTTCCGGTAACACCACCGCCGCCGCCGCTGCCGAGTGGAAACCGCTGCATTAAACCACCATTTGAGCTCGCCTCCCGAGGCTATAAAGCCGGCCGATGACCTCGCGGGAAAGCTCTTCGCCGTGCGCACCTGTTGCCCTAATCCACACCGTCCATCTCGCCGCCGTTTAGCCACTGTTGCTCGCCGTAGTCCCGAGTCACTCCGCCGTTGTTTGCGCCTCTCCGGTGACCTCCGCCACTATTAGACCACCGAGTACTCGTGACGAGCCGCACTGCGGAGCTACCTCACTACGGAGCATCATCGAACGCCGCGGCACGTGGTCGTCTTCTTCCTTCCGGCAACCCATCTTCGCCGCGCCTTCGCCGAACGTGGAGCTTTGACCGCCGTCCGATCTTCGCCAAACGTCTCGCGATTGCGCCACGCCGCCACCAAAACAAAGGAGTCTCATCTTCACGCCTTAGCCAGAGATCTAGAGATGAATGGTTAGGATAGCGCCACGCGTTCGTGAAGGGATCACCCACGTGTGCTTTAATGTTAGTCGTTGGATTCGTGTTGGATGGCCTAGATCTAGCCACGTAGTCATAGTACAGTAAACATCATCTTCAATTGTCCGCCGTTAGATCTAGATCAAGTGATTCTAGTATAGCCACGTAGTGTAATTGATTGTAGTCGTTGGATCTGTACCGATAGCGTAGGATTGATTTGATCTAGATCGTTGGATCTTGGACATACGGTGCGGATGCATCCACGCGTCGCGCACCAGGGCATCCACGTCGCCAGTCACACCGCGTATGTTAGATCTAATTTGAGCCGTCGGTTTTTGAATTTACGGTATGGATTGCGCCGCGCGCCGGACCAGTTCCGTGCTAACACGTGTCGCATGGGAACCGAGGCGATAGAGCCGCCGTTGCTGTCGACGTCACCCGGTCAATGCTCACCGCTCGATTTTGATCCGATGGCCACGGTTAAGCCACGTGTCAGCACCGCAGTAGCGATCCAAAGTGTCGATGCAATCTTGGCCGTTGATTTCATCGCACGACTCAGATTGAGACGCGTGGCAAGCGCACGAATCTTGGCGTTTGACCGGGTGAGTTGAGTCGATTATTCGGTTTATTTCCGCCGTTAGATCTTGATGCAGTGGTTGACATCGTGCCACGTGTCAACACCGGAGTAACCGAGCCGAAGCGTCGGAATAGATCCAGCCGTACAATTTTAATCGGACGGTTGAGATTAAATCAACCTCTCGGTTGATAGTTCGTTGCCACGTGTCATGACCAGATCATGACACGCGGTCATGCCGACGTTAGCAAAGCGACGCCATCGGGACCCACTTGTCGCTGGCCGGCACAAGAGATCTTGACGTCAAAGAAGGACGCCATGTCGACATCATAAATTCAATTTCTTTAATAAATATATTCAAAAAAAATGTTTTGTGCTGACGCCATAAATAGTTATATCGACGCTATAAATGCCGAATTTTCCGTATAAAAATAAATGAAGAAATTCGGTTTATTCTTTTGATTTATTTTAAAACTTCAAATGGTCAGAACTTTTGTGTTTTTACTCGATTTGAGTGATTTCAATTTCTAAAATTTGTAAAATCAAGATCTATTTATTGGTGAATTTTGTGGAATTTTTAGAGTTGAGTTTTCTCTCTAGAAAAAATATTTATTGTGTAAACTTATGATTTGTGTAGACGTTGATTTGCCGAAGACTTACGAGGGGGAATTCTTAGAGCAAGATCAAGCTTCGAGTCAGGATCAGCAACTTTTTGAAGGCAAGTTGTGCTTTGACCATTTTGCTTCTACGATTTGAAAATGTATTTTGATTCAAACTATGCATGCTAATTCATTTAAAAATGGATTTAAATAAATTGGGTGAATTAGTTAAATCAACCTATTTGTTATTACCACCTTGTCATTAGTATTTGTATGCCATGATTCCGTTTGATGCCCTAAGCTAGGTAATATTAGTTGGTTGATAATATTGTGCCAACACAAGAGGCTAGACCGTGAATAGTTGCTTAGCCATGCACATAACGTGAATAATTTGTTTGAATACAAAAGCAACATTGACTAAAGGAATAGTGAATGCATTTTGATAAAAGGTGGAATATTGTTGGTATTGACACTGGAATGTAGAGACCTGTGTGGTTCTACATGAAGGATGATTACAGGCATGTGTTGCACCATTAAACCACATGGGGTGGAAATTGTTTTAGACTGAGGCAAGTGGACCGAGGCTTTGTGCCAGGTGGGCCTTCGTGGCATTTGGGGGGTTTTGAGTGTTGTGAGGGTTGTGTGCCAATTTTGAGAGAAGGATATCTTGCCTTGGTCAGTTAAGGACTTTACCTTGCAAGCCTTTGACCTGAGTCTCTCGTACAACCACATGTCTGAATGGGAAGACCTAGTTTAGTAGGATTCTCGATGTCTTACCTTTGATACTCGGGGTGGCGCTATTACGAGTAATCAGATAGGGAGCGTGCTCGTACTACGGCTTGGTACCCGCCCAACGGTGTCTGCTCGGTCCTATACTTCGCTCGAGTGAGGGAAGTGATAGTGAAGGCAACCCTGAGAGGTTCTTAGGTGGAGATAGAAGTCTCTAAAAGGCTTTGTTACTGGCCAACTACCTTTGTGGTATGCGATCAGATCTTGTGGGTAAAGTGTACAACCTCTCGCAGAGTGTCAAAACTGCTCAATAGCCGAGTCCACTCTGATCGACAATGCTCGGGATTACAAATCAAGGGGTAGTGTTTGAAAATAAAATTGGGTGGAAGGCTGTGTGTCAAAGTAAATGATGAATGTTGATTAAGGACTGTGTGTCCAAAATATTGAGGAAAACAACTTGAGATATATTACTTATATGGTTTGATGCTTTCAATCTAATTAAATATCTCTTTAAAATAATGAAGCAAAGCAAAATAACCAGTAGAGCCATTCCTTTGTAACAAGCCATGCATGTAGTAATCGCACTGCATTCTGTGCATGACTTGTTGAGTACGGTGTGTACTCACCCTTGCGGACAAAATTTACCAGAGGAGGAGACTACACCAGCTTATGAAGAGGAGTACGTTGAGGAGTCGGGAAACTAGGGAGCAAGCCTCTGTCAAGGCGTCTGTGGCATTGGAAGATCACTACGTCGTTTAATTTTCGCTGCTATTTACTGTTTACTCTGAATAATGTAAGCCCTGCGTGGCAAACTATTGTAAGGGACCATAAGGTCGTACAACTCGTTTATATATGTGCTTGAAGTAATTACTTGTTATTCCGCTGTGTATGATGTGATGCTTTAACCCTGTTTAGCCTGTGTGCACTAGCGCGATCCTGGACTAGTGCTGAATACACAGAGTGTCCGGATTTGCAAATTCGAGGCACGACACAAATGAGATGGCTATGTGCCAAAGTTTTGGGAGAAGGAAGTCTTGCCTTGGTTAGTTAAGGACTTTACCTTGCAAGCCTTTGAACTGAGTTAATCGTACAACCACATATCTGGTATGGGACATACCTAGTTTAGTAAGGTTCTAATATCTTTCCTTTGATACCTTAGGGCGGCGTTTACACAAGGGTGTAACTGTGTGGGGGAGTGTACCTGTGCTATGGCCTGGTACCCATCCAACGGTGTTCGCCTGTTCTATACTTCGGCTCTGTGTGAGGGAAGTGTTAGGGAAGGCAATACTGGAGAGGTTCATAGGTTTAGATGGAAGTTTCTGAAAAACGTTGTTACGATCAATCACTTGTGTGGTGAGCGACTGTATCTTGTGGGTAAAGTGTACAACCTCTGCAAAGTGTGTCAAAACTATTCGAATAGCCGTGTCTGCAGGATTGGACAGAGCTCGGGGATTACAATCAAGGGGTAGATCTTCGAAAATAAAATGGGGGATGAGTGGTTGTGTGCTAGGGATAATTGTGAAATTTGATGCAGGACTGTGTGTCAAAAATATGTGGAAAAACAATTTGATAAACGTACTATATTTATATGGTTTTATTGCTTTCTATCCAAATAAATAATAAGTTAAAATATTGATTCAATGCAAAATAACCAATCAAACCATTCCTTTGTAAGAAGCCGTGCAAGTAGTAATAGAATTGCATTCTGTGCATGATTTGTTGAGTACGGTGTGTACTCACCCTTGCAAACAACAATATACCAGAGGAGGAGTCTACACCTGCTTGGGAGGAGGAGTTTACTGAGGAGCCAGAGAACTAATACGCGAGCCTCGTCAGTTGCCTGTGGCAAAGTGATTAGTTCATCAAGCATTTATTTTCCGCTGTTATTTTCTTGATACTTTGACTAATGTAAGCCCTGCGTAGCAAACTATTATAAGGTGACCATAAGGTCGTGCAACCTGTTTATATACATGTTTGAGGTACTTTATTATTATTTCGCTGTGTATGATTGTGGTACTTTAACCCTGTTTAGCCTGTGTGCACTAGCGTGATCCTGAACTGGTGCAGAATACACAAAGGGTCTGGATTTGCAGATTCGGGTCCCGATAGAGGTGGTATCAGAGCCATACTGACTGTAGGACTTAACCCTAGATAGACTGGCCGAGGAAGATAAAACTATTTTCTAAAGATTAAAATTGTACAAAATTATCAATGAAATCTTGACTAATCTCTTTCTTCTTACTTCATACCTATGCTGCATTTTCTGTTGTTACTTTATGATTTTAAAATTTAGGTCTAACGAGGTTTGTTGTTGGCAGTTGAGGAGAATCCATACTTTTGGAGAGCATCTTGGAGAGTACGCCGCAGAGCTTTGGAGGATGCTTTAGGTACTAGGAGGATTTGATCGGCCAATGTATCGAGCTCGCACTTGGATCGTTAATGGGAGCAGCCGTGGAATGATCACCACTATCACTATCTACGCTCGGGAGAATGCCAAAGCCAGCCGTCCAACTACTATCATAGTCAAGAGGGCTACCTTTGAGGCTGGTATACAGGAGTCCGCCCGCATAGCATTGAGGGGGATCAATAGTGCTTACGCCGACGAGTTTCAGGACACGGTGTTCCGTCTATATCCTCAGGAGGGAGGAGCAATTGGAGGATGTCTTGATCAGGAGAGTGACGCAACTATCGTGTATCTTGCTAGATTTGCTGCTGGCCAGGAGGAAGTTGTCGGGACCCGAAATCGCAATCCGGAAAGCCTCTGTGTTTTCAGCACTAGTCCCAGGATCAGTAGCTAGTGCCCACAGTTAACAAAGATGAATATCACAATCATACACAACAGAATAACAAATAAAGTATTCATCTTTTAATATAACATGTTAAACAACCTTAAGGTCAACTTACAATTGTGAAGCCTAAATGGCTTCAACTCAGAGTAAAACGAACAGCAGCGGAACGAAGAACGTCGGTGAATCCCATCAAAATACCACAGGCATTTGACAAGGTTCAACTCCTAGATTTTTGCCTTCTTGCAGAACTTCTCCCTTCTTCGAAGACAAAGACTTCTCCTTAACTGGTGATGTTTTGTTATAGCAAGGTTGAGTACACAATCGTACTCAACAAGTCATGCACATAATGCAGTTCTATTACTACATGCATGGCTTATTCCAAAGGAATGGCTGAATGGTTCTTTTGCAATAAAGCAGCATTCACAAATAATCATAATAGATAGAAAAGCGATAGAAACAATAATACCCATAATAAATTTAAGTAATCATTCTCAAGTAAATCATTTATCATCCTTAACAAATTTCCATATCACATTGTCCACATTCCCAACCTCATTTTACCAAAATCTAACCCTTGATTGTAATCCCGAGCAATATCCAATCTGCGGACATGGCTATTCGAATAGTTTTACACTCTCTGAGAGGTTGTACACTTTACCCACAAGATACAATCAACTCACCACGTCACCGTGAATCGCCATACAAGAGTATGCGAATGAGTGATCATAACAAAGCCTTTCGTAAACTTCTAGCTCAACCTAGAACCTCTCGGGTTGCCTTCACTATCACTTCCTCACACCGAAATAAGTATAGGACCGATTTAACACCGTTGGATGGGTACCAAGCAGTAGCATAGTGTACGCTCCCCATACAAATACCCCCTATGTGACTGCCACCCCTAGGTATCAAAGGTGAGATATCAGAATCCTACTAAACTAGGTCTTCCCATTCAGACATGTGGTTGTACGAGTGACTCAGGTCAAAGGCTTGCAAGGTGAAGTCCTTAGGGTGACCAAGGTAAGACTACCCCGAATAATTCACCAACAATACCATCACATAATTTACCAACAATACCATCACATAATTCACCAACAACACCGCCAAATACCAAAGCGACATATCCAATGCCACTTTTGCCACTTGCCTCAGTCTAAAACATTTTACCACCCTAGTTGATTATTGCGCAACACAATGCCAACAACAACTCAACATCCATGCAGAACCGCACTGGTTCCACATATCAATATCATCGTGTGGTAACACGTCACACCATTTCACAAACACATTTCATAATCCATTAATCAGTATTATCCTTTTATTTTCAAAAGACATGAGTTGTGTGGCATGGCTAAGCATTTATACACTGCCTAACCAACCCACGCTGGCAAGTAATAACAACCAACTAATAATCAACCATCTTAGGGTGACAAATGAATTATGGCATACAAATAATCATGGCAAGGTGATATTAGCAATTGGATTGAATAACTAATCCCAAATTAATTTAAATCATTTTAATCTTGAACTAGCATGCAATAATTTGAATCAAAGTAAATTTGTAAACCGGGAGCAATATGATCAAAGTACAACTTGGCGGCACTTGCTATAAACCGCTTACTCTTTTAAATTGATCTTCGACTTCCTCAACCTTTGGCTCTTCAATCGAATGTTGACTTCCTCGCCCTTCACTACTTCGGGTAACTTCGACGATTAACGCCTAACGACAAAGAAGCACAAATACAACAAATCTCAAAAGGCAATTCAAATAAACTCCAAATTAAGATTAGATTGGTACTGAATGAAAAGGATTGAATTTAGGAACTTGAATAGATTTGATCAAAGATCGGATGAAAGAGAACATGCTTTCAGAAGATTTATCGAGAATGTTATGACTGATAATTAGGAAAGAACGGAGTATATTCCAGGGAATATCCTTCGAGATTAATTAACTCGATTAGACAGATATTGACATATGTGCTCTCGATCTATAGATTGGGTCCACAAAGATATGTTGGTTCACGATGGACTAAGCTGATGCTCAAAGTTGACTCTTGTTGACTAAGTGGATATACAATCAAACAAAAGAAAGATAGACTGATAGATTAGGTATGGGTACGGGGATATGACATATGGCCAATGGTATATCAACCAAGTCTAAGAATGATTTTCAGGTCAAGGGCAGAGTAGATTTTCAAAGATAAGACAAGGACAAGTGGGGTCAACATCCAATGCAATTCGATATGGTGTTTAGTCATACATTGATGGAAAGACTCAATGATGACAAGATGGCGATGATAAGAAGATGAGGCTAAACTTAATGTGATAGAGCTAGATCACATCAAGGCGATAGAAAAGATGATGACATCGCACTAGGGCCTTTACTTGCATGCACACATGTGATGAGAGCAAAGCGTTAATGGCGAGTCATTAACGATGAAACGTTAACAGCGGAACGTTAACGGCGGAATGTTAACGACGAAACGTTAACGGCGGAACGTTAACGATGAAGGTGAAACGTTAATAGAACACATATGAGATTACAAGGTGCCAACCATCGGCGGAAAGATAGGGCAGCGAGGTCATGACATGGCAACGACATGGCAAATTTGTGCTGGCCGAATGGGTACTGCCGAGGCAGTTGACACGCAAAACGGAGCAATGATTTAATAGCCGAGATACAAATAAATTCCAAAAAGTATAAAATTTATACTGGCATGAAGGTATTGAATTTAGATGAATTTAGAAATTTGAATCACTCGATTCCGAGTTCGGATGGAGGAGAACGGATCAAAGGAAATTTGATTAGAAAGAAAATACCGAAATTAAGAAAGTGCACTGTAGCATCGCTACAGTGCTTCGCTTTCTTGACTTTCTATTTCTTTCTCTCCTTGACTCAATGCCATGTGGGGCCCTCATGTCATAATCTCATGTGTTCTTCATCTCCATGGCCAAGAACAGAGGACTCTAGGGGCGCCCGAGGAGGTGGTGGCCATGGCCACGGAGGCGGCGAAATGGGTCACCAAAGGGAGGCGACGGCGATAAAGACCGGCGCAATGCATGGCATGTGGCGTGTGTCACATGGCATGCATGCCACGAGAGACAGATGCATGGTTAAGGGCAGCAGACATGGCGGCGGTGAGGGCAAGGGAAGTCGGCGAGAAGGTCACAGAGTGGGCATGGCAAATGAGGAGGCCGACGGTTGGGCCATGGCGGCGGCGACGCTTGCGCGCATGGGGACGCGGTTGTGGTGGCGAGGAGGGCAGGCCAGAGGTGGAGAAAGGGCCGGAAAGGTGAGGAGGAGCTCGTGGACACGATGGCCGATGGCGGCGATGGCCAGAGCGGCGGCGAGGACGACGGCCAACACGACCAAAAACGGTCGGAATGGCATGGTGGCCAAAAACACAATAAAACGCAGATTTTCTCAAAACTAGCGGGAGCACGGTGTAAAGCAAGATCATACTAGGCTATATCTAGAAGGAATTTGATTGAGGATTACCGGTTTGGAAGGAATCGATTTACTTAACGAGCGACAACCCATTTACCTAACAAACTCAAATTGGGTCAAACTACAACGAAAATAAAATCCAATTGAATGGTTGTGATCATGGAAGCAAAAGGCACAAAGTGACACGGTTGGTTTACCCGGAAACTCACCGGAGCAAAAGATGGCTCGCCGGTGTCTTTGGAGAACGCCGGGCGTCGGGTTTTCTTGAGTTTTGGAAAGGGAAACGATGCTGAATCAACTGGGCAAGGTGAGCACGGGATAGAGGACATCAATACGCAACTTTTGGGTACTCGCACGCTCGGGGAGGTGAAGAGACGCCCGAGATATTGACCGAGCAATAAATTGTCATTAACGCTTAATTGCGCCCAATTCGCGCGGATTGAGGACGGGCAACGGCAAGGCATTGACTCTCCATTACGACGTCATCGCGATGCTTCAGCTCCCACTTGATTTGGTGCAATACATTGAGAGATATGAGGTTTTGAAAATGGAGCCAGACATGGAGTTGAGTTCTGCACAGTGATGTCCATTTGGAGAAGATGAACAGTGCTGTTTTTAAAGCACGTGAGATAAAATAGATAACAAGATCTAAAAATATCGAAAAAGATCCTAAAAATCATAATGAATAGAATGGAACCCAATAAAATTGGTTTCGCTAATTTTGGATGAATTTTGGAATTTAGATAATTTCGGGATGAATAAAATAGATTTGATGAAAGCACGAGAGATAAAATACCAGAGAGATTCTAAAAATCTTAGAACAATTCTAAAAATCATTATAGAATATTTGGAACCTAATTCTATGAATTTTGAGATTTTTGGAGTATTTTGGAACTCGGGTGAAATTTCGAATAAGGACCGAAATTGAAATTTTGACTTTGCGGACGGTAAAGGATTGAACTTTAATTTCGGAAGGATATGGATGCTAAGTTAATTAAAACACCGAAGGAAATCCAAATTTTGGATTTAAATGGAATTTCAAAGGAAAGGTTTGAATTAGAATTTGGATATAGAATTGCCCGAATAATTAATAATTCAAATTAAAAATCCAATTAACATCCAAATGTTTGAATTAAAAATTTTAATTAATTTTTAGTGAATCTCAAATTTGGGAAATTCCCTGAGATACAAAGAACATTGTAAAAACTAAATTTTAATTTACTTGATGCACACAGAAGGCACATTAAATTGTTTTAGATTTAGAAAATTCTAAATTAAGCTTCTTTAATCAAATAAGATTGATGTAAATTTTTTGGAAAGCTAATTTAATATAAATTTTTGAAAACCCAAATTTTGGGATGTTACAGAGGTCATGGACCAGACTGTGCAGGAGCTTCAGGCTGTGTATCGTGCCTTGGAGGAGGCTAGGTCGAGCTTACAGGAGAGTCGAGTTCTTGCCACCCAGAGGATCGGGGAGCTTGAGGAGGTTCTCTATGCTAGGGAATGAGGGGGCGAGAGGGAGCTTGATGAGGACTCGGAGGAGAGGATGCCAGAGCCTGAGGCAGAGCCGGGGCAGGAGCTTATTTTGGAGGGTCGAGGTTCGTCTGCTTCTGCAGCAGAGGTGGCAGGTCATGGTGATCAGTTCGCCCCTATGCTGGAGCACCCGCCGGTTGATGCACCGGGTGGACCGCATCTGGGGTGGCTTAGCGAGTGAGTGGGTTTTGTGTTGAGACTCAAATGGTAGAGTCGCGTCTTTTATCGTCAGGTCACCCTTAGGTGTGAGTCGGAACTGTTTTGAGTTTAAATGTTTGTTGAATGTTTGTGCGTGTTCTATATGTGTTGCGTGACCCTTAGGCACCTATGAGCAATCATACTAAAGTTTATAATAAAAAATATTGGTTTGGGAGTCCAAGTTACACCTATTTCCCCATATAAGATTTCTTCCTACTCGTCTATTTTCTCTTAACCATTGAAGCAATCAATATGGTTAACACGCAGTGGAAATAGCGAAGCGGGAGGAAGCGGTTCGCAGCAGGGAGGCAATAGAATTGAAGCACCTATACCTCAGCCTGCACCACCCATCGACATGCAAAATCTGGGAGCTTTTCTAGCTGCTCAGACTTAACTAATGCAGATAATAGTGCAGACGATGCAGCAACTCACCCACCAAGCTGCTGTCAACAATCAAGCTGTTAACAATGAGCCACGACCTTATTCAAGGCTATCAGAGTTCATGAGGACTCGCCCGCCCACGTTTTCATGCAACACCAATCCCCTGGAGGCAAACGATTGGTTAAGAACAATTGAAAGGAAGCTGCATATTATTCAGTGCACAGGAAATGAGAGAGTCCTTTATGGTTCTCATCAATTGGAGGGCACAGCCGCCGAGTGGTGGGAGAACTTCTGTGCTGCACATGAGAATCCCCAAGAGATCACTTGGGAGGAATTCACTGGTGCTTTCCGTTAGTACTATGTACCGATGCCAAGTCCCACGCTCCCCGACGTGGCCCCCGGGCCGAGGTTCCGGGGGGCTGTGTGGTTCCCCCTACGGCGCGGGGGGCTAGGTGTTCTCCAACCGGCTGCACCGCGTTGTGTGGCCGGAAAGGTTCCACCTGGCAAGTATCGAGAAGTATGATGGCACCACCAACCCAGAGGAGTTCTGCAAATCTACACCACGGTGGTAAGGGCTGCTAGTGGCTCTGAGAGGGTTATGGCGAACTATCTTCCGACAGCCTTAGTGGGCTCCACCCGTTCTTGGCCGATGAACCTCCCGAGAGGGTCGGTGCACTCATAGGCGGAGTTGTGTGACCAGTTCGTCACCAACTTCCAGGGCTCCCATGCCCAGCCGGGTGTGGAGGATGACCTCCATGCCCTCGAACAGAAGAAAGGGGAGTCGTTGTGCGTGTTCATCCGGTGATTCAGCCACTGCCACACACAATCCCCAAGATCTCCGGCCAGTCTGTCATCATCACCTTCCAGAGGGGCGTGCGAGGCCGCAAGATACGGGAGAAGATGGCTACCCACGACATCGCCACCACGTCCGAGCTATTTTCCTTAGCGCACAAGTGCGCTCTGGCGGCGGAGGTGCAGGAACGGACGGCCGGAGTGGATGGCGCTCGCGGCCGAGGCGAAGCTGGGGCCTCGAAAGGTCCCAGTTCCGCAGAACAAGAAGAAGCATGCGGCGGCCGAGTCCGGTCAGGTTTTGGCCGCCGAGCATAGGCACAAGGATGTCAAGCCGCGGAGGGACGATCGCCACGGCCGGCCGGATGGCCGCCGTGATCGGCAGGACTACTGTCGGCAGGAAAACAGGGGTAAGGTCTTCTGCCCTATCCATAACACTAATGCACACGATTTGGATAATTGCCAGATTGTAAGCGAGAAGGTGGAGCAGCGGCTCAGGGAACTTCGCCCTCCTCATGACGACGACAAGGGCGATGACTCCGCCTCACTGCCCTTCTAGCAGGCGAAGCATAGGGTGGCCTACATCAATGGTGGTTCGCCACCCACGCCTCCAACACGAAGTACAAGCTCCTGATGAGCGAAGTCTGCCGCCGTACCAAGCACAGGGGCAGCTAGGCTGCTGAGGTGGTCAGAGGAGCCGATCACCTTCAGCCATGCTAATCACCCTGCAAGCACGGCTGGCTTAGGGCACCTTCCGATCGTGGTTTCGCCCACGGTTCGGAACGTGAAGCTTGGGCACATGCTGATCGACGGGAGGAGCTCCATCAACCTCCTGCCCCCTAGGGCGTTCTGAGCTCTTCAGATCTCGGAGCGGGAGCTGCGCCCAGTGCTCCCCTTCTATAGAGTCACCCCGGTGGTTGGCTCGATGCCCCTGGGCCAAGTCCACCTTCCCGTTACTTTCGGAAACGTGGACAGAAGGGCCAGGAGAAGAAGAGATGCCCGCGGCGTAGGGTCTCTTCGGTCCGGACAAGCGCCGTGATGGTGGCCGTTTGCTTCACCTTCGGCCATCGGCAGGAGCCGGACTCCCCCTTATCGTTAGGGGGGCTCAAGGTGGTATCGTGGCCTTCTCAGTGGAGTCCATCGAGGGGAAGCAGGCGATGATCGTGTGCCGCTCCCCTAGCGGTAGTCAGCAAAGCAGTTGGGCCTCGGTCGGGAAGCCCAGGCTGCTTGGCATTTACGGTAGCAGCCTAGTTACCCAGGCCTCAACCCCAGCGGCGCTCAAGTTCTCGACGCCTGGCAGAAGACAAAAGACATCAACCAGTTGTTGGCGACCACGAAGGAGAAGCAAGCCAAAAAGACAGGCGGAAACTTACGGCCTGGGTACGTGTGGGTCACGTCGTTGTCGCCGGTGTAATGCCAGGTCGGCCTGATGCATCGCCGCAGGGGGTTGATCTGCCGGGTCACGAAGTTTCCGACGACCAGCGTCGATCCTTTGGAGGCCCAAGAATCGTTGATACGGCCACTATGGACCGGAGTTCCACCGCTCTCGACGAGGGAACCCCGCTTGTCGATAGCGGTTGTTGGCGGCGACGACTACCCAGACATCAAGCCCGCCGTCACCAAAGAATGTATACCACTCATTTCGCCACATCTTCCAGGTGGTCTTCATGTAGGTGGGGATGTAGCGGGAGGCTGAGCCATCCCGGAGGCGAAAATGGCAACTCCCCACGACCCCACCGTCGGTGGAGCCGCAGAGAGTGTAGAAGTATCGGAAGAGAGGAAGATTCGGCATCACCCCCACAAACATTTC
Source organism: Guadua angustifolia (assembly GCA_036346375.1). Lineage (NCBI taxonomy): Eukaryota > Viridiplantae > Streptophyta > Magnoliopsida > Poales > Poaceae > Guadua > Guadua angustifolia. The sequence continues at coordinate 31,200,211 of CM070521.1, read as the reverse complement.
ACAGAGGTATGCGAAGGTGGAAAGGATGAAAATGGAGTTGGGGGTGAGGTGAATATGGTGGATCTCGTAGAAGTGAAGGACGGTGAGGAAGAACTCATAGTAGGGTGGCATCAGGCCCGCCGCCAGCGCCCAAACGAAGGTAATCACCTCCCCGGGGTTGCATTTCGGCGAGACGGTGCCCGCCCTGAGGCGAAGAGCCCCTTCGGGGGCTAGGCGACGAACGTTCCCCAACCGCGACCCATCCATCACTGAAGGGGGAAGAGCCATGCGGCCGGAATGCTGTCTTGGTGCCATGGTGGCAAAGAAGCAAAAGATGAAAGAAGCAAGAAGCAAAAGACAACGAAAGCAACACGAGTGCAGATCGTGGAGAGGTAGACATGCCTATTTATAAGCCGTATGCGGCTTCAGGAAGCGAGGAGTCGCGCCCCCACGACCCGATGGTTCGCAAAAAGGTCATAATGGCGCAGGACGACAAGACCCAAAGAGTTGCGGTGGTTGTAGAGAGAATCTGTACGGTTGCGTGTGTAGAGATGGGACCCGTCCAGGAGCGCGCCAGGGTCAAAAGAATGTCTCTGAAATCTTCTATGGCATGCTCTGGGGCTGTTCCGGGGGCTACTATCGGTGTATTCTACACCGGGGTACTCTCTCCACCGTTGGTAGGTGGGACCATGTGCGCAAGACAGGGAAAGAAAAAGGTCCTGTATGTGGGAGATAATGTAACGTCCCAAAATTTGACCCAATTTTAAATTTTGGAGTTATTTGATTTTTTTGTGGATTAATTAAAATTTATTTGCATTTAATTGAATTTATCTGAATTTTTGGGGATTTATTGGATTTAATTGGAGTTAATTTAGATTATCCTCTCTTGAATAATTAAATATGAGAAAAGGTATTTATCAAAAATAAATAAAAATATTTTATTTAGGCTCAAAATGCTCTGAAATATTTTTTGGAATTTTTCTAGAATTTTCCGAGTATTTTTAGTGCTCTAATTAATTACTTTGAATTTCTACAATTATTTTTATTAAGAAAAGCCAGAAAATCTCCTAGCTACGGTGTCGGGCTGAGCCCAACACCGTGCTCACGCCAGAAAACCCTAGCGCCGCTGATTTCGTGCCGTGCGATCTTGATCGAACGATCGTGAATGAGCCGCGTTGTTTAATCACTTGAGTCGCTTGATCTCAAGTAAGTAATCGTTAGGATGTCGACGCTGGTACGACTCCGCCAACCGCTATTCAATCGGCCGCTGGATCGCGATCGAACGGCGGATGTGACCAAAGCGCCTCGGAGGGCGCGATCGCACCGCCGCGCGGAGGGTTGCCGTGGATCTTGTCAGGGATTTTGCGTGCGTCTTGAGGCTTGTCCGAGCGAGAGATATAGTCCTCCCGGCTGCAGATTTCCTTCCGCCTTTTGCCCTTTCTCGTGCTCGCCACCCACCGTAGCGCGGCGCCGAGCTCGCCAGTAGTAGCCATACCCTTCCTCTCGGTTCTTCTTCATTGTTCGCCGCCGTCCGCCGCTCCCCACCGCACTTGAGACCTCGCCGAGTTCCTTGCGCCACGCCGTCCATTGGGCCATTTCTTCCGACGGAGACGCTCGAAAACGCCGCCGCCCACTCCATCTTCCCCAAGTCCAAAGAAACGGCGCCACCGCTTTTCTTCGAGTCAAGAATTCGCCACCGCCGGATCTTAATCCAACGCCCAAGGTAAAGCCACGCCCTTTCTTTGAATCGCGGCCGCAATGATATCGATAGATCTCTACCGTTAGATGGCGACAGCGGTTCGTCCGCCACATAGGCTAGTGAATAGTAAACTCGGTAATGGTAGCCGCCGGATCTCCATCGCACGCTCGAGGTAACGCCACGCTTTCTCCCGTGAGATTCACGCTTAAATAATCATCGGTCGATCTCGGCCGTCGGATTTTAATCCAACCGCCCCCATTGCACCACGTAGGCTTGGTAGCAAGAAATGTGGGTAATCGCCGCCATTGATTTCCATCCGATCGCACGGGGCGCCCACGAGGTGCGGTGAATAGTAACCGTGCGGCGGTAACCGTAGCCGAGATTTCAATCCTACCGCCATCGTAATGCCACGTAACCGCGAGGGCAGCCGTTGCCGTATACCGATCGTTGGATCTGAATCCAACGGCCGGGAAAAATTGCGTACGCATGGTTTGATGCTTGCGCGCCGCGTGAAATGACTTTCAAATTTGCAAAAGAATATTGACTAAACAATTATGAAACGCATTTTAGAATAATGTGATGATGTCATGAGATGGAATTGGGGTAGCGGCCTGTGTGGTCCTACTCATACAATGACGTGGACATTGGCATGTGTTGCATAAATGCAAAACCCGGGGTGGGAAATGATTTGGACCGGGGCAAGTGGCAAGAAGGCTTCGTGCAAGTGGGCCTGTGGCAATGGGATGTATTGTGATGGTTAAGGTCGTGGTGCCGTGAAATATAAAATGGATGTCTTGCCCGTGAGCTTAAGGACTTCACCTTATGAGCCTTTGAACTAAGTTTTCAGACAACCACTTGTCCTAATGGGACGGATCTAGTTTAGTAGGTTTCTAATATCTTTCCTTTGATACTCGGGCGTAGCTACACCAAAAATGTAACCGTATGGGGAGCGTGCTGCGTGTTATGCTTGGTACCCATCCAATCAGATTCACCGTTTCTAAACTTTGGCTCTGTGAGGGAAGTATTAGAAAGGAAATACTGGAGAGGTTCATCGTTAAGTGTTTGTCTCAAAGACTTTGTTGCAATCAATCGCTTGGTGATGAGCGATCAGATCTCGTGGGTAAAGTGTACAACCTCCGCAGAGTGTGTGTGTTAAATCTATTCAATAGCGCGTCCATGATATTGGACAATGCTCTGTGATTACAAATAAGGGTTAGATTTTCACAAAATAAAAATGTGGAATGGGTGGTGTGTGCCAAAAGCTGATGAATTAAACTAGGGCTGTGTGCCAAACTCTTGGAGAAGAATTGAGAAATTAACTATTAACAATATTGGTTTTACCGCTTTTAATCTAATAGGATTACTCGTTAAAAACAAATGTCGCTTTATGCAAAATCACCATTTAAGCCTTTCCTTTGGAATAAGCCTGTTAAAAACAAATGCTTCTTTATGCAAAATAACCATTTAAGCCTTTCCTTTGGAATAAGCCATGCATGTAGTAATAGAACTGCATTGTGCATGATTTGTTGAGTATGTTGTATACTCACCCTTGCATCGACAAAAACCTCAGAAGAAGAAGCTGTGCCAGTTTGGGAGGAGTTCATTGAAGGCTAGGAGAATTAGGGATTAAGCATCGTCGGTTGCCTGTGGCTACGAGGGGTCTCACTACCGTACTTTTGCTTCCGCTATTGAACTTGTGCTACCTTGATATTATCGCCCTGCATGGTGGATTATTGTAAGGTGACCATAAGGTCTTGTAACTCGTTTATATTCATGTTTGAAGTACTTTATTATTAATTCCGCTGTGTATGATTGTGGTACTTCAACCTGTTATTCATGTGTGTACTAGCGTGATCCTGGACTAGTACAGAATACACATAGGGTCCGGATTTGCAGATTCGGGTCCCGACAGGGTTGGTATCAGAGCCATACTGACTGTAGGACTTGACCCTAGTTAGACTGGCCGTCTTAGAGGAATACAAATTAATTTCTAAAGAATAAAATTTGGGCAAGAATAATCAATGAAATCTCGACTCATCTCTTCTTCCTTACTTCATACCTATGTCAGATTTTGCTATTACTTTTGTTTTCTTTTAAAATTTTAGTAATCGACGCTGCTGTTTTGGCGATGTGGATGGTTCACTCTTTCGACGAGCGTCACGGTGGCTACGCAGTGGAGCTATGGAGGATGCTCCAGGTGTTGGGAGGCTTCGACCGCCCTCTCTACCGATCCCGCACCTGGGTGGTCAACGGGATCAACCGCGGATGGGAGACGACTCACTTTGTACGCTGGAGCATCGCGTACAGTTAGCCGCCCGCTTCCACCTCGCGGTGAAGCGAGCCACCACGAGGCGGGCATACAGAGTGTGCCCGTAGCACTACGCCGGGTTAGCAGGACTACGGCTACTGGTGTGGGACACTCGCTTTCGGTGCACTCAAGACGCGGAGGACCCTCCAGCGCTTGAGCCGGAGGACGACGCCGCTGTCAGGCACTGGGCCGGTTTGCCACGGCCAGAGGAGGTCATGGACGCTAGGACTACTGAGTCAGCAGGTGTGGTGTGCTGCCTTGGAGGAGACCGAGGTGGCCCGCGAGAGACCAAAGAGCACGCTGCTTAGAGGATCGCTGAAGTGGAGGAGGCTCTCTACGGCCACGGGAGCCCGAGGCCGCCATGGAGCTCTCGACGACGGGACGAAGAGGAGCCAGAGGAGCGAAGCCCACGCCGAGGACCAGAACTGTGGTGCCCCCAAGAAGACTAGTGGGAGGGCATGGGGATCGGCTTGTTCGATGCCACCACCCGCCTTAGGTACGTGATCGGCGAGCCGTAGCCGGGTTGGCTTGAAGAGTGAGGTCTTTTAGAGTCGTAGTGGTCAGCTTTTGCGTTGAGACTCACCTGTTTTGAGTTGCGTTTTTAATTTTGAACATTAGATGTGTGTTGTAATGAACTATTTGATGTGATGTGTGTGCGGTTGTTATGGTTGCATAGTCCCTAGACTATGTAAGAAACCATACCTATCTGTTATTTATGCTTTAATGTTTAAGGGTTTTAAGTTACACCTATTTCCCCCTATAAGTTCTTCTACTTACCTATTCCTTCCCTCTCATCTCTAAACCATCGAAGCAATCAACAGATGGTGAATACTCGCAACAACGGAGCCGGTGGCAGTGGTTCACGACAAGGAGGCAGTCGGAGTAGTACACCACCACCCCAGGCAGCACCACCAGTTGACATGCAGAATCTGGGAGCTTTTTCGCAAAGACAAACGCAGCTTAATGCAGATTTATGATGGTAACCGCATAATGATCAACACCCAAGCAGCTGCCAATAATCAAGCTATGAACAATGGGCCACATCCTTACTCGAGATTGTCCGAATTTATGAGGACACGTCTGCCTACTTTCTCAGGCAATGCTAGCCCGTTAGAAGCAAATGATTGGTTGAGAACCATAGAGAGGAAACTGCATATAACTCAGTGTGATGGAAATGAGAGGGTGCTTTACGCCTCTCACCAGCTTGAGGGAACCGCCGCTGAATGGTGGGAAAATTACTGCACATCGCAGGAGAACCCGCAGGAGATTACTTGGGAAGAATTCACCGTAGCTTTTCGTCAATACCATGTGCCAGAGGGTATCATGGAGTTGAAAAAGGAGGAATTCAAAGCATCAAGCAAGGAGGCCGATAAAGGGTCGATTATCTGAATAGATTCACTCAACTTGCACGCTACGCTCCAGAAGACGTAGCGACCGATAAGGCCAGGCAATCCCGTTTCATGAAGGGGCTTAACACTGGTTTACAGGTGGGATTGATTACCCACACTTTCCCCGATTTCCAAGAGCTGGTTAATAAGGCACTTATACTGGAGGACAAGCGCAAGGAGCTTGATGATAACCGCAAGCGTCGCATGGCACAACAAGGAGGACACCATGGTCAGCAGAAAACAAGAATGATACCCCAGCAGTTCACCAGATTCCAGTAGGGAAGCAGTATCAGGACACCGCCGCCAATGCCAAGACCAAAGAGACAAACCCTCGGACCCGGTCAGATTGTTAATCGAACGGAGGAAATCAGCAGATGTCAGGAAGACGCTGCAACAATTGCAACGAGACTGGGCATTTCGCTAACGTGTGCCCAAAGAAGGGAGGTGTGACGCCAGTGCGCTTCAACTTAGGAAACATGCCAGCTAAGACTCCTGTCCAAGGAGGAAGCCAAGGACCCGCCCAAGCTGGAGCCACACCGCAGGCATTTACGCGAGGCAGAATTAACCATATCTCCGCAGACGAGGTCCAGAAAGCTACAGACGTCATGCTCGGTAAGTTCCTTGTCAATTCAGTGCCAGCTACAGTGTTATTCGATTCCGGAGCTTCACATTCGTTTGTTTCTCGAGATTTTGCCGTGACAAATGAATTGGAAATTGTTAACCTAAAAAGTACACTTCTAGTCCAATCCCCTGGATCAGAACTCCGCTCTAAGGTTGGATGTTCTGGGATTAAGCTATTAATAAAAGGGGTAGAGTTCCTAACGAACCTTATTATATTATATACCCAAACCCTGGATGTTATCCTGGGAATGGATTGGTTGACTAAGCATAAGGCTGTATTAGATTGCGGGCAAAGAGTTGTGTCTATTGAGAGCCCTGATGGCAGAAAAGTGGAATTTCAAGCAATGGCAGTTTGAGAAGGACAGATGCTAGTAAACAATCTGGAGACCGTCGGTATAAGAGATGTACCAGTGGTCAGTGAGTACCCAGACGTTTTTCCCGAGGAATTACTAGGAATGCCACCAGACAGAGACATAGAATTCGTAATTGATTTAGTGCCTGGAACAGCACCAATAGCAAAGAGACCATATCGAATGTCCACCGAAGAGTTGGTAGAAATGAAAAAGCAGATCGAGGAATTGTTGGAAAAAGGATTCATCAGACCGAGCTCGTCACCTTGGGGAGCACTGGTTCTGTTCGTTAAGAAGAAAGATGGGAGTTTTCGGATGTGTGTAGATTATCGTGCGCTTAACGAAGTGACGATAAAGAATAAATACCCGTTACCTCGGATAGATGATCTTTTTGATCAATTAAGAGGAGCAGGAGTATTCTCCAAGATTGACCTTAGGTCAGGATACCACCAGTTGAAAATCAAGGCAGAGGACATACCCAAGACTGCATTTTCTTCAAGATGTGGACACTATGAGTTCACTATTATGTCGTTTGGACTAACAAATGCACCTGCCTACTTTATGAACTTGATGAATAAAGTATTCATGGAATATTTAGATAAATTTGTGGTCGTGTTCATAGACGACATTCTGGTTTATTCAAGGACGGATGAAGAGCACGCCCAACATTTGAGATTAGTGCTGGAGAAGTTAAGGGAGCAACAGCTATATGCAAAATTCAGTAAATGCGACTTCTGGAAGAGCAAGGTAGAATTCCTAGGGCATGTAATGACCGCCGAGGGAATTGCAGTGGACCCAAGCAAGGTTGAGATAAGATCGCATTGGGAACCGCCAAGAAAGCGATACGCAGATTCGAAGTTTTCTTGGAATGGCTGGTTATTACCGCCGGTTTATAGAAGGATTTTCGACAATTGCCAAGCCAATTAGACAATTGCTAAAGAAAGAGAAGAAGTTTGTTTGGACATCGGAATGTGAGAAGAGTTTTCAAGAATTGAAGAAACGACTGACATCAGCACCAGTGTTAGTTCAACCAGATGTGCACCAAAGTTTTGATATATACTGCGATGCATCACGCCAAGGGCTTGGATGCGTATTAATGCAAAATGGAAAGGTAGTAGCCTACACATCAAGGCAATTAAGGCCACATGAAAGGAATTACCCGACGCATGATCTAGAATTAGCAGCCGTAGTGCATGCCCGAAGATATGGCGTCACTATCTTATTGGTAACAGGTGTGAGGTGTATACAGACCATAAAAGCCTTAAATACATTTTCACCCAATCTGACCTGAACATGAGACAAAGGAGATGGTTAGAACTGATCAAGGATTACAACAAGGGTATCCATTATCATCCAGGCAAGGCCAATGTAGTGGCTGATGCCTTGAGTCGAAAAAGTCATGGTCTAAATATGATAGTGGGAGAAAGCTAGGGAGAATTGTGCAAGGATCTTCAGAGGTTGAAATTGGAGGTCGTTCTGGAAGGATTCGTAGCCACTTTAGAGGTGAAGCCTATCCTGGAAGACCAAATTAGAGAAGGTCAGAAAAATGATGAGAAGATCGAGCGAATCAAAGCTAAGATGAAGGAAGGGCAAGCAATGAATTCAAGCCGATTTAACAAGGCACGCTAGGATGAAAGAGCGATTTATGTGCCTAATAAAAAGGAGTTAAAGCAGTTAATACTGGAGGAAGCCCACGACTCCAAGTATTCGATTCACCCAGGAAGTGCAAAAATGTATCAAGACTTGAAAGAAAGGTTCTGGTGGCCAAATATGAAGAGGGAGGTAGCTGAGCACGTAGCATTATGTGATGTGTCAGCGAGTCAAAGCCATGCACCGTAGACCGCAGGATTCTTTGCAACCATTAAAAATACCAGAGTGGAAATGGGAAGAAATCGGAATGGATTTCATTACCGGGTTGCCAAGGACGCAAGGAGGTTACGACTCCATATGGGTCATAGTGGATCGCTTAACTAAGGTCGCGCATTTCATACCGGTAAAGACAACCTATTCGGGAGATAAGTTAGCAGAGCTATACATGGCAAGGATCGTTTTCTTACATGGAGTCCCAAAGAAGATAGTGTCGGACAGAGGTACCCAGTTTACCTCAAGGTTTTGGGATAAATTGCATACGGCAATGGGGACCCATTTGAACTTCAGTACAGCTTATCACCCGCAGACAGATGGGTAGACTGAAAGAGTCAACCAGATATTAGAAGATATGTTAAGAGCCTGTGCGTTGGCATATACATCGACTTGGGATAAATGCTTTGCCGTATGCGGAGTTTAGTTACAACAATAGCTATCAGGCTAGTCTTCAGATATCACCTTTCGAAGCATTGTATGGTCGACCTTGTGGAACACCCTTAAATTGGAATGAGACCGGAGAGCGCCGTGTCTTCGGGCCAGACATATTCCAAGAAGCCGAAGAGCAAATAGCACTGATCAGAGAAAGGTTAAAAATTGCGCAGTCAAGACAGAAGAGTTACGCGGACAATCGCCGCAGAGATTTGAGCTTCGAACCTGAAGATTATGTGTATCTCAGAGTTACGCCTCTTAAGGGAGTCCAGAGGTTTCACAAAAAGGGAAAACTCGCACGCGATATGTGGGGCCGTTTAAGATCATAAGCCGTAGGGGCAAAGTCGTATCAACTGGAGTTACCGCAGTCATTAGCGGGTGTACACAATGTCTTTCATGTATCGCAACTCAAGAAGTGTCTCCGAGTGCTTGAAGAGCAAACACCACTAGAAGAAGTTGAACTACAGGAAGACTTGACCTACAAAGAGCATCCGATAAAAATTCTGGATACAGTGGATCGGAAAACTAGGAGCAAGACAACCCGTTTCTGCAGAGTTCAGTGGAGCAATCACACAGAAAGCGAGGCCACCTAGGAACGAGAGGAAGATCTGAAAAAGGAATTCCCAAACCTATTCTTTAGTTAAGCTTCGAATCTCGGGGTCGAGATTCTGTTAACGGGGGTAGGTTTGTAACGTCCCGAAATTTGACCCAATTTTAAATTTTGGAGTTATTTGATTTTTTGTGGATTAATTAAAATTTATTTGCATTTAATTGAATTTATCTGAATTTTTGGGGATTTATTGGATTTAATTGGAGTTAATTTAGATTATCCTCTCTTGAATAATTAAATATCAGAAAAAGGTATTTATCAAAAATAAATAAAAATATTTTATTTAGGCTCAAAATGCTCTGAAATATTTTCTGGAATTTTTCTAGAATTTTTCGAGTATTTTTAGTGCTCTAATTAATTACTTTGAATTTCTACAATTATTTTTATTGAGAAAAGCCAGAAAATCTCCTAGCTACAGTGTCGGGCCGAGCCCAACACTGTGCTCGCGCCACAAAACCCTAGCGCCGCTGATTTCACGCCGTTCGATCTTGATCGGACGATCGTGAATAAGCCGCGTTGTTTAATCACTTGAGTCGTCGGATCTCAGTAAGTAACCGTTAGGATGTCGACGCGTGGCACAGCTCCGCCGAACCGTTATTCAATCAGCGCCATTGGATCGCGATTGAACGACGGGATGTGACCGAAGCATCTCGGGAGGGCGCGACTGTGCACCGCCGTCGCCGGTAGGTCGCCGCGGATCTTGTCAGGGATTTTGCACGCGTCTCGAGGCTTGTCCGAGCGAGAGATATAGTCCTCCGTGCGTAGCACTTCCTTCCTCCTTTTGCCCCTTCTCTCGTGCTCTGCCACCCACCGTAGCATGCGCCCGAGCTTGCCGTAGTAGCCATACCCTTCCTCTCAGTTCTTCTTCATTGTTCACCGTCGTCCACCGCTCCCCACCGCACTTGAGACCCTCGCCGAGTTCCTTCCGTCACGCCACGTCCATTGGGCCATTTCTTCCGATCGGAGACGCCCGGAAACGTCGTCGCTCACTCCATCTTCCCCAAGTCCGGCAACCAGCGCCACCGCCTTTTCTTCGGAGCTTCACAACTCGCCTCAGCCGTCGGATCTTAATCCAACGCCCAAGGTAAAGCCACGCGTCCTTTCTTTGAATCGTGCTGCAGTGATACCGATAGATCTCTACCGTTAGATGGCGATCGCGGCGGTTCGCCCGCCACGAGGCTAGTGAATAGTAAACTCTCGGGGTAATGGTAGCCGTCGGATCTCCATCGCACGTCTGAGGTAACGCCACGTTTTCTCCCGTAGATTCACGTTTAAATAATCATCGGTCGATCTCGGCCGTCGGATTTTAATCCAACCGCCCCCATTGCGCCGCGTAGGCTTGGTAGCAGTAAATTGTGTGGGTAACTAGCGCCGTTGATTCCATCCGATCGCGCCACGGCAAGGCCCACGAGGTGCGGTGAATAGTAAACCGCGGCGGGTAACCGTGAGCTGTATATTTCCAATCCTACCGCCACCGTAATGCCACGTAGCCGCGCGAGGGCAGCCATTGCCGTATACCGACCGTTGGATCTGAATCCAACCACGGAAAAATTGCGTACGCGTGGTTTGATGCTTGCGCGCCATGTGTTAGCTTTCGGTTGGACCGAGCACATTCACCGCCCACTTGTCGGTGTCTTGCGCGGGCGCTGACGGCAGCATGACGTCATCTGGGGCCCACGTGTCAGTGGCCGAGAGCGACGTGGCTGTCTCTGGTGCTGACACGTGTCGCCGAGAGGGATTTAACCGGATTTTCAGTAGGAAAATAAAAGGATTAATTCGGTTTTTTTTATTTAGATTTTTCCAAAACTTACAAATGCTATAACTTTTGCATTTTAACTCGGATTTGGGTGGTTCCAGTCCCTAAAAATTTGTAAAAATGTGAACTATTTATTAGTGAATTTTAATTTATTTTTAGAGTTGATCTTACTATCTGTATTGTGTATTTATTCTGTATTTGCTTGATACGAGTAGACTCCGAATTGCCGGTTACCGGGGAAGGATTTGAAGACCCGTCGCAGGTTTCGGATCAGGATCAGCTACTGTTCGAAGGCAAGTCATGCTTTGACCATATTGCCCCTAGACTTTAAAATGTATTTCCATTTAAGCTATGCATGCTATATTCATTAAGAAAATGACATTGATAAATCTTGGGTAGTTTAGATAATATCCTACCTTGTTAATACCACCTTGTAATATTAACTGTATGCCCTGCAATCCTTGTCAACTTAAGATATTAATTAGAGTTGGTTGCTATTATAAAGCCAACACGGGAGGCTAGACCGTGATTAGTTGCTTAGTATGCTTGTATGCGTGAAATGACTTTCAAATTTGCAAAAGAATATTGACTAAACAATTATGAAACGCATTTTAGAATAATGCGATGATGTCATGAGATAGAATTGGGGTAGCGGCCTGTGTGGTCTTACTCATACAATGACGTGGGCATTGGCATGTGTTGCATAAATGCAAAACCCAGGGTGGGAAATGATTTGGATCGGGGCAAGTGGCAAGAAGGCTTCGTGCCAGGTGGGCCTGTGTGGCAATGGGATGTATTGTGATGGTTAAGGCTGTGTGCCGTGAAATATAAAATGGATGTCTTGCCCGGGACAGTTAAGGACTTCACCTTGCGAGTCTTTGAACTGAGTATCTCATACAACCACTTGTCCGGAATGGGACGGAGCTAGTTTAGTAGGTTTCTAATATTTTTCCTTTGATACCTCGGGGCGACAGTTACACCAAAAATGTAACCGTATGGGGAGCGTACATCTTTGTCATGCTTGGTACCCATCCAATCAGATTTGCCTCGTTCTAAACTTTGGCTCTGGTGAGGGAAGTATTAGAAAGGAAATGCCGAGAGGTTCATCGTTAAGTGTTAGTCTCGAAAGACTTTGTTGCAATCAATCGCTCGTGTGGTGAGCGATCAGATCATGTGGGTAAAGTGTACTGACCTCTGCAGAGTGTGTGTGTTAAATCTATTGAATAGCGCGTCATGATATTGGACAATGCTCGGTGATTACAGTCAAGGGTTAGATTTTCACAAAATAAAAATGTGGAATGGGTGGCTGTGTGCCAAAAGCTGATGAATTAAACTAGGGCTGTGTGCCAAACTCTTGGAGAAGAATTGAGAAATTAACTATTAACAATATCGGTTTTACCGCTTTTAATCTAATAGGATTACCTGTTAAAAACAAATGCTGCTTTATGCAAAATCACCATTTAAGCCTTTCCTTTGGAATAAGCCTGTTAAAAACAAATGCTTCTTTATGCAAAATAACCATTTAAGCCTTTCCTTTAGAATAAGCCATGCATGTAGTAATAGAACTGCATTGTGCATGACTTGTTGAGTATGTTGTATACTCACCCTTGCATCGACAAAAACCTCGTAAGAAGAAGCGTGCGGTTTGGGAGGAGGAGTTCATCGAAGGCCGGAGAATTAGCCTCGTCGGTTGCTGTGGCTAGGGATGAAAACGGATAGTAATTCGGATATCAATTTTTTGGATTAAGTTGATAGAAACAAAATTAGGATATCAATGGATACGGATTAGGATATTTTTTCACCTTTTATTTATGGGAAGCAAATAATGCGTAATTTTTTATCTAATTTTATAATCTTATTTTTATAATAACTAAAGGGTCTCACTATTTAAAAATGCGAATTTGTTGAAATTTGCTTCCGCTATTGAACTTGTGCTACCTTGATACCTTGATATTATCGCCTGCATGGTGGATTATTGTAAGGTGACCATAAGGTCTTGTAACTCGTTTATATTCATGTTTGAAGTACTTTATTATTAATTCCTGCTGTATGATTGTGGTACTTCAACCTGTTATTCATATGTGTACTAGCGTGATACTGGACTAGTACAGAATACACAGAGGGTCCGGATTTGCAGATTCGGGTCCCGACACTTAACTAGCTAAAGAAAAGCTTGGCGAGCGACCAAGACACGTGGCCACTCGGCGAAAGCAAATCAGCGACTGTGTCCCGACCTTGGCCTACAGTCCACAAATCGACGACTAGGCCACGTGGTCCACCGAAGAGCAGCCGGGCGACCAGGCTACGTGGTCGTCTAGTGAACAGGGGGGCCCATTGGCAGTTATCCGCGCAGACAGGGCTAGAAGGCTTCCACCCAAAGTCTTCGCCAGGATCGCAACGTATCATGGTCATTTAATGCGCATAGGAGCCATTAAATGAGCATGGGAGCCATTGAATGTGCATGGAGCCGTTACGATGTGCCTAAAGAGCCATTAAATGGGCATGGCTCCCCGACGACATAATGACCTGTCCCCCCAATTGAGCCAGCTTCACCAACTCTCGTTCCATCCGCACCGCCCAGGCCAAGATAGGGAGACGCGTGTACAGGGCGTTTGTCACGCAGCATCCGAACCCCTTCCCTCGGGCAATCTAAAGACAAGCGGTGTCAGACAACGGCGAAGACAAAGAGGCTCAGAAGGACCGTAGCGATAGGACTCGACACAATCAATGTAATTAATGTAAAACCACTCCCTCCACTTGCCCTAGCCAGTCCCGGGAGTATATAAGGGAGCTAGTGTGCATGGGGTGAGGGAGATCGGTCAATCGATTAGTTCACAACAAAGAAGAGATCCCTAGCTCGGACGATCGAAAGATCGAACGAACTAAGAACCGGCGGTATACTAGAGTAACACGAGCTTGAGCAAGACGTAAGGGCTGTTACCCGCATTGGGGGCGAACCTGGGTAAATCCCTGTGTGTTCTTGAGTTTCCTGTCCTGCTCATCATGAGAAGAGAGTCGAGAGTGATGTGGCTGCGAAGACCCCCCTATCGAAACTCGATTAAACACTCGAACCAATACTGTCTGGCATAAACACGCCGACATTTCCGCACTCCAAGTTGCAGCCACAGCTTCCTTACTGAAGAATTGGGACAGGAATATACCTGGATCCATATGAATCGTCGAGCAGGAAGCCATGACATGGGAGCATGGCTTATGTAATAGGCGAGGTTTGTTGTAGGTGCAGACACAAATTTGCTTGTGTAGGATGCATTCGTGAGCAACCTTTCACTAGTTCATCCCATGACCGGCCTTCTCTTTGCACAGCACCTCGAATCAAAGCTCCCTCGTGCCCATCTTTGTTGCTGCGTGCATCTCCCCCTTCTTGCCTTTCTCCTCCATGTATGTAGAAATCATCTCTGAGTACTTCACAACAGGATCGTTCATGTGTGCAAACGCCTTTGCATGGCGATCGACAAAGTATTTTGTGATGCCACGAAAAACACCCTCCACTATATCAACCAAGGGAAGAGGTCTCAACCCTCGTATCACCCAATTGTAAACCTTCGTAAGATTTGTTGTCATGACCCCATACCTCGCATCATCGATGTCGTAAAGCAGAGCCTATTTCTCCCTAGGCTCATACTCTATCCATTTGGAGAAGCATTTTATAGCCCTTCCATTCCTTCGAACAAGCTAGGAAGGGTTAGTGGGTAACTCTTCCAGCGCGACTAGGGCCTCACCTATGGCCGGGTCTACCCTCTTCACTGCCTCCGCTATGTACCTCGATGTCAGCTCGTCCAACTTCTTCCAGAGTGCATCGAACTTCCTTTGCTGGTTGTGGTTGCACAACCTCTTAAAAAGTTTTGTTAGCTCCTTGTTCCTGAACTGCTTGTAGAAGTTGGCACCCATATGGCGCTTACACTACCTACTACGTAGATCAGGCTATGGATGAGTCTCGTCTACACCTTGCTACAACTGAATGATTGCCCTCAAAAGCCCGGGATGCTGATCGTGTATGGCACACACTCCAGGCTACTAATCAATGACACTGACTTTGACATTTCATAGGAACTAGTGCCAACTATTTGTGTTCTCACCATCCATGAATGCGAGTGCTACGGGAAGAACCTGATTGTTGCCGTCCACTCTTATAGCAGTCAATATCTGCCCTTTGTATTTACTAGTTAGAAATGTCCAGTCCACACATAACAAAGGATGACAATGCTTAAATGCGTTGATGCATGCACCGAAAGCACAGAATGCTCGCTTCAAAACCATCTTCCCATAGAAGTGCTACGAAGGATGCTCACAAATGTCCACATAAGTTCCAATATATCTGCCCTTTATCACTTGAAGCAAACCTGGCAAGTTCTGATAGGAATCTTCGTATGTACCGAACCTTATTTCCAATGCCTTCTGCTTTGCTCTCCATGCCTTCACGTAGCTTATGGTGTATTGTAACCTCTGCTCTATTACGAGTATTATGGCATGTGGGTCCAAATTCAGGTTGCTCACAATCTCCCCGTACATTGCATTGGCAACAAAGCCTAATGATATGTTTTGGTGGGACTGCATGGACTCTATTAGCTCGCATGTGTTTGGGACAACTATAGAACACCTCCAAATGGTGTCCCACTTAGGCTGGTATGCATGGACATGCTACAGGCAACCCTCCATCTGCATCTGACATACTACACCCGTTGATCGGACTTTGCAACCTTGAAGGTTCTACGCAGCGACATTGCCCATGCTGATTACTGCTTCCCAAATCTCAATCTTGTTCTTGTAAATCGCACCTCGCCTCACCTCATTCTGATCATACTCCCAAGTGAAGTGTTCACCATTGTTGACCACCAGCCTATCAAACTGACACTCATCTCACTCCATAAGGAATGGCTCTTCATCGTCTTCATCATTACCTAAAGCTTCGTTGTCTTAGCTCTCCGTGTCCATCGCTTGCACGACCGATTCAATGTTTTCTCCTTCATTTGCCACACCCATTGCTTCCTGAACCTCTGTCATTGCAACATCAGCTCCGTCACCTTGCACTCCGTGCTGCCCCGAACCTACATCCTCCCTTACTAAGCCTTCTTTACTTCTGCTGCTCTCCCCAACTTCCTCCGGTTCTTCACCAACAAACTCCTACTGCGTTGCATGGTCGGTATTGGTCATATCAAATGTTTGTGCCAACAACACTAATGGTTATCCTTTCTCAATTACAATTCTTACATACGAACTCCAAGATTTCGGTCCCATCAGTTCCACTAGCTCTCAGTACGTGCAATCCATTCTCCCCTCAGTTCCACTAGCTCCCAGTACATGCAATCCATTCTCTAGCAACCTACTCCGTGCAACTTCAGATCATGCAATTCACGATCCAAAGAGAACATGTGATACAACCATCTCATAATTGTGCTCCATGAACGCTCTCCTACACGTGATAGGCTAGCCGCGACATTTGCAAAATGATTTAGATCTATCCCTTCAATACTCATGTGCGGAACCCCTTCTCCATAGTATATTTTAAATTTCTCACGTTTATCCATACCTGTCAAGTATTTCATCAAATTCTTAACATATGCACAATTTAACGCTACATTGCAAGACTAATTAAGTACACACCTAATTACTATGGTCGATAGTTCGAACATATAAAAACCTACTGATATTGCACAGAACTATTTGCTAATAAATCTAATTAAATTGTTACCTAAGTCATCTAATCAAGCAACTATTATTACTCTACATGCCTAATTAAATTGGTCTCTAACTCATCTAATCAAACAACTATTATTACTCTATTTAATCTGATCACTGCATCGTATATTTAAAATTTAAATACAAATATAAAAAATATTATCCACTAAACAAAGATTTTTCCTCTTTTTCCCCTCCTCTTTCTTCCTCCTTCCTCCTGTCCCTCTTTGTCCTTCTCTTCTCCCTCCTCCCTCTTTTCTTCCCCCCTTTCTTCTTTCTTCTCCTCCCCATCTTCTCCCTTCTCTGATTTCTAGCTTGGGCGGCTCAGGCGACAGAGCGGCCACGCGCTGCATTATATGGGTCGCTCTGTTGCTATTTCAAATGGCGACAGAGGCGACCGTTCGTTTCTGTTGCCAATTCAAATAGCTTTGTTGCTATTTTAAATGGTGATATAGAGTATGTTGCTATTTTAAATGGAGACAAGACTCTGTCACTAAATGAAACGGCGACAGGTATGTAGTTTTGTAATTCTTCTTTTTAACGTATTATTTTCATAAATTTTGATTAAAATAATTTGAGAGGTGCTTTCATGCTTTTCTTTTTAACTGTTACATAAATATTAAAGTATAAATAAAATGTAGATAGTGATTAGTTATCCTGATTTATTTTAAGATTTATATAACTTCTATTAGGAAGATAAGTATGGAAGCATTGCTCAAATAATATTATTTAAAAAAATTCCTCCTCCGAGCTCACGAGCAACCGAAGCGAGGCTTTCTTCTCCCCGCAGCAACACAGCGCAGCACAACGAACCCCAAAAGGGAGGAGTACAAGGGGGAACAGCGAGAGGAGCGCGCGCCTGCGCGGTGTTGGCGGACGAGGAGGAGGCGAAACCCTAGAATTCCCATTCCGTTGCGGTGGGGGCCGCTCGGGCTGCGCCGGATCTGCCTCTGGGATCGCGCCTGCAGGCGGGGAGATCGGGGGCCGGCGAGGCTGGTGAGTTGGGTTCCGGGCGGATTGGGACCGCCGATTCGTGCGGCGGGTGGTGGAATGTGGGTGGGTGGAGTGGCGATTTGAACTGCCGCTTTTTTGTTTTATTGGTTTGGAATCGTTGGGTTGCGATGGCGTTGTTGATTTGGTTCTTGATTTTGGTTTTGTGGGGCGTGGGTTTGGGTGGTTTGGTGGGTTGGAGGTGGAATGCGGGGGCCTGGGAGTAAGATTTATCCGAAATTTGTGGCCTTTTGATGAATTTATTTGGTTGGTTTTCGTTGATTCTACTAGCGTCTTAGTTCCAATTCGGTGGTTTTACCTGTGAAATGCAGCAAAGCTTAAGCCAACCTTTTTCCCGTAACTCTTGCTTCCGTGGTTCTTGAGCTCAATTCGCCGGAGTCTGTGCTGACAACATCTCCGGCAACTACTCTTCTGTGTAGTTTGGACCTGTTTGTTGATGTTCTTTCGGGGAAGGGAGTAGAATTGAGCTTCCGTTTTGTGTGTTTTTTGCTCTTCGGATGCGGTTTTCATTTTTTTTGTTGGCTCAGTTTGCCATCGTTCTCTCGCGTCTCGTTTTTTCTTTCTACTCGTTTTCTATCTAGTTCTTTTGGTCTTCCTGGACAGTTTGTAATGTTGGGAGCTATGTTTTGCGCCATGGCTCATGCGATTTTATGTTTTGGGTGATGTAGTGGTGTTAGAAGGTTGAATTTAGATTTAATTTTGCTGTTTGATTCATCGTTTAGTCTGAATTTGACTAAATTTTGGTTGTGCCGTTTGACTCTAATGTGGTACAGCACAGGTGCAAGCCATGAAATGTATGGACAAAGAGTAAAATTTGGAACTTTGTGTGCTGCGTCGTGGAATTAGATGTGTGCTGCTTTGAGAAAGAAGTAATTAGATTGATTGGTGCATGCTTTTTTAAGACTTATCTGAAATGTTTTCGTTTGTGATGCTTTTTCTAGTTGTGTAGGTTTTATGGTTTGTTGATTCATTACATGAAAAAAGTTGTGCTGTGGATTGTAGATTAGCGAAGTTAAGTGGAAATTTTCTGGCGCTGTTTGGGTTGTTTGCCTTCCTATCTAGTTTATTTTCGAGGAACTCCTCTCATTTGTCGCTGTTGGGCGGATGATTTCATCCAGAGATGTGACGGATTGGGCAATTTGGGTACTAGAGTGGGGGAAACAACGGTAGCTTCAACTTTTTGGGTGCTTTTCGTTACTTTTTTGTTGTCTCATTCTTTTTGATCACTTTCTATGGAAGTAATCAGTGGCATAAGCTTTGTTGGTTTAAGTGGGTGGATAATTTCATTTGGCAGTTTGATGGGTTGGTTATTTTGGGCAATTCATGATGAATTCGATATGTTCTTTTTTTTTCTTTTTTTTTTCTTTGCCCCTTGTCGTGTGCTATCATTTTTTCTTAGCTCTCATTGTTACCATAAGCTTTTTCCTTTTGTTTTGGTGCATATTTGGTTTGCCTAGTTAGCTAGTTCTTTAATAACACTATCATATATTGCAGGTCGTGATATATGATCCACTTGTTAAATTATTCTGGACGTATTATGATTTCAGTCTGATGTCTCAGAAAGGAGCATAGCAGCACTTAGAGAGATTAAGAGGCCATAAAAGATGCCACCCTCACCCTCACCAAGGAGATCTCCTTCAAGGGAGATTTTTCACAAGAGGGTCAACAGTTTCGGGAATGCATTGCCTGCTAAACCAAAGGACGATGAACTCGCTTTGTTCGCTGATATCCAGAAAACTGAGTTCTTACTAGAACCATCGGAGGATTTTGATGAATCAATCTGTAATGCTTATAAATATCCTTCTCCTCCTTATACAATGCTGGCGTTTTTTTTTGTGATCCTACCCTCCTCTTAAAATTGAGGTGCCATTGCTACTTACTGATACTTATTTTTAATTTTTTGATCCTTGTGTATCAGCAAAATTGATCTATTTTCCGGATGTCAACCTTGATATCAGCATCCGAGAATGCCATGATTTGCTTAATGTGGATGGTGATAAAAATGATTATGAATGGTATGCACACTCAATAACACATGTTGTTGTTTTTGTTTCAATTAATGTAGTTGATGTAGCCTTGTGTTAGTTATCAACATCTCCTATGTACTTCTGCTGTTTATCTTACTTACATCCTGTTTTGTAATAAAATAACTTTGTTTATTATGGATTGTGGAGTTTTTGTTTCCTGTAGTTGTTAACTTGTTATACTTGGCTTGCCCTGTTGGTAGGGCTGGAAAAACCCATAGTTGCATGGATGTGTAAAAGGACACAGTACACAATATGATTGAGTCACAGTGATGCGGCATTTTCCTAAAATCTAAACACATGTGTATATATCTCTTAGAGCCTTTTGTTATTTTGTATATCTATATTATTCACCAATATTAACTAACAAAAACAACTGGTTGTTTATAGCAAATAGGATAAGTTTTGGTCATACCTTTGTCTCATCTTGACTGGTGAGCAGGAGGGTCAACTGCTACTTGGAGGTGCTAAGGGTGAGGTCAGGGACAGTGTTTGGTCTTGTATGTGTTTTGGGCTGGATATGTCCCATAACATGTTGAGCCATGCTAGATTAATTTCTTGTGTAAATTTCATGCACTGTAGTATTATCCCTCATGACCATTATGGCAGTGCGATCACCATTCACTATGTCATTATTATCAGTGCAATGATCATGATCCATGGCCTTAGTTGGGTAGTGTGGGTCAAATGCCAGGTCTGTTCTAAGAAAACTGCTAATGATATAATGCTACATGTAGTTCTGTTTGAGCCCTATGTTACATGTGAAAACTGAGGAGAATAGGGCCAGCCTGTAAATATTTGCTGATTTAATTATCAATTATTAACCATTCTTGATGAATATTTCAATGAAGAAATTGGTGTAATTAATACTGTTCTTTCTTGGCATGCAGTGACTTCATATGGGTTATTGAAATATCCCTTCTAAACATTATATTCGATGTTTTTGGTTGTAGAAGTAATAGCTTAAGGCATAGATGATGGTCATTGTTTGCTGCAATAGTAAGGTAGAATGTTGCAAAATGCCCACATTAGGAAATAATAATAGCTTGCATGTTTGAAGGATATTAAGAAATAAGAATGACCTATTTATATACTGCTTTGGATGGGTAACTACAACTCTAGATTACTAGTTACTCTTGTTATTGGACGATCATTTCTCAGAATTGTAGGTTTGACTTTAACGCGGTTCCTTACACAAATTTTATTTAATTGGTACATTTTTGGCTCTGTTCGTACCGCTGAAGGCTGTTGACTTGACCGCGCTCTATCTTTTCAATTAACAGGTTGTTGACTCCTCCCGAGACTCCACTTTTCCGTTCATTGGATGATGAAGAAGAACAGTCTATTGGTCAGGCTTCTAGGGGCAGAGCTCAGAGTAAGCCTATACAAATTTCGAGGTCATCCACGGTGTGTGCTTATGTCCAGCATAGTTTCTACCCTGGAATTCTAAATTTCAGATGGCAACAATTACCTATTAATTTTATTATGTTTTATTCATACACAGATGGATAGTACCCAAAGGTCTAGTAGAAGCAACGCAAGCCCAAGTAGGCTTAGCCTGTCACCACGCTCTATGGCGAGGACAAGACCGTCTAGTTCAGCTTCTTGCTCTAGCCCACCACTTCGTCTGAAATCACCAATGCCATCACAGAGACCTTCAACTCCTCCAGCTTCTAAGACATTAACAGCTCCACGAAGGTCTCCAAGTCCTGCCTCAAGGAGGATGAGTACTGGTTCAAGTGGCCCAACATTGAATGGAACAAGGGGAGCTTCGCCAGTTAAAGTTAATCGCAGATCTTCTCCAAAACTTCAAGGATGGCAGTCCAATGTTCCTGGCTTCTCTTATGATGCACCTCCAAACCTTCGTACATCTCTACCAGATCATCCGGTATCCCGTTCAAGGGGTGGATCCCCTTCATCTTTCAGTGGACTGGACATGGGTTCGAGAGGTAGAAAACAATCAATGTCTCCTACTCCTAGAAGAGCCAGTTCATCCCACAGTATTGAACGAGATCGATTGAGCTCGTACAGCAAAGCTTCTGCAACATCTTCTGGTGAAGATGATCTGGACTCTATGCAGTCTGTACCAATTGGCTATTCCAGCAGCCCAGCTGTAAAAAAGAGCTTGTCAGTGATGAAGACCAGAACTATTGCTTCATCAAAGAAGCTGTCCAAAAGTTTCTCCCCTAGTTCTGGACCAAAGCGGTCATTTGATTCTGCAGTTTGGTTGATGGTAAGTGTTGTCCTGTTTTCCTGTTATGATGATGGATTATTCATTAGTTCCACTTGAGTTACATGATACTATTATAGTACTGTCCTCAGTATCCAATTGGTAATTCATTTTAAAAAATTGCATATTTGACAATCTATTCGTGCAATTACTCTGGTTTTAGTCACTCTTGCTTTGTTGGCCATCATAGTTTCCCATTGCAGTAACCCAGCAATTCATGCAAATTCTTTTTGCTATTCTTCCGCAAGAAAACCAATATGGTTACATCACCTGTATTGAGCGGCCAAAATGTTTCGGATGAATGACATCGTGAATTACAGTCACGGAGTAGCTTAAAAAGAAAACTTTTGTACACCCTAAATATTTGGTTGGACAATGGGCCTTAGTGACTAAGTTCTTTTGCTTGATATTTTAGTACCAACTTACTCAAATCATGAAATATTTATTCATTTCCTCAGATCCTGTATGACATAGTAAATTGTTTTCTAATCATTTTTTCACTAAATATAGCTTCCCTGAAAAAATATTTACGTGTTTCATACTTTTATTTACATGATGCAGCCCGTTTCCTTTTACTGCAATTTGAGACGTTATTCTTGTCTAGTGTGTTCTAGGTTTTGCTCAAATTGCAACTAAGACGAGAAATGTGATCTTCCTTTTTTAGGATCATCGCAAAGCTCCTCAAGATATGTTCCGGCCACTACTATCAAGTGTCCCTGCCACCACATTTGGTGCTGGCAGAGCAAATAATGTGCACAGGCCTACGTTCTCACACAATTCCTCTATGACAACTAGCAGTAATGCAAGCTCTGAGCATGGTGCTACTTTTGGGCCTTATATGGATAGCGACCAAGAACAACATGATCTGATTGGTGAATGGGAAGCAGATGATGGCTGTCGAGTTCATGAGGACATATTTATGTTTGATAAATTGGATGAGCTGAATGAAGAAACCAGTTATGAGAAGAGTGCAAAATATGTAAAAAATGACAGACTGGACTTTGGCATGGAACGAAGTGGGACAACTAATCAGGCTTCATACGTTGGTGCAAAAAGTTCTCAGGTTGGATATGGTGATTTGGCTGCTTGCACTAGCTGTGGAAAGTTTCCCAATGTGATGGATTTTGATGGAAAAGGTGACTATTGTGAAGAATGTGCTTCGAAGGTTGGAAATTTTTATGCATACCCTATGGTACAGAATTTAGAAGATGCACATCAACAGGATGATAAAATACCAAACTCTAAACCTTGCATTGCATACGAACATCCTATAGCCCCAGATTGTGTAGAGTCTGTAGACTACAGTAAAGAAGCATCTCTTGATCATCAGCTAGTGAACAATGAACCTCTAGCTGATTGCATGAGGAAGTGTCCTCCAATTCAGTCGATGGTGGACACAGATGAGGAAATGCTGCTGGGGCTGGAGGTAGTGAATCATGCAGAAAATATGAGGCCACATCATGTATCTGATTCCTTACTAGGACATAACAGCGATATTGCATTTAATCAATCTAGTGTAAGTGATCATCAACAAACAGGACCAACATTAGTGGAGGACGACCATTCCGGGGACAAAATGGACGACTGCCATCATGGATTACCACAATGCTTTCCCAAGTCAGACTTCCAACGTAATGAAGCTGTAACTGCATCTGGTGATAATTCCCATCAACTGGGATCAACTGTATATACAAGCCCTAATGTTGAAAATACTGAGGGCACTGGGATATCAATACTCTTACTCCAGAAGTCAAGCAGCAACAAATGGCCAGTCGTGGAAGGGAGGGCCCTGACTGCTACAAATATTCTTTGTTCGGAACCCTATTATACAAGAGATAGTGCCAATACGATGAAGCGTAGCTTTGGACAGGACAGCTCTTCAGGTGCTACTTCCATTGATCTAGGGTCTTCAAGGCAATCAGACGGACGCTTTGAGTGCCTTAGGAGTGGTAAAAGGGAAGACTTTGAGAAGGCTCAACTAAGCAGTACCATGAGTCACCAAAGCATAGCTTCAGTGTCAGATATGTCAATTAGTGGTTCTTCATCTTCACTTTGCCTTCAGAGTAATGCAATTGGAGACACTTGTTTGCCAATTGACACTTCGGAAAGCAGTGCTTCAAGAACAGTGGTCTGTACTGAAGAACATGATGGCTCTTGTAAGGATGCTTCATCAACTGTTATGGAGCGTTCATCTGCTGTTCAGCCTATTGTCAATGATGACATCCTTGTTGACTTGAACTCCTCGAGGTTTGATAGGTTGAGTGAAGCAGAAGGAGATGTAAAAATTCAGAACTATAATATGGGCAGGATGGCTGACAATGATCATTTGAGCACTAGTATGTGTTTGTCGGATACCAAAATGCCAAGTAATGTCCGAGAGTCTTCAGCTGCTGAGGAAACTTGCATGCCAAAAACTGTAGAAGATACATCCACCATCACTCAGTGCTATTTAATTGGCATTCCAGAATATCCAAGTGATGAGAACATCTTTGATAATCTTCCGATGCAGTCTGAAGCAGTACAGGCCTCAACTGAGGAAAACAAGTTGGACGATTATTGTGTGTCTGCCATCTCCGAGGAGGATGTGTTGGTTTCTGGAACAGAGACTAGCATAATGGAACTTCCTAATGATGGTATGAATTTACAATATTCTACTTTTCATATTAAATTGTCCACTTTAAAAATTTTACTTTTCTCAATATTCATGTTTATCCATTACTTGCGTCAATTGTGCTTTGCCCCTCTATGTTACGGTCTTATCATATTTTGGTGGTACTAAAGTAGCTGATACTATATATTTGAGAACTTCTTTTAGGAGATGATTTACTCTTTAAATCCAAAGAAAAAAACTATGGAAGCAAATCTGGGCTTAAGTAAACAATTAATTCATGTAGTTGATGTTAATTACCTTGGGCAACAAGCGATTGATAGGAACACTTCACAAAAATATTATTAACTTACGTGTGAAATTTACAAGAGGGAGGGAATTTAGGGCCCATGGCAAGGATGAGTAAATTACATGGTGGGTCATTGAACTTGTGCAGGTAGTTCATGTAGATCACGGTACATAGAAAATGCACATTTAGGTCACTAAAGTGCATTAAGAGTGTCATGCTAGGTTCAAACTGTTGGGACCTGGAATTTGCATTCCGACCCCTATGTGTATACTGTGCTAGTCCCACGATCAATAACTAGCACACACATCCAACATTCACATATCACATCCATACACGAGAGGAAAGACATAGTAGCATATAATAGTAAATATCCAAAGTTACATGACTTGTTTTGCAACAAACCAACCGGTCAAATAGTTCACATGGTAATAGATCATAGCAGAAGCAAAATATGAGGCAACAAAACCCAACTAGTATGTCTCAGCCCATCCACAGGCAACTGATTAGGGTAGGATATTTAGAAATAGGCAATGTTCAAAAAAGCTCTAGGCGGTGGGCGGGCGGAGGGCCACTGCCTAGCGCCTAGCCCACCTAGGCGGCGCTTAGGTGGAAATCGCAAAATGGCAGGTTACAGCGAAACAAAAAAGTGAAAGACACATGAAAATAGAATATAGTCACAAAACATAGTCCCACACATCCCAAAAGCATCCACTTAGTATTTTTTCTCTTGCATTCAGTCCAATCTCGGTTGCTATATTACTCAACTTGGCTACAGTTGCATCAGTTTGGCACTTGCCTCTTAGTATTAGTTCGAGTGCTCGACAGACCACAGACGATAGCGAACAAAAATGGAAAAAGCCGAGCGCTAGACCGATGAACCGAGGCGAAGGTCTGCGCAAGGCCGACGAGAGGAAGAACTTGAGGGTCAAGGGCTGAGGCGACCTCAAGGGAGGCGACCTCGAGGCGGGAGGCGGCGACGACCTCGACGCCAAGCATGGAAGGATCTCAGGCACTAGTGGTGCGGAAGGTGGGGAAGAGCTTGGGGAAGACTAGATCTGGGAGGTAGGGAGGAGCTCGGGCGCTAGTGGCAGGGAAAATGATCTCCGGCAGTGATGGGGAGGAGCTCGCACCTGACGGCGGAGGAGGATTGACGCTCGCACCATATCAGGCCAGTAACCCTAGCATTCCTCTCTCCCCCACCCGTTTCCTCTCTTATCCCACCCGTTTCGTCGAGCTCCGCCTTTTCTCCTCCTTCCTCCGCTTTTTCGCCGCCGACCTCCACCTACTCCCGCCTGCACGCCCGCCTAGCTTCGCCGACCACCGCCTTGGCGGCCCCTCCGCCTAGGGCACGATTTCATGCCTAGGCGAGGCGGAGGCCGGCTCGCTGAGCGCCTAGGCGCTGCCTAGGCGACGCTTTTTGGAACATTGGAAGTAGGTGTCATTGTCACCAAAACCCGCGGTGTAAAAGTAACAGTACGATAGGTCGTCTTCTTCATCCACTGAATAAGTTCAAGCAACGGTGAGTATGAAAATTGTACTCCGCAAGACTTCTACACAAATATTATATAGTATGCAAGAATATTATATAGTATAAAAGACTATGTCAAAGGAATGACTACCCTACCAGGTTTTCAGTTTGAATAAAGCAAGCTTTAGTATAAGTAATCATAAATAGGTAGGTGGCTTGCTACCTTAAACATTTAAAATCTCAGCAAAATCCTTTTACTGATCAACTGTGCATAGACTCCCGATCCACACGCTTTCCAACCAATTTTCCAAAAACATAAAACTGCTTATTATGGATATAACCAAGTGATGTCTATGATCGGGGACCCAGTTATTCGAATAGATTACACTCTGTAGAGGTACAACTTTATCCACACGATATAAACATCCCATCATGTCAAACATGCTATGGGATACCGAAGGTATCCATTTGAGAGTTCCATGATAGCTTTTACATTGACGGTTATAGCAATCGCGACTCTATGATCTGCATGTCAAGGTGTGGAGCACCCTCCAACCTTAATAGTTCATAGTTATGTTGGTAAGCTTTACGTGCCTCACGAAAGCCCTTACGAACATAGACGTCCTATACCATGCCCTCATTGGCCCAATTTCCACCTATCAATTATAACCTGCGGCCAAATTGCTAGAAGACAACAACTTATTATGCTAGGGTCTTCCCATAAAGGCACATGTGGTTGTACGAAAATGCTTGGGTCTATTGCACAATGGATTGGTCCTTGGCAACCTAGGCAAGATTGCCACATTTGTTGTGTGCAACTACACCGTTCCCAACCACTCGCCTAAGTCTAAAACATGTTTTCCAATTTTGTTTGTACCCAAAATATTAGAGGTACGTCCTCTAGACCATAGCACAAGTATTTCTCATCTTTGAACATTTTGACCATTTAACCCTATTTGTCTAATATCAATATAATCATGGCTAAGCATCTAATGATCATTGTTATTCTATGTTTCCACAATTAATATTTATGAACTCAGGGTCTTGCTTAGGTTTGTTGATGGCGGTTTTCGAGATGTCGGTATCCACATGCGATACGTTAGATAACACAAATGAGAGCCAAAAGAATGCATACAGAAACTAAATTCATTTTTTTTGCAGATTAAGAAAGCATGATTTTAGAAAAATTTAGAAATTGGTTTTACTAAATTTAGAGATTGTATGCAAAAGTTATAAGTACTTGAATCTAGCTAAGCTGAGAAAATCCTGGAAAAAGAAAAATGAAGAGAGGGATGATGTCAAAGGCGTATTTTCTTGGATTATGTTTTTCAACTGAGTGCATATTTTTTGTAAGGTTGAAAGCGTATTTTACATTAAAGGAATGGATTTTTCTTTCAAAGAGACTGACAGGTGGGCCTTACATGTCAGATTTTTATTATTTTTCGCTGAGAATGACAGGTCGGCCCTCATGTTAGTAACACATATTTAAATACCAGTTTGGGTTACAAAATGGTTTACTTATTCTAACCAGGCCCACACGTCATTGACTTATTACACTTAACTGGGCTTAGCTAACTTAACTAATGTCATTAACACTAACTACTAGGCCCACTTGACAGAGAGAACGAAGGGAACAAGGATGCCAGGATGAAGCTTTGGGCAGCAGCAACGATTGAAATGGCGCACAAAGTCGGTGGTGTGACGGTGAGAGGCATTGAATGCTTTTGGGTCGACGGGTAGCTAAACGAAAGAGAGTAGCACAGGTTGGTCAGGTCATCATGTTGGCTAGTGGACCAATGGTGATAAGCACAGCACAAGGACCAATGGTTGTTAGAGTAGTGGCGAAGGCGACTTCGGTTTCAATGCTACTCTTTAAAATCTAACTAGTGCCTTAGTATCTAGGGACTACTAGGAGCTCACCAGGTGGTCTGGTGGTGATAGGACGGGTTTGGAGAGGCTGGTAGGCAGTGACCAACAGTGGTGGCAAAGGGAAACATGTTGGTAGCAAACTTGATGGAAGAAGCTGTAAGGGGACTTGTGTAAGCTTGCATGCATGCTAAAGGGCCTGTGTGGGTGGGTGGTACCGAAATAAAAGTCGCTTTTGATTTATGGTCAGAAGCAATTGTAGTGATACAACAGGTCTTTTCTTGTTATGCTGTTTGGCAAATTGGCTGCTGCAGTTGTAGCTTTTAGGAGGTAACCAAAACGAGAGGCAATAACCTAGCGAAACACAATGGTGGACGAGTGAGGAGGTGACGTGGAGATAGTGAGACAGGACGACGGAGGTTGGGGAGGTGGAGTGAGCGAGATGAGAGGCTATTGTCAAGCGAACACCGAAAAGCTCCTTCCCAATGGCCGCAGCTTTTGGGGATGCTTCATTGTGGCTTAGCTTCCCAACCGCTTGGTAGCTTATGTTTGGGGAGCTTTTGGCCCAAAGTCAAGCATAGCCCCCCCAAAAAAAAACAGGCCCAAAGATGGCTCTTGATGCAAGGAATTGACAAGGGACTTACCAGACTAGCAGAATCGGCAGTAATGGGCATGTGGCGGAAAACAGGGGAAAAGCGTAGTGTAACACCCTAGCACTTCACGTGCCCCGAATGTCGCTTCATCATACTTTTTCACTAACTTTTAAACATCTTGAAATAGAAATTTCAGCAACAACATTTCCTCTCTTTTATTAGCTAAACACAAACTACACAATAATCACATGAAATGACGATGTAATTAATAACAATGACTGAAACAAGGACAACAATAAACTTGGAACCATGCACCCAAGAACACCCAAGTCCACACGCTTGGGAACACCTAGAATACATGTATCTGGAAAAGAAACTTACCTTTTATTGACCTTAGATGAAGCCACCAAACAGAGAACAAAACCAAGATATAAACAAATGCCATAATTAATTAATCAAATCTGACTAAGTTCACACGAGACTAATTCCACTAAATTATTCCAAGAATAAAACTATCTATATTATTTACCGTTCGATGCTATGAATCACCGATTCTTCGCAAAACTGCCTTATCGGTATTGGATACTTATCTGATATGGCGATCCTCCGCTATCCTTCCTGATATGGTAATTGGGAAGGATTTGTGAAATTCAGCATTTAAAATTAATAAATATAATCCTGATCCTTCTCCGATATTTCCAAGGCAAAAAAACACAAAGCTAAGCCCAATCCAAACCATTTCTCCTTAACCCTAAAATCTCTCTCCTTTCACCCAGTCATCTCTCCTACCGTTGACTCCTAAAATTCCTAAACCCAGCAGCATTGCCCTCCAACCAGCCGACTGACGATTGCTACTAGCCGCCACCTCCCCTCCAGCCTCCACTAGCCTACGTGCCGCCACCGCCACCTCCTTTTGCAATCTCGCCGCTGTCACCTCCCCTTCCTTCTCCTACAGTCTCACCGCCGCCACCACTCCACCTAGCTTGTTGGCCGCCGTCTTCTCCTCTGTAATCTCGCTACCGCCACCTCCTTCTAAAAGCCATCGTCACCTGCTCTCCCTTCTTCTACCGCCAACCTGCCACCTAGCCTACTAACCATTGTTGTTGTCGTCTTCCCCCTCTACAATCTTGCCATCACCTTCTTCCTCCGTTGTCACTTTCACCCTCTTACATTTTTTTTTATTTTTAAACACATACTCGTTGTATTGTTGAATTCTTGTTTTTGAGAAATTGCATATCACCATACTAGTATCGTTGTACTAGTATCATGTATCGGTGATACATAGGTTCCATGAATGTGACAAATGCTAAATATTATGTAAATTGATGGTTTAATGGCATGTGATGTCGCTGTGCTACTTTCCTTCCATGCATGCTGGCTTCATCATATCTAAAACATTAACAAACAAGCGTGAATCCAAGACTTAGCAAAGTACATTATAGACTGATAACATCACATGTAAATAAATTCATCAAATCAATTTCCTTTTCTTTCATTCATGCGATACATTCATTCTACATGCTCATATGAATATCACATAACTTGTACCAGCTTAGCTGAGTGCATACCCATCAATGTCACACCCACTCATTCCCTTCTTGTGGAGGGGGCTACTGCAATATGTCTTTCATGCCCACACAAAGTAGGTCTTAAGAGGGCCACACAAGTCACCTCTTATCTACGTGATACATAAAATGCCAACGCAAGTTATGGTATTCATTTTCCTTTCATCATCATTTAGCAAGATCATGAGCATAAACAATGTCAATAATTGATAATAACCATATAAAGCAAATGTATCAATTATCAATTTAAACAACAATTCATCTTAAATAAATCATCATTCTACTATGCACTTGTCTTTTTATCCATGGAGGATGGAATGGCGTGAGGTTGAAGCCAAATACGAAATCACACTTCTTAGAGTAGGTTAATCCATCTCAAAACCATGCAACAACTGTACAAGCATCAAACACAACAACATCATACCTATGCATAACCCTAGACTTAACTTTCTCCCTCATTGGACAGTTTGCCCATTGCTATTCTGGTGGTCGAAGGCCATAACTCGTAGCTCAGAAGCCCAAACACAGCAAACCATATGTTCTATTGAAACTATAGATGATTATCTATAATTTTCTAGTTATCTATATTTTTCAATTAATTCATCTAACCCCTCGTTTCCAACATCGAAGGCCAATATGGTTTTTTACTAGATAACAGACTTCACAATTTCATATCTATTTTTATACAACACCAAACATAGTAAACCATAACATCACTGGAATCTACAAAAAATTTCTAGCTTTCTCTAGTTATGGAAATAATTTAATTCGGCCATTAATGGCTAATCAGCAGATTACCATGACTACTCTCAGTAACGATTGGTTTCTGGATAGCAAGTTTCAACATGTTACAACTTTCAAACCACTTAACCAAATTTTATGTTCTTGTACTCTAATTAAACTTTAGCCAGAAATCTACATTTTTCACAACTTTCACAAGCCATGAAACTGGCCATAGGTACACCAAAACATGATCTGAAGACAAATCGTTGTTGACCGGATACCGAATTCACCTAAAACCAATCCAAGTCCTCTAAAAACCGCATATTTCGATGAAACGACCATAACATTGCTCCACTATAGCACCAATATATCCAAGGCCAATCTATGTACAGTTTATACTTGAGACCCGAAGATTTGCCAGAACTGTTGGTGTTAGACTATCTCCAGCGGCATCCCTTCAGCCTTCAAATCCCTTTGCAGACAAATCCTAAGCACTCCAACGAATTCCCTTTACGGTTCCCTTCGGAAGGGATTTGGAGTGAGAATCTCTTTAGAAAAGGATTCTCTCTCCAATCCCTATACAAAACTTTTCGAGAGGATGTTGCTAGAGATGATAGGAATTAAGAGAATGAATATAGGGAAGAGAATGAGGGAAGAGAAGGGAATGAAGGGAAATTGCTGGAGATAGTCTTAGTAATCCTCCTTGATCCCCTCGCATTCCTCTCCTTCATGCTTTCCGAAACTCCCGCACCACATCCTCCAAGATCCTCGTCACCAGCACATGGTGACGCGAACGGATTTCAAATCGAATGTATGGATTGATAGGGAACACGAAAGGACGAAGAGAATCGCCAGGGCGCGGCTAGAGTGAGGCCGGTGCGACGCACACGCGATCAAAGCGTGACACGGGCACGACCAGCTTGGCTGGTGGTGTCGTGGACCTCAGCAGCAGTGATAGTGATGTCAAGGTGGCGCTTGGCGGCCGGGTGGTTGATAGTTGGCGATGCATGGGGTGGCTGCAGCGTGGCGCAGGCGCGGGGCACAAGCGCGGCGTGGCCATAGCCACGGGCGGCGCAGGAGTGGCGCAGGTGCAAGCTAGGGCTAGAGTTGGGGTGACGTGGCAGCTAGGGTTAGGGCTAGGCCTCCCTGATGCCCTATATAGCCAGCATGGAAGCCAAGGTTTTGGCCCAGCCCTGAGGTTTGTCATTATTATCCCTTTAACTTGAAATTTCGGAATATTACATGTGGCGACAAGGATTCACTGTCGATCCCTCGGGGATTAAGTGAGGGGTTAGGAAGAGTTGATGGTAGAACACGATGTGACGTTAAAGAAAAGAAAATGTCACGATGGCTTATCTCGGGCGCGTCTATTGGAGGTGAGGAAGACGATGGCGACGCGGCTTCCATTGGTTGCAACTGTGATATTAAACACATGGGAGGTAAGGGTGGAGCTCAAGGAATACAATTACAGATGTTGAGTAAGGAATCTCAGTAGGGTGGTAATGGCACGGTGGCTAAGGAACAAGATGAAACGGTCATGGGTTTAAATAGCAATGAGATGAGTGGAGACGGTGCAATAGAGTGCCTGGCGAGGCTTCTCTCCCACGTTCTCTTGTGGCGCAAGCCTTCAACAATGGGTACGGCGATGGGACGGGATGGACGTGACGTGGTAGAGCTCACGAGTCCATTTAATCCCGATGCCCGAAGGGACGATGGCATCAATCAGAGGAGGTGAGACAAGAACCAAGGCCGCGACGAACCGGAGGCGGCGATGTGGGCGTCAAGGACTGTAGAGGGGTGCTATGGGCCCATTTGCTAGTTGCAAGGTGGAGGATGATTACAGGCAGCTGGTGGCGCGGGCAAGAATGGCCACAGTGGCGAGCGGCGTGGGCGTGAGGTGGAAGATGAAGCTTGACAGGTGGGGCCGGGTCATCAGCGAGAGAGGAGGGTTAAGAGAAAACGGCTCGAGAAAATACGTTTCCATGTGGAGAAAATGGATTTTGGCCAGCGGCTTTTGAGAGGACAGTGCATGGGCTGAAACAGTAACTAGGCTAGGCCGAAGGATAGATTCGGCCCACGAACAGGAATCCGGTTTTAAAAACATTTTCCTAATAAACTTTATTGCATAGAACAAGTTTAAATTTTTAGAAATAGCAAACCAATTAGATCCCAAATAAAATATTTTCAAGCTCTGGACAGGTTTTAATTTTTTTTTATATTCAAAGCAGCAGCTGGAAAATATAAAAACAATCTCTTATGCAGAAATTTCTGAAAAAGGCAAGAAAAAAATGCAGCAATTAAATTTTGAACATAGTATGCTCTTTCTAGGGTATGGATGTCACACAAACTAGTCCTGTCAGACACTATGACCCAACGTGGCAAAATTTGCATTTACCCCCCCTCTCTCTGCTGACCCTGCCGTTGTTGTAGCCACCTGGATCTAGATTTGAGTAGTCTCCCAAAGCCCATATCCTTCCCTCTGTGCTAGCACCTTCTTGTTCTTCATCTCCAGGAACAACAAGAACATGTCGGGCAGCAGCTTGGTCTCCATGACGAGCTTAGGTCATCCACTAATGTGAAGATGATGAGGTTGAATCACACTGGGCCAAGGAGCTTAACTGTGGAGGATTTGGGGATTGTAAAAAATCGGGTCCAGAAAGCAGAAATGAAGGGAAAAATAAATTGGAGAACAAATTGGGCATCCTGCTCGAAGCGGACACATGGCACGAACATGGCAGCAGTATGGAGGCTTGATGGTGGTGGCTTCCATCCAGGGACATCCATCATTGCTGCTGGCTGTCAGTGGTGTGCTTCATAGGATGCTGCCGCGTTTGTGCGACAGAAGCAGCAGCTTCTACAGCCGTCTGTTTGCCCAGTCCACATGTTGCTAGATCTGGAGGACACTACCGCTTGCTGTCGATATGCACCTGGACATTGTCATTGCTGTTGGATGTGCTCCACCCTCGCTGGTAGGGACAGCCCCGATGGTGGTGGATGGGGGCACATTTGGTCTGGACATGTGAGGAAGAGAAGGGGGAAGGAAATGGTAGAGTAGGCGGTTTAATGCAAAAATGGTGGGTCTAGGGTGCCACATCAACATGTAGTGACACATCAGTGTGAGTTGCCAGTCTGGGCTATGTTGGATGGTTGATGACTCATTTTAATGCACTTTTGTGACTTAGATGTGCATTTTCCATATACCGTGGCCCAGATGAATCACGTGCACATGTTCAGCAACCGGCCATGCAATTTTCTCTAGGGAAAATTATTTCTAAAGCATCCAAAGATCACCAGTTTAGTTTTTTACGACTGAAAGATATGGTACACTTAAATACCATCAAAGACTGCGCAGTTTAGTTTCATACCACCGAAAGGTTTTCTTGCCAGAATTTTTTTATGGTAGTTATGGAAACCCTGCTTCATTTTGCACTTTCCTAAAAAGCACCCCATCATAATTTTTTTTTTTTTGCTTTACTTTTCCTTCTGCTCTTGTGCGCACTGGAGCCTGGGAGCTGTTTGTGTGACATTGCTAGCTCCTACCCTAGATGCACCTATAGGATACTTCACATGTGCTGCATTTCGTTTGTTTGTTGCTGTTGTTCATGTTGTCTCTAATCTTTTTGGCGTGCCTGTCTACCTTAGGTGTTTCTACTCTTGGTGTAGTGAATTCATATTGTGATGAAAAGATTGTATAAATATGATTGCTGCTGCAGCTTTTAAGCAGGGAGCATATCATACACATTGCAGCTGTTGCTCCCCTTTTCTGTGGCTGACTACAGGTGTAGAGCTCCTGATAGGACGTATGGTAGTAGGAAGCGTGAAACTGATAGCATGGGGCGTCAAAAGTGGGGTCAAGGGGTTCAGGAAAGATGGAATGCAGATAGCTGAGGATGAGAGATTAGAAAATTATCTTGCTGGATAGCTGAGGATGAAAGACTAGAAAATTACGAAAAGGAGAAAAGCAGAAGAAATGAAATAATTTTTAAAAAAGCATAGGCCCATTGATATGGCAGCATACTGTTGGATATAGTAAATCTTCACTGCAGTGGGAGTGACTAAGATTAAAATACAAATATAAACCTCTATTCTACAGTTGACACACAAACATTTATAGAGGTAATTTTCAGCTAAGGTGTAGAGCACAGGAACTTTTGATAGTTATTACACTAATTTTCACTTCCTAGATAAAATAATTTTGTAACCAAACGGAGTGTTTTTGTAGCACATTGATTCACATCTTGATTGTTTTGGAAATTGGAACATATCCTTGTTGATATAGAATTGTTATTGTTGCATGGTCTAGGCGCACATGAAAATAGTCTCCAGTGAATATTTTCTTATTCTTCATGATAAGGATCATTTAGATAGTAAATATAAACTTCAACATAAGCTATGATAAGACGTAGAAAATCCTTAATGCTGGTGTCAACAAAAGTTTTCATGAAATTAAAAATAGTGTATGCATTGTGGTCTGGATATACAAAAAGGATCTAATGAGTGACTAGAAGAATTAGCAAGATGAGCTTCATGCATTTTCCACGTCAAATAGTTTAATGCAAACAAATTATTCTTGCATTTATGATACCAATATTTAGAGGCACAGTTATGCATGCCCACTAATGGTTTCTTCTTGGCATAGCCAATGAGGCAATGACTTTTATTGTGTTCTTCAATGAATATATGTATTTAACTTCGTTGTCCTCGTTTACATGTAGAAGAATCACCTGAGGCAGTACAAGGGCCAAGGAAACAAATTCAGAGATGTTTCACTTTAGAAGAAGCTACTGATACAATTCTCTTCTGTAGTTCTATTATTCATGACCTTGCATACAAGGCAGCAACAATTGCACTGGAGCACGAGAATGAAGCAGAACATGCTGAATCTATTCGGCCAACTGTTACCATCATAGGAAAGTCTGTTGCAAAGAAGGATGGTTTGCTTAAGCTGCCTCACAGACGAACACCAAATCGTAAGGTTAAAAGGAAAAGATTGGAAGGTGAAACAACCATAGCAGAAGCTGCTGAGAAAGAAGTTATTGCTAAAGATCCCTCACCTGTACGTTCTGCTTCCGAAATCACAAGGACATCTGATAGTATGAAGCCTCCAAAGCTGGAATCCAGGTGCAACTGTATAATTATGTAAGTTACTCAGGCATCCAGTACCAAGGAGACTTGGGGTATACGTTGGAGTCCATGTGTGCTAGATTTTAGATTCATTTCGCATGCAAGTCGTGACACAACGTTGAAGCACTTCACCCATTGTCGGCATTGGATGGAGTTTGACACAGGTTTTTTGCTAGATTATTTTCTGATGATGGTGCATTTTCTGTTTTTTATGTAACAGAAGTGCACTGCGAGCTATTCTTTTGTAAATTCTTTTTTTTTCCCTCAGTTATTTATTTTGTGAAATTTTCTGCTTGTCATGTGGGCCATTGCAGTTTGTTCGAAATGTGAAATTACTTGATTAAATATCTGCATTTTTACAGCCTATTTTCTTGCGATGCACATGGCATGTTATGGCTTATGATCTTAAGCAAACGACCTGGAGCTCAGCTTTCTGACGAATCTATTCATCCTTTACGTATCATGTATATGATGTATTGTCACAAGGTTTGGCTTTATGGTTTAACCCAGAAGATGATAAATTAGACGAAATGAGTGTTGGTGTGATTAAACCTTTATTCGATGCCCATTGCCAAGGAGTATGTGGGAGACAGTTGCTAATCTTCATTTGCAACGAAGGGTTTTTTTTTTAGAAATTTTGGGTAAATCATACTTTTTATTGTTAAATTCTTATATAATTTCAATGAGGCACTTAGAAGGGAAGAAGTAAAGGTAAGTGCTAAAAATGTTGTGTTTCGTCTTTAGGCCCTGTTCGGGATAGCTTCTGATTGTGCTGATTTTGGATTTTCTAAGAATCGGATGGATGATAGCTTTTGATTTTTTATACAAATCTATTTCTGCTTATGAGAGAAGCTTCTCAAGAATCAGAAGCTGTCCTGAACAAGGCCTTAGAGTTTTGAGAGAGAGGTCAGTGGCCTCTACGGTAACAGCTCTTGTGGAAGTGTAAGAACTACAAGGATGTAAGCAAGGGCTGAAATCTTGGTTTTGGGAGATATCTCGGAGGGGACTGAAAGACGAAATTTCAATGGGATATTGTAATTTTGGACAAATCTTGGATGGTCTTGACACATCACTAATGTTTTGATAAAAATTTCAGATGATTATCAAGTCTTAGGAATTTTTAAAAATTCGGACAGTGCTACTGTTATGATAAAACGCTGATTATCAAATTTGAACTGAAAAAAATGGGACCAACCACGTTAAAAAATTTTGAAAGTTTTTGTGCATGATGTTGATATATCATTAATATTCTCATAAAATTTTTAGACGATGATGAAGCTCGAAGAATTTTTAAAATTCGGACATTAGTGATGCCCTAATAAAAGCCATACCGGCAAACTTCAACCTCAACCGAATGAGATATGCTTCAAACCATGTTAGAAAATTTTGAATTTTTTTGGATGTGAGTCCTTATGCATCATTAATATTGTCATAAAATTTTTAGATGATTATCAATCATGAGGAATTTTAAAAAATTCTATTAGTGCTACTGTCGTGATAAAAGCCTGATGATCAATATATAGATTTGTTTGAGTAACCAATAAAGATTTATAATTTTTGAAACTTTTACAGAATGATTCTAAACAAATGCTTGAGCCCACATCAAAATTTTGGATCATGATCACACTCCAGTAAATTTAGAAATTTTGGCAGCATTTCGATTGATATTCGAATTTTGAAGGTTACAATTGGAAACACTCAACATATATTGACATAAAAAATGATAGAATTTTTTTTAAATAATATATTTTTTATACAAAATTTCAAAAGTATACCACGAAAAAAAAACAATTACAGAAATATACCCCTATCGCTCGTTGGTTGGGCGAAATAGAGATATAACCGAACCAACGGGCGACAGGGGGCATCGTCAGGATGGACGGGCGACAGGAGGCCACGTCACCTCCCGGCCTCCTGTTGCTCGATTTAACGGCGATAGGGGAAAATCCTGTTGGTCGGGCGATAGAAGTGCGCTCTTGTCGCCCATTGGTGGGGCGACAGGGGACAGTTTTAAAGTTAGCCGAACGTTACTGTGCTCATTTGTGCGAACGGAGTACAGAGAAGAAAGAAAGAAAGAGGAAGAGGGGAAGAGAAGAGGAAAAGTGGGAGAGGGAGAGGGGAAGAAGAGAGGGAAGGTTATGCGCGACTATTTCGAGGTAAATCTTGGTTGTTTAATTTTTTAGCAGTAAATTATGGTAGATTAGAAAATAATTTTAGATCTAGGTAAATTTAGATTAGAAATTATGGTAGATTATCTAGATCTAGCAAATTTAGAAATAATTTTAGATGTAGGTGAATTTAGTTATAGCGAATTTAGAAATAATTTTAGATGTAGGTGAATTTAGTTATAGAGAATTTAAAAATAATTTTAGATCTAGGTAAATTATGGTAGATTACCTAGATCTAGCGAATTTAGATGTTTTTTACGGATAGAAGTATCTCGATATATATTTATGGAAATGTAGTTAGATCTAGGTAATCTATATGTTACGAATGTAGATGTTTTTTATGGATAGAAGTATGTCGATATATATTCTTAGGAATGTAGATTTTTTTATGGTTAGATCTATATTTTTGTAGCATGTAGGTATAGTTATGTTCGGTGTCACAGTATTTTTTACGGAAAGTAATTAATTCGTTGGTGAATGAATGGATTCGCAGATATGGCGAAACGAGTTCCATTTAGAATCTATTATAGAGAAGGGGTTGTCATGTGTGGTTTAGAGGGTGCGGATCTAAGTAACTTCCAGTATGTGGACAGAAGTTTGAGTAGGGTCGAGGAGCGCACATTTGCTTCTGTGTTGAAATGGTTGTATTATACTTTTCGGATAGAACAAGAGAAGTGCCAGTTGAATGTATTTTGCCTATATAGTATGCGAAACGACCCTATTTACTGAGAGCTAGTTGAGCTGAAGGGAACCACATCGTGGAGATCATATGTGAGGGGGACAGAGCAACGGGGATGGAATCGGGTGCTTTTAGTGTAAGCATATGACAGGGATGTTGCTCCCCAACAGCAGTTGGACGCCGGTGAGTGTAGTCAGCCTCAAAATGAGCTCAGTTTCGGTGACACCGAAATTGGGGAATCTAGCCGTGAGTAGCATGTTCAGCAATGCAACGATGACATCATTTGCCAAAGTGGTGAACATATTGAGTTTGGGGAGGACGATGAAAATGTTGGACAAGAAGCACGGGGACAGGTGGATGAAGGTGAGCAAATTGATGAAATAACAGCTAGGATGGAAGAGGAAGACCGTGAGTACAGCAGAGTAGAAGTGGAGGACGACGATGACTTGGATGAGGAAGATGGAGGTACGGAGCCGCTTGTGCCAGCCGACTAGAGCACGCATCAATTTGATAAGCTGGTTGTCAATGAAAGCAATGATGTACCTTGGCAGTATAGTGACAATGAGGTTAGGCCTAACAGTATGTACCCGACAAAAGAGACTGTGCAGGATGCTGTGAAAGATTGGACTTTATCATTAAGAAGGACTTTCAGGGTTAAGAAATCCACCCCAACTTGCTACGACGTGGTGTGTGAGATCCATGGGTGTCCGTGGAGAGTGCACGCGTATAAGCCCAAATGGGGCACCAAAGGTTGAGCAGCATAACTGTATGACTAAGGAAACAGTGATGGCTTACAGGAACCTGTCATCCGGTGTGTGGCTAATATCATGTATGCAGAGATAGTGGAGAACCTGAGTTTTGAGCCCCGTGCTATTATCCGAGCAATCGAGAACAGATATTAGTACACAATTAAGTATGGAAAGGCGTGAGGGCGAAACAGAAGGCATTAGAAATGAGGTTTGGAAAGTTTGAAGACTCGTACCATAACCTGCCCGCACTGGTTAGTTGCATTTAGGGAAGAAATCCTGGACCTACTATGATTATCAAGACTGTCCGTCAACCAAGTGGTCAACTAAAAGGCATCTGAGGAGAGTGTTCTTTGCATTTGAAGCTTGTATTAAGGCGTTCTATCACTGTCATCCATTGTTGTGCGTGGACGGCACATTCTTGACCGGGAAATATAGAGGGCAAATATTGACAGCTGTGGGCATTGATGGAAACAACCATATTCTGCCTGTTGCCTTTGCCTTTGTAGAAAGCGAGAACTATGAGAGTTGGCTGTGGTTCCTGCGGAACTTGAAGATCGGGGTGGTCAAAACTCGTCAACATGTGTGCGTGCTGCATGACAGGCCAGCTGGTCTGTTTAGTGCTATCAACCAGTTGCAAACAGGGGAGGAGGAGCCATTTCCATGGCCTGACTTGTAGAGTCGATGGTGCATGAGGCATTTGGGTGCAAACTTCTATAAGCAATTCAGGAACAAGGAACTGATGAACATGTTCAAAAGACTATGTAAGCAGAACCAGGAGAGGAAGTTCCGAACTCTGTGGAAAAATCTAGACGAGCTGACAAGAAAACACAAGGAGCAGAAGAACAACACTACTGGTAGTGGAACACAGGAGTAGGCAGAGCCTCTTTTCCCCCTGCCAACAGAGGATGAGGCGACTAATCGTCGTTGGAGGCAAAGACCAATCAAATGTTTCTCGGACTGGATCAAGCACGAACCGAAAGAGAAGTGGTCACTGTTATATGACACACATGGTGCCAGATACGGTGTGATGACCACTAACTTTGCAGAAGTTTACAACTGGGTAATGCGAGGCATGAGGTGTCTTCCGTTGGTAGGAATTGTCGAGGGAGTGCTGAGGGGTACAACCAAGTACTTTGTGGACAGGCATGCAGTTGCTGACATAGTAATGAGAGATGAGAAGTTTCTGTACTCTTCGATGATCACTAAATACATGGATGAGAAGAGTCAGAAGGCGGCCAAACATAGAGCTATCAAAGTTGGTGCACGGACACTGCGCTTCGAGGTGATCTACAGGGATAA
Organism: Guadua angustifolia; assembly: GCA_036346375.1. Lineage (NCBI taxonomy): Eukaryota > Viridiplantae > Streptophyta > Magnoliopsida > Poales > Poaceae > Guadua > Guadua angustifolia. The sequence goes on along the minus strand of CM070521.1, from coordinate 31,159,112 downwards.
AGAACGGCGTGGAACCAACCAGAAGGTTGTCACCCAGGAGTGCATCTTACAGGTTGAGTGCAAATGCTCGTGCAACAAGCCATACCTTTTGCATAGGCCATGTTCTCATGTCATAGCCGTATGTGCTTTATTTGGAATGCAACCTGGTACATATCTATCCTAGTATTTTACGAAGGACAGGGTGATGGCAACTTGGAGCGAGGAGCTTTATGGTTATGGGGTTGTGGGTTCTTTCACCATAACTCCTAGTGTTGATGAAAGGTTCTGGGTCCCTGATTTTGATGCGGTAAGAGGGAAAGCAGGGCGTCAAAAAATAAGGCGTATCAGAAATAACATGGATGAGTCAGAACCTGGCAAACGCGTGAAGAAATGTTCATTGTGCAACCAAGTAAGACATACGTTCAAGAACTGCCAAGCACAAAACGAAGAAGATAAAGGACGAGATCGTCACCCGACGGTGGGGAAAGGATCGTCGTCTGCGTGAGGAGTGCTGCACGACGCCATCGCACCAGATGACAAACAATTTGAATTATCATATGCCATATGTCAAATTTGTATTTCGTCGATGTAACGTGTGTTCTATGAACTATGTTTTTTACCTTGCAGTTGTTAGTATTGTGTCTTGACAAATTATTAGAATTGTTTTAATATATTTTTATGAGCTTCTCCATTTTTTATGTTGTGTGTATTTGTTTCAATATATTGTTGTGATGCTTGTATAGTTTTTCGTACGCTTTTATTTATATGTGTTTTAATTATAACTTCCATTTTTGTAATTTGCAGGTATGGCTCACCAACATGGAGATGACGAGTGGCCCTTTGAGTTGCTGGATCTGGTCGTTGATCGTCGTCACCGTGCCCTCATCGCCACTGCTGTTCCAGAGGAGGGAGGCGACCTTGTGCAGCTCGGCGTTCTTCAACCTAGGGTACCGCAGTACCCCTGGACGCTCGATGGTCGCTGGATCCCCAGGTAACATCTCAGTATTTACATTTGTAAACATGTTTGTTCTAGTGTCGTACTGATCTTAACTACATGTTTTTGTTTCTTAGTCTTCGAGCTTAAGGGTTACTGCCCCTCTCCCGGATGGTACAGGAGATGGGTCACTAGTTTCCCTTCGACAGGTCCCTGATCACCGCTCTGGTGGATCGGTGGAGGCCGGAGACACACACCTTCCATCTTCCTGTCGGGGAGATGGCGATCACTTTGCAGGACGTCTCCTACCTCCTGGGCCTCCCGATCGTCGGTCACGCTGTGGTGGCCCAGGACGTCGATCCGACGTGGCGCGAGGACCTGCTTGCGAGGTTCAAGGGTGTGGTACCACTTCCTGGGTACCACCCCTTCGAGAGGACTCACGGACCGACACTGCGGTGGCTTCGACAGTTCGTGGTACGCAACTAGGCTTTAAATCTAAATTGTGCATATACTGCTTATAATAACAATTGAGCTTTAATTTACAGGCATCGGAGATCGTCGAGGGTGTGGACGAGTACAGGGTCAGCCGCCACCTAGAGGCGTACCTGCTGTGGCTCTTCGGCTGGTGCATGTTCACGAGCTCCCATAGGGATAGCATGGACAAGCACTTCGTCCAGTTCACGAGGCAGATCGCGGATGCACCCCTCGACGCCGCGTGCCGCAAGATTTTGGGGCTCGGCTATGCTTTGCAGGCGCCACGCACTACGCGCTCTCGCGACGGTGTACACGTCTCGCCGACGAGGCGACTTTTGGAGGATGCCCACTGCTGCTACAGCTGTGGGCATACGAGAGGTTCCAGATCGGGTGGCCTAACATCGACCTGCAGCCTCTTGACCACGCAGCCGATGGCGACGTCGACGGTCCGACCATGGGCACCATCTGGTGCCACCGACGGGTAAGATATTGCAATCACGATTTTGGTACTTTTCCTTTAACTTTTGTGAGTACTAACGGTTACGTTCTGTCGTCACTACAACCTAGGTGGGCACACAGGACGGTGCGGATGGGCTACCCCCAGTTCGTCGCTACGTTCGACCACCTCACCGAGGACCACGTACGCTGGGCGCCGTACGCAGATGCAGAGGTCCAGCTTCGTGTGCCGAGTGGCCTGTCCACCCTTTGCACACGAGACGTGGCGTACTAGCTCACGAGTCGGTTCCTCGTGTTCGATGTCCAGGTCGAGGGCTACGCTGTCCATCAAGTGATGAGGCCGTTTGGTCTACGACAGGAGTTCCTGGTGCATGACGACCGTGCAGTCCCCCCGTAGCCCACACGTAAGTTCCCTGCATCGATGTCTTTATAATTATTATTGTGAAATGCCATTTGATAACGCTATATGTATTTCTTATCCACAAGCAAACTAGGAAGGGCACACCTGGGACTACCCCCTGGCACGTGTGTATGGCGTCGTGGGTTGAGGAGTGAGGAGGAGCCCTGGAGGACGTCCACGCTGAGGCTACGCCGTACGACCCGCAGACGTACCGTGCCTACCGAGCGTGGTACACTCGCATCGCTTCACGCTTGGTATGCGGTCGACCCCGATCCTCCCGCACACATTCCTAGGGTGAGAGACACGCACTCGCCATACAGACGCGTGGTCGCGCACGCCTTCGAGACGTTGCATCCTATCTGCGATCTCATGTAATCTTAGTTAGTAACTATGCTAACTAATTCGTAATTTACTTTGCGTAATCCATGTCTTTGCTCCGCTACTACGAGGAGGTAGGGGGCTTCCTCGCTCATCTGACCGGCGGACTTGAGGTGACGAGAGATGAGCTGACCTCTTTGTTGGTGAGGTTTCAGGAGAGCGCGAGACGCGCCCTTGAGTTGGCAGGATGCTGCACCCCTACTAACGAGGCCGGGAGGTGATGTGGCCTCCTGTTGCCCGTCCATCCTTCGACGATGCCCCCTGTCGCCTGTTGGTTGGGTTATATCCCTGTTTCGCCCAACCAACGGGCGACAGGGGTATATTCTGTAATTGTTTTTTCCGTGGTATACTTTTGAAATTTTGAATAAAAATGTATTATTTAAAAAAATTCAAAATGATACGTATGAAATAAAATTGATACATCTGACAATTCATCACATATACACCACAAATATGACTATACAAGAGTATATTCACCACATATATGATCATGCAACGGTGGTTAATAGATGTGATAAGTACCTGTGAAAGTATGGATGATGCTAGAATGTAACGCTCAACCTGAACCACCTGCAAGAGGCATAATTAAAGAATGAGTATTCAGCATGAACATATATTGCAAGAAGATGCATAATTAAAGGAGTAGGATCATGCAAAGTATGGACAACAATGTGTTTATGTACCTACGAGTAGTAATACGCGTGTGGTGCAAACTCCACCTCCTCGTTCTCAATAATGATCTCGTGATACCTCCTCTGGTGCTATTGCTTGTACTCATCCCAGCTCATGTCCTGCAGTAGCCAAGTAGACTTCTAATGTTCATAATGAGCCATCCAGTTGTCATGATTCTCTGACTAATAAAGGTACCTGACAGATATGTCTTTGATGTAGGATTGTTGCTTATGTTTCGATAAGAGTGATAACTTTGATTTAGTGGAACTGATTTTGATGATCTGACTACAACATATGACGATGCTGCACCTTAGCAATCGCTAAACCAACTCGGAGGGTTATTGATCTTGCCGTGAGCATGATCAACCTAAACACGAGATTCAATTCCTACAAGTAACCGAAGAACAAGCAAGAACGATAGTAACAACAATCTGAAATTGCAAATAAGAATTGAGGTTTACGAATATATTGATCAAAAGGTGGGGTTCCATGAAGTAGTCTCAATAGGCAGTCATTCGACATGTCTAGATGACAATGTAGTTTGACCCTAGGCTAAAACTATGCTCAACAAAACCCGCATTCAATTGGTGCAGCTACAGGGGTATTTGAGGGGAAAGGAGGAGGGTGTAGCCAAGTTGGGGAGGAGGCTGAAACCTAGGAGGGTTCGACCTAACTTGGAGTAAGCCAACCAAACTCCTCTTTCCTTTCATCCTTGGACTGTATACTAAAGATAGTTAGGACTCTATTTAAGGTAATAATATGACCTGCTGCCATTACATGACCCATATGGCCGAATCAAGTGGTGCAACACCTTCCATGGACTTGGCCAAAACCCCTTTGGTTGAGGCTAAGAAAAATTGCTAAGTCTTTTTATGGTGGTTTGAGTGTCCTAAAATCATCACTCGCCGCCTCCACTTGATTTCCTTCTCTTTGTGGTGCTGTCATTATCTCAATTATTGATTCCTATGCTCCATAGATTGTCTCTTGTATCCATGTTTGGTCTATCATTCCTAAGTATCAAGTAACAACTTGATTTAGGAAGTATGAAATTCTTAGCAAAATTAATATTATCCTCTAGGAATGAAGGTTCCTGATAATTGAGTTGATGAGCATGAGCTATAGTGAGTGATCCTTATATTGTTGGAGTGGCAGCAGGTGTTGGTGTAGTGGGTGTAATAGTGGTCAAGATGTCCTCATCAGTCTCGTACGTATTGATCAGCGTAGGGATCAGTGTAGTTAAATGGCCAAGACATGCTTGATCTGCATAACTTTATTTGTGACCGTACCCACCCTGATCCCATCTGTAGGGCGTCAAACCATACCCTACCACGGGGTTCTCAGGATGCTCATTCGAGAAGCTATATCTCGAAGACTAGCTATTAGACCATGAGCCTACATCATCCTGGGGCTATCCTGCCTGTCGCCCACCCCCACCACTCGTTACGCCCTTCCTCGTACCATGGGTATGCTTCTGTGAGCCCTTCCTCGGGGTGTTTCCCCGTGTTGCGATCCTCTCGGTGATTGTGGCTGTGAACAGGGTAGGGCTGACGGGAGTAGTGGGCAGCGTCCATCCCATCGTCACCTCCAAAGTTTGTCACTGAGCTACCTTCAGCGGTCTCTTGGTTCTGCACCTTATGAGGGGGTGTACCCGTTTCATCGTCACTGGCAACATCAGGCTCATCATCACTTTGTGCCTTTCCTTTTCCCTTAACATGACGGCTGCCCAACAACTTTGCCAATCGACCTAAAGTGTCCGCTAGCATGTCGTTGTCATCGGTACCATGCTTCCTCTTCCTTGTGTGTGTCTGATCGATTGTGAACTCGGCCCAATCTGAGAGGCTCTTCTCACTTGTGGCCAATTGGAAGTAATATTAACAACATTGTGAGATTTCCACATACATGATAACCAAGTAGAATAGAAGATAATTCCACGTTACCTGTGGTCATATTTATCTCTTTTGGCAGGATGGTGTAAACCATGAATCTCGCTAGGAGGGGTGGGTCATACCCACTGTCCTCTTCCGACTTTACAGTGCATGCTTCTACAATTTACAATTTTTTATTGAACAACAAAATAGGTTTGAATTTTTTGAAACTTTTAGAGAAGGGTTCTGAGGCAATCCTTAAGCTCTCATAAAAATTTTGGATCATGATCACACTCGAACAAATTTATAAAATTCTGACACGATTATTATCCCACATATATTCATTCTATTTTAAATTTTTAAATATAACATATGAAGTTAAATTCTTTTGAAATTTTTATGTATGATCCTAGATTGCTAACTATGGTACCATAAATGTTTTAGAGTATGATCATACTTGTACAATTTTATAAAAATCTGAAAGTGTTTATGCTATTTTTATAAAATGTAAAAAAATTGGTTCTTCAACAAAATTTCATAAAAAATGACATTCTAAAGGGTTATGCTAAAATGACGTAGGGCGTATATGAAGTCCATTTAGGGTGTTTGGTATTCTATTTCACTATGTGACTTTTTTCGTACGCGTAGAGTCTACAGTGCCAAATGGGACCTATCGTGAGGAATATTTAACACGAACTTGGATGAGTTCAAAACACATGCAAAAATGAGTTAGGCTGCATATGAAGTCCATTCGGTGTGTTTGGCACTCAGTGTCAATATGTGTCTTTTTCATGTACGCATGGAGTCCATTCGAGGTGTTTGGTGTTTTGTTTCGTTATGTGACTTTTTTCGTACGCTTGGAGTCTATAGTGCCAATTTGATGAGGACATCTCAACCACTGTTACACCCACTACATCAACACCTGCTGCCACTATGACAACAATACAAGGACCACTCACTAGAGCTTGTGCTCGTCAACTCAATTATCAGGTACTTGCATTCCTAGGGGATAATATTAATTTTGCTAAGAATTTGATACTGCCTAAATCAAGTTGTTACTTGATACTCAGGAATAATGGACCAAGCATAGATACAAGAGATAAGCTATGGAGTATAGGAATCAAGAATGGAGATGATGTTAGCAACACAAAGCGAAGGAAAGGGGAGTTCGGTTTGGAGTCAACAGACAGCCCTTCATTAAAACGGTTATATCTCCCTCATAAGAAGTCCAATGGAAGAGTTCTTGTACTTGTTTGAAAGCTTACAATGGGACCTTTCTAATGGGTCTTGTTTCAGTACCAAATTCATTGTGGATCAATCAAAATCATCAAAACAATGTACTATAGTACTGTTTTAGGCTATTTTGGGCCTTATAAGCGTGTGGGGGCCCAAGCCCAAGTTGTGTGCGCCCCTTGGCTGCACACAACCCTAGGAAAACCCTCTCATGTCCCTCCCTCTTATATACTCAATAGACTCTACTTTAGACACTTGGGTTTTTGTTGAGAATAGTTTAGCCTAAGGGGTGTTTGGCTCTCAGTTTCATTATGAGACTTTTTTTCGACGTATGGAGTCTATAGTACCAATTGGCACACGTCATGAGGAAAATTTAATACTAACTCAGATAGATTCAAAACATGTGCCAAAATAAGCTAGGGTGCATATGAAGTCCATTCGGGTTGTTTGGCACTCAGTTTTATTATGTGACTTTTTTTTGTGCGCATGGAGTCTACAATGCCAATTGTGACCTCTCGTTAGAAATTTTGAACACCCACTCAGACAAATTTGAAACGCATGCTAAAATAAGGCAGGGTGTATATGAAGTCCACTCAGGGTGTTTGGCACTTGGTTTCATTATGTCACTTTTTTCGTACACGTGGAGTCTACAATTCCAACTAGCACTCGTTGTGAGGAATATTTAATACTGACTCAGATGGATTTGAAATGTATACCGAAATGAGCTAGGGTGCATGTGAATTCCATTCGGGGTGTTTGGCAGTTAGTTTAATTATGTGACTTTTTTTCGTACGCATTGAGCCTACAGTGACAATAGTGACCTATCATGAGGATTATTTAACGCCGACTCGGACAGATTTGAATCGCATGTAGAAATGAGAATGGGTGCATATGAAGTCCATTCTAGGTGTTTACCACTCTGTTTCGTTATGTAACTTTTTTTATACACTTGGAGTCTATAATGCCAATTGGGACCCACCATAAGGAATATTTAACCCCAACTTGGAATGATTCGAAACATGTGTCGTAATGAGCTAGGGCACATATGAAGTACATTTAGGGTGTTTGGCACTCAATTTTTTTATGTTACATTTTTATACACATGGGGTCTGCAGTGCCAATTGGGACCCATCATGAGGAATATTTAATATTGACTCAAATTGATTCGAAATGCTTACAACGAGATAGGGCGCATATGAAGTCCATTTGGGGGTGTCTGGCACTCTGTTTCATTATATGACTTTTCGTACGCTTGTAGTATATAGTGCTAATTGGTACCCATCATTAGGAATATTTAACACTGACATGGACGGATTTGATTCGCATGCCGAAATGAGTTAGGGTGAATATGAAGTCCATTTGAGATGTTTGGTACTCTATTTCAACAGTGACTTTTTTCGTATGTAGAGAGTTTCTTTTGGGCCCAAGGCCCATGTATCCTTTAGGCGTGGTGCTAGTGGCCAACCCTAGCTTGGGCGCCCCTTTGGCCACCACCTCTGGTGTGGGTGCCCCTCTATATATGGCTGCCACCTCTGTACATTGTTCTTTAGGTTTTGTTGTGTTTGGTAGATCCCGTGTGCGTCCCTCCTTGTATTCGCGCGTGTCGACTAGAACGTCTGAGTTGAGAAACAGAACCTCAACTTTGTTCATGAATTTTGGTTAATTCAAGTTTCAGTTTGTTTCTTACTTGTTCTTGCAAGTTCCTTGATTGCTAGTAGGGGTAAGCATCCATCGCGTTTGGATGTGGTTGATCAACTTGAGTTGGTGGCGTTGCGATTGCCAGTTCCCTTCCTTGCTAGTCGGAAGCCAATATCATGAGTTGTTCATCATCTCCCAAATCGACATATCGTTCTCATCAGAAGATCGGACCTCCCCTGTGCGCATCAAGTGCATAATGTGACTTTATTTATATGCATGGAGTCTACGGTGCCAATTGGGACCCATGGTGTGGAATATTTAACATTGATTCGGACGGATTTGAAATGCATACCAAAATGAGTTAGGGCACATATGAAGTCCATTCGGGGTATTTGGAACTCAGTTTCATTATGTGACTTTTTGTCGTATGCATGGAGTCTACAACGCCAATTGGTACCCATCGAGAGGAATATTTAACATCGACTTGGATGGATTCGAAATGTATGCTGAAATAAGCTAGGGTGCATATGAAGTCTATTTGGGGAGTTGGAGTCTACAGTGCCAATTGGGCCTCATCGTATGGAATATTTAACTCTAACTCAAACGGAATCGAAATGCACCCTGAAATGTGCTAGGGCACATATGAAGTCCATTCGGTGGGTTTGGCATGTAGTTTCATTTTGTGAAATTTTTCGTAAGTATGGAGTATGGAGTCTACAGTGCCAATTGGGACCCATTGTGAGGAATATTTATCACTGACTCAGACAGATTGAAACAAACCCCGAAATGAGCTAGGGCACATATGAAGTCCATTCGGGTGGTTTGGCACTCAGTTTCATTCTGTAACTTTTTTTCGTACTCATGGAGTCCACATAGCCAATTGAGACCCGTCGTAAGGAAGATTTAACACTAACTCGAACGGATTTGAAACACACCCCAAAATGAGCTAGCGTGCATATGCAATCCACTCAGGTGGTTTCGCACTCAGTCTCAATCTGTGAAATTTTTTCGTACGCATGGAGTCTACAGAGTCAATTGGGACTCGTCGTAAGGAATATTTAGCACCGACTCAGACGGATTCGAAACGCACCCCGAAATAAAGCTAGGGTGCATATGAAGTGGTTTGGCACTCAATTTCATTCTGAAACTTTTTTCGTATGTATGGAGTCTATATTGCCAATTGGGACCCGCCATGAGGAATATTTAGTACCGACTTGGAAGGATCTGAAACACACCCCAAAATGAGCTAGGGTGCAAATGAAATCCATTTACTAGGTTTGGCACTAAATTTCATTTTGTGAAATTTTTCCGTACGCATATAGTCAATAAAGCCAGTTGGAATGCGTCATGAGGAATATTTAATACCGACTTGGACAGATTCAAAACGTACCACAAAATGTGGTAGGGTGCATATGAAGTCTATTCGGCTGGTTTGGCACTTAGTTTCATTTTGTGAAATTTTTTCGTACGCATGGAATCTATAGGGCCAATTGGAACCCGTCATGAGAAATATTCAATACCGATTTGGAAGAATATGGAATGCACCTCGAAATGAGCTAGGGCACATATGAAGTCTATTCGAGGGGGTTTTGGCACTCAGTTTCATTCTGTGAAATTTTTTCATACACATAAAATCTATAGTGCTAATTATTACTCGTCGTGAGGAATATTTAATACCAACTCGGATGGATTCAAAAGGCACCCTAAAATCAGCTAGGGTGCATATGAAGTCCATTCGAGGGGTATGGCACCCAGTTCCATTCTGTGAAATTTTTTCGTACGCATAGAGTCTACAATGCCAATTGGTACCCATCGTGAGGAATAGTTAATACCGACTAGGACGAATTCGAAAGGCACCTCGAAATGAGCTAGGGCATATGAAGTCCATTTGGGTGGTTTGGCACTCAGTTTCATTCTGTGACTTTTTTCGTATGCATGGAGTCTACAGTGCCAATTGGGCTTGTCATAAGGAATTTTTAACTCTGACTCGGACAGATTCGAACCGCACCCCGAAATGAACTTGGGTGCATATGAAGTCCATTTAGTGGGTTTGGCATTCAATTTCATTCTATGAAATTGTTCGTAAGTATGGAGTCTAGAGTGCAAATTGGGACCTGTCGTGTGGAATATTTATCACTGACTCGGACGGATTTGAAACACACTCCAAAATGAGCTAAGGCGCATATGAAGTCCATTTGGGTGGTTGGTACTCAGTTTTATTGTGTGGTTTTTTCATACCCATGGAGTCCATAGAGCCAATTTGGACCCATCGTAAAGAATATTTAACACCGACTCGAATGGATTTGAAGTGCACCCCAAAGTGAGCTAGGATACATATGTATTTCACTCGGGTGGTTTGGCACTCAGTCTCGATCTGTGAAATTTTTTCTTACGTATGGAGTCAATAGAGCCAATTGGGACTCGTCGTAAGGAATATTTAACACTGACTCAGACAGATTTGATACACACCCCGAAATGAGCAAGGGTGCATATGAAATCCATTCGGGTAGTTTGGCACTTAGTTTCAATCTGTGACTTTTTTTCACGCATGGAGTCTATATTGCCAATTGGGACCTGTTGTGAGGAATATTTAGCACCGACTCGGACGGATCTAAAACACACCCTAAAATGAGCTAGGATGCATATGAAGTCCGTTCGGTGGGTTTGACACTTTGTTTCATTCTGTGAAATTTTTCATAAGTATGGAGTATACTGTGCCTATTAGGACTCGTTGTAAGGAATATATAACACTGAGTCGAACGGATGGATTCGAAATGCACCTCAAAATGTGCTAGGGTGCATATGAAGTCTATATGGGTGGTTTGGCACTCAGTTTCATTCTGCGAAATTTTTTCGTACGTATGGAGTCTACAGTGCCAATTGGAACCCGTCGTGAGAAATATTTAATACCGACTCGGAGGGATTCGAAACACACCCCAAAATGAGCTAGGGGCACATATGAAGTCCATTTGGGGTTTTTGGCACTCATTTTCATTCTGGAAATTTTTTCGTAAACATGGAGTCTATAGTTCTAATTGGTACCCATCGTGGGGAATACTTAATACCGACTTGGACGGATTTGAAACGCACCCCGAAATGAGCTAGCGTGCATATGAAGTCTATTCGGGGGTATCGCACTTAGTTTCGTTCTGTGAAATTTTTTTGTACGCATGGAGTCTACAATGCCAATTGGTACCCGTCGTGAGGAATAGTTAATACCAACTTGGACGGATCCGAAATGCACCCTGAAATGAGCTAGGGTGCAAATGAAGTCCATTCGAAAGGTTTGGCACTCAGTTTCATTCCGTGAATTTTTTTGTAAGTATGGAGTCTACATGCCAATACGGACCTGTCATGAGGAATATTTAATATTGACTCGGACGGGTTGAAAACGCACACTGAAATGAGCTAGGGTGCATATGAGGTCCATTCAGGTAGTTTGGCACTGAGTTTCATTTTGTGAAATTTTTTCGTACGCATGGAGTCTATAGAGATAGTTGGAATGCGTCATGAGGAATATTTAATATTGACTTGGACGGATTCGAAACACACCCCAAAATGAGTTAGGGTGCATATGAACTCCAATTGGGATGTTTTGGCACTCTGTTTCATTCTGTGAATTTTTTTGGTACGCTTGGAGTCTATAGTGCCAATTGGTAATCATCGTGAGGAATATTGAATACTGACTCGGATGGATTCAAAACTTACCCCGAAATGAGCTAGGGTGCATTTGAAGTCCATTCGGGGTGTTTCGGCACTAAGTTTCATTCTATTAAATTTTTTCGTACGCATGGAGTCCACAATTCCAATTTGATGTAACATTGTTCCCGATATTTCGATGAGAGCGATAAATTTGATTTGGTGGAACTGACTTTGATGATCCAACTACAACATAAGACAACGATGTGCCTTAGAAACTCCGAAGGATTATTGATCTTGCCGTTGGCACGATCAACCTGAACACGAGGTTTAATTCCTACAAGCAACCGAAAAACAAGCAAGAACAATAGTAAAAGCAATATGAAATTGCGAATATGAATGAAGGCAAAAATAGTGTAGGGTTCTTTTGAAGATCTTGACAATGTGGCTGTCTAGCACAACTCGAAGACTCCAAGTTTGCACTTGGCTAAACTAACCAAACAAAACCCAAACCTTAGATGAGGGTGCGGCTGGCTATTTATGATATAAGAGGAGGAGGCGGTCGTCCAAAACCTAGGGAGATTGAATACAACTTGACTACATGGCCCAAGGCCCACTTTGACTCAGAGTGGAAAAGTGATGTGATTTGTTTTGTAGATTTCGGACAGCTCATATGGAATTTTGAGGTGTAACTGGATCCATTGGAAAGAGAGAAAAGAAAGCTTTCAATCAAGTACTCATGTGCCCCGAACACCCTTGTGGATCAAAAGTTATGGCTGTTTTAAGTTGGTGCTGTTAGGGAGGCCGAATCCTAGTTGAACTCACGCACATGATGACCTGGCTTTATGCTTGGCATTTCGAGGTTCTTCTCCTTGGTTCCTAAGGACAATAAAATCATCACAAGGATTAAATAGCATTCCATTCTGTGAATCATTTGTATCAAAACCTAGGAACGTATTCACATGATAATTGAGTCGATGCGCTCGAGCACTGGTAATTGGTCTCTATAATACGGGTTCAGCGTGTTGTGTATGAGATGAGTGACTTGGCGTGGTTGTGTCAATAGGAAAGATGTCCTCATCACAATTGGTACCCATTGCGAGGAATATTTAATACCGACTCGGACGGATTCGAAAAGCACCCCAAAATGTGTTGGGCGCATATGAAGTCCATTTAGGAGATTTGGCACTTAGCTTTATTCTGTGAAATTTTTTCGTATGCATGGGGTCTACAGTGCCATTTGGGATCCGACATGTGCAATATTTAACACCGACTCAGATAGAATAAAAACACACTTGAAAATGAGCTTGGGTGCATACGAAGTCCACTCAGAGGGTTTGGCACTCAGTTTCATTCCGTGAAATTTTTTCATATTCATGGAGTCTACAGTACTCATTGGTACCCATCGTGAGGAATATTTAATACTGACTCGGACGGATTTGAAATGCACCCCTAAATGAGCTAGGGCACATTTGAAGTCCATTCGGGGCGTTTTCATTCTATGACTTTTTTTGTATGCGTGGAGTCCATAGAGTCAATTGGGACCTGTCGTAAGCAATATTTAACACCGACTTAGATGGATTCAAAACACACCTGAAAATGAGCTAGGGTGCATATGAAGTCCACTCGTAGGGGTTTTGGCATTCAGTTTCATTGTGAGAAATTTTTTTGTATCCATTGAGTCTACAGTGCTCATTGGTACCCATCATGAGGAATATTTAGTACCGACTCAGACTGATTCAAAACGCACCCCAAAACGAGCTTGGCCACATATGAAGTCCATTAGAGAGGTTTGGCACTCTGTTTCATTCTGTGACTTTTTTCATATGCATCATTGCCCCCTTCTGCAATGAACGCAGTGGTAGAGTTTGAAACCCTTCCGGCTTGCCTCAGTCCTTCCTTTTCTTTTCCTTCTCACTTCCCATGCCATTCTCCCTCTCGGCATAAATATAGATATCACTAGCTATCACAGGTTGTGCACAAGAATTGGTGCTAACCTATTTAGACAATGTCTCAGAAACATGAATGGGTTAACTTCATGCAATGTTCTCTGCTATTTTGTGACCTCCATCCCCTAGGATCATTATAAGAGGTCCTATACTTTGTAATTGTGCTTGGAATTAAGTTTGGCTGCTAATTTGTGCAAAGATTGCAATATAAGCTTCAACTCTGTGGAATTGTAGGATTGTAAGATCCTAATATGTTCATGACTTAAAAACAAGTAAATTATATCTGGGGTAGTAGCAATCAGTGAATTCCCTACGCATTACTTTTGCGGTTCGTAATCATATGTTGTTTCAAAATGTGTACAATCAACCTACTATAATTTTAACCACAAAAATACATAAAAAGTATTTGGATTGGTCACATAAAATGGCAATGATCAACTATCAATGATGGATTGTGTATAGGATGTCTGAAGTGGTGTGTATTTGGCAGTGCATGATTTTTCATACCAAAATAATTGGATTTGAGCTCAGCGACAAGGGGAAGGTGTGCGGGCTCAACTGAAGCACTTGACAATGACACTTGTGAGGCGGCCGCTGGTATCCATGGCAGCCACGTACAACCAGCTCTATAGCATAGTCTAAATCATATCTTGTGCTTCATCTAGGAGAAGAAGTTACTATAAAAGAAATGGCTTTGTTCTCTCTCCTCTCCCACTCTCCCTAAAGGTAAATTTACACTTGAGCCCTCCTCACCACCTCCCTAGACCCCCGCCACCATAATTCTGTGAAGAAAAAAAGAGTGCAAGGTCCAAGCTTAGAGAAATTTTGGTAGCTACTTAAAAAAATCAAAGTTGCAACTCCAAGCTTTAGAGAAAATTAAGAATAAACCAAAAAGAAACAATACTAACAACTCTGTAGAAAAATTGAGTAGCTGCTAGTAGCTTTAGAAAAATCTGGGAAGCAACCAAGAGAAAAATCGAGTAGTTGCTCATTGGAAAAGATTAGCACCTCAGTAGAAATTCCTAGCAACTCATTCAGATAGGGTAGCAGCTCACATAAAATTTGAGTAGCATTGGTACAGCTTCTGAACTAGCTTTTTCTTAGAAAAAGCCATAAGCTGTGTCAAATAACTGACTTCTAGTTCAGCTTTTTGCTTAAGTCTAAGCCTATTTGTGAAGAGAAGCAGAAGCTTCTAAAAAGTGGCTTTTCAGGGCAGCCAACTAGAAACTGACTTTTGTGTAAGCCCAAGCCATGCCAAAGGGGCCCAAGGAGGTAGCAACTTGCTAAAAACCAAGTAGCAACTTGCTAAGAAGGGGAAGCAATTCACTGAGAGATGCATCAATTTAACTAAAATTTTGAGCAGTAGCTCACTAAGAAGTGGGTAGCAAATGACTGGAAATCAAGTGTCAACTGGATGATAAAGGGTAACAACTCACTAAGAAGGGAAGCAACTTCACTAGATTTGAATAGCAGCTCATTAAGATGCGGTAGCAACTCACTACGTGTTAGGGTTCGAAATTGCAAATTCGAACTCTTTGTGTATACTATACTAGTCTAGAATTACGCTAGTACACACAGTCGCAATATAGATGTAATATCAACTTCATACACAATGAAATAAGAATAAATGACTAAAGTTGATAAATTAATAGATAGTGTGATGATCTTATGGTTGAGTTTACATTTATTATGCCTAGCAGGGCTTAATTCACTAAATAAAGAAACTGTTGCAGTATGAAAACTTCAACGAAAAACCCATTGACTTGCCATAGGCAATTAACTAGGCTCGAATCCTAATAACTAGCCTCTTTGCAATACTCCTCCTTAGCTGGTGTTGACTCTTCTTCTCTAACTAATTCGTTATCGCAAGGGTGAGTACATAGAGTACTAAACAAGTTATGCACAGAATGTAAGACTAATATAATTACATGCAAGGCTTTTTCAAAGAATGTCTGATATGGTTACTTTTACATAAAGTAGACTTTATCAAATGAATACCATGATAGATTAAAAAAAAAGTAAAACAAATAGCGGTAATAATAATTTATCGAGAGATTTTTCAAGTTAAATTGGCACATAGTCTACACCATTTCCTTTCTCTAGTAGACAACCTTCCTTTCCAATTTTATTTTATAAAATCTAAACCTTATGTAAAATTCCAGAGTATTATCCATAACCGGGGACATGACTATTTGGATAGGTTTTATACTCTATAAAAGTTATACATATTACATATAAGATATGATCAATCTTATAATATTTACTATGGCACGCTTTCTTAAGCATGCAATTAAGAAGATCATAACAAAATCTTTTGAAAAAACTCTATCTAAACATTGACCTACCTAATAAGCTTGATCTCGCCATTCCACCCTCACACAGAGCAGAAAAATGAGAGGGACTCATCGTTAGACTACGAACAAGAATTGATCAAGAAGTAGAACCATTGCAACACACACCTCCAAAGTCACACATAGCTTGGTTTACCTTCTTAGGTATCACATGTCAATACTTGTTAACGTACTAAGTTAGGTCTATTCCATTCTAGACATGTGCTTGTATGATTTTTCCAGTTCAATGGCTTACAAGGTTAAATCCTCCTTAACTGATCGAGGCAAAACGGCCAATCTACTTGTTCACATAGAACCCTATTAATTTGATTCACATAGAATCACTATCCCAATGTCACATAGACCCACCTAGCTCACAGCCTCTTGCTATTTGCCTCAATCTAAATCATGTACCACCCTAACAAATTATTGTGTAGCACATGCTGTCAACAACAATTCATCATGTGACAACACATGCGTAACAGCCCAAATTTCAAAAGAATTGAAATACAAGAAAATTGCAAGATGAATTTTGTCCATGATTGGAATTTTCAGCATTTTTAGAATTTTTGGAATTTTCATATTTAAAGAAAAAACTTTTCAATTAAACTAAATGTGGTATTGAATTTCAAACTATGGGTTCAAACAAATAAAAAGTATATAAATAATTTATGTAAATCCTAAATAATCCCCAAAGAATCTCCAAAAAGTTTTTGAAATTTTTTAATTTATTCAATGCTTCTGGAAAATCAAAAATAGAGATTCTTTAATAAGATAGAAGCAATGCTCGAAGTTCTAAAAATTCCAAAGCATTGATCATGCAATGAATATTTTATGGGGACATTAGCAATAACTCAGGATCATCTACAAAAATGTTTATAAAATTTCAAGCATGTTTGATAGCTCAAACAAAATTCATGGTCCTTGGCTTCAAAATAGGATTTAAAATGAAAATGGGAATGACGAGTGTCAGCGTATTCCGCCTGACAGGACCCCGTCAACGAACAGGGTTGACTACTCCCAGGATGGAAGGAATGGTTCGATAGAGGGCGTCTTCGTGGCTAGAAACCCTAATAGTTCTCTACGATGGATCCTGGAGGTCAACAGATCGATGGACACGCCGCGATGTACCTAGGTTCAGGCCCCTAGCGTGGGAAATAGCCCTACGTCCTACTAAGTCTTTGTTGAGGAAATGTGGAGGCGATTACAAGTGTTCTCCTCTATGTCTCTTATCCGCCCTGTGCGTTCTCTCCTTCTCCATGCACCGAGGCGCCCTTATATAGACAAGCCGGCTTGGGCAGGTGAGAAGGTGATGCCATACTGACTTACGACTCATTAATTACACCCATCATTCGAGCCTTATCTTACAGATCCATGACTCATTTATTACACCCATCGCTGTAGCCTTGTCCTTCAAGCCCCATTTAATGCCGCTGCGTGGCTCTGCCCGGTCCGTCCGGGATATGACGCTCCTGCGACGGGTTTGGTGAGAGGCGTCAGAGGGATGGGTCGTCGTCATGTCGATAGCAGAATTCTCCACAATTAATGGCCCTGACTCAACATGTCAGGGGAAGGAAACTTCAAGGCGAAGCCTTCTCCTTATTCCTTTGGTTGCCTCCATGGCCTGACAAAGGGGGCCCAGACGCCCACTTGCTTGCTAGGCCACCTCTTAAGCCGACGCCCGGCGGGTAGGACTTGATCACCCACCTGCCCACCAGGGCACCACGCGGGCCACCGCCCGACGAAAGGTATGAAGCGCCCACCGCCACCAGGGGCCATCGGCCTCCTCGCCCGTGCAAGTGGCGTGATCACCCACCGCCCACCGTGGCAACACGCTGGCGCGCCGCCATGAAAGCGTATGTAGCACCCACCGCCACCAAGGAGCCACGCGAGCTCCTCACCCAGTGGGCAAGGCGTGATCGCCCACCTACCCGCTAGGCTGCCATGCTGGGCCAGGCCGCTTCTTGGGCCCATTGTTCCGCGGCGGAGAGGGTACCCCGGTGCAAAGTACACCGACAGTAGCCCCTAGGGCCGTCCTGGAATGTGCGTCAGTTGCTTTTTGGACTTCATTTAATGCCAGCGCATTCCCGGATGGGCCCACCACTTCTGAGCACGCAACCGTCTCGGTCCTCCCCACTTCCACCGATTTTACTTGGGACTCGAAACGTCGCGGCCTTTCGTTGGCTCGCAAACCGTCTTCGTGGGGGGTCTATATATATACACGCCCCCAGCCAGCAGTTCATGCTTTCTGATCTTCTCGCACTTTGCTTTTTGCCCTTTTCATCTTCCTTTGCTCAAAGAGCTTTGCTTCCGCTTCAATGGCGCAGCCTCTCGTTTCTTCCTCCGCTGGCCAGAGTAGGGTGGATTTTGCTGCCAAGATGGCACCCGAGGTCTCCCTCCACCTTCGCCAGGGGACCCTCGTGCCAGGTTGTGAGCCAGGGGAGATCATCGTCTTCGCCTGGGGGCTTATGGCCGGCCTAGTGCCGTCATTCTCCGAATCTTTCCTCACCATCCTTCACTTTTATGAGATCCACCATCTTCATATCTCCCCCAACTCCATCGTTCTTCTCTCCACCTTCGCTTACCTCTGCGAGATGTTCGTGGTGGTAATGCCCAATCTTCCCCTCTTTCGCTACTTCTTCACTTGCCGCAGCTCTCCCGATAGTGGGGTCGCAGGGAGCTGCCATTTCCGCCTCCACGATGGGTCGGCCCCCACTACATTCCCTTCCAGCCATGCTTGAACTGGAAGAATTGGCGGAGCGACTGGCTCTACATCAGTGACGGCAATGGGTCGACCTTCTTGGGTGCCTGCTTGTGGCGGAAGCCCGCGAGAGCTAGAGCTCGCCCGTTGAGGAGACGGCGGAGCTCCTGGCGATGGCGGCCCGCATCGACGGTTATGGGCGCCGCTTCGATTAGGCGCGGTAATCCGAGACTTCGTGACTCGGAGGATCAGCCCCCTACGTTGTCGTGCCCGCCTTGCATGGCAGTATACAGGGGACGATGACATGACGCGCATGTACCTGGGCAGTAAGTCCTATTGCTCTTTTGAATGCATATTCTTCTTCACAGTCACCATCAATTAATATTTCTATCTTCTTTCGGTGTCAGGTGAGGGAAACCTGGATGGTCCTGCCCTCTCCAAATGGCTATCTGGGCTGATCCCACCAGTGCCGAGCGGCCTAGAATTTTCAGCTGAGGTCCAGCCACTCTATGATCTGGAGTTCGCAGAGCGCCTTCGGATCATCCAGTCCTTTCCGGAGATGGACTCCACTGGTCCCGCCGTGGCGCTGGCCCGGGGCCTCTTGGTGATTAGGGACCAGCCTCGGGCCGACGACCAGAGCGCAGGCAAATGGCCGATCGCTCCGAACGCCCTGGGCACGGACCCCAAGAGGGTCTGCACTGGGGGCCCAACTTCTGCTGCCGCCACTTCCGCAACTCCGCCAAGCGCGCCCGAAGCAGCGTCGTCTTCATCCGGGGTGGCGACGCCTGCCGCCCCTCCTCCGGAGCCGGCTGCACCGACGTCGACTCTAACTCCTGCGGCGCCGTCTCCACCGGCACCGACTCCACCTGGCGCCAACTCCAGCGGCGCCGAGTCCAACCGCTGCTGGTGCCCGCCCTAGCGGGCTTGCGGTGGCAGTCACTTCCTTCAGCTTCAAGACGCCCCAAGGGCGGATCGCCAAGGTGCCCTAGCCGCGCAGACATCCGCAGCGCCAACGGATGTGGCAGACGCCAAGCCAGGCAGCTGGCGGCTCTGGCCGCCGGATCGATGTCACGGGCCAAGATTTCGCTTCCCCGCCGCCCGCCCCGCCGCCGCGCTTATAGGCTCGCATGCGTTGCTCACCGAAGCTTAGCGAAGCTTCATGACCATGAGCTCTCTCCTCCCGGCAGCTACCCAACGCGAAGCCCATGTGACACAACAAGTGGCGGCGTTGCGCGGGGAGCTGGAGAGGAAAGAGGCGCAGCTGGCCCAAGAGAGGGCCACTGGGGCGACCTTACTCACCCGGGCGCAGGAGGCCAAGGCAGCGCGGAGGGAGGTGGCGGAGGATTAGCGGCGGGCGCTGCACAACATCGCGACCATGCTCCGGCCATCATACCGGCGCATGGCGAGGGTCTTGGCGCCACTGGGGGTGGACCTTCGTGAGCCGCTCGAGCCCACGACGATGCAATACGCCCACTGCATCACCCGGGTTGCTGAAGCGCTCTCCAGCCTGCCGACCGCCATGGCCGCCCACTCTGTCCAGGAAGGGCAGCAGGTTGCCAGGGCCACCGCGACCTTTGTGCTAGCGTGCTACGCCAGCCGCGACGCCGCCTTCAACCCAATGACCGTCGCGGACGGCATCGAGGGGACGTGGCTTCAGGCGCAGGCGCGCGTGCATGAGGCCGCGGAGCATGTCGTCGGCATGATGGCGGTGGAGGCCCCGGACCTTGGCGCGGCAGTAGCAGAGCCAGAGGCCGAGGAGGATGACGGGGGCATCCAAGTCGTCAACGGCGACTGATGGCCCGGGCCGCTTTCTTTTGTTTTCTTTGCTTCTTCTTTGTTCCTGTCTTTTGTATGCCAGAACAATATTAGCAATTGTAATGAAGTTGGTGTTTTTCGGTTTCACTTGAGCATGTTCGTTTGTTCACATTTTGGGTGTGCTTGCTCAACTCAATCTTCGGGTGATCAGCCCCCAGCATTGTCTTGATGCGAACCTAAGCACTCAGGTTAGGTCGATACTTAGGCATTTTTTGAGTGTTTGCAATGACGCGAACAAAGATTACACAGAACAGGCAGGATATAGACAAGCAAAGTCTTAAGTTTCTGTGCAAGGGTGTCACTGACTCCTGCCCTTTTGGAACTTATATCCTCGGATCTCTTGAAACTCGATCATGGCGTAAAGCAACAAGGAAGCGAAGCTTCAAGAGAGGTATCGGGCTTGCGGTGCTCAAGGATGACAGCCAATGTAAGCCATGGCCAACCCGGTGTGCGAACGCGTTTGAGTCATCGTGCCACACTCTGACTCCCGTCACCCGCCCTGCGACACACAAACGCCGGGCATTTCCTTTTATCAATGAGGAGCCATCAGTTATCGAGCGATGTACCACGCATAATTCAACCCAACGGGGCACAAATATGAAAAATAAGTTAGTACTGTTAAAGCGAGCAACTTATCTTTGCTATAGGCCACTGGGCGACCAGCCCCCGGACTGGTCACGGAGGCCAACACTTAGCGAGCAGGGCATGGTCGCCCGCTTGTCCGCCAGGCCGCCATGGGGCCATCTTGGATATTTGAGCTATAGGCGCTCCAGCACTTCATCTGCGATTGCGCATGGCTACTGAAAGCACATGTAGGCGTTACGCAGAGCATGTAGAAAATATATTGAAGGACGCAAGGTCCTGCGCAGGTATGTCATGGTCCCTTTCTTTGGAACTTAGGCTCTTGTGACGTGGGGTCATCTCGCGGCGTTGCGTGGCATGGGAGCAGGTTCCTAGGAATGGTATTGGGCTTGCGGTGCTTTCGCGGTGTGCCAGCCAAAAGCCATGAGCCAACCTGGTGTGCGAACCGCGTTTGAGTTACCGTGCCACACTCGCGCTCCTTGTCGCCCGTCCGGGCACTACTCAAAAGGCCGGGTGTTACCGCAGATCAGCAAGGAGCGACCAAACCGCCAGAACACATGACATTCCCGCGCAATCTTTCCCACCAAGGGACAAGCAAGGAGGATAAAGTAGAAGCCCTTAAGGCAAGCAACTTTGCTAACCGCCAGTAGCCGCCGATCAGCAGGGGGAAAACTCGCCCACACAACCGATCAAAGCGAGCTACTGGGGACTTACAGCTTTTAGGGGTAAAACTTTCGTAACAACTCCACGTTGAAGGAGTTGGCAAGCTTTTGATCGTCCTCAGTGGTCAACCGAACCACCCCGGGTCGAGATACTGAGACCACCTTAAAGGGGTCCTCCCACCGGGGAGACAGTTTGTGGAGCTCAGCATGCGTCTGGATTCTACGCAAGACCAGGTCGCCAACTGCTAGTGTTCTCAGAGACTGGTGGCTTGTAGCGCTCGAGACTTTCTTTGGTACGGTGGCGCAAGGCCGCTCGGTCACGCACCTCTTCCAAAAGGTTGACATCTTCACCGCGGTGGTCTTCTTGTCCTTCCTCGCAAAACGCCGAGATGCGCGGCGAACCGAACGACAGCTCGGACGGGAGGACAACTTCGGTGCCATAGACCAGGAAGAAGGGCGTTTTGCCAGTCGCCCGACTAGGTGTGGTTTGAAGCGACCACAGTACAGCCGAGAGCTCTTCCGTCCACCGCGCCCGCTTATGGAGTCGATCGAATGCTCTGATCTTCAAGCCTCTCAATACCAGCGCGTTGGCATGCTCAGCTTGGCCATTGCTCTTGGGATGAGCCACCGAAGCAAAGCATACCTTGGTGCCCATCTCTTCGCAGAACTCCAGAAAAGCCGCTACCGGTGAACCGAGTGCCGTTGTTAGTGATGATGCGACATGCGACTCCAAAGCGGTGAAGATCCCGTGGATGAACTTGATAGCAATGAAGCCGTGATGGCACGCATCGCTTCGCCCGACCCACTTGGTGAACTTGTCGATGGCGACGAACAGGTGGGTGAAGCCCCCTGTGGCCCGCGGGAATGGGCCCAGGATATCGAGCCCCCAGACTACGAACGACCACGAGAGCGGGATGGTTTGTAGAGCTTGGGCTGGTCGGTGAATTTGCTTGATGAAGAATTGGCATGCTTCGCATCTCCTTACCAGCTCGCAAGCATCCTGGAGGGCAGTAGGCCAGTAAAATCCTTGGCGGAACGCTTTGTCGACAAGCATCTAGCTGGACATATGGCTCCCGCACATGCCTCCATGGATATCAAAGAGCAGGGTGCTCCCCTCTTCCCGAGTGATGCACTTCAGTAGAATTCCGTTTCTACTCCGGCGGTATAGGTCCCCACCTACCAGAGTATAGCACTTGGCCTTTCGTGCAAGTTTCTTTGCTGAGGCATCATCGTTGGGGACCTCTCGGTCTCGCAGGAAGGCTAGGATGGGGTCCATCCATTGGCCTTCCCGGCCAAGAGTGGCGATCACTCGATCGCTCAGGTACTCCGCTTGGCCAGGCTTTTCCCCGGGTGCCGCATCGGCAGCACCGCCGCCTTTCCTCCCGAATCTGGGGGCTGAGGTGGGTGCGCTGCCTACCCTCCCTAAATCGGAGGCCGCGACAGGCGCACCGCCATCCTCGCCAGAATCGGAGGCCGCGACGGCTGCACCATCAATCCCACCTGAACCAGGGGCGGCGATGGATGGTCGTGACAACCTTTCTTCAAAGACCCCGACCGAAACAGAGGTTCCTGAGGACGCGAGCTGTGAGAGCCCGTCCGCCAGATGGTTGTCACGCCGAGGGATATGGATATATCCCAGTTCTTCGAAGTGGTGCTCTATCTTCCAGACCTCCGCCAAGTAGGCGGCCATGGTAGGATCAGAGCATTGAAATTCCTTCCGCGCTTGATTGATGACCAGCAGGGAATCGCCTTTAACATGGAGGCGTCGAACGCCTAACGCCGTGGTGGTGCATAGCCCTACTAGTAGGCCTCGTATTTAGCAATGTTTTTGGTGGCCTTGAAGTCAAGGGCGACCACATACTGGAGGGTGTCACCGGTCGGGGAGACCAGGACAACCCCAGCCCCCGCGCCTTCGAGCCTGAAGGAACCGTTGAAAAACAAGGTCCAGGGGGAAGGCGCGAGTGCTTCTTCAGCTTCAGGAGCGGCGGGAGTCCACTCGGCAACGAACTCCGCCAACTTCTGGCTCTTGATGGCAGTGCGGGGTACAAACTTGAGACAGAATTCCCCTAGCTCCACCGACTACTTGGCGATATGGCCCTCTGCTTCCCGGTTGTGAATAATCTCTCGCAGGGATAGGCAGTGACCACCGTGACTTCTCGCCCTTGAAAGTAGTGCTGTAACTTCCTGGACGCCACTAGGATCACGACAAGATCTTCTGGCTTATGGGTATCTCGCCTCGCTGTAGCACCTTGTCGGCGTAGTAGACCGCTCGACGCGCCTTCTTCTTCACCCAAGATCTGCGCTCACTCTCGCGGGGGTGGCGATGATATACAGGAGCAATGGTTCGTCGGGCTGAGGGGCTACCAGTACAAGCAGGGAGGAGAGATACTGCTTCAAGTCTTCGAATGCTCATTGAGCCTCCTCGGTCCACTCGAAGTGGTTCGTCTTCTTCAATAGCTTGAAAAGGGGCAGATTTCTTTCTCCCAATCGGGCAATAAATCGCCCGAGGGAGGCCAGGCGACCAACCAGGCACTGCACCTACATGAGCTGAACGGGCAGCTTCATATGTTCAATGGCTGCTATCTTGTCAGGGTTAACCTCAATGCCCCACTGGACACGAGGAACCCTAACAGTTTCGAAGGCACGCCGAATACGCACTTTTCAGGGTTGAGCTTCAAGCAATTCTTCCGGAGGTTAGCAAAGGTCTCCTCCAGGTCTTCAATCAGTTCTTCGCTCTTTTTCACTTTTATGACCAGGTCGTCGACGTACACCTCAAGATTGCGCCCTATCTGTGGACGAAAAGTAATATGTATGGCGCGTTGGTAAGTAGAACCATCATTTTTTAACCCAAAAGCCATTCTGATATAACAATAAACGCCCATGGGTGTTACAAAAGCGGTTTCCTGTTCGTCCTCCGCCGCCATGCTAATCTGATGGTACCCAGAGTACGCATCCAGAAAGCACAGCAGCTCACATCCCATCGTCGAGTCAACAATGAGATCGACGCGTGGCAAGGGGTAAGGATCCTTCGGGCAGGCTTTGTTGAGGTCGGTGAAGTCAACACACATCTGCCACCTCCCGTTGGACTTCTTGACAAGCACAGGGTTGGCAAGCCACTCAAGGTGAGAGACTTCCCGAACGATCCCTGCGCGTAGCAACTTCTCTACCTCCTCCCGAATGGCATCTTGGCGCTCTGGTGCTTGGCGCCGGACCTTCTGGCGGACCGGGTGCACCTCGGGAGCGTAGCCAGTCGGTGCTCGATCACCTCCCTAGGGACCCCAGTCATATCGGACGGTTGCCAGGCAAACACGTCGGAATTAGACCGGAGGAAGGTGACGAGCGTGTCTTCCTATTTGGCGTTGAGGCTGGCGCCGATGAAGACTAGCTTCCCGGGCTTGCCCTCACTCAGGGAGACCACCTTAACCTCGCCGGCTGAGCCGGGCGAAGCGCGGGTCTACGCTTGAGGAGCTTCTGGAAAGGCAACATCGGCCGACTTCACATAGGTGGCGCCGGCCAGATCCAGTGCGCGCTTGTGATAGCACAAAGCCTCTAGCCTATCCACCCGGATGATTATGGGGCCACCGAGCCCTGACATCTTTATCACCATGTAACCATAGTGGGTTGCCACTATGAACTTAGCCAACGCGGGTCGGCCAAGTATGGCATTGTACGAGAGGTCAAAATCGGCGACTTCGAAGTCGACCAGCTCCGTACGATAGTTGCTTTCCTCCCCGAAGGTGACGGGGAGGCGCACTTGGCCCAGGGGGACCATGCCGGCCCCCGGGGCTACGCCGTAAAAGGGCAAGGCCGGGCGCAGCTCCTGGTTCGACACCTGGAGTGCCCGAAATGCTTCAAAGGACAAGAGATTGATGGAGCTCCCTCCGTCTATCAGCACTCGCCTGAGCTTCACGGACCGTATCGTGGGAGAAACCACGACCGGAAGGTGACCTATGCCGGTGGTGCTCTCAGGGTGGTCAGCCCGACTGAAGGTGATCGACTCCTCCGACCACTTCAGCATCCGACACGCCCCTGAACTCGACGCCATAGCGCAGACCTCCCACCTCAACCGCTTATAGGACGCGTTGGAGGGGTAGGTGGACGAGCCGCTATGAATGTACGCCACAGCACGATCCGCCTGCTGGAAGGCCAGCGAGGCGAGGTCTTCGTCTTGGTCGTCGTCGTGAGGGCGGCGCTCCTTGAGCTGTTGCTCGACCATCTTACTCACAACCCAGCAATCATCTAGGCTATGAGAGTTGGTATGGCGGATCGGGCAGAAGGGCACGCCCTCCTTCTCCTCGCGGCAGTCGCCACGCCGGCCTCGGCGGTCATCCCGCCGTTCGCGGCTATCATCCTGCTGGTCACGGCGGTCGCGCTTCCACGGCCGAGTGTCTTCACGCTCGCGCTCGGCGGGCAGGACCTGCCTGGTCTCATCCGCCTCGCGCTTCCGCACCTTCTTGCTTGCATGGCCAGGACCCCTCGAGGTCCCGGCTTTGTCCTCGTCGCGTCCTCACGCGGCGCCAGACACCGGCCCCCGAGCCTCCGCCGCCCACGCGCACTTGTGAGCCAGGGAGAAGAGCTCGGAGGTGGTGGCAATGTCGCGGGTCGCCATCTTTTCCCGCATCTTGCGGTCGCGAACGCCTCTTCGAAAGGCGATGACGACCGACTGCTCCAAAATCCGAGGGATCGTGTTGTGGCAGTGGCAGAATAGCCGGATGAAGTCACGCAATGACTCCCCTTTTTCCTGTTCGAGGGCATAGAGATCATCCTCCATGCCCGGCTGCGCGAAGGAGCCTTGGAAGTTGGCGACGAAGAGGCCGCACAACTCCTCCCATGAGCGCACTGATCCTCACGGGAGGTTCAGCAGCCAGGACCGGGCGGACCCTGTCAAGGCCGTTGGGAAGTAGTTGGCCATGGCCTTTTCAGACCCGCCAGCGGCACGCACCACCATGGTATAGATCTGTAGGAACTCCTCAGGGTTGGTGGTGCTGTCATACTTCTCGATGGAGGCCGGGCGAAACCTTTCAGGCCATGCCACGCGGCGCAGCCATCGGGAAAACGCTTAGCATCCGACGCCGTAGGGGGAATCCTGCCGTCCACCCTGGCCCCGGTCCGGAGACCGTGCCGGGGATGGCAGACTGCGACTCCCCAAAGAGTCGGAGGAACGGACCTCCTCCTCGCTCTGAAGGTGAGAGTCGTGAGAGGAACTCTCACCCTCAGAGGCCATCCGTCCACCGCGAGTGCAGTGACGCTGCAGGTGATCACGCAAATCATCGCCGCGTCGTCGGCGCCGATTCTCCAGATGGGCCCTCAGGTCCTCACGGCTCCTCGCGGAGCTGGGACCTTCTTCTTGCACGCTCTTTCCTTTACTCTGGCCCTCCTGGCCAGAGCGCTTCCCACTTGGGCGGCTAGAAGCTAGGGTGCGATCGACGGGCACCCTTGGTCGAGGGGTACCGACAATCCCAGATCGGTCAGGCATCCCTACGCGGAGCTGGGCCGCGTCCACGAGGCCAGCAATATCCCGCAGCTATGGCGTGGCCAGGGTGTCTCCTGCAAGTTCCACCGGAGGGTGGTCCAGGAGGAGACGGACCGCATGCAGGTTCTGGGATGGAGTGGCGGCCTCCATGGCCAGCCGGCGCAGAACCGGAAGCTCGGCCGCCGCCGTAGGGGCACCACCGCCCTCCTGCGGGGGCGGCGTGAGGTGATCCCTCGTCCGGCGAGAGTGCCGGGAATTGTTCTAGGAGCTGCTAGCCTCCGCTACCTCCTGTCTCTGCGAGTGTGAACCCGCCATGACCGGATGCGAGGTCCTATTCGACAGGAGACCGGAATCCACCGGAGAGATGGCTGGGTGAGCCAACCACTAGCCCCCTACCTGGTGCGCCCCAGTCGGCGTATTCCGCCTGACAGGACCCCATCAACGAACAGAGTTGACTACTCCCAGGATGGAAGGAATGGTTCGGTAGAGGGCGTCTTCATGGCTAGAAACCCTAATGGTTCTCTATGATGGATCCCGGAGGTCAACAGATCGATGGACATGGCGATGTACCCAGGTTCAGGCCCCCAGCGTGGGAAATAGCCCTACGTCCTGCTAAATCTTTGTTGAGGAAGTGTGGAGGCGATTACAAGGGTTCTCCTCTATGTCTCTCATCCGCCCTCTACGTTCTCTCCTTCTCCATGCACCGAGGCGCCCTTATATAGACGAGCCAGCCTGGGCAGGTGAGAATGTGATGCCATACTGACTTACGACTCATTAATTACACCCATCATTCGAGCCTTATCTTACAGACCCATGACTCATTTATTACACCCATCGCTGTAGACTTGTCCTTCAAGCCCCATTTAATGCCGCTGCGTGGCTCCGCCCGGTCCGTTTGGGATATGACACTCCTACGACGGATTTGGTGAGAGGCGTCAGAGGGATGGGTCGTCGTCGTGTCGATAGCAGAATTCTCCACAATTAATGGCCCTGACTCAACATGTCAGGGGAAGGAAACTTCAAGGCGAAGCCTTCTCCATATTCCTTTGGTTGCCTCTGTGGCCTGACAAAGGGGGGCCCAGATGCCCACCTTCTTGCCAGGCCGCCTCTTAAGCCGACGCCCGACGGGCAAGGCGTGATCGCCCACCTGCCCGCCAGGACACCACGTGGGCGCCGCCGTGGCGGGTATGCAGCGCCACCGCTGTTCGGGGCCACGCGACTCCTCACCCAGCAGTGGCGTGATCGCCCACCGCCTGAGGCACCACGCTGGCCGCCGCTTTGGTGAGCGGTGTGAGCGCCCACCGCCGCCAGAGGCCACACGCTCCTCGCTCGACAGGCGCAGACGTGATCGCCCACCGCCCGCTAGGGCACCACGCTGCCGCCGCCCGGTGAGCAAGGCGAAGCGCCCACCGCTTCCGAGGCCACGCGACTCCTTGCCCAGATGGCCGGGCGTGATCGCCAACCCGCCGCCAGGCTCCACGCTGGCCGCTCACCGACAAGCAGGGCATAAGCGCCCACCTGCTCGCCAGGGGTCCACGCGGGCTCCTCCCCCGGTGGGCTGGGCGTGATCGCCCACCTGCCCGCCAGGCCGCCATGCCGAGCCAGCTTCTTGGGCCCATTGTTCCGTGGTGGAGAGGGTACCCCGGTGTAAAGTACACTGACAGCGAGGATTGAAACTCTGTTTTTCATTTAGGCCCTCTGTAATAATTTGTGGCTATGCGTTGATAATGGTCCTACAAAACTCAAAGCCCATAATACTTTAAACCAAGCCCATCCTTTTCTGAATGGTTAGATCTCTGTCCAATTTAGTTAGAGATGGTCAAAATCTAGCTTCACACTCATCCTCTCTGGCCAGTGAAATGGCTGCCCCGACCAGTGAATTGGTCGTGGATAAGCGATTTTTCTAGAACATGTCTTTGTGAAGACTGTTATCTACAGGTACACGTAACCACTCGGAAGTTATCACTAAAAAGACACTCTTCGGTGAGAAGATACCATTTGACGGGAAGGCGTCTCCTGGCTACACGAGGCCCCTTCTGAAAGTCAACTGCCTCCTCTTCATCAAGGATAAATAGGGGGCCAATCCATGCTGTTGAGGACATTTGATCTTGATCTAATATCCATCTTACAATCGCAATTAGAATCTTGTAATCTGTGATTAGCACTCTGCACTCACCTAAATCATCTTGTAACTCGTGTATTCTATCACAAACCATTTGGCTAATAAAAAAGTATTCTCCATTGTCTCTATTTTGGTATCTAGGGGCCCACAATTTATATTTCTATAAGTTCGATTAAGAGACCCAAGGTTTTGGATATTGACAGTTGGAGCTAGGAGTACATCTGGACATTAAAATCAAGAAATTCTCTACAATGGATGAAGAAAATTGGTTTGACCTCGCCGATTACGCCCATCTTACTGCTGACTATGAGCCAACGAAGGAGTAGTGTAAGTGTGATTTCTACTTTAAATATATTTTGGAGGTGGAGTTGGCAATGATCGAGGCAGAGGTTGAGGCAGAAGAACAATCGTCTAACACGCCAAAAGATAAAGTTCTCATTACTTCTCTAGTAAATGTAGAGGAAGATATCCATGAGGCATGTTCCATGGAAATTGACAATGAAAATATGTCAAAAGGTAGTAATAATCTTCTAAATAATTCAGCCTCGGAAGATTATCTCTAAGGTTTAGATTACACACCTTCATCAAATGAAGATGGAGGGATAACACCTTCTGTTTACTCGGGTTTCTGTGCATGTGCGGTCATCATTGAAATAGATGGGTAGCAAGCAGAACATGAAGAATGCAAAGCCCAAGAAACTAAAGAAAAAACTGCTCAGAGTGAATACAAGTGACGTATGGCCAAAAAACAAACATCTATTGATGATGCCAAACGTTTATATTTTCAAAATCAACGAAGCACTTCACGAAGATTTGAAGTCTCTAGAGGACAACCTCGTCAAGATACCTTCATTACGCCACCACCTCCAAAGGCGGTGGCAAGAGACTCTAACATTGCTCAAAGCAACTCGCAGCAAACAACCCCATTGAGAAAAATTCGTATTTTATCAAATACAATTCTTAATCATCCAACAGAGGAGGAGGATGTACTGAATGCAACTTTCATTTGATCTATTGCTACTGATCTGCAAGAAGTTGCCAACGAAGTGTAGATAAGGTATATGTCTACATGACTCAAACCAAATCACACGTGGAGGGATCCTCATCTGGTCGCTGCCCAGCAAGACTTTAGCCACTAGTAAAGAGCAGGTCCACGGCAAAGAAGTGTCTTTGAACATCTTACCCTAGGTGAAATTCCTAACCATGGTCAGTGATGACCTTGTTCTTCTAAAAATATGGACCAAGCCCCTAACGTATGATTATGTTCTAGTCTGTATATAGGATATAAAGCTTTCTCCCCTGAGCTCAGAAACATTACCTGGCCTAGAAAATTCAAGCTAGGATCTCTGGAGAATTTTGATGGAACTCATAATCCATCAAAATTCTTATAGATTTATACTACCGCCATCTAGGGTGTTGGAGGTGATGAAAAGGTAATGGCCAATTACCTTCCTACTGTCTTAAAAGGATCAACATGAACTTGGTTGTTTAATCAACCAGAGGGTTCTATTTATAATTGGAAAAAAATTGTGCAATGCAATTCTAAATAATTTCAAAAGTTGCTACGCTATGCCTGTTAAAGAAGATGATTTATATCATCTTCGCTAAACTTCTGGGAAAATTTGTGACAATTTATTAAAAGGTATGTAGAAGTACAACACCATTCCTAATATTTCTGATAGTTTTGTGATTCGTGCATTTAAGTAGGCTGCCCGTTATAAAAGGTTTACTGAACACCTCAACATTCATCCACTATTCATCATACCAGAGCTATTTGATTTGGCAGACCAATACTTAGATGCACATGAAGCAATTGACTGGAACTATATGGTTGACAAGGGCCATGCTCCGTACAACCTGGCCTCCTAATATCAGAAGACCAAAAGATGAAAAAGGTTTCCAAATCTGAAGATTGCAAAGGGATGAATAAGAAAAAGAAGAATAAATAGAACGCTCAATGTGAAGTTGCAGGAATTACAAAACGACCAACATACTCTGAGGGGAAAGCATCTTGGAAGAAGTCAGTTGGTCACTAGGATGAAAAGTCTGGTTCCAAAAATCCTGGTGTGACCAGTGGCAATAGTCGTTGGTGTCCATTGCATAGGGTATCAGGACATGACCTGCGGAACTACCGTACATAGCAAAAGCGCATGGAAGATTTCTACTCCGGCAAGGGTCCTATGCTAGAGTATCCTAAGTGGTCGGATGTCGACCTCACCTTCAACAAGTAAAATCACCCAAAAAGTATGTCAGTCCCTAGAAAAACTTCCACTTGTAATTTATCCCACTATTAATAATTGCAAAGTTGGAAGGGTTTTAATTGATGGAGGTAGTTCTTTGGACTTACTTTTTATTTATACCTTGGATGAGATGCAAATATCTCGTTCTAAGATAAGACCTATTATGAAGCCATTTTTTGGATTATACCTGGTCCATCAATCACTCCCATGGGGCATATAGTATTACCTATCACCTTTGGAAATGCTAACAATTTCTTCTAGGTAGATCTTCACTAACCAAGTTTATGGCAGCAACTCATCACGCCTACTAGAGCTTAAAGAGTTCTAGTCCAAAAGGTGTGATTAATGTGCAAGGTAACCAACTTATTGCACTTAATTGTGATTGTAAATCACTCAAAGTTGTTGATCAATTACCATTAAGTAATGTTAATGATGCAGAAAAGACTAGTAAGTCTACCAAAACAGAGAGGCTGAAGGCAACTCCTTAGCCCAATGAGCAAATAAAGGGAGTTTCCATTGATTTTACCGACTAATCAAAAACTGTTAAGATAGGATCATCAATGGATGCCAAATAGGAAGACATGCTCATTGCTTTCCTCTAGGCTAACACAAATGTGTTTGCATAGAAACCATCTAATATGCCTAGGGTCCCAAAGGAAGTGATGAGCACAGATTAGCCATATGATTTGACATACGATCAATGAAGCAGAAGCTACGGTGATTCACTCCTGATCGACAAGAAGCCATCCGACAAAAGTTTGTTAAACTCTTGGAAGCTAGTTTTATTCACGAAGTTGATCATCCTGATTGTCTTATAAATCTGGTCATGGTTAAGAAAGCAAACGATAAGTGGCGCATGTGTGTTGATTTCATCAGTTTAAATAAAATTTGTCTAAAAGATGATTTTCCTTTGCCCCAGATTGACCAATTAATAGACTTCACAACGGGTTGTGAATTGATGAGTTCCTAGATGCATACTCAAGTTATCATCAAATAAGCATGGCAAGTGAAGATGAAGAGAAGACTTCCTTCATAACTCTATTCGGTGTCTACTGCTACAGAAAGATACCATTTGGGTTGAAAAATGCTGGAGCCACGTACCAATGACTTATGCAGAAGACTTTTCATAGTCAAATAGGGCATAATATTGAGGCTTATGTTGATGATCTCATTGAAAAGAGCAAAATTAGTTCTAATCATTTGTCAGTTTTTGGTGAAACTTTTAATAATTTGAATAAAAATGAAATTAAGCTCAATCTAGAAAAGTGTGTATTTAGTGTTTCTTTTCGAAAGTTGCTTGGTTTTCTTGTCTGTTCACGAGGTATTGAAGTAAATCCTGAGAAGATTCAGGCCATTGAATTGTTAAAACCACCTTCTACATTAAAGGAGGTTCAACGTTTAACTGGTCAAATGGTAGCTTTCAGTCGTTTTATTTCAAGATCAGGAGAGCGTGGTTTGCCTTTCTTTAAGGTAATTCGAAAACACAATAAATTTAACTGGTTAGATGAAGCAGATAAAGCTTTTAATGATATAAAGACTTATTTGCAAAGCCCACCCACTCTGGTCTCACCCAACCCTGGAGAGCCTTTGTTGGTATATCTAGCGGCTTCAACAGTGTGGACTAGTGTGAGACTACAACAGAGGTCATAAGAAGCCGATACACAAAAGGATTTATGTGCTAACTCAAGCTAAAGTAGAAATAGAAGGATCGAGTTCTACGACTCAAGATCTAGCTGGCAAAATACACAACCTGATTGAACCTAAACCAAGATGGTGTCCTCCAGGTCTTAGTCGGTCTCAGCGTAGACAGCTACAAAGACTAAGGACTCAAGAAATCGGAGAGGTTGAGCAGGAAAAGCAAAGGGATCAGGTTTTTGATGAGCTTCAGCCGATTAAAACCATTAAAAAGTAGTAGAGGAAAAAAGAGCCAGTTGAAGATAAATTGGACTCAGCCGATGACCTAGACTCTCCTATGATTCAGGACGACACACCTCCAATGGATATAA
This sequence comes from Guadua angustifolia, assembly GCA_036346375.1. Lineage (NCBI taxonomy): Eukaryota > Viridiplantae > Streptophyta > Magnoliopsida > Poales > Poaceae > Guadua > Guadua angustifolia. The sequence goes on along the minus strand of CM070521.1, from coordinate 31,125,564 downwards.
ATATGGTTTTCAGGTTACCAGCCGAATTCAAGATAAAGACTAAATCAGCTACAAGAACTTTCACTCAGCTTTGTTTGGAGGCTCAAGATGCTATCTTTGAGAAGCCCCAAGATGCTCATCAGCATCTTAAACCGCAATACTTAAAAGGGCACATTAACGATAAGCCGATCTCGAGGATGCTAATAGATGGCGGAGCGACGGTGAACCTAATGCCATACACCACCTGCAAAAAGTTGGGCAAGTTCGATGAGGATTTCATTAAAACTAATATGGTTTTGAATGATTTCACAGGTGATCCTACTAAGGCTAGGGGTGTCATGGTGATAGAGTTAACTGTCAGTAGCAAAATATTGCTGATTGCCTTCTTCGTAGTCAATGCCAAAGGCAATTATAGTGTCCTACTTGGGCGAGACTGGATTCATGCAAATTGTTGTATTCCGTTGACTATGCATCAGTTACTCGTTCAATGGTACGGGGATGAGGTTGAAGTCGTTCAAGCCGATACATCGGCCCACATTACTGTGGCCATTTTCGATGCAAAATGGCAACAAGAGGCTGAGTGTTTATCAGGAAAAGTTTTGGATGATTGCAATTTTATCTGCATAAACAAGATTGTTCCAATAAATGTAAGGCCGAGAGCTTTTGATTGGACGAGTGAAGTTTTACGCCGATGGAGTCAAAACAAGCAGTAAAGACCTTACAAGACAAAATGCAAAGCTATTGGCAAATAATGGATAGCTATGAGGCTATCGACGATTTCCATGATATCAAGAAATTGTTCTAAGGGTTTACATCAACTGACTTACTCAAAGAAGATGACATAGGTGATAGTGATAGGAAGAGACCAACTTTTATTAGTGCAAAATTAGATATAGAGTATAAAAAAGTTGGTCGAAATTCTTAGAAATTATAAAGATTGTTTTGTTTGGGAGTACCATGAGATGCCTGGTCTAAGCGAAATCTTGTTGAATATCGGATGCCTATAAAACCAAGCTATCGGCCGTTTAAGATTTAATCTGACCTTGTACAATATTATAAAAGAAGAGATTGAATGATTACTAGAGGCCAAGTTTATTTGGCCTTACTGATATGTTGAGTGGGTTTCCAATATCATTCCTGTTATGAAGAAAAATGGTAAACTCAGAGTGTGCATTGATTTCAAGATTTTGAATAAAGCCACACCAAAAGATGAGTATTCGATGCCAATAGCCAATATGCTTATCAACATTGCATCAAGGAATAAAATTATTAGTTTTCTTGATGGTAATGCCGGATATAATCAGATATTCATGGTAGAAACGATATACAAAGACCGCCTTTAGGTGCCCTGGTGCCTTAGGGTTATTTGAGTGGACGATAATGACGTTTAGCTTAAAAAATGCTAGTGCAACATATCAGTAGATGATGAATCTAATTTTCCATGATCTAATCAGCCATATTGTAGAAAGTTACATTAACGATATTGTTGTGAAATCTAAACAAGATTTATAATATTTATTCGATTTAGAAATAGTCTTTAAGAATACAAGAGTGCATGGTTTGAAGATGAATCCTTACAAATGTGCTTTTGGTGTGTCGGTTGGTCAATTTTTAGGCTTCATAGTTTATGAGAGAGGGAGTGAGATCAAGAAATAGTAAGGGCCATAGCCAAAACAAAGCCGTAGAAGTGTAAAAATAAGTTGCAGAATTTGATTGACAAAATAAATTATTTACGGTGATTTATTTCAAATCTTTCTGGCTGTATCCGTGCATTTACCCCATTACTAAAATTGAAAGATAATCAAGAGTTCGTATGGGGAGTCGATCAACAAAAAGCTTTTGATAATATCAAGGAATATTTGACCAACCCCCAGTTCTAACAGCACCAAAAAAGGTATACCATTCAAATTATATATATCTGCTAAGCAGGAAACTATTGGAGCTATTTTGGCACAAGAAGTTGATGGTAAAGAGGGTAATTTTCTATTTAAGCCAACGATTACTTGATGTTGAGATCAGATATCCCTTTGTTCAGAAGCTTTTGCTTATCTCTATATTTTGCTTACACAAAATTAAGACATTATATTTTAGCATCGGCTTATAAAGTGGTCTATAAAATCAATGTTATAAAGTATATGCTGTCAGCTCCTATTTTGCGAGGTCGACTTGGTAAATAGGCCTATACGCTGATCGAGTTTGACCTATCATATGAATCGGCTAAAGCGATTAAAAAACAAGTCATAGCTGATTTCATAACAGGTTATGATACTACTGCCAATTTGGTATCTATAGTTCTTTTGCAATTATATTTTGATGGATTAGTATGTTGAGAGAGTGATAGTATTTGAATAGTGCTTGCACTACTACAAAAGGGGTTATATTAGACACGTCATCGCTGACGGTTTTTTTATAAAACCATTTGTGATCTGTTTCGGACACATCGGAGACGGTTTGTGGCTGAAACTGTCTGTGATATCTGATTATCACAGACGGTTTCAGCCACAAACCATCTGTGATGAAAGCAAAAAGTTCACAGTCGGTTTATGGATAAAACCGTTTGTGATGAGGGAAATATCACAGATGGTTTTATCTACAAACTGGCTGTGATGACAGGTATAACTTCACAGACGGTTTGTGGATAAAAACAGTCTGTGATGTTTCCCTCATCACAGATATTTTTATGCACAAACCGTCTGTGATGATCAATTGAAAATAGTAAACGCGCGAAACATGCCTTACAAAATACTACTGGATTAATATGAGAAGTAGATTGTTGCATTTATACAAGCTTCTTGCTGGATACAAAAGTTTAACTAATTCGTTGCTGGATACAAAAGTTAACTAGTTTGTTGCTAGATACAAAAGTTTAACTACAAAAGACTACAAAAGTTTAAAAAAGACTACTTAATTAGTCGACTCATCGTCGCTGAAGTTGTCGTTAGAGTTGGAGTCGTCGCTCTGACCGTTTGGGTCCTCGCTCAACCCGACTCTGTTGGAGTCATCCTCTAGCTCCCAGCCGTCATGATAGCCCTTCGACGAGTTATAGCTATAGTCAGAGGAGGAGGAGGCCGACGACAACGCTTGAGGCAGAGGCGACTAGAGGGGTGCTACACGACGCGGCTGTAGGTGGATGCGACAAGTAATGGGCAGCCGGTGGATTCATGGATATGGCGTCGGCGTGGCACCGCAGCCATTCCCGTAGGGGTCACAGGGGTCTCGGAGGTGGCGGAGGTGGAGGGTTTGTCGGAGGAGAAGGCGATGGCGGAGCCTTGATCGAAGGCCCAGCGGAGCCAACAGAGGAGGCATCGAAGGGGCTCATTTGATTGCTCATGGCAGCATCGGATCAAAGCGGATCTCTTTGTTTTGCTGATCGATCGAGTGTAGAGGCGGCCGATCAGCCTCTTTCTTCTTATAGCTGTGGAATTGTAATTAACGATCTGCATTGGGGAAATGAAACGCCGTCTGGAACACAATCTTCCAAGTGGAATTTGAACAGATGGTTTTAATTCTCTCAAAAGACAAAACAATCAACTCGAAACACTGTGCGCATCTGCATTGAGAAGACAAAGGAACATCACAGATGGTTTGTAGATATAACTGTTTGCGATGATATAATCGCAGACAGTTTTATCCAAAAACCGCCTGTGATGTAGCAACATCGAAGATGATTTTGTGCAAAAACTGTCTACGATGTCACCTGAACCGTCTGCGATGTCATGTGTCATCATAGACGGTTTTGGATAAAACCATCTGTGATATCACATGACATCACAGACGGGGTGACATCATAGATAGTTTTTTGGATAAAACTGTCTGTGATGATCAATTTTGTTTTCTATAAAAGAACAGAGCCTCGACCGCCAACCGCCTCTGTATTTTTAGGGTTTCCTCGATATATCTGAGGTGGCTACGATTGAGAGACGCTCTAGTGAAAAAGACCCTAGATTTGGAGCAGTAATTGTAGATCCTTGTGCTCTAGGTCATCTAAGGTTAGTAATTACTTCGAATTTGAATTACATTTTAGATCTAGCTTGGAGGAAATTAATCTGTGTTCTACATCTAGCTTGTTGTAGATCCATTTGTTCTTTGTAATCGACAAGTAGAAATTTAGCCTATATGTAGCACATGTGCGTATGAGCACTCCTAGAGTACTTAATTCATCGTTTAACACCTATTGTTACATATGTAGCATAGATGGACCAAAGTTGGATTTACGCTGAGAACCGTGCGAGCGCCGAGTACATTAATGGTGTCTACGCTTTTAGAAGAGCTGCAGAGGAAGATATGTCGAATAAGGGGGTGGAATTTATGCCTTGTCCATGCATTAACTGTGAGATTCTCCGGATATTTTGAAGCCCAGCATAGATTGAAGTATACTTGATTCTATAGGGTTTCAAAAGGGGGTATACATATTGGACCAGTCACGGTGAAGAGCAGATTACGCAGGGACCAAGTACTACTACCATCGTGGATGAAGTCAACGATACTCTAAATATCGTCGACAAAGTCAATGATACTCCGGATGATATCGACTGTACTTTGGATGACAATTTGGATCAGATGCTACGAGATGCAGAAGGGAACCGTGATGAGTAGGAGTACGTAAAATTCTGGGGCTTGATGGATGACTCGAAGAAATCTTTGTTCCCGGGTTGTAAGTCCAAATATACAAGGTTGTCGTCTATGCTGGAACTGTTGAAATTAAAGGCAAGCAATGGTTGGTCCGACAGAGTTTCACAGCACTGTTAGGTCTGTTAGTGGATATACTTCCGGAGGGAAATGAGTTGCCAACAACCACCTTCAAAGCCAAAAAGGTTCTTTGTCCCTTGAGAATGGAAGTAGAAAGAATAAATACCTGTCCGAATGACTGTATCATGTATCGTAAACAGTACGCAAACTTGCATGTATGTCCGGTGTACCACACATCATGATACAAGCGTAAAGATGGATCGGATGATGAAGAGGAGGGCATGGAGGTGAAGAAAGGACCTCCCGCTAAGGTGGCGTGGTATCTACCTATAATTCCCCATTTGAAGCGTTTGTTTGCGAACCCAAAAGAGGCAAAATTGCTTCAATGGCACTCGGATGAGCGTAAGAATGATGGAATGACTAGGCACCCTGCTGATTCGACGCAATGGAGAAATATCGATAGGAGGTTTGAAGAATTCGCAGTGGATCCGATGAATATAAGGTTCGAATTGAGTATGGATGGAATGAATCCTTTCGATAACATGAGTAGCCGTCATAGCACTTGGCTGGTAAATCTCTGTGTGTACAACCTTCCTCCTTGGTTGTGTATGAAGCGAAAGTATATATTGATGTCCATACTCATCCAAGGCCCGAAGCAACCTGAGAACGATATTGATGTGTACCTAGCACCATTGGTGGAAGATCTCAACACATTGTGGGCTCCTGAGGTGCAGGTATGGGATGCTCACAAACGAGAGTACTTCACTTTGCGTTGCCTGTTGTTCTGCGCCATAAATGATTATCCTGCCCTTGCTAACCCGTCGGGGCAGAGTACAAAAGGAGCCAAAGCATGTGCTCACTGCTTGGATGACACCGGGAGTGTCTGGCTCAATCACTCACGCAAAACCGTGTACATGCGTCACTGTAGGTTCCTTCGAAGGAATCACCTATACCGCAAGATGAAGAAACAATTCGACGGCACGACCGAAGATGGCATTTATGATATGGTTAAGAAGTTGGATGTTGTGTTAGGAAAGGGACGTAAATCGAGGACCCGTGAGAAGAGCATGTGGAAGAAGAGATCAATATTTTGGGACCTACCTTATTGAGAGCACCTAGAAGTTCGGCACTGCATCGACGTGATGCACGTAGATAAGAATGTCTATGATAGCTTGATTGGTTTCGTACTGAACATTAAGGGTAAAACAAAGGACGGTATGAATGCACGGCTTGACTTGGTCGATATGGGTATTAGACTTGAGTTAGCACGAAAGAGACTGATAAAGGCTAAACATTATGTGATCCTACTTGTTACACTCTATCCAAGGCTGAGAGAACCGGACTGTGCCAGTGCTTGCATGGTGTGAAAGTTCCATCCGGTTACTCATTCAACATGAAGAGACTTGTTTCGATGCACGATTTGAGTTTAACTGGCATGAAATCCCATGATTGCCATGTGCTTATGACACAGATGCTCCCTGTGGCAATTAGAAGTATTTTACCGACCGAGGTTCGGAAGACAATCACAAGGCTATATTATTTCTTTAACACAGTTGCTCAGAAGCCCATAGATCCCGAAGGACTAGATGCTCTGCAGGCCGAGGTGGCAATGACTCTATGCAATCTTGAGATGTATTTCCCTCTATCGTTTTTCGATATCGTGGTCCATCTCATTGTTCACCTTGTGAGGGAGATAAAGATGTGCGGGCCTGTGTTCCTACATAATATGTACCCGTTCGAGAGGTATATGGTAATTCTCAAGTCCTACATACGGAATCGATCTCGACCGGAGGGTAGCATTATCGAAGGTTATGCAACCGAAGAGGTCATCGAATTCTGCGTGGATTACATAACTCAGGTCGAACCAATAGGTGTGCCTTGATCTCGCCATGAGAGGAGGCTCAAGGGCATCGGGACCATCGGAAGAAAAGCAATCACGCCTGATCCGGTTGCGTGCGCGAAAGCCCATTTCACAGTTTTGCAACACATGGCTGTTGTGGCCCAGTATATCGATGAGCACAAGAATTAGCTACGGCAAGAGAATCTGACGCAGTGGGAGTACTGGATCATCAGACAACATAACCTTCAGTTCAACAGATGGTTCAAGGAGTGACACCCCATTACTGGAAGCACGTCAGTGATACACTAACATGGTTGGCAAAAGGGCCAGCTTTTATAGTTGTAACATGGAAAGGATATGACTTAAATGGGTATACATTTTACATGAGAGATCAGGACATGAAGAGCATAAACTAGAAGAGCGGTGTTCATATCGATGCGTTGAATACCGCTGGATCGACAAGGAGCTCGTATTATGGGTTCATTGAGGAAATTTGGGAGCTCGACTATGTACTATTTAAGATCCCTTATTTCAATGCCGTTGGGTTAACCTGTAGCACGTGAAGGTTGACAAGTATGGCATCACAACTGTGAACCTCGAACATGTCGGATATCAAGATAAACCATTCATTCTCACCAACCAAGTTGTTCAAGTCTTCTATGTAATCGACCCGTCCAATAAGTAGCGTCACGTTGTCCTTTAGGGAAAAAGGAGAATTGTCAAAGTCGAGAATGTGGTAGATGAGGAAGAATACAATCAGTTCGACGAGTTGCCTCCTATTGGTACCGGCGTCACAATCTAGGAAGACCAACCTGAGGAAGCTAGTTACACACATGATGATCATCGCGAAGGGCTAATTTTTGTACAAAAGAATAAGCGAGTGGAGTTGTCATGAGTTCATATATATACCAAGTGTTCCTGTATTATAATTAATTAATTAATGACATGTATTAATTAATGAGATGTGTATTAATTATAATTACTAAGATGTATTGACTACAATTAATCAGGTGTATGTATATTATACTAAATGAGATGTGTATATTATGACTAATATTAATACATCACATATATGTTTTTACGGCAAAAAAAATGATACAATGGCTCATCCCAGATGGTTCTAGGATTGAACCATCTGGGATAAATTCATGCCAGATAGTTAAATCACAGAACCATCTGGGATAACTCTATCCCAGACAATTCAATCCCAGAACCGTCCGGGATGGTCTTCTTGCACCATTTGATAAATCCCGCGCTTGCCATTCACCAAGTCCCGCGCACACATACTTTATTGCAACCCTAGCTATCGCGAGGGACCTCCCCACCCCCCGGCCGTGCCCTCCCCCATCGACGGCGCCCTCCCCCCTCGGCCGCACCCTCGCCTTAGCTTGGTGGTGCCCTCCTCCCTTGGCGGCGCCCTCCTCCCTCGACCGTGCTATCCTCCCTCGGCCACGGCTCCCCCCTCGGTCGTGCCCTCCCATGCGATGGTGTCTCCCCTCCCCTTTGGTGGTGTCTCCCATCTCCCTCAGTGGTGCCCCCTCCCTCCCCGTTCTTGACTGTTATATCTGGCTAGCTAATAGCTTGTTCTTGACTGTTATTACTTTCCTGTCAGCACTTCATTATATGTACTAGTTGCTGGTTTAATCTTGATTATGCTATCAGTCACAGCTTCTGGTTCAATTTGTGATCAATAAGCAGATTGAGATTGTTATATCACTGGTGTGCTATTTAAATGCTTAGCTAAATACACTTTATTATCTTAACCGTTACTGATGTGCTATTTAGATGCTTAGCTAAATACAATTTGTTATCTTAACTGTTACTGGTGTACTATTTAGATGCTTAGCTAAATACACTTTATCTTAACTGTTACTGGTGTGCTATTTAGATGCTTAGCTAAATACATTTTGTTATCTTAACTGTTACTGGTGTGCTATTTAGATGCTTAGCTAAATGCATTTTGTTATCTTAACTGTTACTGTTACTGGTGTGCTATTTAGATGCTTTGCTAAATACACTTTGTTATCTTAACTGTTACTGTTACTGGTAGTCTATTGTTGATTCAGTTAGCAAGTGTTTAATCTGCATATTAAGGTGGTAAGGGTTCAAGGCCTTATTCACAGAATTAATTGTTAGCCCATTCGTGATTAAACTTGAAGGTTTAAAATCTTCAACCAACCCTTATCTGAGAGCAATATAATACAATCTACATTCAATTTGTGATAGAAGACATGATTGTGAATGAAGATTCAAAAATCTTCACATTTGCCCGATTGGTGTTGCAAGCAATGTTGATTATTTTAACCTTGCATGTACAAAATAACTCTTAACTTACCTTCTCTTAAATTTGTTTCTCTTAACTTACCTACTCTTAACCTTGCATCATACAAGATGGTGTCCCCTCAATCCTCGCCACCAAAGGGATCTAATGACGTGCCCAATGTAGAAGGAAATAGGCGTGGTACAAGAGGGCTTAGTAAAAGGCCTTAAAGCCGATACACCATCACGGCAGTTGATCCGCATGATGAGGCCCCTACCGCGCCTCCAAAGGCTGCGGTAGCTTTCCGGACAATGTGCGGGATCGTTGGGCATAAAAGGGTCCCCATCACCTATCCATCATGGAAGACGCTGACAGATAAGGAGCGCAAAAACCTAGTGACAGAAATATTCACGTCGTTCGAGCTTCCACAAGATGCTATGCCTGCACTACGACGGTACGCGTTGCTAGTGGCAGGAAAAGTGTGGAAGAACTTCAAGAGCGTCCTTGTTGCTAATTACGTCAATAAGGAAATGACTCCGTTCCAGAAGTACAGGTTCATCTCTAAAGACGTTTGGGGACAATTTGTTGAGTTGAAGACGACATGGATGAAGGCAGATTTCCTCCTGATGACACCCGGGTAACATGTCTGCAATGCTTCTTACATACACTTTAATGTTGGACATGTTAGCTAATTACTTATGTACACTTATGTAGGTGGTCATGTCATGCGATCTGCAAGTGAGGCTTGCCAATGGCTCTGTTCCCCTGCAGGCTGCTTGGGGACAAGCATATGCATCCGGTGTAGGGGCATTAGTGCACGGTTGTACTGTAGAGCCGGGCTACGCAAAGGTCCAAGTCGACGGTGTATATGAAATTTTCAAGGCCGTCACGCTGGACATGCCCCCAAATGATGAGATTGTCACACTAGGGGATGCCATCGGCACATTCATCCAGTGCTCCAAGAAGGACATCTCCTTCGACGCCCACCTAGGACTAGGGGTGGAAAAAAAACCCGAAACTCGCGAGTTAAACGAGTACTCGACAACTCGACTCGACTCGGCTCGAACTCATTTCTTAACGAGTCGAGTCGAGCTGGGTTTTGAACTCGTTAAAAAAACGAGTTAAACGAGCCGAGTTTTCGAGTTTTCGAGCGAGCTAACGAGTTAATCGAGCCACATGCAAAAAAACCCTAAATCCGTTAAAGAGTTTAGTCCCCAGACTCCCCACTCCCGTCCCCAACCGCCAGACAGTCCCTCCCTCCTCCCCGCCCCCCCCTCCTCCCCAATCCAACACGCCGACGCCTTGACCGCTCCTCCTCCCGCTCGACCCCTCCCGTGAGTTGCCTGAAGGCTCCGCCCCCTCAGCCGACGCCGCCCCCCCCGGCCGCCACCCTCCACCTCCTCCTGTTGCCATAGAAGAAGACGGAGGAAGGTAGGATCCATCACCTGGCAAAGAAAGACCAAAATCGATTCACCAGTACTCCCCATGTATTTCTTGTTGCAGTGTGTGCTAGGGCTAGGTTCTTCCATGGCGAGCGTTAGATTCGGATCTCTTCCCCAAATTGCTTAACCGCTAAGAAAAGGCGATCTCGCATTATTTTTTTCTTTATTTAATTGTGGTGACCTTGTGCCTCGAATCGTTTTGCCGTCTCGACTGCCAAGACGCGGTCGATCCCATGCCGCCTTTACGTCTCGCCGCCGCCGGAATGTGCATGTGTGTGTAGATGTTGTAATGCTTAGGTTCATGTTCTCTCGTACATCACTGCTCCTACATCCATAACATCGATAGCACATACTATGCATCTTGAAAAAGCTAAGGTGTTGTTATGTTGCTTTGTCGATCATACATAATCACAAGTGAGATGGATTTGTGAACCACAAAGTATTTTGATCTTTGTTCTCGGTTTCTATATTCGCTTTTGCTTAGCTTCGTGTTTTATTAGGAATTTGCTAAAATGCACGACTTGATCTATGTTCTAAAAATCAAGCTCAAGATAATTTCAATTGATTTTGAGATCTCCAAGATACATTAATCATTAATCTTCTGCATTTCTCAAAGTCAGCTTGACAAAACTTGGTTAATTATATTCGTTTGTCTACTAAAGTGTGTTGATGCTAATATATGGTTTTTCGCTCCTTTTATGCGAGAATGGAGGGTATCTAATCTAGTTGCTAATAGAAGATCTGTCAATCCACTATCTAAAGCAAAGGTGTTTACTTTTTCTTTAGATAGTATATTTTGCCCTCCCTGTAGTGTTTGTTTAGAGCGTAATTACCAAATTGCACGTGCTTAGATAGTAAACATGTATTTGAGTAGTATTTAATTTAAAGCCCGATAGATGCTTGGTCATAATTCCTACTTGGGTTTAAGGTATAAATGGCGCAGGAATGGGATTCACTTATCGGGAGAGTTCATTGACAAAATGAATTCCTTGTCGAAAGAAAACAGAGCATATAGCAAAGGACCCGTTGGTGCTTGATGTGTGTGCATAGAGTTTTATTTTTGTTGCTCATAATTTTACCTTAGATAAATTTCTTTTGTCTTATTGAGTAATGAATTCATGAATCCTTATTTCTTATATTTGTTATATTTAGGTGTTCAAATCTTTCAAATTTGAGTTAATATGCATGTATGAATCAAATATGTATGCTCCCTTGCTCACATTACTAACGAGCCAAACGAGTCGAGTCGAGCCAACTCGAGTTTATAACGAGTCGAGTCGAGTTGAACTTCGAGCTCGTTACGATACCGAGTCGAGTTCGAGTTGGCTCATTATCTTAACGAGTTTACCGAGTCGAGTCGAGTCGAGTCAGCTCGATATCCACCCCTACCTAGGACCACTGAAGCTACAAGTAGTCCAAGAGGCACCACATGATGTACCGAAGCTACTAGGACTACCGGAGCCATGCCATGCACTGAAGGAGCCCGCCAAATCGGCTATCGTGTCTAGTCACGCGCAGACCATTACTACAGTAAGGGGCCACTCATCTCCTGTGAAGACAAAGTTTGATAGAAGGGGACGCAGAGACAAGGGCAAATCAAAATGGACCACGCCAGCCAACGACTTTTCGTTTGCCCCATTGGTGCAGCAATTTGAGCTGGGACAACCGTTTGTACCGGATGAGCGCAACGAGACATTTTCATTAGCCTGCGTTAGATTGCAAGAATGGTACATGCAACAAGCCAACAAGCTGGTAGCACAATAGACAACAAGTATCTTGGTGAACTTCAAGGAGGAGTATTTCTTACATCGGTTTTTAGATGGCGTCTTCGTGGTCGGCTTCACCGACTTGTTCAATCTGTACAACCTCAGAGCGCTCGACGTCTCACTCATAAGATGCTAGATAATGTAAGTGTGTGCAATCACCATCTACATTTCTGACGCACAAATAAATGTCATATATATATCATCCTTGATTTGTATATGTAGATATATGATCATAGAAGCAGCACCAAGGGAACAATCGATGGGTTTCGCCGACTCACACATGGTGTCCAAGCAAACCATGGATGAAAATAAAGAGGTCGTCTACGAGTACATGGAAAAAGTACTGCTGACTCATTCGAACAAAAATTCATACTTTTACCCTACAACCCAGGGCAAGTACTTCGTCTAGATGCTATACTCATTGATTTCTACTATATATCACACCTCGAAGTTAGGTTCAGTGACCATGACAACATACCTGTGTAGGTATCGTTGGATTCTACTCGTAATTATACCGAGACAGAACCGAGTAATTTACCTTGATTCCAAAAAGGGCGGCACCCACGATTTGAAGCCTATCAGAGATTTTCTCTACATGTCATTCGATGTCTACAAATCGAGGGGAGGGCCACATAAGATGGGCCCAACCACTCTAACGCATACTTTTAAGTTTCGATATCTGATAGTACACAATAATCCTTTACATTCCATAATAATACCTTCGGAAGTAATTAACCTATTATGTTTTGCCAGTGCCACCAGCAGCCAAATGGCACTGACCTATGTGGATTCTATGTTTGCCACAACATGGCACTCCTCGTTGGTTCCCAGCAGACTAATTCATACAGGTCTGTCAATCTTGTAACAATTGTCTCCACTTATTAATTTATATACACGTGAGACTTTACTCTTCTCATTGACAAGCTTGGCAATGCACTGAATCTGCGTTAGAACAGGCTGACCTGCTAACTATTCGAGGACAGCTCTATGTCTTCTTGCTGCGTGAGGTCTTAAATCCAAAGGGCAGATACTCAGGGCTCAATGAATCATGAGTTGTAAATTTGTTACTTATCGTGCATTCAGATTGATTTGTAAACCTTGTGTTATGAATTTGTCATTTCTACTTTCGAATCCAATTGGTTAGTACATATACGAGTTGATTTCTAAAATGGATGCACTGTAAATATGTTGTAATGTGCGATTTGAGTTGATTTATGAAATGGATGCACTGTATGTTGTGTAACATGTGATTAGAGTACATTTTTTTAAATTTATGTCATAATAATATGCTGGTCATGCTGTATACTGTCTTTTGTTTCAGAGGGCATGGCTAGCAATTCCTGAGGCTATCCAATATATTAAAATTTAGTAAAAAATAGAAAATCAACATCACAAATGGTTTTAACGAAGAATTGTCTATGAATAGGTACAAATCACAAACGGTTCCACTGTGGCACCGTTTGTGATGAGGGCATCATCACAGACGGTTTCAAATTTGAACTGTTTGTGAAGAGGCATATATCAGGTGGTTCTTCCTTAAAACTGTCTGCGATAAGCCCATCATCACAGATGGTTCATAAGTGGAACCGTCTGAGATGATACCACATCACAGACGGTTCTAAATTAGTACCGTCTGTGATGAGCTTTTTCACAGATGGTTGAAAAATCGTCTACAATGACTCTTTATCATCACTGACACTTACTTATAGACAGTTCACAAAACCGTCTGTGATGAGGTTTCCGAACTATCTGTGATGAGTTTTTGTGTAATAGTGTTGTTTCGCCCAAGGGACATAGTTTTGAATTTGTATTTCGGCTAAGTTGTCTATGCTCTAATAATCAGGCAGAGTATGAAGCATTACTTAGAGGTCTACAGCTGCTCAAAAATATTGAAATAGATACTGTTGAGGACTATGGTGATTCTTTGTTATTTGTGCAGTAGGTTAAGGGAGAGCATAATTGCTATGATGAAATCCTAGTCAGATACTTAGACCAATGCCTTACTATAATCGGCTCATTTACTTCATTCTCTGTTAATCATATTCCTCGAGAGATGAATGACCGGGCTAACTTATTAGCCTAATAGGCATCAGGCTATAAAGTTGTTGGCCAAATTGAGGAATGTGAGCCGATTAAAAAAACAATAATGTGTGTGGACACTGCTAACTGGAGAACAAAAATAATAGAATATTTAATCAATCCTTTTAAGCCGACGGAGAGAAAAATTAGGCAAGAAGCTTTGAAGTATGTAATCCTTGACAACATCTTATACTATTGGACATTGGAAGATTTACTGCTAAGGTGTCTTAGAGCCGATGAAGCTAAAGTTGCGATGGGTGAAGTGCACAGAGGTATCTATGGATCCCATCAATCAGTTTATAAGATGAAGTAGATGCTAAGGCGTACAGGGTATTTTTGGCCAACAATGTTGGAGGATTACTTCCAATATTATAAAGGATGCCAGACTTATCAAAAATTTGGCAACATATAATTGGCCCTAGCATGTCATTATTCAAAATGATTACTATGGTGATAATGAGATGCATCTAATTCATTACACTATATGTACAACAACATGAACATGATAAAATGACAGAACTAAAATGCAATGTGATAGATGCAATTATGCATAGTCAGCTCACATAAAGAAAGGCATTTATGCAATAGTATTAATATATGCCAAACCAAAATATCCTCATACAACAAGGAAAACTAAATTCTCACTCCTACCCTTCTTAAAAAGGAGCTAATCAGCACTGGTAGTCAGACTATTGTCATAAAATATTTAAAATTAAGCATACTACTATTATTTGACAAGATGAGGGTTATAAATATAGCTAGTGCCATATAGCCAGTAAAAATCTTTCCCTTAGACTTTCTACCAGTCTCTAGTTATTTAATTGCGTGGTTCTTGTAACTATTGCTCTGATACCTCCTGTGGCCGCTCACATAATTATCCCCAGGTAACAATAGTCACACTGTTATTACTCTTGAGTTAATTAGGCGAATCTCGGCATAATAGCTAACAAAATATCGAGCAACCCGATACTTTATCAGTTAATATACTGTATGTAGATTATATTACAACAGAACAATAATTAGAGACTAAAAGTGGAACTCTTTATTACATTCCATTAAGCCACGCAGGGCTATCTGTTCGTTACCTTAATCTAACATAGGTTCCAAATACAACAAAAATATATTACATCCACCTATTCTTTAATAGCCTGCCTAAGCGGGGATAAGACCTACTAGACCCTCTACTCCTCCTGATAGTAGCAGCAGTCCTCCTGTAAATCCTGATCCTGCGAACAGTCCTCACCCTAGGCCTCGTAGGAGTGTCCATAGAACTCACCTTCTAAGCAAGGGGGATTTAAGTAAGGATGAGTACAGGGCACTCTGCAAACATTAATAAGGAAATGCAATAGATGATTTTTTTCCTCCTAATCCAATCCAATTCAAATCCATCTAATAATCATCTTCCTCAAAATCCACTTTTACAGGAATTAAGTTTTAGTTTTAAATGTGGTTTATTTTAGAGTTTTGCAAAACTAATGCTAACAGTATATACGAGATAAACTTAGCTTCCGTAGTCTCCAATCCAAGAGATTGGCTTGAATTCAAGATTTACCCTACGCAGGTTTACACCACTTTACCCATAGTGACACTTACAAGAGATGCCCCAGAACGTTTATCACTACTCCAGTATTAGATCTCTAACCCTGCACTTGAGTTGGGAACACCTATCCTAGGCTACCCCACAACTCGTAGATACAGCTGTACTCTGGCTACCTTAGCCCACAGTAACTCTATCATGGCTTCAAATATACCCCCAAGTTGGTCCCGCACCTCGGGGGCATACCTGCATTTCCCGAGGGCACCCTAGAATACTTACCCAATATGGAAATTCTAATACCTTCATAGGAAACCTTTTTTGGTTGATTTCACATATCATGGTTGATACTGGCTTTACGGCTCATTGCCCAAGTGTTAGTTGTTTTGACCTTAAATGATAGCCTGTGTGAAGGAACCCACAGACCACAACCCTTCTCATCGGCACCCTCTACCAACCATATTAAACACACGCCAACCATCCTATTAACTAAATGTACTAATCCACTACCAACTCCAATTACCAACCCATCAATCCATTTTCCACCCATCTATCCATTTTTCAACCCACTCTTCCCAACCACAACCGATTTAATACTTTCATTTGTAAAATAATCTTTCCCGTGCAGTGATGATATAAATAAATACATAAAAGCAGTTGAAAACATTTAATAAATCATGATCAAGGGAAGCTTGCTTGGTATATACTAGGAAGGTACAACCTGGCTCGAATACTGGTTCTGGCTATCTGGTGGGTTTTGTTTTTGTTCTGAAAATCATAATATATTAATCTATAGCAATTTATTTGAATATGAGTTATAGTGTCCAACCATTCCAATAATCACATTTTCATTTATACGAAGGATGTTGGTTTTCATTTTCTTAGCTGTCGTGCATTTTTATGGTTATATGTAGCTGCTCTTTTACTAAATGTAGTCATGTACCATCTTTTGGTTTTTACGCATATATAATTAGCTAATCATTTAAACTGATCACAGACTACGACAATCTATCCATTTTCTCGAATTTTCTCTTTTTCTTTTCTTTTCTCTTCTTTCATTTTTTCTCTACTCTCTTTCTCTTTTTCTTCTCTGGCTTTACTGGCCGATGCCACTCTCGCTTTTTTTCCTCCTCTCGCTCCATCGCCAAGCCTCTGGCTCTCTCCACCTCTCTACCTCTCTTCCTTTTCTCTGCCTCATTGACCTCACCCCGCTACTCTCTGCTCTTCTCTCCTCATGGTCGACTCATCGCTCTAGCTCTCACGGCCAATTCCTCCTCGCTAATCGCCACGATCCCTCCTTGGCTACTATCGACCGACTCCGCTACTGGCCTTTGGCTAACCCTAGCCTTGGCCGAACCCTGAGATTTTTCTTCTCCATTAGTTTTGCCATTTTTGCTTGAGGTTTGCTTCTACCGATTGATGTGGCTTGAGGTAAGTATGGTCTGTGATGAACGAAATGGTGTCACTTCTAGGTTAGGGGGCGGGGATGACGACACTGGCTGCCACCGTGCTCTACTGAGGGCATGGGGGTGGCCAGGACGCTCCTCGCGGGCCCCTAGTTTTCATCCCCTACTAAGACCACACGGGTTTTCCCCGATCTATCCTCTACTCTACCCGATCTACTGGTTTTGCATACTACTTTTGCTAACCTTGTGATTTTTTGTGTGCACCTGATGGATGAGTTTGGTTCTGGTGGGGTTATAGAGCTTGCTAGGGTTGGAGCTACTGGTGAGCTTGTCGATAGGGTGGCCGGTCTCCTCCTTCTTCTTCTTGGCCTTCCCTTTGGTTGCTCACTAGCTCTTGCTCCTCCTTCTTGCTCTCTCTCTCTCTCTCTCTCTCTCTCTCTCTGATGGCTTGGGTTTGGGGAATGTGGTGATGGACTGGATGCTTGACTGCTTACTTGGTTGCTGTCAGCTGGAAATGAGGTTGAGTGCTCTGAATGGGGAATGGACCTTGGCTGTCTAGCTGTGCTTGCAGGACTTGAAATGGGAGAGGGGAGATGAATTCTTGGGCTGCCTTGCTGTGCTCTTTTGGTTGAAAATGTGGCTATGGGAGTGAATGCTGCTGCTGCTTGCTATCCTCTATAGCTAGCTATGCTGGCTCTTGGTTGAGAATGGAGGAAAGGGGGGCCGAGTGCTGCTACTGACTGGCCTCGTTTCGATGAGATGAGAAAAGGAGAGTGCATCTACTGCTGCCCTAGCTTAACTTTCTACTGTGCTAGCCATTTACCATTCTACCCCTTTCCCTTGTACTGACTACATGAGAGCATATTGGTCATGTTAATGTCTTATGCGCAAACATGATTATTCACTTTGATTAATCCTTATCCTGCTTGATTAGTTGCTTATGCACCATATGATTCTCTGGTTTAATTGTTCATTATGCTTCATTAGTGGCTTAATGACTTTGTTAGCTTAATTGAATTTTAAGGGTCCTAACACTTTCTTAGTGGCACACTTGGGGAAGGCTTTGACGGGACAACATATGAGCATTCAGAACAATGGAAATTATTATCAGAAGTCTTCACCAAAGCTACACTTGCCGAAACACCTCAAGATTAAAAGTAGTATTTGTTATACTTTATAATCAACTTCTTTTTGCTAAACGTTGACATTTTTTTCTTTGTGTTCTTAAGCTGTTGCCATCTTGAAAACCTAGGTGCCCGACTACCTTTGCTGTCAAATAACTTTTGAGATCCCGTGATCCCACCCAGCGGTGTAACGTATGAGGGGGCCACACTACTTGTTGAACATCTCCGCATGGTGCCCCCTCTTTGCTAGTCTGGTATCTGTTTTTAGAAAGCTCTTGGCTTAATTTATCTTATGTACCATTGTTTGCTAATATTTCATTAAAATGCTGATTGCGTAATTCTGCAATGCCATATATTTAGTTGATTCCATATACTGTTGTTGCATCAAGTCAAATACTGCATAATTGAAAAAAATTGTTATTACATGAAAGCCCACAGAAACTTATGAACAGTAGCTGTTGTAACTAAATTGAACTACTGCAACATTTGACTGGAATAGGTATGGTCTTTAAGTATGAATGCTTCATATCATTTGTGGATTATGTGGTGACGGTCAAATACTCAAAACTATAACATCCCCTTACCTATAATTGGTTATGTGGCAGGACCGAGTTTCTACACACGAGCAACAATTTTACTCTAATTTAGAATATTGTATGACTCACTATAACCTTCCTTTTAGGTGGGGAATTTCGACACAGTGACACGAGAGCTTTTGAAAGGAAGCAGTCCAAGCCTACCTCAAAGAGCACAATTGGGCCTACAAGTTGAACTGGTGCTGTTTTGTTGTCTGATAAGTGATAAGTGTTAACAACAGGTGCTGGTAAAATGTCGAGTTGCCAAGGGGGGTTCTTTGCTTTTGTGATGAGCAAAGCCGATTGATCCCTGGATGACTGCTAACAAACATTTGACAATTGTACATAAACAACACGCTGGGAGCTAGAGCAGCTTGACCCGAGGTTCTGCGTACCAGTTTGTCTAGAGACTAGCCATTTTGCAGTGTCGACCTGTCTTTGGATGAGGGGGGGTACGTAGGGATGTAATCGGATCGGATACGGTCGGATATTGTTCATCTCGTATCCGTATCCGTATTTTTTATCGAATACGAAGTCGGATACGAATGGTGTCGGATGTGAATACGAATGCGAATAATACCGGATACTATCATTTACTTATCACGGCTTAATCTGCACCGGATTCAATACGGGTACGAATATTTTTAGCCTCTAGACTCTGGTGACTTGTGCTCTTTGATTGGAGAGTTACACACTCACAATCTTGGAGAAGTCTTTAAAGTTTTCGGATAATATCCATATTTTATATCCGGATATTATCCGATTATAAACTCGGATATTCCTGTATCCATCGGATAATTACTATCCGTATCCATATCCTTATCCGAGATAACTATCCTTATCCGTATCTGTATCCGAAAAATTCTTCGAATATCCGAAAAACTATTCAAATCGCTATCCGAATTGATTCGGTCGGTCGGTCGGAAAATATCCGTTCCAGTTGCACCCTAGGGGTATGTTTCTTGATGAACTGGACAGTTCAATTTAGTTGCGAGGTTCCTTTTCCGTTTACTAGTCTATTTTCTATGAAACGTTGATGTGCCTCTGATTGAATTAGTGTTGATTGAATTAGTGCTCCATCATTAAGCTCAAAAAACTATTAAGCTCTGATTTCCTGGTCAAATAGCACTTGTATGTCAAGTAGGTAGTTAATTAATGCCATATAAATCTGTGTTTGTAACAGCTCTAGCTCCATTAAATCCGGTATATTAAGAGTGTTTAAGTGGGTTATCTTCTTTGCATTTTAGATTAAAAATATAAACTTAACACTTTACTTCAAATCTAAGATATAACTGAGATCTAGAGCTCTGCCAAACAAAGAGTACGTACCGAAAAAGATTCTGATCCACGCAGAAATTCTCGAGGAATCTGAACTGTTTCATACGAGTTTAGTGTTCTAATCAAGCCCTCGGTAGCGTGCAACGATATGACCAAAAAATATACACCCTTTTCTAGGGTGCAGTCTATAAATAAGACAAGCACACAAATCTCAAAGATAACAAAACCCTAAGCTACTGAAAAAGCGCACACCTTGGTTCCCTTCGCTACCACCGCGCGCCGCCGCCGCTCCTTCCCCTCCCTTCTCGCTCTCACCAACTCCGTCTAGGCGATGTCTGGGCCGGAGAGCTCCCGCGCCGCGGGCCCCGTGCTCCTCTTCCCGTCGCCCTCATCCTCGCCGTCGTCCGCTCGGGTGGAGGCCGTGGTCGTGTTCAACATCTGCGACAGCTACGTGCGGCGGCCGGACCAGGCGGAGCGCGTCATCGGCACCCTCCTCGGGTCCGTCCTTCCCGACGGCACTGCCCATGTCCGCAACTCCTACGTCGTCCCCCACAGCGAGTCCGCCGACCAGGTTAAAATCCCCCGCCCCCGTTGCTTCGAGCTAGTGTTACATCTCCGCAAGATGCGATGTTTACAAGTCCCTTTTGAATATATAGGATGGGCTCCGTCTCCCGAATTGTAGCACGAGATCTAGGGTTTGTTAATTGAGCTCGTTATTCTGACTTTGGTAATGTGTTTGATATATAGGTTGCTCTGGACATCGAGTACCACCATAACATGTACGCGTCCCACCAGAAAGTGGACCCCAAGGAAGTGATTGTTGGATGGTAGGCACCTTTGATTCTTCTTCCTCTTGTTGCTGATATACCATTATCAGTTTGCTTCTGTTCTTGTTAATTCTTCTTACAAATTGACAATAGCTGGGTTGTATTGTATTCTTGTGTGCATAGATTCGTGAAGTACTTTCGGTGGATGAAGTTGTATGATCGTGTCAGGCACACAGCACAATATTGGTGTTGTTTTTCTTTTTGATAGCAGCTAGAACTATGATTTCTTTATATGAAGGTTTCTCGATCCAACCCTGTTTTATCTGGTGCTGTGGACGGACATAATCACTCTTTACGGTGATCAATGGTAGCACCAAATGCACACCTAGCAGGGTCGTTAGACCTTGATTTCTTGAGAGTAAATAGTCCTTTATGAAAGAACAACCATTATGAAATCAGCACCATTAGCTTAGTTCTACAAAATGTCCTTTCCAAATTTCTCCACCTTGCTTGTGTAGTGATTCCTTATATCTGTTTGCAGGTTCTCGACTGGATTTGGTGTTTCAGGGGGGAGTACACTTATCCATGAATTTTATTCAAGAGAAGTTCAAAACCCCATTCATCTTACTGTTGATACTGGGTTCACTAAGGGGGAGGCTTCCATCAAAGCCTATATCTCATCCAACCTGTCTCTTGGAGAGAGGCACCTTGCTGCACAATTTCAGGAAATTCCACTGGATCTAAAGATGCTTGAGGCAGAAAAAGTTGGATGTATGTTTCCTTGTACAATAGTTAATTCATTATGTACTATATGTGGTTTGTTCCATTGATCTGCTAGTTAACTTCACATAACTGAAATTCTTTACAGTAAGATGTAAATTGCTTAGGATGACGAATAGATTACATTGAATTATAGTTCTATTCTATTACTAGATGCCTCTGTAACCCAACACAAACCTGAATGGAAGTTCAACTAACTCTACTTTAAAGGAGTTTTATTCTTTTTGTTTGTGTCCAATTAATGGGGACTAGCGTTATTATTGAAGATTTCCCCACAGTTGGATGAAAATAATTCAGTTTTTGCAATCGCATTAGTTAGTTGTTCCATTAGTAGAAGGAATGCTTAGGGTAACACTAGTCACAGCAGCAAATAATCTCTAGACGTCTTACCAGATATTTTTTGTTCTACAAGCAAAGCCTTTTTAACTGTTGTCACTCTAATGGTTCTGTAACAGTTGACATCCTGAAATCTACAATCGTGGAGAAGCTCCCCAATGATTTGGAAGGAATGGAGTCTTCAATGGAGAAGCTCTATGTTCTTATTGACGAGATCTACAAATATGTTGATGATGTTGTGGTAAGAATCTGTCACAAAATTTGCCCATTTTATTTGAATCTTGATGTTAAATAGCCTTTTTTTTTCTTGCATCATTTACAGGAAGGACGTGTGGCACCTGACAATAAGATTGGGAGGTTCATCGCTGACACTGTTGCTTCAATGCCGAAATTGTCTCCAGCTGCTTTTGATAAGCTTTTCAATGACAGGATTCAGGTAAATACTTTTGCCTGTTGATGCCTGCAAGTACTTTTAAATAATTGCCTTGATTCGTTTGCGGGTAATTAATAATTATCCATTTATGTTGCAGGATAATCTTGCGCTGGTATACCTGTCAAGCATCACAAGGACGCAGATCAGCATAGCCGAGAAGCTGAACACCGCTGCTCAAGTCCTGTAATTCCGTGTGGCATCTAGGTTGCATTTGCTGGAATGAAAACTGAGATGCTGGCAGAATATGCATTTTTGTACTTGTTATTTGAGGTCTAAAGAAAAGAATTCGTCATGTTTTGAGACTAATGTTAGTACTGATGGAGGCCGAGATCTTTTCTAGCCCAAAACTGTTTGTGATGCTTTATTTTTGTTGTCTAGAAACAGAGGGTGGTGGCGTCAATGTTCTTGGTTTACTTTTATGGCAGAGGATCAACTATCTGAAATACTAGTAATGAACAGAGGCACTCGATCGTATCCTGCAAGGGTGGTGCAGCTGTACACATGATTGCCAAACATGGGCTAGTTTCGGTTCGGTTTAAACGTACGGCCCTGTAACGTTACTCCGTCGTCAAATGTCGAAGTGCTCAACTGCTAAGCCTGTGTACTATATATCTGGACGAATTGTGAAACCAATTTATCAGTCTGTATATAACCCATGGATCTACACAATAGGATCTACACAATAGGAAGAGAAGATTCCGAGTTCTGGTCTGTAACGTTGTTGAGGAAATCATTGCCACATGCTAGTATGCTCTAGCTCATTCGCACTATTGATAATTGAGATTGATCTGATCTTCATTATAATCACAAGATAGTAAAACAAGAGGAGGATCTAGAAGGCCAATGACAAACATTTTCGACTACTAGTTGAAACAGTCGAGGTTTTTCTTGTCGCTGGTCACATTTACTTGTGTTCCATGCTCATTTTATTCCCATTTTTCGCCCCTTGAAACGAAGCAGTTTTTACCTAAGTGGAGGAAATGTTTACCAATTATTACTTGCAATCTCG
Source organism: Guadua angustifolia (assembly GCA_036346375.1). Taxonomy (NCBI): domain Eukaryota; kingdom Viridiplantae; phylum Streptophyta; class Magnoliopsida; order Poales; family Poaceae; genus Guadua; species Guadua angustifolia. The sequence goes on along the minus strand of CM070521.1, from coordinate 31,102,267 downwards.
CTTAATAGTCCGTGACTCAGTGTCAGGGAGCGGGCGGCGCGGGCACACCACAGAGGCACCTATTGTGCTGGAAGCAGTAGAGGTCGAACCTCGCCATGCTGCCGCCACTCGGCACCTCGCCGCACAGCCTGTTGTAGCTGACGTTGAAGTGCTGCAGGTTGGTCAGGTTCCGCCACCACAGCCGGGATGCCGCCGTAGATCATGTTGTGGCTCACGTCGATCGAGAAGAGCTGCTCCGGGAGCTCCAGGCTGGAGAGGTCGAACTCCAAGGCGTTGCGCGGCAGGTCGATGGACTGCGTCGGCTTCGCCCGCCCGAACAGCACCGAGGCGTCGCCGGTGAGCTGGTTGCGCGACAGGTCGATGCGCGCGAACGGCACTGCCGCGAAATCGGCCGGGATGCTCCCGGACAGGTTGTTGTGCGACAGCGTGAGGTAGGCTTCCTGCTGCGCAGCCATTTTGCTGAAGAGCGACGACGGGATGGTGCCGGCGAGGCGGTTGCGGCTGAGGTCTGTTGAAATAGTCTGCTCTTGCTAATACCGTAATTAGTGAGCACTGCATGCGGTTCCTGCAGTTGCCACATTTGGTGACTGCGGCATGAACCATGCCGTGATTAGTGGACGACGTGTTAATTGCACTAAGCGCTATCAGCTGTAACAATATTTTCTGTAATTCTGTTGTAATCTCCGAGCTGTTACTCACATATAAATACAAGGATCTAAGTCGAGAGATAATTTCTCACGGCAGCCTAATACTTTTTTGTGGTATCAGAGCTTTCGATCTCATGGCGACCTCACTAAACACATCATCCGCTACATCAAGCCTATCCACCACCGACGCTGCAATAGCCACCGCCGGCGGTGGCTCCACCTTCGCTCCTGCATCCTTTAGCCATGTTATCACAGTGAAACTCCACCTCAAGAATCATCTCTTGTGGCAAGTGCAGATCCTGCCGTATCTGTGCAGTCAAGACCTCATCGGCTACATTGATGGCATGATTGAGAAGCCCAACAAGTTCCTCACAGAGACAGTGAATGGAACAAGTCGCCAGGTATCTAATCCTGCTTATAATACCTGGTATCAACAAGATCAGTTTGTCTTGAGTGCTTTACTCTCATCTATGATGGAGAGTATTCTTGGGCAAGTGATATTTCTCTCCACATCCAAAGAGGTGTGGAATGCGCTGGAGGACATGTTCACATCACAATCTAGAGGTAGAACAATGCAGATTCGACTCCAGCTTGCCAACCTTAAGAAGGGTGGCGATGATAGCATATTTTCAGAAAGTGAAGAGTCTTGCAGATCAGCTTGCTTTTGTAGGACAACCACTCCAAGATGAAGAGGTTATATCCTATATTCTCACTGGACTTGGGCATGAGTATGATTCTATGGTTACATCGCTGACCACTCGAGCCAACGCCATCAGCGTCAATGAGGTGTATGCACATCTTGTCAACTTCGACGCACGTCAAGAATGTGTAGATCCAACATCTCACATCGTCTCCTCTGCAAACAATTAGGGGTGAAAATGGGTCGGATACGGTCGGATAGTAGGTCATCCTGTATCCTACCCTAATTATTTTTTTCGGATACGGGTAGTGGAAAATCGGGTAGGATACGGATACGGATACCAGCTATTTATGAACGAGTAGAAAACGGATACCGGATATTATACGGATGGGTACAATACGGATAGCAGGTACTTAGTCGAATAGTACGCAAACTACCTAGGATCAAAATATGTGATAAAAATAATTTAACTAACACACCTTCTTTCCATGGTTGACGACAACAACATCCTCCGTCTTCTTGCCCTGGTCCTCTGCATCGACATCGGCGTGCACCTCCTCCGCTGTTTCTCCACCACTATTGCTGCCTCCTAACCCTCCCATCACTGTTTAAGCTTTAAGGTAATCCGACTCCTTTAGGACGGATCAATTATCTGAAAAAAGCACAAACATAAATGCCGGTCGAGAAAAACATGGAAGATAACGATCACAAGAACAAGAAAAGCTTCCTCGAAAAAAAAGAACAGAACATTCTCCTCCATCTACACTTCGATCATGGAAATCTATAATATAGCAATCATGAGTAAAACATGACATATTGACATGGAAATAAGAAGGCAACCACACCGGTTGTCCGAGAAAATCATTCGGAACTTGGCTTCGTGGTTTATCTCCTAAGCGACACGGAAAAGCAATTGAGATCACATATAAAAAATAAGCTTCAAAATGTGAACAAAACCAACATCAACAACTTAGAAATAGCAAATAGCACAAACGAATAATCAAAACTTAAATGTCTTTTCTCATCAAATGGCAAACCTATTACTAGTTGGAACAAGAAACATCTGATATAAAATGGTAAAACCTATATACAGTATCATTAAATATTCGTCAAATTGATTTTACGGGAAGACAAAATAACTATAATGCTATTAACCAGTCATCGACTAATCCATAAGATTGTACAGATGCATAAAATCAGAAAAGTCAATGGAGTCAATTCCAGATGAAGCTTCAATGGAATCATTGCATGCTCTTAGCAACATATCCAAGGCAGTATAAATCAATGACTATCTATATTAAGGTTCAACGGAATCATTGCATGCTCGTACCAGCATATCTGAGGAAGTATAAATCAACGAGTGTCTGTCAAGAAGCTAATCATAAACGATAATAATGGATCAGAGGAGTGATGAGCAAGCAACGGAATCTGGTAAGACAGGTATGAAGGAAATACCTTGAGGACCTGAACAAGTGACTACTGAGAAAAAATATCTGAAGCAGAGCATATGATCTCAATTTATACCAGGCTATACGTTGCATTTCCATTCATCCTAAATCTACTAACATCACATCAGTTTTGAAAGCTTTGCCACGAGATTGAAAAACAATGCAGGGTACCAATTTGTGGCGGCAAGATCTGCGGTAGCCGACAAAGCGAAGGCGCGATGGTGGCGGCGGGGCTGCGCCGGAGATGGCGGAGCGAGCTGCGGCGGGAGGCAGGAGCGAGTGAGCTGGCGGAGCCGAAGTCCGGATATCTGCAGCAGGAGCCGGAGATGCGGCTGAGGCGACAGGAGCCGGAGCTACGGTGGGTGGCAGAGCGCGGCGGGGAGGCGGATCCGGAGCTGCAGCGGCGGAGATGGTGGCTATGGACGCCTGGGCGGTGGCGGGTGTCTTGGCGTCTGGGGCGACGGCCGCGGGCTGGAGTCACCAAGTCGGGAGAATGGAGATCGTGAGATGCGGCTATGGGGATGGTGTGGCTGTGGGGACGCTAATCGAGTTTAGGGTTTCTTACCCTTTTTTTCCCTAATGCCAATGGGCCGGACAACAGCTGTTGGGCTTGGGCCATGAACCGATAATTCGATTTTAGTATTATCCGCACCAGATCCGACCAAAAATCCGGTATTTTCAGGGTATCTGTTGTCCGTGTCGACCAGATCCGAAACAAAAGTATCGGGTAATAACCCGATCGACCGAACAAAAAAAAATACCGTGATCCGTATCCGATTTTTCGGGTAAAATTTTCGTCGGATCCGGATACGGGTCGGGTATTACCCGACCCATTTTCACCCCTGCAAACAATGTAACTCGCCATGATGGTGGAAGAGGAGGTGGCCGTGGCTACACAGGAAGAGGCCGCGGTCAAGGTGCCCAAGGATGTGGAAGAGGTGGATGATTCAACAATGGAGCCTCTCGCTTGGCATGTCAAATATGTGAGAAGCCTAGACACAATGCTCTTAGGTGTTATCATCACTATAATTAGGCATATCAGGATGAAGATCAAACCAAGTCTGTCTCATCAGTTGCTTCTTATAAGCCAAGCTCAGAGCAATCTTGGTACCTTGACACAAGCGCAATAGATCACCTAACTGGAGACCTTGATTGGCTAACTATGAGAGAGGCATACAGAGGAGGAGATCAGATTCAAGCTGCCAATGGCGCATGTATGTCCATATCGCATATTGGTCAATCTTCTATTATCACTAATGCTGGTACATATTTAAAACTCAAAAACAATTTATATGTTCCTCACATTGCCAAAGACCTTCTATCTGTCCAAATATTTGCCACCGATAACAACGTCTATTTTGAATTTCATCCGACGTATTTTTTGGTCAAGGATCAAGTCACATCGAGGGTACTCCTCTACAGCAAGGCTAAAGGAGGTCTTTATGCTCTTCCTCATAGAGTTACACGGCGTTCGCTTATTCCATAAAGCATCTTCCAAAGGATCTCTGGCACAACCATCTTGGTCATCCAGCATCAGCTACTATCCACTCCATCTTCGAGTCCAGTGTCTTAGATGAGTCCAATAAGAAGTCCTTGGTCTGTGATGCATGTATGCAAGCCAAAGCGCATCAGCTTCCCTATTCTATGTCGAGTCGAATAAGTATTTTTCCTTTACAACTTGTCCATGCCGATACTTATTGGGGTCCTGCTAGAACCTCAAGTAAAGGTTTTCGTTACTATGTTATTTTTGTGGATGACCATAGCCGTTACTCCTAGATCTATTTATTGAAATATAAGTCTGATGTTGAGGATGCATTCTATCAATTTCAAACTATTGTTGAGCACCAATTCAACACCAAAATTTAGTCAGTTCAATCTGACAGAGGAGGTGAATTCATTAAGCTTCACGATCACTTCCACCAAACTGGCATCACCCATCATATCTCATGCCCTCATGTTCAGTAGCAAAATGGAATTGATGAGCGAAAGCATTGGCATCTGGTTGAAATAGGTCTAGCTCTGTTAGTTCAGGCCTCCATGCCTCTTATCTACTGGGCTAAAGTTTTCCTCACTGCATGTTATCTCAATAACAGACTTCCTAGCTGTGTTCTAAAGCACATTACTCCTTACACAAAATTGTTCAAAACTCAACCAGACTTCTCCATGCTCCGCACTTTTGGATGTACCTGTTATCCAAATCTTTGGCCTTATGCATCAACTAAACTCTCCTATCATTCCACACAATGTGTTTTCATTGGATATACACTTGGCTATAAGGGCTACAAGTGCCTTGATAGGTCTACTGGTCGAATTTACATTTCTAGAGATGTCATATTTGATGAATCTCAATTCCCATTTAACTCTGTGTCTCAGACTACTCCCACACCTTCTTACACAAAAACTGCTATCCTTGCACCTCTTGCCATCCCTTCAACAAATTCCCTACCAGCACATGTGATAACAGATGATCCAAGTGTGGTGTGTGACACCCCTACTGCAGATAATACGAATGGCACAACTATGTCATAACCTCTTCTTCATATACTTTTGATTTGATCCTTCACGTACACATGATTCTCCTACACAACTTGATGATGCACATGATAGTGAAGAGACTATCGATGAACCATAGCCTATTCACCATATGCAAACAAGGCTTCGAAACAACATCACCAAACCAAAGTCCTTCACAGATGGAACCATCTGGTATCCTCTGAACCGTCGAGCATTCATTGTTGTTCCCACTTCTTATGTGCAAGCTATTCAACATAGACAATGGCGCCAAGATATGGAGGATGAAATTGCTGCCCTTCATGCTAATCACACTTGGTCTCTTGTTCCTACCTCTAGTGGACACAATCTAGTTGACTACAAATGGGTCTTCAAAGTCAAGGAGAAACCTGATGGGACAATTCATCGTTATAAGGCCCGGCTGATTGCTATGGGATACAATCAATGTCATGGAATCAATTACTCCGACACCTTTAGTCCGGTGATTAAACCCACCACGGTGTGGACGGTGTTGACTGTTGCTATCTCCAAGGGTGGCATCTACGGCAATTGGATGTCTCAAATGCATTTCTTCATAGCAACTTAGAAGAAATTGTGTATATGAAGTAGACGCCCGGCTTTGAAGATCGCCAGTGACCTAATCATGTCTACAAGAACCCACTGATCATCAATGGGCTGCAGTGAAAAGGATACTCAGATATGTCAAAGGGATATGTACCATGGGACTGAACATACTGTGCACAAAATCTATGCTACTCAGTGCGTTCTCAAATGCAGATTGGGTAGGGTGATCAGATGATAGGAGATCTACAAATGGCTTTGCAGTGTTATTGGGTCCTAATCTGATCTCCTGGAGTGCTAGGAAGTAGCAAACCATGTCTAGATCTAGCACCAAGGCAGAGTACAAATCAATTGCTAATGCAACTGCAGAGCTGATTTGGCTACAGTCCCTACTATGTGAACTTGGAGTACCTCAGCCCAGAGTACCAGTCCTATGGTGTTACAACCTTGGGGCAATTTATCTGGTAGCAAATCCGTGTTTTATACTCGGACAAAGCATATAGAAGTGGACTTCCACTTTGTGCGAGAGAGAGTTGCCTCAAAAAAGCTAGATGTTTGATTTATATCTTCAGAAGATCAAGTTGTAGATATATTTACTAAGCCACTTCCTCAACATCCATTTGAAAGAATATGTTTCAATCTCAATCTAGTGACACCAATTTGAGATTGAGGAGGTGTGTTGAAATAATATGCTCTTGCTAATACCGCAATTAGTGAGCACTGCATGCGGCTCTTGCAGTTGCCACATTTGGTGACTGCGACATGAGCCATGCTATGATTAGTGGATGCGTTAATTGCACTAAGCGCTATCAGCTGTAACAATATTTCCTATAATTCTGTTGTAATATTCTGAGCTGTTACTCACATATAAATACAAGGATCAAGCCGAGAGATAATTTCTCACGGTAGCCTAATACTTTTCTCAGACATGCCGAGAGGTGGTGGAGGCAGAGCGAGCAGAGGTGGGTGAGACCCGGGATGGCAATCGGCACGGTGCCGTGGCGTTGTAAATCTGGTTGGCAACCACTTCGTCGGCGCAACCATGGAAGCGTCTGATGGATGCCATCGATCGCAAAGACGGCGTGAAGGGCATCCACGAAGGGAACTTGTTACTGAAGGCCGCGGCGATGGCGAGCAGCGCCGCCTTGTCGTCGGCGTGGCATTGCTTGGAGGCGGCGGCGGCAAGGAGGGAGGAGAGTAGGACGAGTAGGGCGCGCATGTTGCTGTGATGCTCTGTACTAGCAGCTCCTATGAGTGTGAGCTGCACTGATGCAGCACAAGGCTTTGTGAGGTGGAGTGGAGTATAATAATGTTGGCATTGCTAATTCTCAGTTGTTTGAAATTTGAAGAAATCTCGGTGAAGGAGGTGAGGCGAGCCGCCCAAGGTCATGTGATGTGTTGAGGTGGCGCGCCCGCAGCATTTGACGAGGAGGCGGTGGAGGTTAGCGAGGCGATAAGAATCGAAGTATTCAGGAAATGGCAGGAGGTGGTGGCAAATTCAGTAACGGTAGCTACCAAAGACGAGAAAAAAAGATGACAGCGGCAACATCTTATCGGAGAGGAGGCCGACGATGGGGCAGAGAAAGAGGAGGCCAGCGGCTAAGTGGAGGCGGAGGTGGCCAGCAGCAGGGGTGGTGCTCATTGGTGAGACTCGCTGGCATTGAACGTGGTGCCGACAAGGCTACAGAAGGTGGCATGAGGGAGGGTTCGCGGTGAGAGCGACAACTGAAGAGGTGGGTGGTGGTGTGTAATGAGCTAAGGTTTAGCTTAGGGGATACCTTATATATGAAGTGGGGAGGATTGAGAGCCATTAGATTTTGATCCAATGGCTAGAAAATGTGACTGAGATTTAAAAATTTTCATCTGGCTGGTCGTGAGACAACCCCTGTGTATGCGAATACTTTGGCGAACGCAATTAATTTAGGAGCATTTGCACATTTATAGTTTGGCGCCGCTACTATGTTATTGGACCCAAGGATTTGAAAATTGAAATTAACTACTTGGTGCAATGGAAATCCTAGTCAAAGCAAGAAAAAAAAGGTGAGATGATGAGACAACAGCACAATGCAAAACAATAAACATAATAAAGATCATATATCTGACATGTGCTTGGCAATGACCGGTCAAATATACATTGAATCTGACCAAAGGTTGGTAGCCATTATTAGACGAAGCATGAATAAGCAGCAGCGAGAACGTATTCCTTTCCGCTCTAATCAAATAAAGAAGGTAAGGACCCATTAACCTCCTATTTTTTTATGTTTACAATCTGGATCCTCCTATTATTATAGAGATGAACCCAATTTAGAATATAAACCATAAAAAAGACATCTATTAAATCAATTACAGGGAATACATTACTTGATCACTCACTGTGGATCGGGCATGCACAAGCGGTTGAAATCGCTTTGAAGCGGTTTTAGAACCGCTTAGGCAAATCATGCAGTGATACCGTCGGGTATCTGGCAGTTCACCAACCTCTTGTGGTTCCACACTTCACAAGCGGTAACTCCAACCGCTTGTGGAAGAGCCTCTCCTGGCGGTTGAGACTAACCGCCAGAAGAAACTGACAAAGACAAGCGTTTTCATTATATTCATATAGAATATGTTTTCGAGAGGGTTTTTGATATAGATTTTGATAATTAAAATAAATAGAACTACAAGAGTTTTTGACATAATTAAATAAATATTATTCATGCGTACTCATTGAGATAATTACAGGTTCATTTACGTAAAAATACGAACTTAATAGACTAAAAATGGTCAAGTTGATGAACACATGAAATAATAAGCCACTTTTACAAGTTTCAAAAGAATAAAAAGGCGAATCTTGAGCTCAATTCTTGCATCGTCGCTCTTTATATCCTTGGTCGGCGTTGATGCACGATCAGTTCACATGCCCTTGATTATATTCAATATAGAATATGTTTTCGGAGGGTTTTATTTTTATATAGATTTTGACAATTAAAATATATAGAACTACAGGAGTTTTTTGACACAATAATTAAATATATATTATTCATCTTGATCATTAAGATAATTACATGTTCTTTTACATGATCTGAACTTAATAGCTAGACTAAAAAATGAACAAGGATGAACACATGAAATAATACGTCACTTTTACAAGTTTCAAAGAATAAAAGGGTGAATCTTGAGCTCATTTCTTGCATCGCCGCTCTTTGTGCCCTTGGTCGACGTTGATGTCGTCAATTCACTGTCCTTATTTGAGGACAAGGACTCCAACCATCTGCGTGGAACTCGCCTTTGGGGATACAATCTCGTCAACAATAAAGCCGATGAGTTATTCTTGGATTGCTTTAACTCGGTCTTGCGGGATCATGCCTGGCTCATCGATGTTGGGCTGACAAAGTGGGAAGTAAATAAATCTCTGGACATGTAATTAAAGTGTAATTAAGTACTAAGAAATTGACATGTTCACACTACCTCGGCGTTGGTTGTCGGCACATCGCCGTGGGTAATAGTTTGCATATAGTGGCACACATAATAGCCACATAAATTGTTTCCTTGTGTGCGTCAGAGAACGCGATGAAATTTGAGAAGAAAACAATTATTATTGGGATGAAAAACTATTACGGCATATTAATATTCTTTAATTCGTACTCGAGTGCTTATTTGTACATCAAATTCGTTCTCGAAATCTCCTTGTTGCTTCTTTCGGAACCTTGCGAATGCCCTGTGTGATGCGTTATTATGAGTAGTAATTATCAGAGTTCGAATTAGCAAGGTATTTCAACATATATAATAAGGAATTAAAACTATCGTATATTGGTATATACCTGTTTAGGGTGTCAATGATATATTGATATTGGTCCACCGAGTCCTTTTGAGTCTTGAACAACGATCCGTCGCTATCAAGCTTGATGACAAGAAGGATCGATGATACCTATTCATATATGTATTGCAACATATATGTAACTAGCTAGTAGTATTATCAATGGCTTGGAAAATATAAGAACGAGAGGTTGTATATATCGTGCGAAGTTGAAGGGCGTAATATGTACGGTTTGTAGTCTTTGTCCCAAGAATGCATCGAGAATGTAATCTTCAACATCCTTTCGCCATTTCTCAATCCAAAAGCGTACTCGTTAACAATCTACGGTCGATGAAGCCTACGTTGAAGATGTTCTCTTTTCTACATCTTTGTATCTCCATTCTACATAGAAAGGTATAAGTTTAAGAGTTGCAATTTTATTGTACGAGGAAGCACACGGTAAAGGTATGAGCTTGGCACTTACAGGCACCAGCAACTCATGAGAGACACGTTGATGGAGTCGGCATGGTAAATATTGTAGAAGTCATCGAATTCAAGCCATATCTTTGTTGTTCATGATAAAAATCATCTTGTTTGAAGCGGAGGAACATCGCTCTTCCTTGAGCGGACTCTGTCATGTACCATTCGTGAAATTGCCGCATCTTGGTTGGCAGATCCTTTATCTCATTAGGGTCAATCAGCTCCCGACCCAACTTATATTGCCATTTGACCTTTGCCTTTGGGAGATCATCTGTTAATCCAAGAGCTGTTGCATGAACCGATTCTGCATCCTTCATAAATTTCTCGAGGTTCTCTCGATCTTGGTCTCTCTTGTTCTTTCCCCGCCTACCGACCACGTTTATTCTTCCGTAGCCTTTAGTATTGTCCGTTCATAGTTGGAAGGCACATGCAAGTGGCTTTGCCGCGGCATGTCGCGAAGTGTTCGCCGCTTTTGGATCAATTGGTTCCTTCTTTGGCTCGGCTTCTTTTTTGCAAAGTGTGCACCAATTCTGATTTTGTTACTGCGTCGGTCTCCTCGGCGTCATATCATATGCCCTCTTTGTAGGTTCCTTTGTCTTTGTTGATCGGTGGAGGAGGCCTTCTTGGGAGCGGGTGGAGGACCCTTTTCGCTATCGAGCTTCTTCCTTGGAGGAGATGGTGGAGGTGTGGTTTTCCTCGGGGTTCGTTTTTGTTTGAGATGGTGGTGGCGGAGTAGGGCTTCTTCGTGGAGCGGGTGGTGGAGGCGTGCTCTGTTTTTCAGCGAGGCATTGCGTGGAGGTGGCGTTGAGGCGTGGGTTGCCGTGGTGGAGATGACACCTCCACACCATCTGAAATATGATGTACCGTTGCGCCAGAGAATGATATTGTGGAGGGCCCTGTCCAAGCTTGTTCATGTCGCCTCCGTAATATCGAGGTGAAGTTCTTCAAATCCGCTCAGCACCTCCTCCACCGCGACCTTGAGTAACGGGGTATTTCGTTGCGATGGAATGTCCGCCCGCTCCACCGGATATGCCATGCCGTAAGCCACCTTGATGGACAGGTTACGCGCATCGACGTGTAGCTCACACCGCGGCGAACCCTTATGTCATCCACGGGTAGCGGGCTAGCAAGTTCTCCGCTTCAGGCCCGGTGGGCCAGCAAGCTGCTCCACCGCCGCAGAGGGCTGATCCCGTCCGGTGATTGCTCGGACCTAGTCCTGGAGCTTCGAGGGCAAGTTGTACTTGTTGCGTAATTTGCTCGCCAATGCTAGCCTGGGTTGCTCTGAGCTCTTGTTCCAATTGGTACACTTTATATGATTCTCTTGTTTTGCTTCTCTGCTGGCTCTGACGTACCCACATCTTTGGCGAAAGTACATTTCCACGCCGTATGCTTGCCCATACCTCGTGTTCGTCCCGGGTGCTCGGGGTTTTGAAGGGCATGTGTTAGCTCGTCATTCTCCCTATCCGCACGAACGCACACTGCAGAGGACTTTCGGCAGTTTGTACAATCCTTTGACCACCTCTTGCACTCTGGTGCCATCACCAAGCTGCCATCATCCAAAGGCTCCCCGTGACCCATAAACCAATTGCGCAGCGCGGATCCCTGAAGTGGTAGCCGTGTGATATCCTTCGCCAATAATTCTTCTTCCCTTCTCCCATTTCGAGACAGCCTTGAGGTAACCACCAATGCCAAGATGGTGATGGTATTTCTTCTTCGTGAATTGGCCTTGTTCTTTTGACTCATGATGCGGCCTTGATTGGCAACTTGTACTCTGGAATGCTTCGGTGATCCGCCGACTTAGGAAATTGGTTGAAGTCGGTATTTCTCCTTCGCACATACTTGCGGGTGAGAGACGCCTTCCACGCTGAAACATGGTGGCCATTTTCTTCAAAGTGAATTTCTTGGCCTTATCTTCCTTCCCTTTAGGAAATGTGAAATTTTCCTAATATCTTTCGAGCATGTCCTTGGTAGCGAGGAATGCGGGCCATTTTATGATGCTAATTGGGACGTGATCCCTCACGTGATAACATAGCGTTGTTATGCGGCCCAAGCCGCTGAAAGAGGGCAACCGCATCCTTCGTTGTTAACGTCAGTAAACACGTGCTTTGTGGATGGCTTCTTGTTAGGTCCCGATGGTGGGTTGGTTGCTTTCGATGTACGGGGCTTGAAATACACAAACATATGTATAAGCGTGTCGAGTGTATTATATTAATGAATTGCGATTGATTAACATGTCCACAGGATTATATTATTCGCTATACCTCATCCTCGCCGGAACCGGTGGCTCAGCGTCAATGGCTTCATCGGTTGTACCTGAACGGCCTCACCGGAACCAACATTAGCTTCATCATCTTGAAGCCGCCACGGCCTCACCGAAACCAACATTAGCTTCATCACAGAACCGCCACGACCTCACGGAACCAACATTAGCCTCGGCGGCAAAGAAGCCTACCCAAGCGATGAAGTCCATCAAGAACTGCTTCTCCAGATCGAAAGTAGGGTCACCACGTCTGGTTGCTCCATCTATCCTAATTCGGAAAAAATGTTGACATAAACAACCATATCACATATTACAACACAAAACAAATATAATATTAGGAAAAAATGTTGACATTTCACATATACTTACACATTTCACATATACTTATACAATTTGACATTTCACATATACTTACACATTTCATATATACTTATATATACATTTCACACATACTTACATATTTCACATGATACATATACAATTGACATAACGCTCGAGATGCAGAATATCAACACCAAACAATTTGCTTCCAAAAAGCGATACATATACAATTGATATATCGCACTCTAATTTATTTATATCACAGATATACGCATACGATTTGCACACAAATTCAAACATTAATTAGTCGATCACTCTCGACGAACTATATATATGGCTAGCTATCTAGCTAGCTAATTCTCATCGATCATTCATCGTAAGGCGGATCGACAACTACATATATAAACATGCACGTATAAGTATATGTACGCATTTACGCCTATGTACCACTTACTATACGGAAAGAAAAAGAGTTTAACGTACGTAATATTCCACATATAGCATGCACATCAGCCGGCAACCCTTACTAAGTGGAGAGCATCATATCGTGTCGATCTCCGGCCATGGCACCCTCGGTATGTGTTCGGACATCGTGCTTGCGTATGTCACTACTAAAGGTCAGACATCGTCTTCGCCGCCTAATGGCAACAGGATGTGTTCGGACAAGCTAGCAATCCTAAGTGTATACATGTGATTTTGCAACAATATGCACTCACCTCACTCATGCGATCGATCGATCGACATATAGTTAAAACAATTAACCATGCACAATTAACAATTCACCAAAACACTTAGCCATGCATCCACCAAGCGGTAATATGGTCATTCTTCCCCCCTCCGCCACTTAATTTCTTCCCAGGCGACGACCTCGCATTTCGCTCGAGATGACTCCTCAGGCATTTCGCCGAACACCTTGCGGGCAGTGGGATTAGAGAGGGAGGACGAAGGCGTGCGCAGCTATACCTCGGTCCTCCGGGGTGGAATGGTGGGGCGGCGTCGGCAGAGGAGACGCTGGCGAGGTGGCGGAGGAGGCTACGGCGAGGTGGCGTCGGCGAGGTGGGTGAGGAGAGGCGGCGACGAGGTCACGCGCCCGTGCAGGAGGTCGAGTGGCGCCGGGATGGTGGAGTGGCACCGGGGGTGGAGTGGCGCCGGCCGGGATGGTGGTGTGGCGAGACGAAGCGGCGCGCGGGGTCTCGGCGGGGGGCGGTGAGACAGGAGAGAGCGCAGGGGACTTAGAAATTTTGTGGTGCGAGGCGGGGACTTAGAAAATTGGTGTGTGGAGTACTTATCTGGGACCTCTACAAGCGGTTAATAATACCAACCGCTTGTATATAGGATTCTACAAGCGGTTGGTAATACCAACCGCTTGTAAATATTCTAACAAAAAAGAATGGTTAGGGCGCGAGTGGGGCTTGAACCTCGCGGGCTCGCCCAGACTCAAGCACCAGCGCTAGCCGGGGAGAGGAGATCTTGTCAACTCCGCAAGGGCACCATATTGTTTTGAATATTAGCAGGAAGCACTACTACAAGCGGTTAGTATTACCAACAGCGTGTAGAGGTAATTTCCTGGCGGTTTTTATACCAACCGCTTGTAGAATTCATAACAAAAATCTGAAAAATTCATAATAAAAACTTGAGGATTTGTAGGATTTGTAGAATTCATAACAAAAATATGCAAAATTCACAATAAAAACTTGAGGATTTGTAGAATTCATAACAAAAATCTGAAAAAATCATAATAAAAACTTGAGGATTTGTAGGATTCATAACAAAAATCTGAAAAAATCATAATAAAAACTTGAGGATTTGTAGAATTTGTAGAATTCATAACAAAAATCTGAAAAATTCATAATAAAAACTTGAGGATTTGTAGAATTCATAACAAAAATCTGAAAAATTCATAATAAAAACTTTCCTAATACTGCACGATTTACTAGTACAAAAAGAAAGTGAACATCATTGCCACTTTCCTAGTTACATTGCAAGGTCGCATGAGGCACACACCTCACCCCAACACTTTCCTAGTTACATTGCAAGGTCGCAAAGGCACACACCTCACCCCAACACTTAAATCTGACATCTCAAGTAGTCACATACTTTGTCTTTACAAGTGTTCCTTCATTATGATCGCGACGTATGAAAGGAGCATCCACGTCTGTGTCATTGAGGAGGCTTATGTCGACATCCACAATGAAAGGAGGGAGCTCGTCAATCGACTATACTCTTCCTCGTCTGTGGCGTCCTCAACTCAACAATCCTTCGTTTGCCTTGGAGAACCACGTGTCGCTTTGGCTTACTACTACAATCTTTCTTGTCATACGCTTCTTAGGTTTGCTTGACATGTCCATTACGTAGAAGACCTGTCTCACATCATTCGCGAGGACGAGCGGTTCGCGCAGTGTCGACTTGCATGAGGTCCACGATTGTCATACCGTATTTGTCGACCTTCACGCCGCTTGAAGTCGGTTTGACCCATTGGCACTTAAATAGAGGACCTTCAAAGGTCTATAGTCGAGCTCCCATATCTCTTCTATGAAACCATAATATGTATCCACCTTGCCTTTGTTGTCTTGGCATCTATACGGACACCGCTATTACGGTTGGTGCTCTTGTTATCTGGGCTCGGTGTAGAATGTGTAACCATTTATCTCGTACCCTTTGAATGTCACGATTTCACTAGATGGTCCCGAGCCAAAGCGTTACTAACTGTTCATTGTCGACCCTTTCAAAAGGATGTAGTTTTGTAACCAAGCCGAAAGAATCCATGTGCTTGAGGTTATCCAATCCTCGAGACCTCCCGGAAATCGCGGCGTAGAATACTCTTGTGCTCAAGGACATCTGGGGCCACTACAGTTGATTGTATCAAAACCGTGAAATGTGCTTGCTTAAATGTAAGAAGATCATTGCATGCAATTGCTTTCCTTCCTAGTGTCCCTTTTCCCGTAGCCTCCTTATGGCGTGATATAGGGGCGCCGATCGGGTTTAGATCATTAATGTAATCCACACAAAACTCAATCACCTCCTCGTCCCATAACCCTCGGCAATGCATCCTGGGGACGAGAACGTTCACGGACATACTTCTTTAGCACACTCATGTACCTCTCGAAAGGAACATGTTGTGCGGATCTACTGGTCGAGAATACCTATCTCTTTGACAAGGTGAGCAAAGTGAGATGGACCATAATATCAAAGAATGCAGGAGGAAAGATCATCTCAAGACTAACCACACTTTGTACCACGTCATCCTGCAGACTTACTTAGTTTATCCGGGTCGATGACCTTCAGAAACAGCGTTGAAAAAAGAACCTGACTTTGTGATTGTTCCACGTACCCACTCAGGCGATATGCCTCTCACGACCACTAGAGCAAGCTGTGTCATTAACACAAGACAGTCATGGGATTTCATGTGTACGATTTTATTCTCTTTCGTGTTTATAAGTCTCTTTACATTGGAGGAGTATCAGGAAGGACCTTCACTGCTTGTTCAGAACTCTATCATGCTTTTTTCTCTTCTTTGCTTAGAGTGTAGCTCGCAGGATGTAGGTAATGTTGTCCTTTCCTCTTTTTCCGGATGTAAGTCGTTCCTCGGTTCAAGAGTTTAAGGTCCTTCCGAGCTTGTAGTGTATCTTTCGATTTTCCATACATATCTAGGTAGCCTAGCGATTCAAGCAGACATTCTTCGTGATGTGCATGAAGTCAAGCGAGTGATGAACCTCCATGACTTCCCAATATGGCAAGTCCCAAAATATTGACTTCTTCTTCCACATGGGTGCTGACCATCCTCATTACGCACATGTTTGCTTCGGGACCCTTTCCAAATACTACGTTCAAATCCTTTACCATAGCAAACACACGTGGCCCACTACGATGTTGAGGCCTTGCACGAAGGTCCAGTTGACCAGTTAAATTTCTGCCTTTCTTCCATAGCGGGTGACTCGTACGAAGAAACCTACGGTGACCCATGTACACAACCTTCCGAGAGTTTTTCAGGTACATGCCGTCCGTTTCATCTAAGCACAGTGGATGCGCGCTCTATATCCTTTGATAGTTAGGCGGACGGGTTACCGAGAGCGGGCCAGTCGTTGATTGTTACAAATAACAAAGCACGTAGGGTGAAATACTCCCTTTTGTACTCATCCCATACCCTTGCACCATCCTCCCACAACGTCACAAGATCTTCAACCAATGGTTTCAGGTAGACATCGATGTCATTTCCAGGTTGCTTGGGGCCTTGGATCAACAACGGCATCATGATGTACTTTCGCTTCATGCATAGCCATGGAGGAATGTTATAGATACATAGTGTAACAGGCCAGGTGCTATGGCTGCTGCTCAATTCTCCGAAAGGATTCATCCCATCGGTGCTCAACCCAAACCTTATATTTCTCACCTCATCTGCGAAGTCCGGGTACGTCCGGTCGACTTTCCTCCACTGTGAGCCATCTGCAGGGTGTCTAAGCATCCCGTCGTCCTTACGCTCTTCTTTGTGCCAATGCATCATCTGGGCATGCGCTTTGTTAGCAAACATACGTTTCAATCGGGGGATCAGAAGGAAATACCACAACACTTTAGCTGGAGGTCTCTTCTTCTTACGCTCCCCATCTATTTCACCTGGATCGTCACGTTTCACCTTATACCGTGATTCTTTGCACATTGGACAAACATCCAAATCGGCATACTCATTACGATCTGAGGATACAATCATTAGGACATGCGTGTATCTTCTGTACTTCCAATCCCAAAGGACAGACGACTTGCTTGGCTTCATATGTAGATTCGGGTAGAGTGTTATCTTCTGGAAGCAACTTCTTTACGAGTGATAACAACTCATCGAATCCCTTATCTGACACACCATTTGTAGCCTTCCATTGCATGAGTTCCAGTGCAGGGTACGCACTTTACGTGTCCCACCAAAGTTTGGGTACAAAGGAGTTACGTGGTCCTCTAACATCTTGTTGAAACTTCTCAAAGCTGTCTTTCATCTGTAGTCTCCCTCTCGAATCCACATGCAAACATCTGGTCTAGCTCATCATCACCAAAGTCACCAACTGTTTCTTCCATGGAGCGATGTGCGTGCCGTCCGGGATCTGTTCAATCCATCTTCCTCTTCCTCGCCTTCTTCATCGTCTTCTGGCTAATCGCCTCAACCGCCATGGTTGGTCCAACAGTATAGTTTGGCATAAAACCTCTCATGATCAAGTGGTTCATAACTTGCCATCATTGGAGTGCTCCTTCTCGTTCTTGCAATCTACACACGGACAACATATGAAGCCGCTCGAGGCAAGAATGCAACAACCGCATCGAGAAAAGCACTGCACGCCATCAATGAACTCTCTCGGCGACGGTCCGCATTGTACATCCATTGCCGATTCATCTACACCAAGTTATAATTTCATTAAAAATTAAAACAAATTTAGTTACAAAAATTATAACCTAACTTATAGGTACATTTAAAATCTATAGCTCACAAGCTCTTAAATCTACCTTGGTAATTATTTTTTCTTCTTGAGTCTACAATTAATGACCATATTAATTGTTCTTCTCCAACAAAAAAGCTCCACCTACACCGTCATACAATTAAAAACATACCTTTCTAATTTTTTTATCCCTTTCTACCTTTGTAATTATTCTTTTATAATGATTACCTTCCTTGCAATGTACCTAGATCTCCCCAACTTATTGTGATATTTAAGATTCTAAAGGTAACAAGCACCTAGATCTACACCCTACATCTCCATACAACAACAAAAACAAGCATACAAAATAAATTTTGGGGAAGAACTCCGTAAATTTTATCATGCATATTCTTGCTTAAAAAGTTCAAAATTTCTCCACATCCATTGAAAAAAATTGCAATATCTAGGTGAGAAGAATGTTGGCATGATGCCACTAACCTTGAAACATTTAATTTGGAGCTAATCACCCCCAATTAAAAATTTGGACAGCACCTCCCCCAAAAACAGTGCTTGGCCCGCCCTTCTCTGTTCGATGTACCTCTGCTGCAGGCTCGCGAGGAAGAAGGGTTTAAATGGGCTGGCGGGAGGGCTCGAGCGGTTTGAGACACGAACCGCTTACAGTATGTTGCTTTCTAGAAGCGGTTCGTGTCTCAAACCGCTTCACGGAATCGAGCGGTTTGAGACACGAACCGCTTCTAGAAACAACATCTGAAGCGGTTCGTGTCTCAAACCGCTCTCGAAGCCCTCTCCGGACCGTTGCCTCTGAACCGTTTTCGTGCGAACATCACAACGGGTTCGCACTAAACCGCTTCAAATAGGCGGTTGTGATGCCCGATTACAGTAGTAGTGAGTATCTATCAGCCAAAGAAAATTTCTCCTAGTAGTATCGGCCATTTCCTCACGCTTACAGAGAAATCGATCACTGCATTTCTTTCTTTCCCATTGTCCCCGGAAGCAACCAAGGACTAATACGGCAGAAGCATACCGATAATGCGTTTGCGTCTCATAGAGCAGCTGCCACGGTATATATCTCTACTACTTCTAATTACGAGTTGGTGACAGTGGTTCGTTCTCTCTTCAGACATACCCATGAAACCACCATTGTCCATATCTTCTATACATTAGTGAACGGAGAAAGTTTTAATTAGGTTGGATATGCATATATGCGTGATATGTGGTGTATCAGACTCTTATCTCAATCAGCCGATTCTATTTCCAAATACTGCACGGCCGATTCTTTTTCTATATACTGCACGAATACAGCTTCTAAGTTACAATGTGCTGTCGTGCCCCGAATCTGCAAATTCGGACACTCTGTGTATTCCACACTAGTCTAGGATCACGCTAGTGCACACAGGCCAAACAGGGCTTAAGTATCACATCATACACAGCGGAATAACAAATAAGTACTTCAAACATGTATATAAACGAGTTGTATGACCTTATGGTCCCTTACAATAATTTGCCACACAGGGCTTACAATAATTAGAGTAAATAGTTTAACAGCGGAAAGTAAACATCTTGGTGATCCATCTTTGCCACAGGCGCTTTGATAGAGGCTTGCTCCCTAGTTATCCGGCTCTTCAACAAACTCCTCCTCATATGCAAGTGTAGTCTCCTCTTCTGGTAAATTTTGTCCGCAAGGGTGAGTACACACTGTACTCAACAAGTCATGCACAGTATGCAGTTCTATTACTATATGCTTGGCACTGATTGATTTGCATTGCATCAATATTTTGAACTATTATTAATTTAGATTGAAAGCATCAAAATCCTATAAATATATTATACTTCTCAAATTGTTTCCACATAATTTAGACACACAGTCCCTAATCAACATTCTTCATTAACCCTAGCACACAGCCTTCCACCCCATTTTATTTTCAAAACACTACCCCTTGACTGTAATCCCCGAGCATTGTCCAGTACCATGGACTCAGCTATTCGAACAGTTTTAACACTCTGCAGAGGTTGTACACTTTACCAACAAGACACAGTCGCACGCCGCAAAGGCAATTGACCACAACAAAGCCTTTCAGAGACTTCTATCTCCGCCTAGGAACCTCTCCGAGTTGCCTTCACTATCACTTCCCTCACTCAGAGCCGAAGTATAGGACCGACAAACACCGTTGGATGGGTACCAAGCCGTAGCACAGACACGCTCCCCCATACAGTTACTCCCGTGTAACTGCCACCTCGAGGTATCCAAGGTGAGACATCAGAATCTTACTAAACTAGGTCTTCCCATTCAGACATGTGGTTGTACGAGAGACTTAGGTCAAAGGCTTGCAAGGTGAAGTCCTTAACTGACCAAGGCAAGACATCCTTTTCTCAAATTTGGCACACAGCCCTCACAACACTCAAAACCCCTCAAATGCCACACATGCCCACCTGGCACAAAGCCTCGGTTCACTTGCCCCAGTCTAAATCAATTTCCACCCCAAGTAGTTTAACGGTGCAACACATGCCCGTAATCATCCTTCAAGTAGAACCACACAGGTTTGAACATTCCAAATCATTACCAACAACACTCCACCTTTTATCAAAATGCACTCACTATTTCTTTAGTCAACATTGCTTTTGCATTTAAAAAGACCATTCACGATATTTGCAAAGCTAAGCAACTATTCACGGTCTAGCCTCCCGTGTTGGCATGTCATTACAACCAACTAGTATTGTCTACTTAGGTTATCAAAGGAAACATAGCATACAAATAATAATAACAAGGTGGCAATAACAATTAGGTTGATTAGCTAATTCACCCAAAATATTTAAATCCATTTTTAGTTGAATTAGCATGCATAGTTTGAAACAAAATACATTTTTAAAATTTAGGAGCAACATGGTCAAAGCACAACTTGCCTTCGAAAAGTTGCTGGTCCTGATCTGGGGCTTGATCTTGTTCTGGAAATCCTCCCTCGAAACCCTCCGGCAGATCAACGTCTACTCGCAATCAACATACACACAATAAATATAATTTACAGAGAGCAAATTCATCTCTAAAAATTCCACAAAATTCACCAAGAAATAGATCTTGATTTTACAAATTTTTAGAAATTAGAATCACTCAAATCGGAGTTAAAACGCAAAAGTTATAACCTTTTGAAGTTTAAAAATCAATTTAAAAGAATAAACCGAATTTCTTTATTTATTTTTATACGGGAAATTCCGGAATTATGATGTCAGCATGACTAATAATGACGTCAGCACCGAAACTATTTTCCACCGAATTATTTTTTTCTAAAAGAAAATCTAATTATTACGTCAGCATGACGTCACTGCTGACGTCAGCATGACACGTGGCACAATCTGGCCGTGACACGTGTCGACACATTATCAACTGAGAGGTTGATCTAATCTCAACCGTCCGATTCAAAATGAACAGCCACGATCGACGCGACGCTTCGGTTCGGATTACTACGGTGCTGACACGTGGCACAATCTCGTTGCGACATGTGGCGACAAACTATCAACCGAAAGCTCGATCGAATCTGGTCCGTCCGATTTAAAATGAACGGCTAGGAACGTGTCCATACCGTGACCATCGGATCACGATCGGACGGCTGGAATCGGATCGGGCGACGTCAACCGGAGGGCCGGCCGACCCTCTATTTCCGTGCTACACTCGCGTCGACGGATCGCGGCGCGACGGCGCAATCTACACCACACATTCAAAATCCTACGGCCCGGATTGAATCTGTGTCACGCAATGCATCCGGCTACGTGGCTTCACCAATGCGCGACACACGGCGGCATGGCAACCAACGGATCTAGATCTAACGGTCAACATAAATCAACACGTTTCTACACCGAGCAATCTAGACCGTTGATTAGATCTAACGGCTGAGATATGAAAATGGGCTTTACTGTTAATGCGACTACGTGGCTGCATCGTAACCATACATCCAAGATCTAACGGCTACGATCTAACGCATCTAAGGAACACGTGGGCAGTCCCGAAGATGGGCACGTGTCCGAATCTAATCCGTCCATCAAGAATTCTACGGCTAAGATCTACCGTGGCACTGTTTTGGTCTCTACCGAGAGGAAACACGTGGAATTATCGTAACGGTAGGATGTAGATCCAACGGCCGACGTTGCTTGCGAGCTCGGTGATGGCACGGCGGCGTTCGAAGACCGGAGCTGAGGAAGATGATGTCGACAAAGGCGTTCCGGTGATTCTCCGGCGTCACGGATTGACTCCCCGGATGCGGCTCGACGCAAGGGACTCGACGGTGACCTCGGAGACGGCGGAGGGTGACCGGCGGTGGCTCAAACGCGGCGGAACAACCTCGGAACTACGGCGAGCATGTACGGGAGCTACGGTGGTCCTCGGGAGGCGTGAAAGGTCTCGAAGTGTGCGGAAGGGCGTGTTTTATACCGTGTGCCAGTTAATGAAGCGGAGAAGTCGCTCGCCGGCGTTAATGGCGAACATTTTTCTTTGGCGGTAACGCTTGGCGGCGGCATTACCATAAGTTGAATCCGGACGCCAACGTGGGCGATCCGACGGCAGGACATCCACGCGTCTCACGGCGGCGACGATCTCGCGACGATCGGCGGCTTTAGGGTTTCAAAGGCTTCTTAGCACAATGTCTAGATTTCAACGCAGGCGTCTCATTGTGACCATACCATTCCGGGTGAAGCGATCAAGATCTCGCGGTGGACGATCGTACAATAGCTTTAGGGTTTCCAATCGTATGAAGGCAAGACCTTCTCATCAACCGAGCTATGAGTGCTTCCTTTCAATGGTCTCGAGCCAAGCTTCAAGGTGAAACATTTTAAAACAATGGGCCGGGCCCAATACTATTCATTGGTTTTTCCTCGAATTTTCAAATAAAAACAATTCCAGAAATTCTTTTAAATCATTTGAGGCTTATAAAATATCAGAAAAATTCTAGAAAAATTCCAGAAAATATTTTAGAACATTTTGGACTCAAATAAAATAATTTCATTTTATTTCAGCCTAAAAAAACTTATTTATTATTTAATTAATTTCTTAGGAAGAAAAGTTAAATTCTAGAAATTTCAATTAAATCCAAATAAATTTCAGGGATAAGAAAGAATTTTGGGTAAGGACAGAAATAGAAGAAAAATCTCAAAATTCAAAATAAATTATAAAATTCAAAATAGCCAAATTTTGGGATGTCACATGTGCCTTTTTCATTAAATATTTACTTGCATGTGTAGATAAGATCATCTTTTCTTTTTATCTAATCATGTATGTATTTGATTCGAGACACTGACCTACGGCAGAAATGAAGATGATACCACGTGCAACCGACAAGGCTCAAGACCTAAACATTCGCTCCTCATGGTATGCTTAGGCGACTAGATAAATTTGTTATCTCTATCTCTACTAATTTTAATTAGGAGTTGATGGTCAAGTAAACCGTTCATTCTCCACTTCCCTCACCCGCCATCCATCCCAAGTTTTCGTGTGCAAAAGTCTAACCTTGCATGGTTGAATGGGAGATTGGGAGGTGGTGACCCCACGAACAAATTGGATTGGATTATCTCGTTGCTTGAGATAAATGAATATGCATGACTCATTTATTGCTTTCCTTTCTCTCATTGATCTAGCATTGAATCAGACATTGCGATTGCTCTCGGTGCTTCGGATTGGATTGATTGATTCTCTTCCAAGGAAGCGAGCTCAAATGTGATTTATAGAGTTGGGTCTCTTCTCCCACCCCCTCTTTCCCTTTTGTTGCCTTCCTTATTCGACACACAATTCATAACATTGTTCCATATTCCATTAGTCGATTTTTTAATGACTCAAATTCTATAGATATCTCCTCCCATGTTGATTTTGTTATGGATGGATCCAACCTAGGGTGACAAGTGAATCTATATAACTCCACCACTTCTTGCCTCTCCTAAGTTCCTGGTCTTGCTCTGAAAATAATTCTTGAGATGTGTTGAGTTTATCCGTACTCAAAAATTTAGCAAAAGTAATTGATGACCTTCTGATCTATATCGATTGAATTTCTAGATTTAATAGAATTATTTTTATAAAGAAAAATCCGAATTAATGGCCGACGTCTACCTGGTCGGATTGTTACAGTGACACATGGCACGATCTAAGCCATCCCAAACCAATCTGCTTATTGTTAATCACCAGTCACCGATGGTGGCGGCGAGATAGGCTATCGGCGATATGGTCGCGTGGCGGCTCGGTCTTCGGGACGAAGACTACCCCGACGGCGCCTCCAAAGGTTTCCGGCGGTGAAGAAGTGTAGCTTGTCACTCGGCGGAAGAAGGTCCTCAACGGGCAATGGATGATGTCAATAGGATGAGGGAGGCGTGGGAGGCGGGTTGGGTGAAGACTGGTTGATGACGGGTGGGACTATGGTATGGCAGGAGCAAGGTTTGTACGAGCCACGCACGATGCGGATCCGATGGCATGCGCTACCACATACGGATCCAAGCGTCTACCTTTTCAATGCCTTTACGCCCATGGGGTAAAATAATCTAAAAGCAGGTTATGCCTCTTTCGATCGATCTCAAATTATGGCGTTACAAATTTACAATCCCAAGTGTTGTGATGTTATTATTTAAGTTTGTGAAATTAAAGATAATTTTAAGCTCGAGTTTGTAGACAGGTGCTTGGAATTTGTATGCTTCGTTGAATTGATTTAAACATTTAACCATTGCACATTCAAAGTGAACATTATTATTCAGATAAAGTTAGTGCTCTTTGCAAATCAAATTTTTATCACAAATTGAGTTTCTATTACATCGCATGGACATATGGCTATAGTCCACAAAAATGCAGTCGGGATTAATACAGCAGAATCATACCAACTGATGATGGCCATTGTTGATTGCTCAAGGATATAATCGATCAGCAGGATCTGCTGTAATGTACACACTACATACCCAGCAGAAAACAACCATGTACATGTAATTTATCTTAGAGACATTTTACATAACATCAGGATGTACCAAAATTTATATTGAACTAGTATTAAAGGGTATCAAAAGTTAAAAATTTGAAGGCGATCCGAATATATAAAGTAAGCACATGATAGATAGCTCCATGCCAAGACTATGTCCTTGTTTGGGATGGCTTTAGTTTTGGTTTCTCTCTAAAAGCTAGAAGCTTTTCCAAATAGCTAGCTTCTCTACAGCCGAAAATCAAAAGCCAATAACCCATTTTTACTAGGAGAAGCTAAAAACCAAAATTTAGTCTGTGGTAACTTCTCACGGCTTCGATGGGTTGAGATGATTTTGCTACTAGAGTTGAAAAATATTACTTTCATCCTACCAAGTATAAAATCCTAAGCCCCACCTTTCTCATCCTTATTCTTGACCCGCACCCCCTCACACCTAAAAGTCTGACTGCCAAATACCAAACCTCTTTAGCCTAGTCATTCAATTGTGCAACTTATTGTCAATGAGAAGAAGCAAGCAGAGCACCGCAGAGGCACTTGTTGTGCTGGAAGCTGTACTGATCGAACCTGGCCTTGTTCCAGTTATATTGAACAACTGTAGGCTGCTCAGCTTCCTCACCTACACCAAGATGCCGTCGTAGATCATGTTGTGGCTCAAGTCTAGCAATCTAGCCATCCCAACAGCTAGGGGTGGGCATTTGGTTTTTTCGGTTTTAAAATAATTTGGTTTTTGAAAACTGGAAACCGAATTTCTCGGCCAAAAATAAAAAACCGAACTGAATTAATCGAAATATTTCGGTTCGGTTAATTCAGTTTTTTGGTTAACCAAAATATGAATAACACTAGGTAGATTAGATTTAGTCCTTCTCATATTGCAATACAGAGTATGGATAAACCCACACAATATTCATATACCATTACAATATAAGCATAATAGAACATATGAATATACTAAACATATGCATAAATGTATTATAGCATGAGAATTATTTAGTGACTTTAGGAAGAATATTATAAAAGTGGTATTGTATATGCGCTATTCGGTTATTTCGGTTTTTGAAAGTGAAAAACCGAACCGAACACCGAAAACCGAATTATATCAAAACAAAAACCGAACCGAAAACCGAATAAACCGAAATAATCGGTTAATTCGGTTCGTTCGGTTCGGTAATTCGGTTTCGGTTTAAAAATGCCCACCCCTACCAACAACTCCAACTCGGACATGTTGAAGATCAGGGCGTTGCATCACAGGTTGATGGCGAAGGAGAATGGGTAATCTACTTTCGCATAAGTTCAAAATTTTCTTCCACGTAATCAAAAAACCGCTACAAGTTATAGATTATGGAATTACCACTAGACGCGTAGACCCTAGCGGAAGTAAAGTCGATGTAGCATATTGGTGTCGTTGTAGTTATACTAGCCACGTGCCTCCTCCAACAACTCCTCGTGACTGTTTTAGTTTTATAGATCATCCTAGCATTGAAGTCTCACAACAAAGCCACAAAGGTATCCATATGTGCACGGTAGGAATGTCAAATGCCGCAGTGCTATCGCTGGCTGCACTGTTTTTGGCGAATGAGGTGTAACGGCTAGGGGTTCAGGAATTTCGAGTTCTTATAGTGTCTCAACTCTAAAGCTACCACCCCCTTCCTTTATATAAATGCCCCATAATGAGTCTTTACATTAGAGGCCTATTAGGAACTCGAAGTCGATCAGAATTTGTATCACCATTCAAGTTAAGTTCTAACCCTTTAAGCATGCGACCCTATAGGTTCACGTATACTTGGACATGGCTTAAGTACTCTTACTCGATCATTAATCGGTAGTGGTCCCTAACAGGATGTGCTGATTCCTGAGTATATGTAAAGATCACATCAAACAAACCTTAATAATACTTAGTTATATGCATTTCCCTTTGCCTTATGATATCGATCAAATTCAAGGCAAGTATATGCTATCCTTGTTTAGTTAGCTTGACCATTCTTTCTCTATTACATAACTCGGAATCCTCGACTATAGTTAGCTCTTTAACCACAAGTAGAATGGCTATGTATTTTGGAATCTGACCACTCGAGAGGTCTAGAGATAAATCTCCTGTTTTATGGAGGGGAAAATCCCATCCTGATTGACCTTGCCTCAGAGCATACTTCACGACAAACCTGAAGCTACCTTTATAACTACCTAGTTATGTAGTAGCATTTGTTAACCCCTAAGTCGTTACTCATCTTGAGTACATGTGTCATCCTCAAATCTAAGGATATAGCATACACATTGTATATGAGACCAACTGATGACAAGTAAAATTACAAAGTTCTCACAATGTCTAAAGGTGGGTTGATCCAACTCCATATTTTCTAACATGTGTCCATATTATTGGTTTGATATCTCCATATCCATGACCCGTGAAACATGGTTATCAACTAATACATTTGCTAGTCTATTCATATGTGTCCCTATATGTTTATAAATAATAATGACATTATTCAAAGAACAAGATAATAAATCATGAACATACGGAAATATAATCATCAAAAGTCTCACATTTGCACTAGAGTCAATCATTTAAGTATCTAATACTCATAGCTCTTGTGTGTGCCTCAAGCTTTGACTGTGTGAGAGGCTTTGTCAACAGATCAACAACATTTGAATCCGTGTGCATTTTGCATATATTTACATCTCTACTATCTACAATCTCGTGAATAAGATGATAGTGCTTGAGTATGTGCTTGGACTTTTGATGGACCCTTGGCTCCTTATCTTGTGCAATCGCTTCAATATTATGATAATAGAGATTCATTGGGTTGGTGGCATGTGAAACTCCTTATTCATGTTTTGATATTATTATGAATTATGCTTGATCTTATATCATCATGTGGAACAATTGTGATTTATAGATCAGCACATATATTGATCGATGATCATGTTTCATGGATCATAGATATAGGGATATCAAATCAATAATGTAGACACATGTTGGAGAATATAGTGTTGGAGTGACCCACCATGAGACACTTTAGGAATTATTATATTCTTAAGCATCATCAATTGGTCTCATATATATACTATATGTGGGATTCTTCGACCTAAGATTGTCATGGTTTCCTATATGTGTAATATTTTACTTAGAGGTTGCCAAACCCTATTTTATAACTGGATAGTCATAAAGGTAGCTTTCGGGTTTACTATGAAACATGTGGAGGAATTTAAGAGATCAAGATGGAATTTGTCCCTCCTATATGATGGGAGAGATATCTCTAGCCCCTCAATGTATTTGAATTAAGAAAGTGTATGGCCGTGCTGAATGTGATTAAGGAGTCAATTGCAACTAAATAATATACTACAAAATGAGTGAAGGATCGAACTATCATAGGATGTCACGTTTCTCACCTTGAGTTCAATCTGATATCATGAGGCAAAGGGATCAGCACATGAGTACTATATAAGTTCATCTGATATGATCTTTTTACATATTCGAGAGTCGCTATGTCCTACTAGGGGCCGCTACCGACTTATGGGCCGAAAGGAGTTTCCGGGCTATGGCCAAATATGCATGACAAACGTAACATGTTGGAATATATTGGTTCGGATTGGATCCATCAGTAATGGGTCAAGTGGACTTTGCACCTTGGTTAGGCCCCTAACGTATGGTTCCACTGAGGTTCTATATAAAGGGTGTTCGTGATGGCTAGGGCAAGACAATTGTTGTAACACCACAGCCACTGAAACCTTAGCTATCATCGCTCAGGCCTTGTCGTGTGTGCTGATGCTAGTATATCAACGCATGGTGTTCCTTCGCTGAACATATGAATTATGGTAGAGGCATTGTTGCTACTATGGCGCTGATCAGGATGACTGTTTGTGACATTTGACAACTGCTGGAGGACAATCAACCACTGATCGAGGATGATCAACCTCTATTCAAGGATGTGTGCTACGTAGAATCAAGCTACTTCAACTCTCATTCTGCTGCACTGCATGGCTAATGGTAACTATCCATGATCTCTTACTTGCTTGGTATCCTGGTTTATATGGTAGAATTTTTAAATTTGAGTTAGCATAGCCTACCCTGTATTCCTTCAGTGTATAAGATCCATCTCGTGTAGTATTTGATCTAAATGGAATGGATATATGTGATACGCAGTAGTAATAGATTGGATCTATTGATGTTCTGGTATGTTGACCTAGATCAATTCATATGAATACATCAGTTTGGGTGGTAGATTGATGAGATCAATCGATGTTGACATTCATAGATGGGTTAGAAGATCAATCTGGTTCGCTTGACTTTGCTGGTCAGAATTCCGCCATCAGGATAAACTATGATGTACAATTATATGGGAGACCAAGTTGACCAATGCGATTAGATTGGTTTGGAATTGGGTTAATATGATTAATCCAATAAAATTTTAAAGGGCAATTTCATGAATAAGATTCATGTCCAGAGTTGTAGAAGCGGTATATTGTATTATGTGTCCTCATCGCTTGATAGAATTGGATTCTATGTAAAAATTATTTTGCAGGTATTGATGTGAATAGTATAGCCCTTTTGTGTATGTGATGCATGTATAATCTTATCATGACCTAGGAGTCATGTCAAAATTATAGCCATGGGCTACATTTTATTGTATAATGGCTTGTGTGTTGAATTGTTGTCGGGACCTAAATATGCAAATTTAAGCCCTCTGTGTATATCATACTAGTTCAAGATTATGCTAGTGCAAATTGTGGCAACATAGATAAAATATCACAATCATAAACAGTAGAAATATAATAAATGACTTCATTTATTGAATATAAGATAGTTGATTGACCTTATGCCGACTTTACATAACTATGCCATGCAAGGCTCAGACTTCAATAAGTAAAATAGTAGCAGAACAGAAACTTCATAGAAAAACACTTCAATATGCTTTGGAATAGGTCTTGTTCTTAATGTGGATCTTGAACTTGAGTCAATGCTTCACCCTCAAACACTTCAGGCACTTCAATATGTACGTGAATTGAGAGAAAAATACCAAATAAATATAAACTAGAGAGCAAAAAAAAACACCAAAAATCCAATAAAATTAACCATTAAATAGATCTTAAATTTATAAATTTTTAGAAATTTGAATTACCTTAATTGGATCTCTATGAAGAAGAACGAGCTCTAGAAATATTCAAATAAAAGATAAATACAGAAAAAGAGACATTCCAATTTTCTCAATTTATTTTTCTAAGGAAAAATTGATTATGACGATCGTGATCAATTTGCTAAATAAAAATAAATCAGGAAAACCCATATTAGGCTAACAAGTGTGGCTCTCGGTCCATGGACCATGTCCAGAATCGATGCAAGTCCACGATGGATTAGGTTCACAGCTGTGAAATCATGTGCTGAAAAATTAGCTGAATGATGAAATTGGCATTGCAAAGTGGTTGTGATCATGGCATGTGTGGTGTTCGTGCATATGCTTTGTCCAATGATTATTTGATATGCTGGTGATAGCATTATAATGTTTTTGCTTGATGCAACGCGCTCGTGTGAGTGGTTGCATGGATTGTCTTTGAGTCAAGTCGTGGACTTGTACTCGGATTTGTTTCTTATTTATTCGCGTGCAGGTGTTACTCGAGGGCGAACTGGTCGATGACGGGACCAGAACTAGGTTAATGGAGGAACTGAGGTTCGGGACTAGGTTCAGGGAAGAATCGAGGTCCTGGTGGTCGAGGATGTCATACGGGACGTTCGGGTTAGAGAACAGTGCACACGGAGGCTGGTTAGTCACGTGAGTGTGGCAGATGGGCCGTACGGGTGCATGTTTTGGATTGTATGTATATATTGGGTCATATGTTATTAGGCTAGATTGGTATGCATACATGTATTTATTTTAGGGTTTTGAGTTGTATAAAAGGACTTGAAACATGATCAATGGATAGGTCTTTTTGCGGCGCCTGGGACGTTCGCCGTTTTATGCGTCTATTGCGCTTGGTCTTTATTCGCTTGGCTGCACACCTTCTTGCGCTAGGAAAGCGACTTGAGTCGACTTGAGTCGAGATTTGAGCAGGGGCGGAGCTGGG
Source organism: Guadua angustifolia (assembly GCA_036346375.1). Lineage (NCBI taxonomy): Eukaryota > Viridiplantae > Streptophyta > Magnoliopsida > Poales > Poaceae > Guadua > Guadua angustifolia. The sequence continues at coordinate 31,071,218 of CM070521.1, read as the reverse complement.
CCTCGGGCCACTGGGGCCTGGGCCCGAGGCCCAGCTCAAATATCAGTGCAAGGTCTGGCCACAATTCACAGGCAAAAGGATCCATAAAGTGAAAGCCCATAACTAAATTAATTCTTTTTTAGACTTAGTATTTAATTATTTTCTTCGACGGGCCAGATTTAGTGTTTAATTGGAGAGATAAACCATGACTTAATCCTGCAAAGGACTGCCCCCTGCACTACTAGTCTGGAAAAAGAAAACGCAGCCGTCAAGAGGAAGGCCTTGATCGTGATTGGTTCAAGTGAAGGGGTAATCAGATCAGGGCCATTAGGTAGAACGAAAGGTACTACTGCTAATGATGATCATTATCAAATGATAAATTCTCTTGAGCTTATGATCATTGGTCTTTAGCTCTTGACTTGTCTTTACTCTCTGATTCGTGGTGTGAAAGGCATTAATTTGGTGCTATTTGTTGCAAGCAAATTATATATGATGCTACAACATAATGTGGAGATCTAATTTTCCTTTTTCATCAATTCCGATACACTTGAATAATTTAATAGTGCTGAGCATGGTGCGCGGTCTACACCGAGAAGGAAATTGCGATGATGTCTAGTTTAGATAAAATCATCATTAACTTGTATGATCTGCTTGTTGTCATAAAGATAAATTTAAGCTAATTTTTCCTTTTTACTGACAAATAAGTGTGGCCGTATTATATTATCCATGCTACACTAGAGTTTGTAGTTGTCTCCTTGGCCCCACCTACGCTCAATTCCTGGCTCCGCCCCTGGATTTGAGGATTTGCCGGCGGCTGACCTCCTGGAAAAATAATCAACGAGTGTATTGCTTTTTTCGGCGGCGAGAGGTTTTGGTAGCACCAAAAGACTTCGAACCTAATTGCTGTCTCTGTTCTCTGCTGTTGCATTGCCGTTTCTTCCTTGTCTTGCAGAGAATAGCGCCAGAAGCATTGCAAAGAAAACTTGCGACTAGAAGATTCATGCATGCATGCAACTGGCGTCATTTGCTTTGCATGCATCTAGTGCTAGCGTGACTAGAAGCTGGCAAATGGCCGCATGCATGCATGCGTGACAAAAGGAACAACGTCCTGACGGCGACTGCATGAAGTTCCAGGGCGACTAGAAAACTTGCTCGACAACAAGGCTAGAAGATCGGTACTTGTGACGTGATTTCTTTCCAGCGATGGAATTTTTCATGTGAACATGTCTCAGCAATAAAAATCACAATTTGCAAGTCAACACATTGGTAATCTCGGTTTTCATTTTCGCTCTTCGTTTACATGCATTTTTTATTATTAGATTGATTCATTGCTTCATCATAATAATTTTGATTTATTCCATTCAAAATCTGTCTAGGGCATCAAGTGATTGATCTAAAAAGTTTGATTGGTTAATTCTTCATAAATCCTGATTAATCTCGTAATTAGGGTTAGATCAATTTTCGTCACTATTGATACAGTCATATTGCGAAGGCAATATCATTAGATCCGTAGATCCGATCAGATTTATTCTTGTTGTGTTAATTTCAAAATTGAATCTAGTTTCTACAGTTAAAATTTTACATCAATCCAACGGTGGGATCTTCAGAAATTACTGTTTTAGTGGACATCTCTCTGTTTTTATCGAATCCGAATCAGGCAATTTGAGTTCGAATTGGGGTGTTTCAAAAATTATCAAAAATTTGATTTTAGCTTCCGCGCAATCATTCACACCCCCTCTGATTGCTAGTTTAGTATATATCGATCCTACAACAGCACAACCGTGACTGACACATGGGCCCACACTGACCCTAATGTGGAGTGATGACTCAGCCAACACGTGGGTGACAGCATAACAACCCAGATGACACAGCTTCCATGTGGCGGCCACGTAACCCGATGCTAGGGTTTCAACGATGAGCTCTGTCGATGGCGTAACTAAAAGACCATGTGGAAGTCTACCTATATTTGTGATGAGTTATTAACATTGTTTAAGCTAGTAGTGCGCTTGAGTTTGAGGGAGATTTGAGGTTTAATTTAAAATTTGAAGCATTTGGATGTGCTGCCCAACATGGGTGGTGCTATCGGTCTAGCATATGCGGTGTGAAATTCCACCCAAAACCGTTTCTCCTAGAACTTTGTTCCGCAATTTTAAACCTTTTTCTCGTTCGTTCTTAGACGATTAAATTAGTATGTGATTGCTCAGCAATTCAGCATCTCAGGATAAAAGTTGACCGGCAGCACTCAATATATACACATGCTATTTCTCCTAATTCTAGTAATCCCAATGCACTAGAACAGCATGCTTCTACTCACGAGGATAGAGCCTATGTGGGGTCCCATGACTCGAGCTAGGACAAAGGAACTACAATAATACAATAACAGGTGAATCTCTGTTCCCAAGTAATTCACATAATGTTATGACTGATAATAATATACTATCTATTAGTTGTTCTTTAACTGTTGTCAGGTTTGTACGAGAAGAAGACCTACAGGATGAGGAGGATAAAGATAGAACTGCTGAAGTAAAACTTTGTTTGATGGCTCATACACTTGACGTAGGAACTGGGAGAGAGACCAGCGCCAGCGCCAAGATTGGGTAGGAGCAACGCCCTGCTAGCGCACATAGCAAGGAAGATTGTTTCGGCCAGAAAATGCACGTAGAAACTTCTCAAGAAAACCAAGTGAACCGGAGATCCTTTGCAAAACCATATTTAGTTTTTTTTTAATGGGAGATGAATCTGAATAGGCAAAACGGCCTGCGTGTTTTCTTTTCAGCTGGTCGAATCAGTTTCTTTTATTAAGTCTGCACCAGACTCTTTTACTAGGTGCTTGAGTTTATGTGGGACCGAGTGCATTAGGTTCTCGGATCCAAGTCGGAGTCGGCCACCCTTGGCATCATATATATTTGCTGTATACGTAGCTACCGTGGCCTTAGACCACGAATTATCAATCGACAAAAAAATAGCCTTAGCACTTGTTATTCTCCTAGTGTTTGCTACAGAAGCCGCCATCTAAAGATGGGAATTGGGTGTTCTCTTCCTCAATGTTCTTTGCTAATCCTTTGGAGTTTGCATGAGCATAGCATCCACTTTTGTGTGGCCGAATGGATAGTTATCATCACGTGTGGTTGCGCGAATTCCGTGTCATAGGTCGTTGCACGGTTAGCGTATTAGCCGCACCAATTTGCAAGTCTCACGAGTATCAAAGGTTCTACGCCATGAAGATCGGGCTCCCCACATTGTAGATGGTTTGGAATATTATACCAAAGTCAGAAATGGTTTATTGATAAAGTTCTTCGTCATTTCAACAAACATAAGGCCAAACTAGTAAGTACTCCATTAGCTACATATTTTAGACTTTCTTCAGCGTCATGTCCACAATCAGATGATAAAATTGAGTGCATGCATGTCTAAAGTTCCATATACCAGTGTAGTTGATTCACTTATGCATGACATAATATGTTCTCGTCTCAACCTATCTTAGTCATTGAGTGTTATCAATAGATACATGGCATATCATGAAAAAGAGCATTGAAAAGTAGTTTAATGGGTTTTCAGATATTTGCAAGGCACCTATAATGCTTATTTATAGTTTAGGAAAATTAGAGATGGACTTGTTGGTTATATGGGTTCGAATTTTATTAGAGATTTGGATGAGAGAAGATCTCTTACTGGCTATATATTCATGGCTAGAGAATGTGTCATTAGTTGATACGCAAGTCTGCAAGCGACCGTCACCTCTTGTCTAATACAGAAGCTAAGTATATGGCTATTTTTGAAGCTAGCCAAGAAGCAGTTTGGCTGAAATGTTTATTTACTGAGCTTTGTTGAAGTACATCTTGCACTACAATATTCCGTGATAGTTGAAGTGCTATTTGCCTTACAAAGGATAAGATGTTCTATAAGAGAACAAAGCACGTTCGTCGAAGTCAAGTCCAGGACGTTGAGGAGTTATGGTCGTCGTTCTAGATGTGTGTACGTACAAGAGTTCTTGCAGGTGTGCCAAAGTTCTCTCGTGGATAAGCTCTAATGTGAGTCTGCGTTACCATCAAGTTGTGTTACCAGTAAAAAGACAATTGGAGCTGAAGCAAAAGGTCGTAATTGTCGGCGAGGTGCGTCACCAGTGGTATGGCCAACAAGAAGAAGACGAAACTCCTTAGAGATGCGTTCACCATTCTGTGTCGAGTATGAGTTGGGCAAATCGTAGTCGAGACTGATTGCCTCAATGAATAAGAGTCGGTATGTCAAGATTAGGAGGGAAATTGTTAGAGATAATCTTGACATATATTAGTTAAGAAGATAAGATTGAGTTTTAGTTTTACAAGGTTCAAACTCTGTAAGTTTGGATTGAGTTTGTTAGCGGATAGAGTTTATTTGTTAGTCGGTTATGTACTCATTTATATATACAACAATGAAAACCCAGAAAAGGTCGAAAGCAAAAAAAAGGAGGCAAATCGTAGTCGAGACCGATTGCCTCAATGAATAAGAGTCGGTGTGTCAAGATTATGGAGGAAATTGTTAGAGATAATCTTGACATACATTAGTTAAGGAGATAAGATTGAGTTTTAGTTTTAGAAGGTTCAAACTCTGAAAGTTTGTTTGAATTTGTTAAGATTAGGAGTTCGGATTGTTATCCGGTTAGCATGTAATCTCTTCTAATTGATATGTTGACAAAGCTAGTTCCTACAGCTTAAGTTTGAGTAGGATTTAGTTGGTATCACTTACTAGTCATTTAGACTTTTAGCACACAAGATGTTCATGTTAATCTATTTTAAGGAGATTAGCGTTTTATTTTGGCTTTTGGAGAAATTTGTCTCAAGGTAGAGATTGTTAAACTTAAGTGTGATAGGAATTTGCTTTCTACTCCAACTCGAAGTTCTATCCTATATGGAGAGTTCTTTATGTACCTCTTTTTTATTTTGGCTTTTGGAGAAATTTGTCTCAAGGTAGAGATTGTTAAACTTAACTGTGATAGGAATTTGCTTTCTACTCCAACTCAAAGTTTTATCCTATATGGAGAGTTCTTTATGTACCTCTTTGATTATGTACCTATAGTTCGTAGAATAGAGCAAGACAAGAAGAAGAGAAAAGAGTCTTATTATTATAAATATCTCTTTATATAGTGATATTTACATTTGTGTATCCACGGTTTCTCCCAAAAGGTTTTTTCACGTAACATTCGTGCATTCCTATTTTTTTTTGTGCATTATTTGCAATGCGCCATTTCTCGGCCATTCCTTAGCAGTTTAATTACCACTCGTAGTACAGTACAGTTCACTAGCTCAGTTACTCACGCACGTTATTACGTTGATTTGTTCACTACCAATCATGCATGCATATACATCTAGCTCGCGTTTGCTCCATTGATCGATTACTAGGTAGGTAGCTTGTTGGAAGTAAAGTAGCAAGTATTTAGGTTAGCTTCGGAAGTTGATGGCAGGCAGCGAGGGGAGCACCGCAGAGGCACTTGTTGTGCTGGAAGCTGTAGACATCGAACCTCGCCATGTTCCCGCCGCTCGGCACCGCGCCGCACATCTTGTTGTAGCTGACGTTGAAGAACTGCAGGTTGGTCAGGTTCGCCACCTGCGCCGGGATGCCGCCGCGGATGGCGTTGTGGCTCACGTCCATGAAGTAGAGCTGCTCCGGGAACTCCACGCCGGACAGGTTGAAGCTTAGGGCATTGCGCGACAGGTCTATGTACTGCAGCACCTTCCCCCCGCCGAAGAGCCCCGACGCGTCGCCAGTGAAGGCGTTACGGGACAGGTCGACGTGCGCGAAGTTCACTGCGGCGTACTCTACCGGGATGCTCCCCGACAGATTGTTGTGGGACACCCAGAGATAGGCTTGGTCGGGGGACTTGCCCAGGAGCAGCGGTGGCAGCGTGCCGGTGAGGCGGTTGCGGCCGAGGTTGATGCTGGACAGGTTTGGGAGGTCGGCAAGCGACGCGGGGATTGTGCCGGTGAGAGAGTTGAAGGAGAGGTCGAGCAGGGTGAGTGCGGTAAGCCCGCTCAGGAAGGGCGGCACTGGGCCCGACACGCCAGTGTAGGAGATGGTGAGCTGCGAGAGGTTGGAGAGCGTGGCGAGCGACGCCGGGATGGTTCCAGAGAGCGCGGGGAGGTGGTGAAGCATGAGGTTCTGGAGGTGGGTGAGGTTGGCGATGGCGTCGGGTATGGTGCCGGTGAGGTTGGCGTCCTGGACGACACGCAGGCCGACGACGCGGCCCGTGGAGTCGTCGCAGTCAACGTCGTACCAGTCGCAGCAGAGCGAGTCGGGCGTCCAGGAGGCGAAGTGGTAGGGGTTGCCCAAGGCGGAGCTGATGGCGAGCAGCGCCGCCTTGTCATCGTCGTGGCATTGCTGCTCCGCCATCGCGGCGGAGGCGAGCAGGAGGATGAGGAAGAAGGCGCGCATCTTGTCTTCTTCTTGTCTTAATTAAGACTTAGAGAGTGATACTGAATACTGATGGAGTTGCTGGCACAAGCTGGTTAACTTATTCGCATGGTGTTCATCACTATATATACACACTCGCAAAGTGCAAGTTTGGAGCACCTGCACTTAGGCGCCACTCCACTAGGTGTACATTTTCGATTAAACATTGTCAGAGTGCAGCCTAGTGGGCAGCAAAGATACATGCATGGGGATATGCAGCTAGCTCATGTGAGATATGTCCGGCAGCGACCGGTCACTTGGTCAGATATTTTACGCTAACACTCCATTTTTTTCCCCTGAGATTACGATGCGCACGCACCCTCAGTGGTACGTCTCCTAACACACGCCTAAAAATACAGAGTTCAAGGATAAATTCACGGCCTAACGGAGCATGGACAGCTTTTTCACCACCCTAAAAGGTGGTTTGGTTTCCCCTTGTAAGCTGCACTCTTGCTGACATGGATAAGCATTAAGATACTGTAGACAAGTAAGTGGCTTCTTGCTTGCCTCCTGATTTAGACAGGAAGACGCAGACGGGCACTATTGCTTCATGGGTTTGCCTACCTTTCCACAGCAATCCATCGAAGAACCAGATGAAATTCGGCCTGTTACCGCGGATGATCTGTAAATTTTTAAAATAGAGGAAAATTTCTTAAAAATAGGAAAAATAAAAATACCGTAACTCAACATTAAGAGAGAGCGGAATTTTTTTCCAAAATAAAATTTAAAAATTTCTATTTTTTAAATTAAATAAAAGCATTGTAGCTATTTACTGGAGAACTACAGTGCTTTGCTGACACGTGGCAGGAACTGGGCAAGATTATATATAGCTATAGATTGTTTTCTGCTCCTGCCACGAGGGAAGCCCACAACTGCAAAAAATTGGCCCGTTACTGACTAATTGGTTGGTCGGACTCAATATAGTCGACAATGCATGCCTCCTCTATGCATCTTAACGATCCAACCTAATTAAGCATCCAAACGCACAAACAGGCAAGATTGTGTTCGTGATTCATGTATCTCAATTTATTCTCAGCCCTCGTTGTCTATCCAGGTTGCCAATTTAAGCAATGACAATTCCCATTTACCAGGATGCTCATCTATCTTGTCTTTTTACAGTGTACACGACTAACAAACTACAAGTTACATCCCTTTTTGTGTTCAGACATAAACACTACTATGGGCAAACCATCAAAGCTTCTCGACGTAGCTTGGATTCCGGATGTATCAACTTCCAGGGCCAGTGCAGGGTCTGCAGTCCCTACCCTCATCTCCGTTAAGTGATACACCCCCAACAATGAATGCAACACGTTTGGGGAGTCTCAGATCACTTGCCGCACAATGTCTGCTAAGTTTCGCTGGTCTTGCTTTGCTATCTACTGACAACCCAACTTTGTTTGAATATAGCACCTTTCCTGAGGTTGCGGCCACGCCCTGATGCAGAATCACCTTGGTTTCGGTAGCACTGCAAATAACAGTGATATCAAGTCAAATATATGTTTTATCTCAGCGCTAATGTTTTATTTTTGACAGAAACAGCTGCAAAACAACAGACTAGCTCAAGCAGTACCAGCTGATCATTAAAAGGGCAACTGGGCATCCAAGTAAACCTACAGATGTCCATGTACATGTTGCTAAACACAATCGAGTTAATCATATGGTGCACACTGCAAACTGTTTTCATTCGAACGGATTCATCTACAATGCATTTCGGAGATCAATCCAGCATGTTCATTTGGGTGACTACAAAGTCAAGTTTTCATGCAAATAAGTTAATAGCAAACCAAACGACCAAACTTGTTTTGAGTTGACATACCCTGTAGCATACAACTGAGTCATCTGGATACATGACAAATAGCTTGGTGCCAAGGCGAGCTCGACATGAATCACAGATACTCTCATCAGTTAACTGCACATGCCTTGATCTCTCCTCTAATCTTGTCAACCGTGCATCAAGGTTTGTTGCACGTGATAAATTATGAACTATCTAGCAACAGGTAGAGAAAGACCAAAAAAAACTGTAAGTCAGACCTCACATAAGTTCAACTTTGAAGCAGGTCTGTGTTAAACAAGGTAAAGATCCACAAAGAGGAAGCAGACATGTTCCTCAAACGTTCAAAGTTCAATAGAACACTCTGACTCAAAAACAGGACAAGATGCTTACCTGCCCTTGACGAAGATGGTGCACTCGAGCTCTCAGCATTCGCAAAATTGTATCCGATGCTAGCTGAAGAGGCATATCAGCAGATAATCTCTGGCACAGAATTGTAGTTCAGATTTCAGAATTCTCTTTACAATATAAGTAGCTTATAATGGTCACAATAAATGGTGGTGCTCCGGTGGTTGTTTGGGGCTGACAAGGTAACAAGTATGTTTATGTGATGTAATAACCCAACATTGGCCGTCCCACAATGCAGTACCCTTTCTGAGAGGTTACACATTACCAAAACTTATGTAGAATAGTAACACAAGTAAAATGGTGGGGGCCTGGGGGCGCAGTTTTCTACAATCTAAATATATCCTTCACAAGACAAATACAAGGAGATTGACAAACAGGCATTGTTTTAAATAGCCTGATATAGAAGACAGGGGTAGTACCCGCTATGCAGTGGCTGTCTGGATTACTCCATATGGTTGCAGCGCTGTAGCAGCTACAGCCACTATAGCTTGTGATGTGTAGCAGCATTTTAGTACGAATACGTTTCAGATTTCCAACTAGTCCGGTTGTTGCATATTCTTGCAATATTCCATTTTGAATTATTACTCAAATTTTCCCCTTTTTTTTATCTGCTCACTTTTCGGATAGAACAACAGGCACACCGCCTTTTCAGACTCCCTCTCCATGTTCATAGATTACCAGGGTCTAGAAAACACTAACCCCCATGTCAACTAACATGCACGTAATAACATTATCAAAGATTTTCTGCCCAAATTGGTACAAGAAAGTAGTACCTCCAAGACTTGTATGGGATCCAAAGATACCCCATGATTATGGAGAAGTCGAACAGCTGCTGTAAACATTGGTTCTTTGCCATTTTTAGGATCCAAGTACAAATCTAACAGCCTAAATTCAAAGGAAGATGGAGACAATATGAACTACGGACCAAAGATAATTTCATAGTATCATGATAAGAGAAACTATAACAAGAATACTAGCAAGACAACATAGATATACTAAAGTCACATAAGAACATACTGAATATAGGCATCATCTCGACCAATCTCTGCACAGTACTGCTCAGCAGCTTCACTATCCTCCAGCTTTCTTCACAGACCAACCAAAAAGACAGTCAAAACAGCAGAACTGTAAGCGTTAAGGGAATAACATGTCGGGACTTACAAGTCCAGCTCAACAAAACATCACTATTGCTGCAACTTACAAGAAAACAATAAATAATAATGCATCATAAAATGAACTCAACTGCGTAGCATCTTACAGTGCTAGTATCTGAAGTACAATGTTCTCTTGGCCCATCTTCCTATACAATATTGCCTGCCAAAATAAAAGAAAAATTGTCTCAAGTATCTGAAATGTAAATGATGAGAGGGCTACCATTCTACCAAGCAAGACTAAAACTCAATGGATAAGACATAAAAAAAGGCAAACATGGAGCTTTTTATGTCAAACATGGAGCTTAAGAAGAGACAAATCATAACATCACCTTTTCCAGCCATAGCTCAGATTCTTCTATCACATCAAGCACCTCTTCTGGATCATACAAGTCCGAAGCTTGCAAAAATAATTGCAACTTTTCCCTCAATAAATAAATGAATTGTATATCAGAATCAATCTCTTTATCGTTTTTCTCAACATAATTGGACTCCACATGAACTGCTTCCATGGCAGACTTGGCTAGCGACAGTGCATAGGAAGTGTGATAATGAGGGTCATCACAACCCTGATCCTCAATCAACCACTGAAAGTATCTGCATAGCTTGGCCAATTCAGATTTCATCATAGCAGTGGTAATTTATTAAGTAAACATAGTTGCCACATAAAAAAATGAAGCATGTTCTGTTGATGGTTGACAAATCTCAAATGACGAAGAAAATATAAGAGAACAAAAAACGCAGAACAAGACAGACAACAGGTTCCAAATAACATGTGTAAAAACAACTATATTTGACTAAGAACTAATAAAGGTGAGATGCATACAATACACAAGTTTCAAAATTTGATGTGCTATTTTCAAGCCTCATTATGTTGAACTCTTGATAGAAGATTTAAAAATGCATACAATGGCACTTAATTATCAATACAAAGCAGCATTTACTCGATTAATCTGGCATGGAAATATAAGATTCTCAAGCAGTCATGTTAAGGTTCAGGTCACTCTACAGAGGTTGCTAAATTGCATCAAGAATAAGCAATTATTAAGAAGCCTGTTAGGCTGTTATCAGTTCATTGTTGAAGGTCATACAAGTGTATACCGAACAAACTACCAGCATTTTCACACATTTTTTTCACATGGAACATTGAAGGATCATCACGGGATCTTAAAAAGGTTTAAAACTTGTTGAAGAATTCATAGATTCATTATATGTAATGTACCTTTGGTGAATCGCAACCTTCTCTGAATCAATGGCAGCAACGACCTTTTCTGCAGAATTCCACCCATTCAAATAAATATTAACAAAGTTTATTCCACAGGAAGATTTAGATGTTAGTGTCCTAAGTAGTAAACACACCATTACAGAATGCAATACAAGCAGAAATTCATAACAAGCAGAAATTCATCCAATCCAAATAGAGACTTTTTTTCGGTGGAAATCGAATTCAATGAGTTGGCTGCCAGCCATAATCTTGTTGTCTACCATTATGGAATGCAATACAAGCAGCCATAACGTAATGGCAACGTTTTTTTGTCTAAAAATCACTATTTTGTGTGTGTGTGTGTGGTGGGGGTAGTCCATTCCTCTGTATTCCTACTACCACCATGCTCTAACATGCTGACAAGTAAAACAACTTGAGAATGTTTTGGTTCGCCATGACCAGTAAAAGCGTACTGATAAAGTGATTTATTTAAAACTATCAATTACCAGGAGAGAGCTGACTTTCCCTCATCTCAGATGTTAAAATTGCAATTGCAAGCTCTTGATCAATATCTGCCACCTGCATGTAAATATTCAGTAGTAGTTCAAATAGTAATGAAACACCTCAGTATAAGATCACAGGTTCTTAGCCTGAAGCAAATACCCATCCAAGATGTTCCAGAACAAGGTCCTGATCAGATGATGCTTGAAGTATCTTAGAGGCTTCAATAGCAGCAATTTCCTCACCAGACTTTTTATCAACCAAAGTTTCAAGAGAGTCAGTTTCAGATAAATCAACACGATCCTTCCACAAACCTGTGCTGTAATTCCTGGCTAAGATGCGCCAGATAGCAAGAGCCTTGGAGCACATTCCTTTACTGCCATATAAGAATGCAAGTGTCCGCAAATGTCCAGAGTCATCCAAAAGTGATTCTAGTTCCTCCTGCACCACCCATAAAAAAATTATGGTATGGAGCTTACATATTTGCACTCATATGTGATGAAAGCATAAGAAAAACAACAAACTATGTTCTACTCAAATAAGGAGTTAACATCTATTTGAGTACTGTAGCATGTGTAATAGTCATAATGCTTCAAGGAATACAGATGTCTGAAGGAATTGTACATACCACAACACAGCTATTCTGAGATGATGCAAGCTTCTCCATGTCATCAACAAGATCAAGCACTCTATAAAGATACATCAGAAGAGTATCAACTCCTTCCATCTCTGGAGAAGACAAACTCTTCTCCTGGGATGCACACAGGTACCTAGTTTCGTATAGCATTCAGACATTCGCTGTTAGATGCGGCTTCATTGCAATTCATAATGAATATAAATACCATGGATAAATCGAACCTGATAATATTTCTGATCGCTAGTTCGAACAGATCAGCTCTGCTAGGTGGATCTGAAAGGAAATCTTCATCCACAACTGTGTCCACACCTGCCTTTTTGAGGAACAATGCTCGTTGAAGTGTTACCAGCCCATCGTCAATAACTTCTTCAAGAGGTTTAGGGGGGGGATGCAAACCCCAATAACGCTTTCTTGGCACCTAAATTTTATAAAAAATAATTTTTTTAACTACAATTAAAACATATAGTTAAAGGCAAAAGGCAGTCGGTGTCGATGGAAGATGGTCAGATTATCCAGAGAATGCAATCAGTAGGTAAGACCACAAAACTTCAGGAGAATGCTCTAGGCATCAACAGCTTAATTTCAGGTTACCATCTACCAAGCAGATAGCTGAGCATTGAAGGAAAATTTCAAAAGTCTTCTCAGTTTTCACAGTTTCAAATAAATGAGTTGAGAAAGTATAGATATTCTAGCCGATAAAAATTTTGAGAAGCTCCTATCTACAAAAGCTATAGGAAATTTCAAGAAGTTCCTATGTACGAAAGCCTTAAATATTTTCAACTACAAAAGCTTTAGAACAATTAAAAGCTCCTATCTACAAAAGCAGAAAAATTTCAACATGTACTTTCTGCATACACAAAAATAGGTTAAGACAACATAATGAGGCAGGTCATGCAGATATCAACTGCTCGTATAAATTACAGGCTAATTTAGCAATGGACAATGAATTAAAACAGTTATCTCATTTACAACATCCCAACTAACACATGGCAACATGGCATACCAGATCTGACCAACGATTAGGATCCTGCATGATGAATGGAAATATTTCTCCTGGCTGCATAGTCTCCGAGAGCAAGAAATGATTTACAGCATCCTCAAAACGCAAGTCAAAAAACAACAAGAATCCAAGTTGTGCATGCACAAAGGAAATCACATCTTTTGAGATTTCACCATCAGACTCAAACTCTTCTAACAAGGAAATAGCTTCCTTATAATTCTTTATTCGTAGTGACGCCTTGATCTGCTCCACTGCAGATACTTTACGGTAACAAAAAACCTGTACAAGCCAATTAATTCCTCTGTTAGTATAAGGTGACTACAATCTGCATAAATCAGAGACATACTACACTTACAAACTGATGGCATAAAAATTGAATAAAAGAAGGTGGCTTATCAAGTCTCAGACTCATCTATGCAAGTAAACACTAGTATCTGAAGCAAGATAACGAACGATTAAACAGCAACCTAGTGTAATATTTCGCCTTGCAAACTTATCAGAAGCAACACTCTCTAGTTTCAATTCATGCCATATCCATGTATGTTGTTATCATGCTAATCTAATCATGTCCACTCCGCAACATCACATCTATTTAGCATCTAATGTTGGTTGTTTCCAACCGTAGGCATCTTGCAAGGAAGTTGGTGGGAATTGGCAGTATTGTCACAGTATTCAACACAAAGGTACTCATCAAATGCAGCAGCACATAATTAGAAATTTGAAAACAAGTTACACTAACAGATGAGTTAACGTACCTACGTTACCTTATAAGGAGTAGCAATCACAACTAGATCCCCGCCACTTGCATCATCATCGCTCGCCACAGTCAAAACACCTGGACCGTTCCTTGCGAACGGAATGGTCTGCAAGTGCACCCCGTTCCTCCTCCTGTACACATCCACCTTAGACTCCCCAGCAACCACCACATAGGGAAACACCTCAACTATGCAAACCGGTGTGCTATTGAACACCAAGCTACTTCCAACCGGGTGCCCACACCGGTCAACGACCACCCCGACATTGTCCACCAGCAGCATCACCTCCTCACCCCCAGACAGCAGCTTCATCCTCGGTGAGCCAGCCGACTCTGGGAGCGTGAATATATCCACACCCTGGCCGGTGCTGCTCGAGAAGAGCGAGTAGCCCGAGGGAGTGCCGACGAACACCGAGTCGCCGACCCAGGCGAGCGCCTTGACCCCATCGACCACGGCGATCTCGCGCGTCTGCACCTCCAATTCGTCAGCCTCGTGTAGGGTCAGGTCAACGAGGAGCAGCTTCTTCCCGACGGAGACAGCGAGAGAGCAGGAGAGGGAGGAGGGGTCGGTGGGGCGGGCGGCGACGGCGGCGACGTTGCGGAGGGAGCCGAGGCGACGGACCGGGCGGGAGAGGAGCGGGTCGGCGAGGAGGAGGGTGCCGTCGGCGAGGAAGAGGACGCGGGCGACCGAGGGGAGGGGGAGGATGGCGGAGACGGGGCGGGTGGGGCCAATGGGGAGGAGGCGGAGGAACTCGGGGGAGGAGGAGGTGTCGAGGGAGAAGAGGAGGAGCTTGCCGCCACCGGTGCCAAGGTAGAGGAATTGGGCTGAGAGGGCGGCAGAACGGACGCTGAGGGGGGAAGAGGCGGGGAGGCCGGCGAGGGCGGCGGGGTCGAGCGTCGCGAAATGTTCGAGGGCGGCGCGTGAGGGAGAGGGGTGGGATCCCATGGGTGGCAGGGAGGTTGGTTTGGCCGTTTGGGTCCGGGCCTAGGGTTTGGAGAAGGGAGACTCCATTAGCGACGCTGCGCGCAAGACGAAGACTCGAAGGCGGAAGACGACTCTTAACTCAATACCATCCGGACCAGGGTTAACAAAAACCGGCAAAAACTGAAACCGATCTTAGCACTCTGGTTCAATATATAAAGGTAACGTATCCTATGCACATAAGGTTTTTTTATCATTATATATCATCCACATTAACTAATAAAAATCATAGAAAAAATTTTGAAAAATTATAGATGTAGGTTTCATATCAATTACTAACTAATAAAATCTATAGATGTACTTCATAGATTACTCTATCTTATAGAATCAAATTCATTATATATTGAGAGTTAGAAAAAGAAAATTCGATAAGTTTAAACTATTTAAACTTGTCGAATTTTCTTTTTGTAACTCTTGATATATAATGAATTTGAACCTACAACTTTATATATAGGTAGAGTGATCTATGAAGTACATCTACAATTTTTTTAGAATTTTTCATGACTTTCGTTAGTTGGTATGTATAATGTGTACACGGAAAGTATGTGTGCATAGGATACGTTGCCATATATAAAACCACTCGGTAAATCGATCTAACTAAAAACATGAAAAAATTTAAAAATTTTGAAAAAAAATATGTGTTTGAAAACCGTCAAAAAACCATGGTTTTTCGTGAAAAACCGTTTTTAAAGAATATTCAATCAGTCAGGTTGGTTTTCGACGAAAACTGAGTGGTTTTTCATGAAAAACTGTGGTTTTCGATTTTTATGAATTTTTCTAAAATTTTTTTGATTTCTTACGCTTTGATTTCTGACGATTTTCGAGCGATTTTTATGGTTTTCTTACCACGAAAACCGAACCGATTTTTAAATTTTAGTTTTTAAAACCCTAATCTGGACTCCAGAGCAAGCACAAAACACTCCCAAGTCCCAACCATCTCTCTCTCGTATACACAATTTCACAAAACTAAAGATTTATTACACAAACTACGAAAGGTTTTAATACCTATTTCATAAAACTATAAATTTTAGAAAATATAAAGAAATAAAACTATATATTTTAGCCACGATTGTTTCATAGTATGGTAGATTTGACCTACCTAACAATCTAACACGCCTGCCTATTTCGTTTAGTCGATGTCATGTCATGTGGTGTGATACCCTTATAACCTGAAGCGGTTACTGTATTAGCCCTGTGGAGGAAATTATTTGTGAAACTAGCTTCCGAAAGTGAGTTTTTGTAAAAATAGCCCTCCGGGCAAGCACGGAAGGATCGGGAGATGGCATCTATCACCTCTCATTAGGGTCGTTCCTGTTATTTCGGAGGTCCTAGGGTATGATAAAAGTGGAGGGACTTCATTCTAAGTAAACTTGCAGCAATACCTTTTATTTCACTTGCAAAAGCTAAATTTAAATTTAGTAGCCATTAGACTTAGTACATCACAAAAATACAAAGTACTTGTTAGCGACAATCCACTAGCATATTAATATTATGAGTATGTCTAAAAAACTATAAATGATACTAAGGATAAAACAATTTAGAAGAAGACATGCTTAGAATAAACTAACCATTTTATATCATGCACCTCTTCATTGCTCATTTTCCTAGAATAACTAGCATATGAAAAATGTCTATTGAAATTATCTAGAGGGAATATAATATTTTGTTCTCTTATAGGCCCCTCTTACAATAAAATGTCCCTTGTTTTATTATTAAGGTTGTCCTAGATTCTCGGATCATGAATATCTATAGTAAATTTTTGGTTCTTCGTCGACACTTGTAGTTTCTACATTACGTGTATTAACTAAATTTTCATGTCCATTCAAATTATTATCATCCTGATTAATGTCATCACTTTGACCTAAATTTTCATTATGTTGTTCTTCAACATTAGCTAAGACCAATTCATCAAAATTTTATTGAGAATATGTATTAATTCTAAAGGATTTGTCGATGGATCATTTTTGGGATTTTATCAACTCGTTTACTCATTTTATTTCTTTCCTTTTTCACTCCTAGATTAATACTTTCTAAATGATATCTCACCACACAAATGACATAAGAGTTGGGTTACACAAGGAACAAAGGCACCTAGATTATGACCACTAGATAGGAATTAAAACTGCAGCAAGAAGTATCATAAAGCTTTAACCATATGATATGTGAAAAGGTCCTGAAAACATAATAGCACATTACATAATATTCAGATGCTTAGTACTATTGCAAAGCTCTAACTTAGATAATCAAATCACCTAAAGGAAATCTTACCATGAATAACTAACCAAAATATGCAATTCCAATCACCTTCTTTTTAATTATCTCTCAGATTTAATTGAGATCTTTGTAGAAAAAGGCAAACAATGTTATAAGGAAGTTCAAGATTTTGTTTTAAATAATGTAGATGTTGTGTTAGAGACCGGAAGTGGTATTTAACAAATAATCAAGGAACAAAAATTTAGAAAATATACCATGTATGCAACGGCTATATGAGGGGATTTGGAACAGAACCGTAGTGAAGTGAAGAAATTGATGGTGAATTGGTAGGGAATCAATGAAATTGGGCTCACCTCCTCCATTTAATGGTGATGACCAAGCAGGCGATGGTGTTTGTTTCGAGGAAGACCGAAAAAAGTGGTGGGGTCAAGGGGAATATGGAGGCCACGTGCATCAAATATATCTAATTGATGTGTCACAAGTTCTCTCATCATGCTAGGATTAGGATAATGAGCACTGCATGCGCACCATGGACCGTAAGTGTCTTTGTGCATATTCATTGTTCCTTAGTACATAGGCTATATACTATACATACAACTATATATACTTGTCAAGGACTGGGAAATCTCTGCCTGTTCAACGGATGGTCAACAAGCCCCTAGCTCGGCCTCAAGCTATGAGGCCTTTGACCACGACGTGGACCGCGCGGCTTCCTTACGACCTCGAGCTAGGGGATAAGGAATCAGCTTTTGCTCGGAGGGGTCAAGCTCGGGATCCAAGTCGTGCATTCAACTAGCGCTTACCAAGATCCTTAAATAGTGGAGTTAAGCCAGACGTGGGCGGCAAATCCGGGGACGATTCTGACCCACCTTGGTCTTGCAAGCCACTCTCCCAAGAATCTCTCCCGGACATTTCCAGTAACGGCTGCGAGGGGCATAAAACCCCTTGGGACAAACGTACTCAAGGATCATAACACAGAACACACACATAGACACTCAAGCTACTAAAGCTCGAGCTAGAGAACACCTTCCTGTACTCAAACATAGTGCAATTCTTCGCCTCTAGGCAAGATTGGAGTAGAGCTATTACCTGTCATAGGGGCTCGAACCAATATAATTCTTGGTGTCTCACTCTTTCTTTTTCCTCCAACCTTCATATCAGCAAATCCAACTCTTCAGTGAGTGAAGTCGATTCCGGGTCCCGTATACACAGTTAACCTCCATACACTTTAGCGGTCGGCGATCCCGATCATCAACAGCTGGCGCTGTAGGGTCGAGGATGCGCCTAGAGGGGGGTGAATAGGCGTTTTACGAAATTCGATCGCTCACTAAACAATTCGCTCTAAACAACCCCTATGTCAAAACCTAATCAAATATATATATGCGGAAGCGATAGATCGGTTTTGACAATTAAGGCCTAAATCAACTAGGCTCACTAGTGCACTAACTAAATTATGTCTCTATGCTAGAATTGCTAAATTGGACAATCAATTAATACTAAACAATTCTAATTACAATCAAGCAATTGAACAATATACAATAAATGTAAATACTTGAAAGTAAAAGAGACAACCGATATTTTTCCGTGGTGTTCGGAGACTTACCGGTCTCCCCTAGTCCACGTTGAGGCAAGCCCACACTTGGACCGGCTCCCGCTCGAGCACCCGCCTCTTTCCACTAGTCGTGGTTTTTCACGCTTGCGCGTAGGCTCAACCCGAACCTTCCCAAACTTGCCGGGGCTTCTCACACCTCGAGAGCTCCCGCGCACGACGCCTACGCCGTCTAGGAGTCGGCAACCTCCAAGAGTAACAAGCCGCTCCTTCGCTTGAACTTCACCGAGCACAACGAATGCGCTCCCGGTGATCACCAAGTGCAACACATGCACAAGGCCTCACTCAAGTGCAACACATGCACAAGAGGCTCTCAAACTACTCCCTAATTGCAACACATGCAATTAGTGCTCACACTTAAGCTCAAGAAGCAAAGGGAGGAGAGCAACACATGCACAAACCTCCCACACAGCAACAACTCTACCCCAACACCCCCAAGGCTTCCTTTTATAGCCACCATGCCAAAACTAGCCGTTGGGGGCAGATTGGGCGAAAATCAGCAAACCCGGTACTACCGCCCTCATAGTGCCGGTAGTACCGGCCGTAGCCTCAACGGTCGGCTAACGGTCACATTCGATACTACGCGCCTCTCGAGGGCTTCAGTAGTACAAGATTCTGATACTACCGCCCCACCGAGCGTAGTGCTTGCCCACCGAGCCAAAGAAAACACACGTCTTGTAGAATACCCACGGTGCCTTAGGCCCGAGTAGTACCAAGACTTCTTGGTACTACCGCATGCACATGCAAGTAGTGCCGCCAACAGAAAAAACACGATTTAACTCCGAAATCCATTTCTCCAAAAACCGAAACCCATTCTTTGAGCCTTTAGATGATCAACACATGATCAAACACTCATGCAAAACACATTTGCACCAATTTAGCTCATGCTCAAAGAATTTCAACCAAATTGCAAAAACACATTTCGCAATCAACTCAAGGACTATTTGCAAAACGTATTAAGCAAATCAAACTCGAGTTTATGAGATTAATCCCCCTAGCCATGTGAAGGTCAACACGAGACCCAGTCAACTTGCCAACACCCGTTGCAAGCCCTACTCACATGCTCTCGAATTCGGACTCATAAACCTCGGTTTATTCGCATAAACGAACTTGCAAATAACACAATAAACACATTTCATGCTCGAGCACTACTCTTTGCAACACATGCAAAAGTCTAGCTCCAAGCAACATCAAATCAAGATGCATGAACTCTCTAATTGCAACACATGCAATTCTCTAGTTCCATGCAACACCAAACCAAACATCAACTAAAACCAAATCATACGTATGAGCTCTTTACTACTTAACACATGCAAGCCTCTAGCTCCATACAAACACACAAATACCAAATCATGCTTGAGCTCTCTCCTTTTGCAACACATGCAAAACTTAGCTCCAAGCAACCACAAGATTTTGAAAGATTGTTTTGAGCGAAACCAAAACATGAAGCTTCAACATTCGCAACACATGCAAAAGTGAACTTTATGCAAAAGCCAACACATTAGCTTATCACTTCTTGCAACACATGCAAATCAAAGCATTATCACGAAAACCAATGCAACCAAGCATAAGTTTAACCCATTCGCAACACATGCCAAATGGTTAACCTCATGCAAAAACCAAATTCAAATGGTTTGAGCTCGAGTGAACGCGGAATGAGATCACCAATACATGATGAAGCTCAAGCTAGGAGACAACCCCTCTTAATAGCACGGCGATAAAACCTTAGACTCAAAGACTACAAAGTCCTTAGCCTATCTAATTATAACTTTGCCGCCGCGCTCAAGCAATCCCCTTTGGGGTCTTTATGATCTTCACGTTGATACACCTCCGGGATCATCACTCGACTCCACTTTTAACTTCGGGATCCATTCTTGACGCCCATCAACTCATGATGCCGTCCTTGTCCCGTTCTCATCATCTCATCCATCTTTGGACCTAACTCAATCACAACTCATACAAATAGTTAGTCCAAGATGCATGGTTGTCTCAATTATCTCTTGCACTCCATTAACACATAACGGATGCCTTTAGATCAATTGAGCACAACCTAAAACAATTTGAATGATTTAATTGTGCCTTAAGTACAATAATGCAACACATGCTTCATTACACTTAAGAACTATTCATTTGTCCTTAATTAATCAAGGAACCCCATCAACACATGATGAAATATTCTTTAATGATTAACAAGACAAATGAACTCAATTTAAATTATCATTTAAATTGATATGAGTATATATTAACTACACAAGTTTTCATATACTCATGTTGATGAAAAGTAATGATCCATTATATGTAAATTGTATGGAATTGATCATTACCCTAAGTCATCAACTATAGAATACACCCCACATGTATATGTGCATAAGTATGATTGACTTGGATATAATATGCACATATTCAATTTGATTATATTGAAGTATATCCTATATTACCATGAGTATACTTATAACTAGGCAATTTAAATATATACTCAAGGATTTAGTTTCTTTGTCTTGATCCTTATATGTGTCAATAATGAATAGATCAATACAAAGAGACTTTCAAGTTAAACTACAAACTCCCCCTAAGTATGTGCATCCATGTAATACATGGATTGGGAAACATGATGCACATTTTGTGGTTAATATAATGGGGACATTCATATTTTAACTTGACTCCAAAGTATGCAACTAATACTAGAATGAATACGCAAACATACCTTGGGTTTTCCATTTTTCAATGCGATGAGACTAATCAAAGATATTCTAAATAAACAAGTTAGTCTCGATATAAGATTTGTCATTAATAACAAAATCACATTTAATGGATAATCGCAATATTAGATTTGTCATTAACACCAAAACCATAACTAATGAAGGTTGAACTTACAGGCGCCCACCGTGGGGCCCGAAAGCTTCGCTCATTTGAAGGAACTTCAAAACCTCAGAGACATGGCGTTCATCGCTGCAGGACATTCAGCGAGTTCGGGCTCGAATGCAGTTCCCGAGCATGACGGTTCCACGTCCCTGTTTTTGCCCTCACTGCCGTTGCGTGATCAGTTTGTCTTCATGGCTGCTAGTCGTGATACAAGCGTGGAGGCGGGTGATCGCAGTCCAAAGACTCCCGAAGATGCTCGCCAAATAGCCCAAGTTGCTATCAATCAGGCCATAACCACCCTCCAACGAGAGGAGCGTGAGAAGGTTGGGACTTCATCTGGACAATCCAAGCTCCCTCGGTCGG
This sequence comes from Guadua angustifolia, assembly GCA_036346375.1. NCBI lineage: Eukaryota > Viridiplantae > Streptophyta > Magnoliopsida > Poales > Poaceae > Guadua > Guadua angustifolia. The sequence continues at coordinate 31,049,357 of CM070521.1, read as the reverse complement.
GCGAGCGCCTCTGTGCCATCGCCCGAGTTATGACCGATCCCACTCGGGTAAGGTCAGGTCTTTTTTGCTGGGCTCTCGCTGATGAGCTCGACAAAACTGCTGTTGAAGTCATACCTTCGCAGCACCAAAGTCGCCACTCTGGGTCTCACTCCCTAATGAGTGACGACAACTCCTCGCACAGGCGTCGGCGTCCCTGCCGATCACCTTCGCGCCAGCGATTTCAGGAATTGTCCCGGACTCCTCCGTCATCGCTCGGCGCGACCCGGATGGCGTTCGGCGATAGCGAGCTCTGATGGCTCCCATTCGAAAGAGCAGATGTCGAGGTCTTTCCCCGGACATTCCGCCAAGGCGTCGCAGGGTTCATGAACGCCTGTGGTATCTCCCGGGCGATGCCCGCACCCATCGCCACAACCAGCGAGGTCATAGATCCGTCGCAAGGCGATCGCGACCGGATCAGCGGAAGAGTGACCACCTTCCTCGACGTGGTCCTATCCCGGCCTATGGTTGCTCAGCATACTCTAACGACCTTCATTAGGTGCGCTGGCCAACCCGATTCAAGCCCGCTTTGATCGAGCGGTTCAACAGGACGAAAAACCCCGACGAGTTTCTTTCAATCTACTTGACCGCGATTTTAGCGGCCGGGGGAGACGAGGCGGTGATGGCCAACTATCTCCCGACCGTTCTGGATGGAGCCGCGCGCACCTGGCTCTTCAACCAGAAGCCTGCTTCCTTCTGATCGTGGAGTCAAATACAAAACGCCCTCTGCTCTAATTTCCAAAGTTGTTATGAGCGACCGGGAAGGAGAAGGACTTGGATCGCATTATCCAGGGGAAGAATGAGCCCCTCCGCGACTTCGTGTGGTGGTTCATTCGCACGAGGAACTTAATCTCGAGCATCTCCGATGAGGCCGTGATCAAGGCCTTCAAGTTCGGCGTTCGCGACCGGTGCCTCACCGAGGACTTGGAGATTACAGCGAGGCTCAGCGTTAACAAGCTGTTTCGCATGGCGGAACGATATGCGAGACGCGAACAACGCGGTTCACTAGAAGCGCGATTACGACCAAGGTAAGCTTGGTATCAACTCGAGCGAGGCTGGTCCCTCTAACACCAAAAGCATCGACCTGGACCCAACTGCCAAGAAGCGGAAGATGGTCCGCAAGAATGGAAGTGGTCGACCGCGGGTGGTCGTTGTGGCAAACGACCATCGTGAAGTAATGGAGGTGCGAGAACCGGACCAAGTAGGGCCCCGACCTCAACCAAACAAAACCGACCACGACCTCAACAGGCGTCTCGCCGACCTCGGTAGGGGGATCGCCGCCCTAGGTCCCGGCTAATCGATGGCCAATCTCAAGATCCTGAAGGGCATCCCAGGTATGATGAAGAAAAATTCTACCTATTTTACAGGGTCCCAGGCCACGACCTGCGAAACTGCATGGCCTGGTAGAATAGGCTAGACACCTTCTACGATGGGCGTGGAGAGATGCCCACGCTCCCGAAAGAAGGAGACCAACCCGATAGGGTCAACGCCGAAACAGATCAGGATGACCTCGACTTGGAGTTCCAACAGGGTGATCGCCGGATTGATGTCATCTTCGGTGGTTCATCAGCGTACCGTCCCGACACGAGATCAAGAATGCTGCGCGCACCGTTTATCAAGCTACCACCGGGAGGCCCGACAACCAGCCCTGCAAGTGGGCTGGGGCTATGATTACTTTCTCGAGGGAGGATGCTCCCCAAGGTATGTCCAAGGACCTGAAGACTGCCCTGGTTGTGACCCCGACCATCAGCAATACTATGGTCGGGTGTGTCATGATTGACAGGGGCAGTTCCCTTAACCTACTCTTGGCAAGCACGCTCGACCGGATGTAGATTCCCCGATCGAAGGTCAAAAATATAGCGGTTCCGTTCTTCGGAATCGTTCCAGGAAGTTCGACCACCCCCCTTTGGCAAGTGGTCTTGCCCGTCACCTTCGGCGACTCGGACAACTTCCGCACCGAACTGATCACCTTCGAGGTGGTCGAAGAAGACCTCCCCTACAACGCCATCCTTGAATGCCCGGCGTTAGTCAAGTTCATGGCGGCAAACCACTACAGCCATCGCTGCATGAAGATTCCAGGGCCCAATGGCATCATAACGGTACGGGGTAATCTCAAGGCGGTGCACGGATGCAAAACCAAGGCCTTGACTCGCCGGCATGCTACCTCAGTGAGGTCTCGAGGCGACCACGAAGATTGCCCGCCAGAAGGCGGTCATCCAGCCCAGCGGAACTACAAAGGCTGTGCAGCTCGAGGAGGGCAACTCAAACAAGTGTGTTCACGTCTCGTCCAAGTTGTGTTCCAAATAGGAACTCGAGCTCATCACCTTCCTCCGCGCCAACAAGAACATATTTGCTTAGGAACCGACAGATATGTCGGGTGTCCCGAGGGAGGTGATCGAGCACAAACTGCAAGTAAGGCCCGACTGCCGACCCATGCACCAGAAGTTGCGTCATTTCTCCCCCGAGAAGGTAGCTGTAATAAGGGACAATCTTGACAAGCTCTTGAAGGCTAGCTTCATTCGCGAGATCGACTACTCCGAATGGCTAGCCAACCCAGTCATCATGCAGAAGAAAGGCGGAAATGGAGGATGTGTGTGGATCACATGGGTTTAAATTCGGCCTGCCCGAAGGATAATTTCCCCCTTCCGTGAATAGATCAGATCGTCGACTCCACTGCGAACGCCAAGATGCTGAGTTTCCTGGATGCCTATTCTGGTTATCATCAAATCAAGATAGCGGTCGATGATGAAAGTAAAATGGCCTTCATCACACCGTTCGGGACATACTGCTACACAACCATGTCATTTGGTCTTCGCAACTCTGGTGTAACGTTTCAACGCCTGATGACCAAGACCTTCGATCCTCAGATCAACCGCAACCTCGAGGTCTACGTAGACGATATCATCGTAAAGAGCTCTTCTGAAGACAGTCACATTTGAGACCTTGAAGAGACCTTCGCCAACTTGAACAAGAACAGAATTAAGCTTAATCCTGAGAAATGTGTGTTTGGCGCCGCCTCAGGAAAGGTACTTGGCTACATGATCGGGGGCTCAGGAGTCGGCCCGAACCCGGAGAAGATCAAGGCGATTGAAAAGATGACCCCTCCAACTTCGGTAAAGCAGGTGTAGAGTCTCACTGGACGAATGGCCACCCTCAGTCGATTCATCTTGAGACTCGGTGAGCGTGGGTTGCCGTTCTTCAAGACTTTGCATAAGCAAGGGAGCTACGAGTGGACGCCCGAGGCGCAACGATCCTTCGACGAGTTAAAGGTGTAGTGTATCTTTCGAGTCCACCTTTGCTCATGACTCCGCAGCCGGGCGAAAAGTTGCTACTCTACCCTACGGCTGTAACCCAGGCCGTCAGCGCCGTCTTGGTGGCCGAGCGAGATGGTCGGCAGCATCCGATATACTATATCAGTGAAGTGCTTCACGGATCGAAGGAGCGTTACCCTTAAGTCCAGAAGTTGCTTTACACCCTCCTTATGGCTTCACGCAAGCTCCAACATTATTTCCAAGCGCATTCGGTGGTCTTCCCGAGCAATTTCCCGCTCGGTGAAATCTTGAGGAATCCGGAGGCTGGAGGTTGCATCGCCAAGTGGGCCATGGAGCTGGCTGTGTTCGATATTCAGTTCATGGCATGCACGATCATCAAGTCGCAAGCGCTTGCCGACTTCGTGGTCGAACAAACGTCACAGCCGGCTCCTGGGTTTGAGGTCAAGGAAGAAAGGTCTTGGGTCATGTATTTCGACGGTTCAAGATCTTTCAAATGCTCAGGCTGGGATCCTCATTCTCACTCCTCGAGGAGACAAACTATGGTATGTGGTTCATTTTGGATTTCCGGCCACCAATAATGTAGCAGAGTATGAAGCTCTCCTAGCGGGTCTTCGAGCTTGCAAGACACTGGGTGTGCGTCGGTTGATCGTCAAGGGCGATTCCCAGCTAGTCATCAACCAATTCAATAAATATTATCAATGTTCAGAAGACTTGATGGCCAAATACCATGTCGAGGTACGCAAAATGGAGAAGTAGTTACGGAATCTGGAAATCAAGCACGTGCCCAAGAAGGACAACTCCAGTGCCGATCTCCTCTCCAAGCTCGGGTCGTCCGATGACGAAGTTCCCCCGGACGTCGTCCTTGAAACCTTGGCAGCACCCTCGATCTCCGGCCAAGAAGTCTCGGTCGCCTTCATTGAAGGTGTTCCCTCGTGGGCAGAGCCGATTTACAACTTCCTAGCGTGGGGCGAACTTCCATCCGACCCACCGAAAGGAGTAGGATCAAGCACCGGGCATGTTCCTACAAACTCGTCGACGGCCGGCTTTATCATCGGAGCGTCTCTGGAGTCCTAACGAAATGCATCTCCTTGGAGGATGGTAAGTACCTGCTAAACGACATCCACTCGGGTCTCTGTGGTGCACATTCCTCTTTCAGGACAATGGTAGGCAAGGCTTTTCGCATGGGGTTCTACTAGCCAACAGCGCTACAGGATGCTCGGGACATTGTTCGCACCTGTCGAGCCTGCTAGTTACATGCTCGGAAGTCACATCAACTGGCCTACGCGCTTTAGACCATTCCGCTCGCATGGCCTTTCTCGACATGGGGGCTCAACGTTCTCAGGTGGTTGGTGGGAAGAAGTTATTGTTCGTCGCTATCGACACCTTCACCAAGTGGATCGAGGCTAAACCTGTTTCGACCATCACTGCTCAGGCGGTTGTCAATTTTTTTCGCTTGTTTGTTGTCACCAGGTATGGGGTTCCATGCGAATTATTACTGACAATGGAACACAGTTTACCAGTGAGCTATTCCAAGAATATTGCGAAGACATAGGCACCAAAGTGTGCTACGCTTCGGTGAGCCACCCGTAGAGCAATGGAGCAGTGGAACACGCCAATGGACAGATTTTTCAAGGCGTCAAGAAGCGAGTTTCAGATGAGCTCGAATGACACGGGCGGACCTGGGTGGATGAGCTTCCCACCGTCTTATGGTCTATTCGTACCACGATCAGCCGTGCAACAGGGTTCACTCCCTTTCAGCTTGTATTCGGTACCGAAGCCATCCTGCCTTCAGAGATCACACTGGGCTCTGCTAGGGTCAGCTTGATCGATCAGGTCGACTTCGAGTAAGAACGGTCTCTTGACCTTGCCTTGGCAGAAGAAGAAAGATGCCTTGCTCAGCGACCTTTGTCCTCAGAGCCAACAGTTCACCTTGAAGACGAAGTGTTTCAGCTACGAAGTTGGTGGCACGGCTTCGCTCGTCTTGGAGTTGGGCTAGGGTGTTCTTCGCCGTCTTGGTTGCCCGCCCTAGCTTCTCCTCGAGCTCGGCAGGGGCTTTCGTCGAGGCGATCGCTTGGTCCGTGATCTCCTTCCGCAGCTTCTCCACCTTCGCCCGCTCAGCTTCAAGGGCTTTGGAAGAGCCCACGCCACCTCGAGCGCTTTGGCCAATCGGCGTGTTCTTCCTCCACGGCTTTGAAGGCATGCTCATGCTCGGTGTTGACGGCTTGGCTGAGCTCTAACGCGTGGGTTGTCTTGAGAGCCGTTAGTGTTCCTTGGAGGGCGACAAGCTCGGCGGTGTGGGCCGCTGTCCTTCGCTCGGCCTCCTCTTGCTCGATCGTCAAAATCTCCTCGAGCTGGAGCAAGCGAGTCTCCCGTTCCTCCACCTTGTCGAAGACGATCTTCAGAGCGTCAGAATGCCTCTGATGACCTTGGAGCCCCTGGGTGATGAGGCTAACGGCTTACCAAATTCAAAGGAAATCAAGTTTCATCAAAGAAAAACAAGTCGAGAGACAAGTGGAGTACGAAGAGGTTACACCGTACCTAGCTAAGCCGGTCTTCGAAAGCCGTGTGGTGGGGACCGGTGGAACTGCCACTTGGCGCCCCGGGCACGGTATGGCCTTCCGCCGAGGTTGAGGCGCCGGGGCGGAGTTCTTCCGGCATGTGGCCAACGTCGCTGGTGACAACCTCAGCCCAGGTCTCCTCATCCGCCTAAAGGCCTAATTCGCCTTTGGACTCGGTCCCTTCAGCCAAGTTGGCCCTGACCTCCACGGTCGGGAGGTCTTCCGCTTCCTCTCTGGCGGTGGCCCCGGCCGGGTCGTCGATTTGATCCTCCATGGCGGCCTTGACCAACAAATTGTTGGCCTCGGTGGTCGGGGTCATCCCAACCACGATGGACAAGTGACCACTGCGGAGGCGGCTTGAACCGCCTCGGTCGCGGCGGCCGAGGCGTCCTGAGCCTCTCTTCCTTCTACGGCCTTGGCCGGGGAGGTGTCGGCTTTGGAGGCCGCAGTGTCTTCGGCTTCTCCTCCATCGATGACGGGTGAGGCCGCATCTTCGTCTAGGTCGGCGAGCCTGTGCTCGGGCTTGCCGGCCACGACCCAACTGTGGGGGCCTCCGGCGGCGCGATTCTAGCTCACGGGGAGGCGGTGCACCAGCTCGTATGAGGCCTCCTCCTCGGACTCAGACTCGCCCTGGATGATAGCCATTGTCAAGAGGTGTTGGGGGTGAGTTCAAGCATTCAAGATCTGCGACAAGGAAAGATTACTAAGCTAAGGCGAAAAGGAATTCTGTGACCAAAAGAGAAGTAAGGTACCTGAGTCACGAGCCTCCACCTTACAGGGGGCTGTTGAGAGTCTTCGCGTCCCGAGGGTCAGGAGGCGGCCCTTCTCCAAGCGCCTCGCACCGGGGACCTTGGAGCACGCGGTGGCTTCAGGTTCCCTGTGGCGGCAGACCTAGGGCCCTGCGATCGAGCCCTTAGGGCCGCCTGGGGGCTAGAGGTCCTGGCGGCGACTGCCGTTCTCTACTGCTGCAAGAAAAAAAAGAAAGAATCAAAGACTGTTGCAACCCCTTAGTGAGCAAGGACTCGAGCTCGACCACAAGTGGACTTACCACTGAGCGGTCGCCCCACTCGATGTGCTGCTTCTTCGAGGCTTTGTCGCTCGGGGCGTCCGGAGGCAGCCTTTTACCTACCTTCTTGCCCTTACTTGCTCCGGGCAGTGATAGCATGCGCTTTGCCGTCCGGAGCAGTTCCTGGTTCTCCTGCAAGCACACTCTAAGGTCAGGACAAGCTCCAAACATTCCGAGTTGGGACCTAACTCAAGATATCTTACCTCGGCGCTCCGACTTAACACATTCTTCGGGACGGGGTTGTCCGTGGAGTAGTCGAACGCCGCTTTCCCAAACATCTCCGTCATCCTGACTGCTAGCCAGGACTCCTTCGGCGCTGCTGGAAGAGCAAGGTTGTCAGAGAACACACCAAGTTCGAGCTTGGGTGAACTTCAGTTCAAAAAGACTTACGAGACGGACCCTCGCGGGTAAGGTCGTCACGACCCTTGATCTCGTAGAACGGGTGCAACCTCTTTCGCAGAGGGAACACCCGGTTCCGCAGGAAGTCGTTGGCGATGGCTTGACCGGTGAGACCGCGTGTGGCACAAATGTGGATGGCGGCGATGGCTTCCTGGTCGACCTCCGTGTCGTCGCCTCGAGTCTAGTGCTGGCGGCGATGGGCGCTCCATCATCTGTGGCCGCGCCGTTTCACCCTCTTCAAGTAGAACCACCTCTCGGTCCATGGACCAAGGAGTCCGGCGTGGAGTTGAGGAAGGCCAGGAAGTCCCGTCGCGTAGAAAATAAAGGCACCCAACCACGGGGTCCTTCCCGGTACGAAACAGGGAGAAGAGAAGGAAAAAAAAGAGATGGGGTGGGAAGGATCCCGAGGAACCCCTCACACAAATGAGAGAAAATGGAAAGAAGAAGAATGGAATTTGGCACGAGTTGTGAGTTCGATCTCGCATTCTTGCGAGGACCGACGCCACGTAAGTCGCTCTCCGGCGTCCATAAGTCAAGAGCATATAGTGCTTTCGTCTTTGATGAGTTAAATGCGTCTCGGGGCTGCGATTCGATCTCTCCACCCAAAGAATCGCCATTCGCCGGGTCCAACAGCCCCAGGCCTTCGAGCTCCTTCATCCTAGCCAACGACAAAGAGCCCTTTTTGAACTTGGCCATGAGGAAAACTTGGTGCTCGGTCGACGGGGAAAGGGCAAATTGGGCAGAAGGCCAGAAAAGTCGAGATCGAAGGAAGTTCAAGGGTGTTCGGGAATTTTTCAGGAGGGCCGATGGTTCGGGCTTTATAGGCCCCAATCGTCGCTAGTTAGGAGATATTGCGTCTCAAAAGGCGCACCGGCACGATTCGATAGGCGCATTCAGAGATTTGGTGGCGGAATCGATGCGTCGCGGGTAGTTCCGCTGCTCTTCCGTGTCCGTACCTAGACTTCGAAGACCAAGGGTTGCCAGGTGTAACTACGTTGAGTCTCTTAGTTGGTCTCCGTCCGACCTCAAGCTTGGGCAACTCTGTGCACAGCTAGAAAACCGTCCCCTTTTCCAGATCGTGAGGCTCAAGGTCATCCCAGTTGCCTAAGCACGACTTGAGCCTCGGGGGATAGCTGTCGGGGATTGGAAAATTCTGCCTAGTCAACGGATGGTCAACAAGCCCCTAGCTCGAGCTCAAGCCGTGAGGCCTTTGACCAAGACGTGGACCGTGTGGCTCCCTTATGACCTCGAGCTAGGGGATAAGGAATTAGCTTCTGCTCGGAGGGGTCAAGCTCGGGATCCAAGTCGTGCATTCAACTGGCGGTTACCAAGATCCTTAAATAGTGGAGTTAAGCCAAACGTGGGCGGCAAATCCGGGACAGTTACGACCCACCTTCCATGTACACGAAGCCACTCTCCCAGGAATCTTCCGGATGTTTCCAGTAACGGCTGCGAGGGGCATAAAACCCCCCTGGGACGAGCGTACTCAAGGATTACAGCATAGAACACACACACAGACACTCAAGCTACAGAAGTTCGAGCCAGAGAACACCTCCCTGTACTCAAACATAGTGCAATTCTTCGCCTCTGAGCAAGACTGGAGTAGAGCTATTACCTATCATAGGGGCTCGAACCAGTATAATTCTTGGTGTCTCACTCTTTTTCTTTTTCCTCGACCTTCATATTAGCAAATCCAACCCTTCGGTGAGTGAAGTCGATTCCGAGTCCTGTATACACAATTAACCCCCATACGCTTTAGCGGTCAGCGATCCCGATCATCGACAATACTTGAGCATGGGGCCCCTAGCTTTCGTGGGCCCTAGGCAGTTGCCCCTGCTGCCCATGCCTAGGGTTGGCCCTGCCTCTCGTGGCATAGTGGCACAGAACCGAGCGACCAACATGGTTGTGGCACAGAACCGAGCGACCAACAGGGTCAGCTAGTGTAGGACCTAGCGATAGAGGCAACTTTCTACGCTGTCGGTGCATGGAAGCCAAGGGCGCGTGCTTTTCGTCGTCCGCATGCGTAGCTGCTTGGCTTGATGTTTGTCTCTTGTCAGTCCACAGAAGCCTTAGATGTGGTGCATGCGTGTACCACTATCCGATATGAACAAATTACACATACATGCATGGAGAGTCTATCCAAGATATGCATAAATATATTATAGGGATAATTGTTGCCCACCGCAGAAAGCACGCCAGCATATAGCCATGCATGCAGACCACAAAAAATGCGGGCCCCCAACCTCCACGCACCAGAAGGCAGAAAGCTGCCTCAATCATGGATCTCGCGCTGGCTAGGCATGCCACGTTGGTCACTCAATTCCGCGCCACTATGCCGCACTTGGTCCTTCCGCGCTCATTGGTGGCTATTTTTGCAAAAACGTGCATCCATAAGCTAGTTTCGCAAATAATTTTCTCCACATGACTACTACAGTGAAATCTTCTTTATAACATATCTATGCAAACGTAGCTTGGAGCAAGTTAATTTTCCTGTTTGGATGATTTTTTCCTTTCTTCAATTATGAAGAATTTGTGTAGACAGGTCATAGAGGTGTCACACCACATATCATCTAACGTGGCGTCAACTAAACAAGATAGACGAGCGTTTGAGGTTGATAGGTAGGCCTAATCTATTAGACCTGTATAAAAAAACGCTATGAACTATAACTTGTAGCTTTGTGATTCAAGATTTTTCTAAAATATGTAGTTTTATGAAATAGATGATAAAAACCTATAGTCTTCTGCTGGTAGTTTATATAAAGAAAAACATGTAGTTTTGCTAAATTTATTCTCTGTTTTAAGTGACGATTCTCGTTTATCTCTTAACATAGGCTAATCCAATCGACGTAGCAGCTTAGTTGTTTTGCTCCTAAATTATTCACCGGGTATGTATTACTAATAGTTGGGTTATTCGCGGATCCTCTAGGATTTACATGAGAGTTCTTTCTTTGAGTTAATTCAATTGTCCCCGCTCAGAAAAAGAAAGAAGAAGAACTGCATATATCGTAACATTCGGGTGTTTCAATTTGAGCATTGCATCCACCAGGTAAGATTTGCATCTATAACCTGCAGGTTTCAAATGTTCTCACATGAATGAAGCATTATTAATTTATTATATCAACGTGGAAGCATAAGCCGAAACCGCAGAAGGCAGAACCATAAGTGGCATAGCCATTGCATTTTTTTTAAAAAAAAACCCTTACCAGGAAAGGACTCAATACCATTCAAACTAACGTGATACAGGTACCAGTAATACTTTATACAAGCCAAGAGTGCCCAACATACGCAATACTCTACTATATAAAGTGAGAGTTTCTTTCCGCGTCATTTCATCAAAATTACCCACATTTGCCACTACTCTTTAATTATCCACCTTTGTCTACGTCACTTCATCAAAATTGCCCATATTTGCCATTGCTTTTTAATTACTCATCTTTGCCATTGTTAGTGTTCTTTGCAAATAAATTTTTTATCGCAAATTGTGTTTCCGTTGTAACGTACGAGCACATAGCTAGTATATATATATATATATATATATATATATATATATATATATATGGGGAAATATTCAATGTTAATGGTGAATTCATTGCTAATTTAAATGCTAATGGCATGTAGCAAGTTTTGAAAAATTCTCAAAAATTATCACATGTACGAACCTCTACAACCTTGCATATCTTTGAAGATGAAACTCAATCTTCAAATTTGAAAGATAGAGGTTCAAAGACAAACATGCAAAAGAATAGTGCCAGAACAGTTTCAAGTACTATTCATGCTGCATGTTATTAGCACGAATTAGCACTGAATTCACATTAGCACTGAATATGTCCTATATATATATATATATATATATATATATATATATATATATAAGAGGCTTAACAGTGTTCTCATCTACACTACCAAAGATAATCTTCGACATAACTTCATATCCTCAAAATACAAGGATGGCCGTAACAATTTGCCAAGACAGCCCCAGCAGCTTAAGGGGTCATTCCCATAGGTGCAGCAATCCAGTTTGCCGTCGTCGAACCCATGTAACTGCCGTTCATCTCCCCAGCTTCTTTACAGATTCGATCCAGCATAGCTAGGAATTCCCTGACACCTGCGAAAATTCTGAACATGCAAGCTTCATCATTGGCGTAATCGCCATGGAAGTACTCTGTCATCTCCTTCACCGTAGACAAACAGATGCTCTCCTGGGCCTGAAGCTTGAGAATCTCCTCTTCTGCTTGCCTTAGAAACGTGCTCATGGCGTTGTGGAAACGTCGGGCACTCTCTGCTGACGCAAGCATGCTGTTCAGTCTCAACACATCATGGATCTTTCCAAGCCCTACTCCAAGTTCAGACATGTTCCTGCTAAGTTTCACTATATCAACAGATGCAGCTTTCTTAGTATTGATCAGCTCAGCTGCGAGCTTAGAGACAACCTGAAGACCATGCTTTCTGCATTCCACATCGTACTGCAGAGTGCCTGTGTACATTTTGCATGTTGCTGACCCAGATTGCATGGGATTGTATCCTTCAGGTTTCACAATTTCCTGGACAACAAATTGTAGTAATGCAGCCTTGCCATCAGCTCCCTTGACATCAACTATCTTCAATAGAGTGTTTGGCTCCAACGCTCGCGAATTTGAACCTGTATCTATACTCATCAAGTTGCCAAAGTTTAGAACAGCTTCAAGGACTTTGTGGAACAACCTGCTGCTTCTCAGCTCCTCACAAGCTGCCTGGACAAATATAACGAATTATACCTTCAGATATGATATTAACAAAAGGAAACTGTAACGGTAACAGTGATTTAAACATTTGTATAAAAGAGAGAATATTGAGGTACTAATATGCCTACCCATGCAACAGAATTTATACAAGCATTATGCACTTCAGCATCTGAAGTCAAATAGGTTGCCAACAAGATAGTGGAGCATTTTTTTTTTGAAGCAGCTATAAAATATTCGACCAAGTGCTCAGACTATACCTCAAGAGTAGCATATGACATCCTCAGCTGATTGACCTCCAAATAAAAGTTAGCAATGTAGAGCATAGCATCCACTCTCTTGAATGCAAATGGCACATCTAGCATTGCCTTCAGAAAAGCTTCAATCGGGCAAAGCTTGGTAGGTGAATCATCCTTGAAATATTTCAGTTTAAGCTCTTCCTCGTTGGTGAGTACCATCTGCATGAGCATCCGCAAGGCTTCGACTCCCAAACCATGTGCATTACCTACATCCGGCAAAGACAAACATCTCGAATTAATGAGGAAGTATATCATATTAAAGCGTAACATCAAAATTAACATATAATTATTGAGTTCAAGAACCAGTTAGCTATGATGTTTTGCTACAACTTAAGTTTGCTGTTAACTAAAATGCAGTACCACCCGCAGGGAAATTTAGTGGTCACCAACAAAGCATTATAATGTTGGAAAAGATTGGCCAGTATCCTCACAACTGCAGAGGATGTTAAGTGTTAAATAACAAAGGCTTTTGTATACACAGAGAAGGCTGCTAGGGAAAAAAATAGGGAAGAACCTTAATTTTACTAATGCATTGTGAAAAGAGGCACTAGCAGAGATAATGTAAGAAGAGTTCATATCAAATTATTCATAAGCACAAATTAAGAACATCTTGTCCCAATCTGGTAATTTTGCATGGAGTCAAAGAGGAGGTCAGATGATTGTGTCAACAAACCATGGGTTGTGACTTGTGAAATCTACCACTTCAAACATGCTAACCATGTCACATGGGAACACACAAAGCAAGATAAGAGATCAGCGGATGGTCCGATTCGTGAACTTAAATGCACTTGACATGAGTCTTTTTCTTGTTTTCAAAAACAGAATATACACTTAGCTAAAAGCATGCAATGTAAGGCAAAGTTCACAGAGGCATCATGCATATGGCAACTAATCATTGATAATGCACCGTGTACTTCCGCAAAAAAATGGCCAGTAGCACCATCAATTCCAAGGCCCCCACAACAAGTGAACATTAGGGCATCCGCAATGGTGCCTAGTCAGCTATCTATAAGAAGTCTATATCAGATCATCCATGTGGCAAGCAATTAAATGAAAGAGAGCTAGCGCTATCTAGCATAGATTGTCTATTAATTAAATGAAGAAAGAGAGAGCACTCTATCAATTAAAAATAGCTATAGATATCTATATAGATTCACCATTGCAAGGGTTTACTATAGCATGGTATATAGATGATATGGATCTTACTATAGAGAGCAACTATCTTTAACCATTGCGGATGCCCTCCCGTGAAAACATTGTAGTTTTGACAACATTACTGATAGAAGCCAACATTAATGTCCGCCTACATGAAAGAACAAGCCATTAGCCATGTATTAGTACCTTCCAAGAGGGCATCGCGCACTTGCTCCTTGGAAACACCCAACGCCCCCACCACCATCCCAATACCATGGCACCTCGGAGCACCGAGCAAACATACCGCCCTCGACGGCGCCACCGCGGCCGAGTTGTTCAGGTATAGCTGGATCATCTCATCCTTCATGCTACAAAACACAAGGCAGGCAGTCTGAGAAACCAAATCCAATCCGATCCCAATCCCAAAAGAACAGCTCAATCGTATGCGATTCTTACTGCAAAGACCCGGGCTTTAGCTTATCCGAGTGCAAAGGCCGCGACTTGCGCATGTTCTTCTCATCAGAGTCGTCCTCGTCTGAGGGAGAAGCTGCTTGAGGCGGCACGGCCAAGAAGGGGTTCCACGCGTGCGCCGCCCCGGGCTCTGCGACGGCCTTAGGCGGCTGAGGCTGCGGCCTTCGTTTTGGGGGCGACGGATTAGGAGCTCGGCCACGGGGCTGCGGGATGGACGGCGGCCGGATATGGACCGGGCTGGAACCGAGCGTTGGGGAGGAGGCCGATGGCGAGGAGGGGGAGAGTGAGGAGGACGACGCCTCGGCGGCGGCGGAGCTCCGGGAGCCGAACTCGCCGGAGGGCGGACCTACGCGGGGGAGCGGCGGTAGAGGGCGTAGCTCCGGCGATCCAGGCCGTAGATGGGAGGTCGTGGGGGGCTGCGGGGGCGCCTGTGCCGGCGAGGCGAGGGTACCCAGGTAGAGGAACTCGGTGCTGGGGTTGGACGACGAGGTCGGCATTGGCGGCGGCTTGAGGCGGCGGCCCTCCTCGTCGTCATCGTCATCGGTGCGACGGTGGGCGGCGGAGGAGGAGGCCGCGGCGCCCGAGCGGCCGCGGTGTCGGAGGCGGCGAAAGAGGTGGAGCGAGAGCAGCGCGGAGAGTAGGAGGAGGCAGAGGGAGAGTAAGGAGAGGAGCAGCGCCTGGAGCACCGGAAAGTGGCGCGCCCCTCCTGATGCGCGTTGGGTGGGGGTGACGAGGGTGGAGATGTTGGCCGGGAAAGTCGGAAGGCCACCATCTCCGGAGGAGGGCTGCGCCTGGGCAGGGGGAGGCTGTGGGGAGGCGAAGGTGGGGAAGAAGGGGTAGTTGGTGAAGGGGTAGGCGTCAGGGGCAGGGTTGGCGGAGGAAGAGGGGTACTTGGGCGTCGGCGAGGTGGTAGGCGTGGGAGGTGGTGCCGGTGCCGGCGGTACGGAGACGGGCGTTGGCGTTGGTGTTGTGGGTGCTGGCGGCGTTGTACGTGTTGGTGTTTTGGGTGTGGGGAGCGGTGGAGGTGGGAGGAGTTGCAGTGGTGGGGTACGACGAGGCGGGGTGTGGTGGTGGCGGCGGGGAGGAGGCGGCGGCGGCGGCGGGAGAGGGACAAGGAGGAGCCGGCGGGGGTGCGCGTTTGGTTGGACGGTGTGGGTGGTGGAAATGGCGATGACAAGTAGTAGTAGGAAGAAGAATAGAGGGAGGAGGGCACGAGGCGAAGCCGGCATTGGCATTGCGCGATCTGCTGCCGCCTCTTCCTCCGGCCGGCGGCGGCGTGCGGTGTGGGTTTTGAGGTGGCTTGGAGTTTGGACAGAGGGAAGAATCCTTGCTTGCTCTCTCCCTGGAGAGCCGTAGTGCTTGGCTTTGGTCACTTCAGTCGCAAATAAATCTCATTTCAATCGGGTCTGGAAAACATAAATCCGACCAACAATATTATAATGTACTCACTCCGATTAAAAAAGAGTGACACTTTGCGCATCATTACATTCTCTAAGACATAACTTTAATCACAATTTTTTTACTGTAATACTGTTAGGCCCGTGCCTTCAATACCATCCGAAGCTATCAGATCGTAAAGCCCACCCCTCTCAGCTCACTCAACAAACTAAAATTACTGCACTATTATCTGTGCTCCCCTCTTTCTCACGTCCCATCCAAGCCTCTTCGCCACTCCATCTTCTTCCTAGAGGATGCCTCGTGCTTCATGCTGCTTCGGCGTGCTCATTGTTCCTCCTCTTCCTCTGTTGCTGATGCTGCAATCTCCTACGCTTTCACAACAAATTTCTATTATATTATATTTATAAAATATATCTACATTGTCATTGCTTATCTAAGTATTTTGAAAGATATTACTGGACAAAATAAACCTTATAAAATATAGTGGCACTATATTTTACTGATTGGCCAAGGTAAAAAATGAAATCTAGGATAGTACTACTATTATTTATTATGAACATTAAAAGAGGAACAATACTGTATTCGTTTTATTTACCGGCCGGGATTAAAGATTGCCGGGAGCGCGGGATCAACGACGGGCTGTAAAACTGCAACACCGCGTGATGGCATGACAGTGCGGTGACCGCGCGGTAAAAAATTCTATTGGTAGTAAAAATGATGGGCACGCCCGTGTGCTCCACCCTGCTGCTGCTTGGGATTCTCCCGAGTGAGCCTGAATTCTCCCGAGTGAGCCTGGAGCCTTTTGGCGGGAAGCGGTTTACCTCCCGCCATCCTCTGTATGCCGCTCCCCTGTGGTCGACTCTATCTCCAAACCTACCAGGCACTGTCTCTCCGCCAGACTGGATCACTGCCACTGGACTACCAGGGTTTACAGTATCGAAATGAAGTGGAAAATAGGAATGAGCCCGGCAAAAAATTTTATCAAAAATCGGAAGGAATGGAATGAAATTTGAAACCAAGCTAGTTTAAATTCAGCGGTCAAAACAATCGAGAAAACCGTCGATTTGGCCGATTTTTGAACAGTTTGCTTCGAAAATCAGCAAACTAACTAAAATTGGAAAAATGCGGAAAATTGAAAAAAAATCCATAAAATACTGGATAATTTGTAAAAACTCGGTAAAGGCCCAAAAAAATAAAAAAATGTTAGAAATATATTAAAAAATAAAAACAAGACAAAATTTCAGCATGATCTTTGCTATATTTGAAGACAACGTTAAGTTGTAAAGTACATATTTTGCAATAATAGCACAACTATAAAAAAATATACGAAAATTTTGGCATGACTTTTGCTATATTTTAGACAATCTCAAGTTGTAAATAACATTTTATTTTACTACCATTCACAAATTAGTCTAACAAATCCACATTTCATTGTTCACAGCATATGACATTTGAAATCAATATTTCTTATCGAAAATGAATATTCGTACTTAGTATAGTTTCGTCATCCTTTCATTGTCATATATATGCCATGATGGATCTACATAAATAATGCATTAGTAAAAAATCGAGTTGCAATGAAATGAAATATTACTTTTAAGGCTACAAATAGTATTGTTAGGTATACACTTGGTTTGCCATGTTATACTCCTCAACGGATATTATCACTAATCCTCGTATAGCTAGCAACTTCGCCTTGTATTCATACCAGTTTTGCCCTATCCTGAGAGGAGTGTCAAAAGCAGGATAGATGTTAATAATTGTGTCCGAATTTTCCCAAAATCGGCTTAAAAGCTTCTCATTTTCAAGTGGTCCGGATCGAGCTATTGGGCCAAATGGCTGTGGGCTCAGCCTGGTATTGTTTTTTTATTTTTCCTCCTTTTCAATTCTCTAAATTTGGTTTTAGCTCAAAAACATCCTACAAATTCAGTTTTTTATAAAATTTTAATGTCACAAGTTACAAAGTTATTAATACTAATTTTAAGGAACATTTGGATATTTTTTTAATTTTTTCAATTTTTTTGAATTAGACTGATTTATCGACCGGTTTCAAAAACCAAACTACACAATTCGTTCGATTATTGCGAACATCGAATATCGCTCGAGTATAGACAATATTTGAAACCCTAAAAACTAGTACTAGTTTGATGATCAAACCAAATATCACATGCTCGGATCAAATGAGAGTGACAACAAAATGGCGGAGTGAAACCCGTTTAATTTCCCTATGAAATCCTTCCTCGTCGAGAAGATTTCTGTCTGTGTCTGCGTGTCTTCTAAACTGACAGATCATGGAGTGCTACCAGGAATAGGACGAGGAGTGCTCTCATCAGATCAGGCAGTCCCAATCACATACTTCTCCAAAGTACCAGTTGGATGCTCAAACATCAAACATGTATCCAAAAAATGATGCTTTGCCACCCCAAAAGAAAAAGACAAACCTGCCTTTTCTTTTTCTTAAGTTTTGGAGAGGACTCAATTTTTTTTTCACTAGAAAGCCCGCTACTTTTTTTTCCTCTCGAAAAAGATCGCCTTTTATAAACTACTATTGTGGCTGAATGTCAATACAAGAGTACGGCTTTTAGGGCTTTTTCTTTTTTAACTTCTTTCCTCACTTGCACTTTATTGTATTCTTCTCTTTGGACTCGTTAACCTTGTCTGTTCCCTCCCTCAGCTGCATGCCTGCATCTACCCATCTGCAGCAAAGGGCTAAAAGAGTTTGTCCGGAATCATACACGTCTAGCCGGTTTCGATGGGATCATTTTTCTAGTTTTTACTGTTTGAAATCTAGGTATTATTTTAATTGCAGATTTGAATATTAAGCTAATTTTCAAAATGAATAAATACAGCAGGCTAGATAAAAGACACCACATATATCTGAAAAATAGATCGAGCATCGTCAAGCGCGCTGCATTTAACGGAGGAAAAACAATTCTTCGTAGGGCTTATGGAAGGAAAAAGAAGCGCATGAAAGAGTTTAACGGCCAGTAGAGGAAGTAGTCGACATCGTGGATCGTCCAAAAGCAAGATCTGAGCTCGGCGGTCACGCAGATTGCTGTGCCTGAAAACCTTATTGCCGCCTCGTGCGAGGTTCTCGCGGCTAACAGCGGTTCGGAGATCCGCTCTCCTTGCCTCGCGGTGCACGCGAGAGGAAGGTCGATGAAGAACAAGCGCAGACGAACACGCATAACACGATCTCAATGGATGAGCGCAAGTGCTAGTGACAAAAAGCTCATACATGCGGGCGTCTCCAGTTTTATAGCCTTGCACCGAGAACGGTCAATAAATTGACCGTTATAAAGACTCATTATATGCTAGTAATAGCGCAGGTCATTGAAATGACAGTTTCTTAGAAAGCGACGCCATTATCATGATGTTTCAATTCTCATAAATGACCCTATTAATAATATAGAGAAACCGAAAATTTAAAGGGTTTAAACGTGCGAGAATTTAATCCACTCAAGACGGCGACTCATGACGTCGCAAGTCACAAGTCACGCTGGAAAAACACGGTAATTGTGAAATCTGGCAGCAGCGTCGTGTGACTTTAGCCATGCTCCACACCCTCCATATGCCTCATTACAAGGCATGGTGGAGCTCTCCTTTTAAATTGGCACTCTCCTCTTTTAATTAGCAATATGGTACTTTTATTTGTAGCTTTGGCATTAGAGATAAATGGGCCACTTGGGCCTCATTTCTAACAATCCCCACCAATGCCGAAGCGGCACAAAAACTCAAAAGTTTGATCAACAGGTTGAATCTTCGTTTAATATATCGGTGTTTGATTGTAAGTCCCGTGACGGGTTGAACTTTCACCTAGAATAACGAGATCCATCCTCCCATGACTAATGAATGGACTAAGCCTTGAATTCACGACTTTGTGTGGTTAGATTTCACCCAAATCTTAAGCGATACTAAGGCTGCCAAAGAACTTCACCTCAACGGAGCGTTTATTGGTCATGCTCCTAATCTTCTCATGAGCTTTCCAGAGAATGCCCTTTCTGAACTCTGCGACCTCCAGATTAGGCTCAAGTAGGTGTATTCATTTTAGGTATCCTGTGAGGTCGATACCTTTTCCTCTCATTAGGACACTAGAATACATTAAGGTTTTAAACCGACCTTCCATACAGCTTGAGAGTACTTAGAACATGGGTAGATTTAGTGTACTCTCTTGTTACAACCACAACTTGTTTTTCCCATTACCTAATTCACGGTATCTCGATTAAAAGGATGGGTTACAATTGTGAAGTAACTCAAATGGGCCTCATTCCCATGTCCTTCGACGCAATAGAAATCGCATTTCTTGTTAGCCCTTTGTAAAAGGGTCGCCAGATTTTCTCGAAGTCGTATATAATTGTGACTATCACTCCGAGCATCTCAATTTTACGTGATTTAAGCCTCACGTTTCACGTGTCCGGAGGACTTCAAATTATCCTTAGCACTCATAACCTTGATCAACACTGCTTTGGTTATCGCAGACATTAGGATCGCGGATTGGTTTCTCAACCAATGGCAAGTCCAATGAAGCTCTCTTAGCCATTCAAATTTCCTCAAAGTGGGCGTGTCTAGTGCTACAAGCTCGGCTTCCATGGTTGACGCGTCAATATAGTCTGCTTACATGACCTCCATGAAAGCTAAAGACTCGCTAATGTAAACACATAGCCACTAGTAGCTTTGATCTCATCTGCATCGAGATCCAATTTGAATCACTATACCCTTCTAATCTGGGAGGGTATCCAAGATAGTGAATTCCATAAGAGGTTGTACCTCTCAGATAGCATAACAACATCTCAAGAGCCTCCCAATGATCATCTCCGGATTCGATGTAAACCGGCTTAATTTGCTCACAAAGAAATGAGATGTCGTCTCGTTGCACCTGACTAAATACATAAGGGATCCAATTATTTGTGAATATCTTAATTGATCTTTCCCTAATTCATTATTTTTATGAAGTTTTACACTTGCATCATAAGGAGTTGGGGCTATTTTGCGATTCTCAAAGCAAGCGGCTTAATAATTTTTTCGCATAATGGGACCGACTCAAAGTAATCCCATTCTCGGTTCGATCAATTTAATATTTAGAATTACATCTACCTCACCCATGTCTTTCATATCAAAACAACTAGATAAGAAAGACTTGACCTCGTCAATGATAGCGATGTTGGTCCCAAATATAAGTATGTCATCAACATACAAACACAAGATTACTCCTTGACCCCCACCATAGCGATAATAAACACATTTATCCGCCTCATTCACAAACAAAACTAAATAGATGTCAAAGTTTTATCAAACTTTTCGTGCCATTGTTTAGGTGCTTGCTTTAAGCCATACAAGGATTTTAATAATTTGCACACTTTATTTTCATATCCAGTAATCGCATAACCATCTGGTTGCTCCATATAGATTTCTTCCTCCAACTCTCCATTAAGGAAAGCTGTCTTTACATCCATTTGATGGATGTATAGACCATAGGAAGCTGCTAATGCAATAAGCACTCTAATGGTGGTTAATCTAGCAACAGGAGAATAAGTATCAAAATAATCCTCTCCTTCTTTCTCTGCGTATAACCTTTGGCTACAAGTCTTGCCTTATACTTATCAACAAGACCATCGGGCCTCATTTTCTTTTAAAGATTCACTTACATCCAACCTGGTTTGCACCAAGAGGAAGTTCAATGATCTCCCATGTTCCATTAGCCATGATGGAATCCATCTCATCTGATGACCTCTTTCCAATACTCGCATCGGGTGATGCATAAGCCTCTGAAAGAGTTTTTGGCACATCGTCCACAAGGTATACAATAAAGTCATCACCAAAGGTTTTCTCAACCCTTTGTCTTTTGCTCCTGCGAGGAGCCTCATTTGTGACAATATTGTTAATATCACAAGCTGGTTCAACAATATTTGGTAATTCGAGAGGAAGATGGAGGATCGAAGAAGTTTTAGAATTTTCATTAAATCCTTCTACTCTCATAGGATAAATATTCTCAAAGAAAGAAGCATCTCTAGATTCCATTATTGTGTTAGCAATAATCTCGGGAATCTGATTTTACTACTAAAATCTATAGGCAGATCTTTGTTATGTGCATATCCTAGAAAAATGCAATCAAGCTGCTTTTAGGTCCAAGCTTTCTTTTTTACGCAATGGTATATTGACTTTTGCCAAACACCCCATGTTCGCAGAAAATTGATATTTGGTTTTCTCCTTCCATCCCTCATACGGAGTAATCTCACTTTTTTAGTAATTACTCGTTGAGGACAAAGGTTCTTTGTTAAGATAGCTTCCCCACCATGACTTAGGCATACCCAAGCACTCTCCAACATAGCATTCACCAAGTCTGTTAGTGTTCGGTTTTTCCTCTCACCACCCTATTAGATTGAGGTGAGTATGGTGGTGTCACTTCATGGATTATACCATGCTCGGCACAATATTGGGAGAATTCACGAGAGATATACTCTCCTCCACGATCGAGACCTTAACCTTTTAATTTTCTTTTCTAGTTGGTTCTCAACCTCGACCTTATAAATTTTGAAGTAGTTTAAAGCTTCATCCTTTGTTTTCAAACAAATACACATAACAATAACGTGTTGCATCATCTATGAAAGTTAGAAAATATCTTTTACCTCCTTTTGTCAACAATCCATTCATCTCACACAGGTCAGAATGGATGAGATCTAATGGTGCCAAATTCCTTTCTTCCTTTAACCCCTTAAAGGGTTTCCGAGGTTGTTTTGCTTGCACGCAAGATTGGCACTTTGATCCTTTGACAATATCACATTTTGGAATTATTTCAAATCTGGACATTCGAGCAATGGTATCATAGCCAATATGACATAAACGAGAATGCCAAACATTGAATTCACAATTATTAACTTGAGTAGCAACATTTAAATTTAAACAAGACTCTAGTACACTTAAGCTTAACAGCCTCATTTCTCATAACTTTTTCCAACAAAGTTTCCAAACTTGGACATTACAACTTTATTAGACTCAAATACTAGCTTATAACCATCTCGACATAATAGGGAACCAATCGACAAGGTTCTTATTTATTGTTGGCACATCTCTGACGTTTCTCAGCGCTTTAGTCTTTCTGAAGTAAGCTTCAGGTTCTATCGTACAACACCACGCACAAAAGCATGCGACCCGTTCCCTATTAGGACTGAGGAAGCCCTATTTGCTGGTAAGAAGAAAATAGAGATATGTCGAACATACGTGAACATTTGCACCGTATCAACCCACCAATGTGGATTGACATCTTTGAAAAAACAACAGAGAATTACCATACCCTCTGAAGTAGTTCCCTCACTTATGGTCACGTTGGCAATTTTCTTGCCTTGCTCATTTGGTTCGTTCTTGCAAAACGATAGCCTTTAGCCATGTGACCATCTTTTCCGCACAAAAGCAGGTAATGTTCTTCATATCTTTCTTCTCAAACTTCTTCTTGAAGCTAGTATTTTTATTTGGTTTCAAGCCTTTGTTATTGTTGCCACCCTTCTTCTCAATCACATTTGCATTGTTTGGTTCCCGAGAAGAAGTTTTTGGTGCATCTTTGGCTCGCTTTTCTTCCACATCGAGGCGCGAATGAGATCTTCAATAGAAATCTCTTCCTCTTGTGTTTTAGACCAATGGCAAAATTCCTCCAAGATGGGGAAGTTTAGCCACAATGCCCATGACCACAAATTTTGCGAGGTAAAGCACATCCCAAATGTGCAATCTCGCCTACTAGTAGTGAAAGTCATGCACTTGAGCAACAATCGATTTAGACTCATCCATAGTAAAATCGAATAGTTGCTCGCCGTACGATAACCCAATGACCGACCTCGACCTTCAGATATTTTTGTTCAAGAGCCAACCACAACTCGATGGCGGATGTGTAACTCATATACACATCATATAAGCGATCCGCCAAGATGGTCGAATGCAGCCCAATGCGGTGTTATTTGCATTCTCATATCGCGATTCTCCTCATCCGTAAGCGGGTATTGAGGAAAATCACCCACCACATACCAGAGACATGAGCCAAAACTTGGCTCTAGTCGCCACCTACGGAAGTTCGACCATTGAACCTCTCGGGTTTCATGGCATCACTTGCACCGACCATTCTTTGAATCAAAATCACACAAATAATACCAATAAGGTTTTTGGAATGTTTGAAATCTAGGTATTATTTTAATTGCAGATTTGAATATTAAGCTAATTTCCAAAATGATTAAATCTGACGAGCTAGACAAAAGACACCACATATATCGAAAAATAGATCGAGCATCATCGACGCCCATTTAAGCAGAGGAAAAACAATTCTTACGTAGGGCTTGTGGAAGGAAAAGAAGCATGATGGCGGCCGCCGTAGAGGAAGTAGTCGCCGTCGTGGATCGTCCAAAAGCAAGATGCAGAGTCGGCGGTCAGCGATTCTTTGCTTGCCAGAAACCTTATTGCCGCCCGTGCGAGTGTTCTCGCAATGCAACGGTTCGAGATCCCGCTCTCCTTGCCTCGCGGTGCACGCCGAGAGGAAGGTCGGTGAAGAACAAGCGCAGCACGAACACGCAACACAGATCTCAATGGATGAACGCAAGTGCTAGTGACAAAAAGCTCCTTCTGTCTGGACGTCTCCAGATTTTATAGCCTTGCACTAGTAACGGTCAATAAATTGACCATTACAGCACCATTATATGCTAGTAACTGCAGGTCATTGAAATGACAGTTTCTATTAGAAATTGACGCCATTATCATGGCTGTTTCAATTCTCAGTAAATGACCCTATTAATAATATAGAGAAACCGAAAATTTAAAAGGGTTTAAACGTGACAGGAATTTAATCCACGGCACGGCGACTCGCGACGTCGCAAGTCACAAGTCACGCTGGGAAAAAACGCGAAATACTGGTAATTGTGAAATACGTGATGCAGCAAGCGCGTGTGACTTTAGCCATGCTCCACACCCTCCATATGCCTCATTACAAGGCATGGTGGGAGCTCTCCCTTTTAAATTGGCACTCTCCTCTTTTAATTAGCAATATGGTACTTTTATTTGTAGCTTTGGCATTAGAGATAAATGGGCCACTTGGGCCTCATTTCTAACATTTACTACCTCTTTTTTTCTAAATTTAATCTACTCCCAACTAAAATTATAAATCTAGTTCCACCGACACTTATTGCCGATTGCTCCCAAAGAGAGCGACAGTTGGCAAGCCCAGTAGCCGGCGAGGAGTGCGGGAGCAGCGCCAAGCCATCACGGTGAAAGTATCTAGGCCCCTATTTTGTGGAGGTTTTGGTAATTAATGACAATCAAGGATTGAAGGGCTAACTTTGTCTATTTGAGAATACTGAAAACATGTTGGTTCAAAGTACGGAAAGCACAAAAGCATGAAGGTGGTGAAAAAGAAAAGTAAGCATCAAATGTAAAAGCGACTAAGGTATAAAAGCTTAAGGTTATTATTTTTTAGCCTTTTTGTCGATCTTGGTGTTGAAGAAAGATGGGATTGTTAGGTTAGTCGCCGTATTATCAAGGGGGATTTGATTAGTAGCTTGAACTCTAAAAAATGCATCCAATATGACTCGCAAATTTTAAATAGTTTAGTTATGCATAAAATTCTGCTTCAAAAATCTCGCCTTCCTTGTTCCGCCAGCACTACCGGATGGGTAGAGTGGTAGTGCCGAGTTAGTCGGCACTACCGCACTAACACCTGCGGTAGTTTTATCACTAAAGGCTATCTTTTTGGAAATTCGGTGATCGACACTACCGGATGGGTAGAGCGGTAGTGCCGAGTTAGTCGGCACTACCGCAATATCAACTACGGTAGCTTTTTAACAGAGAAGCTGATTTTTGCCGAACCAAAGGTGCGGCACTACCAGTCCCTTAACTGGTAGTGCCGGACTTGGAGGGAAACTTCTACAACGGCTATATGTCAGTGCATTAAATGCAAACATTTAGCCGTTGGCGATAGGGCGACACCATCGCTCTTAGAGGCGGTAGTGCCGTGCTAAGCGTTTTTCTGATTAATTTCTTTATGTGGCTAGTTTAGGTTTGAAGGGGTTATAAATACCCCTACCTATATTGAGGGCTGGTTGGTGATTCCATTGAATTCATTTAGACCCCAAGCAAGCCTCTTCTATCAAAAGAGCATTCAATTCTTAATTTTTGAGGGTAGAGAGTAAAATTAGAGTGCATTGCATTTGTTGAGCCATTTGGAAGCACTCAAGAGTCTCAAACCAACGTCGAAGTCTATTACTCTTGGAGGTTACCACCTCCTAGACGGCTTGGAGGAAAGTGGTGTCGGTGATCTTCACGAAGAAGCTTGTGTGAGGCCCGATTGTTATGAAGGTAAGGAGCTCACCTACCCGAAGTAGGGAAGAGCTACCACGAGTGATCGAGAAAGGCTCAAGTGGTTGGAGCCGGCTTGAAAAGTTTCAAGTTACCTCAACATGGATTAGGGGAGATCGGCAAGTCTCCAAGACCACGGGATAAAATCCTTGTCTCTCTTCTCTTGTGATTTGCATTTATTACTTTGGTGCTAATTTCTTGTTCCTAACAAATTTACTTATATTTGAAACTAGTGTTGTTATTGCTCATACTTGCCTAGCTAGATAATTTTGTGATCTCTAGAAGGAACAATTGCAAAATTTCATTTATTGTCAATCTTCACTTAGAAAATTATCAAAGTGCAATTAGATTTAAAAAATTAAAAAACCTCCTATTCACCCCCTCTAGTTGGTTATCTTTGATCCTACACACGGGAGCAGTGACCTACCATAGTAGGGGAGCGCGAGAGGCACATTCTGTGGTGAGGAGAGGGCTAGTTGCAATTCCATTCGGGAGGGAGCTAGATTTAAAAAAAGACAAGGTAATTGTGCTCAAAAAGTAATCACTTTGTCAACTTCGACTATTAATTTGCACCTTACATATTACAGTTAATAAACATTATAACCTTTTTTTTTTTGCAAATGTACTCGAAAAGTAATCACTTTGTCAATTTCGACCATTAATTTGCACCTTACATATTGCAGTTAATAAACATTATAACCTTTTTTGCAAATGTACTTGTATATATTCTACGCAGCATATGCTAATATTTTCAAAATAGTATTGTTTTATCAATTTACTACTACTACAAATATATCATATACAACTCTGCACATCCTCGACTTGTGAATCCTAAAACACATTGAAAATGGCCATAAAATTCCAAACAAACAACAACAAGAAGTTGTATTAATTGTATGTGTTATGAGATCATCAATCATCCCACAACAATTTAACTATAAACTCCAAAAATAAATTAGGAGAAACAAAAAATGACAAGTCTCAAGTAAATGTGGCTTTGATGTCTTCTTCTTGTCATTCTCCTCCTCTTCCTTACTACTACTTGATCATCAATACGTCTGAATTTAGGCTGATTTTTTTGTGTGACATTGCAGATTGATTTCTGTGTTGCTAACAACAAAATAGAAAAAATTCAGAACTTTATACGACAATGTTGGTGATTTTTGCCCTACTACTCAGCTGCTAGCCGGTGAGGATATATCGCATGTCATATTCATGCAGGCTAGGCTGGGTACTGCTACTAGCAGAACTGTTTTTTTAATAAACCATTTTAAAAATAGTTTTAAACAAACAAACAGACCATGTTTGATTTTTTTATAGAAATAACCCACAATCGTTGGGCCTCTGTATGACTAGGCCCAATCGCTCAGTGGCCCAACGATTAGATGATAGTCATGCAATGGTGGATTAAGGGCAATTATAAGCCCGATCGGTACCATTCCAATTGGGAAAAGAAAAGAGAGGAGAGAGGAGAGAAGAAAAGAAGAGAAGAGAAGAAAAGAGAGGGGAGAAGAGGAGAAGAGAGAAAGAAAGAGTAGAGGGATAGAGGAGGAGACTTTCCCAAGTTCTTTGTTCTTTGGTGAGCTTTTTGTGCTCATCTGGTTTAATATTTATTTCAGTAAAACATGCTACGTTAGCAATAATAAACATGGTAGAAGCTGTAGATCGATATTTTTAGGGTTTATAGTTGTAGATCGATATTTTTACGGTTTATATTTATATATCGATATTTTCAGGGGTAGATCCAACATATGGACAAGGTGTACAATGTACATCCAAAATTTTTGATAAAAAATTCAGTATATAATAAGTATAAACATCGGCATACTTGCTCACTACTAGCACTTGACTTACAACATCGAGAGACAACTAAGAGAAGGAAAGGTCTGTTCGGTTTGACTGGAAACAAACATGGCAAGATCTCCTTCCTCACTAACGAGATCGATTGAGCGATTAGCACAATCTATTCCTAGAATGACATCTAGTCCTTGTGATTTTATTACTATCAGGTTTGCTAGAAACCTTGTTCCTCTTATTTCTATATCGACCCTCGAACATATCATCTCAATACCTAACTCTGATCCAGGTGATTGCACTATCAAGAGATTATCTAGCAAGTTCATTTCCATGTGGTGTCATATAGCATAGTTTTTGGATATGAATGAATGAAATGCTCTGGAATCAAATAAAACCATTGCAGGGGTTGAGTTGATGAGAAACATACCTAACACTACATCGGGTGTGTCCTAAGCTTCCTCCATGCTCATGTGGTTCACTCAGCCTTTGCTGAAGTTTTGATCGGGGCTCAAGGCTCTTTTTTGGGGTAGTGGGGCTCCACGTCATTGTCGTAGCACTGGCGACATTGGAAGAACATGAGGTGGCACACTCGAGGTAGCACCTTGTACCTTCTTTGGGCAAAGATGCTAGTGACCATACTCACCATAATGGAAGCAATTGGCTACTATGCTAGGGAGGGCAAATGGCTTGCGGTTGCAATCATGGGACTAGTGCTTTATACCTTGATGGTTGCTGTAACATCCCAAAAATTTTAAATAAAAAAATAAAAATTTAAAATTTTAAAATAAAATTAAATAATGTTTTTTGAATCAAGATTTTAATCTAAAATATCATCTATTTCGCTTTTCTTGAATTTTAGTCTTAGGAAACATATAAGTTGCAATATAAAACTTTTCTTCTAAGATAATCAAACTATGAAAATGAGCTTAAAGTATAATATTATTTATAATTTTCATCTTTTATGAATTTTCTTGAATTTTATTTCTTAAGAAAATCCTTTACCCTAATTATTTTGTTTATCTCTACAATGCAAAAACTCAAAATCACTTATGAGATAAAATCTAAAAAAATTCATATAAATCCCAAATCATCTCCAGGTTATTCCTAAAATTTTTTCAAAGGCATGTGAATACATTTAATGCTAAAAAGAAATAGAAAACTAAATAATGAGAATACAAACAGCAACCCTGCCAAAATTAAATACAAATATTACCACATTATTTTAAGCTTAACATTTTCCCTTATCCTCTTAATGGATATACCAATCAGCAATAAAAATATCAAAAATTGATAATTAATATGGAAGCATTTAAAAATATAAAATTAGAAAGGCTAAAAACTCTAGAATTCCAATGTTAGAATTTTTATAAATTAAATACAAGAGATATTAATATAAAATTTTTATAATATAATAAAATACCCATAATTAATCTCTAAAAAGTTTCAAAAATAATAAAGTTGAATTAACCAATTTATAAAACCAAAAATAGGATTAATTTAAAAGTAATATTACTAATTTCACAATTGTATTAAAATAAATATAACTAATAATCACCTGAAATTTTTATGGTAACTACTAATAATCATTAATATTACCCCAAAAAGTTTCATATAAAATAAAGTTTATTTGATGTATAGGAAAAATGAAAATCAGAAAAATAAAATCGTGAAGCAACAGTCATGTCAGAATTTTAAAAATTTCTACAAAAAAATATTTTTAGCTGAAATTTCTATAGTGGGATGAAAATTATCTCCAGATCACTCACAAAATTTTCCATAAATTCCTCCATACAATCGGTAGACGGTAGCTCATTTAGTGCCCCAAATCTTATCCTATCCTGAGGCAAGCAAATGCAGCGAATCTTGTTGCTCTCACCGACCGCTGTGGCCCGCCTATTTCTGACCCTAACTGCCGGTGCCCCATTTCCCAGATGCACTGATTTGGGACCTTGCTACCTTGCTCTCAGCCACGCGCCGTGTTCTCTGCTTCACCTTTGCCACGGCAATGAACCGAACGCAAAAATCCTGCCGCAGCAGAGCCAAACTCTGCACCGACTTGGCTCCACAATGTCGCTGTCCTTCCCTCGCTTTGGCAACCTCACCTTCACGCGCTGATGAACAAGAAAATGCTCGGCTGGCCTTCTCCTTCTCCCTTGCACAGCCGCAAAAGGCTCTCCCCTCTCCTTGATTTCTGTGCCGCGACAAATGATCGACCAATGAAGTGCTACCACGAAGTGCCATGACAGGCAAGTTGCAACGCTGATCAGTCCTTACCTGCCAATCGGCTACCATGGTGTTGATCTCCCCGCAAAACTCACTGCCACGCCCATTCCCTACTCTGCGCTAAGCTTGATCTGCAGAACAACTGAGTTGCCGCAAAACCTTCGCTCATTCACACCACTGCCACACTGCCTCTCTTCGGCTATAAAAGCCAGCCAATAGCCACCATGAGCACTTCATCACCCCCCACTGGGAACTCCATTACCTTCACTTGTGCGCCTAGCTCAAAATTTTCCTCTGCGCCACCATAGCCAGAAGCTTAGCCAAAAAAGGGAAATGACCGATTAGGAAGAATAAGCCAACACCAATTGAATTCACTGAGCTTAGAGCATCCTTGGGCATCACTAACCCCAGCACATGCTTCATTTTCAGTCTTCGTCACCCAAAACTCGCCGCTACCAAAGAGCTTCTTCCCCAGAGCCAGCGCTCGGTGGCAGAGCTGCCCAGTAAGTTTTTGACCTCACTAACCGGGAAAATGGAAACTATGTAACCCCCTAATGCTGATTTCATTGCCCATTCAAGCCGAGATCCCGTCGTCTTTAACCCTGATCAACTTCCGCCATTACCACCGTAGGAGCTCGATGGCGCATCATTCTGGATCACCACCGGCCATGGCTAAGTTGTTCTCTAGGTCTTCGATAGTGCCCTCCAGCTCCCCGAGCCACTAGTCGCCCCCCTCCGGCTTCCTTTCGTAGCCAACGGGGTTCTTTGCGCCTCCCTTGTTTTTGTGCCTCTGCCTTGCGGGCTAGGCTTGTCAGCCGCTGGATTGAAAAACCGAATCCGTCTTCCTGATGCGGCAACGTACTTTTCCATTTTCCATAGCATTTCCTAACCGGTTAAAAGTTCAAACTTCAATATCTTTTGAAATTTAAGTCCAATCCCAGTAAAGTAAATTTTTAAATGCATCTAAAATCATGTACTTTTAGAATATGCAAAAATATTTAATTTTGCAGCTTTGTTTAAATTATTTGAATTTAAGTTTGCAAGAAACCTTAATATGGCCACTATTGCACATCTAAAAAATATAACTCCCAAAAATATGAAATAGATATATAAATTCTCCTAAAACCACAAGAAACTCATTTGTGCAAAAATATTTAATTTTTAAACTCAATTTGAATTATTTGGATTAAATTTGAAATAAACCCTAATGTAGTTCTTATTAAGAATATATAATATAACTCCTTAAATTATGAAATAAATTTTAAAATTTTCTTGAGAACATGAGTAATCAAAATATGAAAAAAATATTTAGATTTTAACCTAGTTTGATTTGAATTTGAAAATAGTTATTTCTCCAATGCATAGAAACCAAAATAGTAATAACTTGAGAATATAAATTCAAATGGCGATAAAACTATTTACTAGGTCTTAGTAATATCATAATACCCTGTTTATCCAAAAATATTTCATATTTGTCTAAGTTTAAGTCAAGTTTGTAGATGATCTTGCTTTAAATATATATGTATCCAATTAATGTATAAACAAAATCCATAAATAAGAGCAAATATAAAAGAAAAGGATTTAAAGGACCAGATTGCTTAATATAATAAAAATCATTAAAATAAGTTATAATATGTACTTAAACTCTTGAATAAGATATGCCTTCATGTAATATATTCTTAAGGAGTGAAAATATAAGCAAACCAATATGAATAAAATATCATAAATTAAAAAGATAAATCAAGTAGGGCTAATCTCAAAATATTTCTAAGGTCAAAAATCATATTAGTCAGACAAAAAGATCCAATTAGAATTAAGTTCAAAAAGACTTCATCTTTCTTGAATATATAAACTATCACGGATAAAAGTAAAAAGGTGCAAAAACCAGTTTCAAAACACTTCTAGGGTAGCAACCTACTAATGCCAGAAAAATGGTTGCATGATCATGTAAAATGTAGTCACAAATCTAAAACAAAGACTAATCCCTTATAACATAAAATTTAGAAATATAAAATATTACACCACGAATAAAACATCTTAGATAAACATTAATACTAATAGAACCAGCCTAGAAATGCTCTCTAAGGCAAGATTGTCCTATTTTGAAGAGATAATCTCATTACAACATGCTTTGCATCTGAATCGTATTAAAAGCATAACCCTATGTATTATAAACCCTAAAATCAATAATATAAATACACAAATTTAAATAATAAGAAAACAGTAATTAAAATATTTCTATCATTAGAACTTTCCTAAAACCATGATCAATACATAACCAGTAGCCTAAACCTAATAGACTAAACACGTACAAATTACTTCTTATGTAAAAACGTTTAGGATTAAGTACTATTCATATATAACATACGACACAATGACTAATATCCTACTTCTAATAATCCAAATAATTTTAGCCTCTTGAATTCAAAAATATATGTATATATATAATTTTAGTATCTTGAATTCGAAGTTTTTTAGCCTGTTGAATTCGTAAAACAAAAATAAATAATCTATAAATAAATCGTAGCATCGTTGAACCTAAAGCTACTAGTGATATTAATGTATTGTGTGTGTATAAGATCAACTAAAACGCGAGGACGTGAAATCATACCATAAACCATACCTATTTTCTATAGTAAGTCTTTATTTGGTTATCTATATGTATTCTTTTTAGCCTTATTGAAGTTTACTGTTTGCTATGTTACCATCGAAAGACGTGTAGAACCCAACATTCCAAATTATGTCATCGATAATGTCAACCATGACCACGACTTCATCATAAACAACAATCAGCAAGGCAAGCACTCCCTTTGATTATATTGATCCTAGTGATTGAATTTTTATTTTGTTTAACCAAATCAATTTATGCATGTATTTATTTTCTATAAATTTGCTATATTGTAGTACTGGTAGATATATTTGTTGTCTTATGAAACTTTCTTGATAAGTATGTGAAAGCATCTAGACCCCTAATTCAATTTGGTTTTGGTAATTAATGACAATTACGATTAAATGAATTATATTTTCAATTTGAGTATTTTGAGAATAGGTTGGTCCTAAATTCGGCGATCATGGAAACATGAAAATGATGAAAGAGAAGATCAACGCGTTAATGACTAAGGTATAAAATTTAAGGATCTTTTCATAGCTTTTGCCAATCTCAAAGTTTGGAGAAAAAGATCAGATTGTTAGAATAGGTGCCATACTATTAAGAGGGGTCTTGGCTACATGTTCGATGTCGAAAAAATGTTTAGAGGCTCAAATTTATGCACACTTGAATTTCTTTGGCATTGCATTTAATTAAAAGCAAAAAGGGAAAGAAACTCATTTGGTGGCGAGAGAAATTTGTATCATGGGACCATCTTTGATCATCCGTCGGCGATATATTTGGAGCCACCTTGATGCCTTTTTACATAGAAGGGCATATTTGGTGGTAGAGGGATTGGTATGACTGGAGCACACCGGCCTATTTTTTTTTCAAAAGAGCATTATTTTGGCTGAGGGGGCATATTTGAAGCCTGGTATGACCGGACCTCCTTCGGTCATACTGGCCACAGTGACTAACAGTCACCGGTAGTGCATTTAATGCACTGTAGTGATTATTGGCTACTGAGGAGTGGTCATACCGGCCTTAGAGCGGTATGACCGGGCTCTCTGGGTACTTTTGAAATCTTTTTAGCTAACAGTCATATTTAGTTGGTTGGGGTTATAAATACCCCCACCTGCATTCTAGAGTATCTCTTGGACCTCATTGATCATTTTTGAGGTCTAGAAAGTCTCCAATACATTGTGTGCATTGAATTCTCATTTTGAGAGAGTTAAGAACAATTCAAGTGTTGCATTTAGTGTTAAGCCTTTAAACGCTCTATTCAACTTCAAGCAAGCGTCAATACTTATAACTCTTGGAGGTTGCCGCTTCCTAGACGACTTGGAGGTGTTCGTGCGTAGTGAGTTTCTCGATAGAGACTGTGAGAAGCCCCGACAAGTTGTGAAGGCTGGAGTTCACCTACCCGGAGTAGGAAAGAGCTACCAAAGTCACCTCAACATGGATTAGAGGAGACTGATAAGTCTCTGAGACCACCAGATAAATTCTTGTGTCTCTTTCTCATGTGGTTTGAATTTTCTATTTTTGTGTTCAATTTACATTTCTAGCAATTTGTTCATTTGATCTTGTACTTAAAATCATATCTTGCTTATACCTTGATTGTTGGAGCACTTATGGTGCGTTTGGTTGCCTGCATGGGTGCCTGAATCGCATGAGTAGATGCAACTATACCTGTTAGACACGTGTTTGATTTTCTGTTCATCCAAACCAAGTGGATACAATTGCACCCACTCATGCAGGATGGAGGAAATACAAAAATTGGGTTTCTCTCTAATGCAGGCCCGTGAGATGCATAAACAAGCAACCAAACAACTCAGCTTGCATCCACTCATGCAGGCCAAGGCTAGCCTGGATGACTCATACAGAACAGGCTAGAATGGTGTAGACAACCAAACACACCCTTAGTGAACCCTAGAGAACCTAGCTTTAATTGTCAAAATTATAATTCTTGCTTAGTATTTTTATCAATTGCAATTAGAAGCTGAAAAATTTAGAAACCTTCTATTCACCCCCTCTAGTCGGTTATCCTTGATCCTACTGTATGGACATGTGAACCTTGATAACACTAGAGTAAGGTTAGACAATACATAATGTCAATATATGTATATGCGTTTACATATTAACCATACTTAGCCATGCTTTAGTAGTGAAAATGGAAATAATCAGATTAAACTGCTTCTTGAGAATTTAAAAAGGTTGGATATAACATTGAAGGTTGATGGTATTTTGATAAAAAAAACTCAAAATAAAACTATGGTTTAGATGCGAGCGATTATTGGCAATAACCAAAGGTGCAGATAAGCTTGCACGTAGTGTAGAGGGAGATTATTGCTCGGGTCGGATTAAGGATTGAGTTATGGGTTGTTTTAGGCCAAGAAACACATACAACTACAAATACTAGTATGGGACAACCTTAAACCAATTAAGTTATCTAGCTTAACTTTGCACATTAGAAGGCTAAATAGTACAGGCTCTCTAATTAGGTTTGTTCGTGAGGGGCTTCCACACTGAGGTGTGGGTAAATGCATACCAATACAACGGTGCATGCCTTGCTATAGGAAGAAACGGTGATGGCAGGATCGACTATTTTGGTTATTGTGAGAATGATATCATGTTTTGTATGTATGTTTATGCCACTATAGCGATGGTTTATCATCACCGAGCTGGTGCAATATTAACCTAGTTAATATAAAGGTTTTCGTTATGAACATTTCAGCCACATGCCAAAGGTGCATGAAACATGCAGCAAGAAGAAAAGGTCATAGCTTGTGGGTAAAGTTGTACACCTCTATAGAGTGTAAAACTAATCGATTAGCCACGCATGTGGTCAAGGGCACTTAGTAACATCTTCACATAGTTAGATGTTTTATTATTTTCAAAATGGCTTGGCTTCATTTGTTATACCTTGTGTTTGTAAGGAATGGTGTTAGCATGAATTGAACGATTCAATGCTCACGTCATGGAGGACTGCGAGTATTACTTATACTCATTTACTTATTAATTTTATATCAATCAAACTTGCTCTTACAAATTCTGTTTGCTAATTACAATTTGATTTACAAAATCAATATCGCTTATGCAAATTAACCATAGAAGACTCCTTTCACATGGCCTGTATTTCTGTATTTGCAAATGCTACCTTAAGTTTTGTTGAGTATGAAAGTACTCAGCCTTACTTAATATGTTGTTTAGTGGGAAAAGAAAATAAGGCTCTGAAGATGATTTTTTGTTGCAAAATACGGGAACTTCAAATGAAAGGATCTTTTTAGGGATTATACCTTATCAATTGCCTGAAGGTTGGATAGGCACACTACAAGACTTTTGCTTGTTCTGCTACTATATACTCTTAATTGAAAATACAATGTATAAATACCTTCCACTTTAATAATACTATGTATGGGTGTGATTCCAATTGTTGTAATGTGCGTACTAGCGACTGATCATGAGACTAGTATTGTATACACATAGATTCTCATTTTAGCATTTTATACAAAAATAGGAGTATAGCTGTGGAATTGGTCTCCCCATTAGTCAATTAAGTTGATTAAAATGAATATAGGAGTCCTGGAAACTTCATATTTTGGTTGGCCATTGACCCAGTTCAGTCATGTTCAAGTCTTGGATTATAGATATAAAAACAAAACATGAGGAATCATTCCTCTTGCAAAAAAATCAATCATCTTATGTCAGAGATAATGAAAAGAATAACTAGACACAGAACCAACTTGACATTGTTAAACAAGCCAAGAGATATATTGAATCTATCATCCCTTACATGGAAAGAACCTCTCAACTAGATAGTAACCACTAGCATATATCTGGGTTGCAACAACGAGCACATGAAAACAGACCATTCATAGTCTGATAATATATGTACAACTAACAAGTGAGGTGTATTGTATATTGCACGCACAAGTTCCTCAAATATTGCGTTGACACACATATCTGAAGTACAACCACATGGGCAGCTTGAAACGCCAGATGAAAAGAAAGAAAAATGTAAAAATGCGCAACTAACCAGCAACACAGAAATTTTGTTAAAGAACTTTCAGTAGGATACAATAACTAGCAGCAAGTCCAATGACAGCAGTGTTAGTAGAAAACTTCAGAAGCTTTTCAATTTTAATGTCTAATTGATGCATTGCCACAACTTCGAACTACCAAAGGGCATAGAGCTTGACTCAATTCTGGAATTTAGAACTATGAGGCTAAAGTACCATAAATCTTGCATTTTTATCCAAAGTCACTAAGGATAAGGGGCATATTATCTTTTTTTCCATCTAATATTGAAGAAGGGGTTCCATGAAGGAATATCAGTATTCACGTATTTTATGCTAGACATACATTAAGGTAACGGCTACTGATTCCGTGGAGAATCAGATCGAATAGGCTTATGAAGAACAACTTCGGAGTTGTGGGCAAGGTATCCAGATTCTATCATAGAACGAGAGAAAGAGGGGTGGTAGTTTAGGTCAAAAATAAATATGTTTATGCATATGGGGTGTCATTAGTCCATACAAGATCATATGCATAAAATTTCCAACCTTACATACAAAACTACAATTTTGGATAGTTCTAGTGAAATGGCTGAAAATCTTCTAAAGGGAATGTGATACATAAGGGAATTGGAACGTCCATCTTCAATTTAAACGGCAATAAGCATCCATTTGGACTGTGGAAATAGTTTGATGAAAACTTGAACAGTTAAAATGATCACACCCCACAGGCGAGGTAACCCAGCATAGTAATTACTAATTGCTCAATCATATATGATGCGACGCACTTGTAACTCGCAGCAATACTTCCGGTAGTTTTCCCGCTCTCATGCTAATCATTATTTTTCTACAAGTGGATACTACATGGTCCATGAACATGTTCCATTTTTTCTTGCCTCTTCACGCAGAGGTGCAAACTACACTCTGTAGCAGTTTCGTACTTTTCTAGGGGTAGAGAGCACGAATCTGAAACTGGAACATAAATTACTCCCAATATGTCGAGACATAAAAGCATAGAGCTGCCAATCATAATGGTAAGAGGAATGAAAAATAATTCTCTCATTGATACTAATTATTTGAACAAGGCAGGATTGCGGTGCCATCATTCATCAACATCCAACTTTTTAACACATGATTTAAAAAATGCGTCTAACCTTAAGAAAAACTAAAGGGCGACTGGAATAAAAAGCTGGCACTATCATTGCACACGAACTTTTGCCTAGATACACGCATAAATATACCACAGAAACCATGTTATCCAAGTTGTGCATCTCACTCCACATCAAAATGGAAAATAAAGCAAATCACAGCAGTTGAAAAAAGGGGGGCAAGCAAGAAGAAATCGGCAGGGCGATGCACTAAAAAAACATGGATTAAAATGGCTCACCAATACTGGCACCAGAAGCGGAGCATGTGCGCGTCGTTGGGCCGCGTCTCCACCGTCTTGAAGCACTCGAACGCCGGCATCGCATACCCGAAGAGCAGCCTGCGCCGCGGAGACGAACAGGGCAAGGAATCAGGACATAACAGTACAAGAAAAAGCCGTAACCCATTCGTGATTCGTCCAGCCAAGGAGAAGCATTCGAGCAAGCAACCGAGGCTCACAGCAGGATCTTGGACAGGAGCTCCCCCAACATCTCCCCGGCCGGATCAGAAATGCAGGCGCGGCTTCGGAGACTCCGGCGCGCGGCGACTCCCTGCCCACGCGAAACTGCGGCTCTTGTGCCGGCGTTCTCGGGGATTTGCGGTGGGAGAGGAGTAGAACGAAGGCGAGAGGAGGAGGAGAAGGAGGAGGAGGAGGAAGCGGTTGCTTTGGGGAGACGACTCGCGTGTTGGGAAGAAGAGACGCTACCGCGACGAAGCAGCGAAGGGAGGAGGAGCGTTTGCCGAGTCGGACGGGCGACGTGGTTCTTCGGGTCAGAGCTGGTGGGGCGACCCACCGCCGGTGGTATCTTCGAATCGCGTTTTACTACGTCGCTGTTTGAGTTTGCTTTACGGCATCTGTGAGTGACTTGTGTGTAGCCCATGATGCTTATCCTCCTAAGTGATGGTCTTGTTAACCAAAGTCTAGAAGTTCGAGAAGTCCAACGATGCAAGAGCTAGTTAAATTTCTTGGTTAAGGCAGTCCTTGAATAGCTCTATCTTCCTAGCTTCATCCAGAATATAGTAAAGACATAGTGGAAGAGGTAGTTGAAGCGATGCATGTACTTGGTCATAGACAAACTTCCCTGCCTCAAAGTTCTGAATTCCCTCTTCTTGATATCCATAAGGCCAGTCTCTTTGAATTTGTTGCACTCTATGAAGCAATACGACGAATCAATAGAGATGTGGAAAGGGAGGATCAAATAAGATGGTATTTGGATATCGGATGGCCAATATTCAACAAAGAGTGCGTACACGGTACAATTCGACACCGTGTCTTTGCAAGATAAACACACCGCCCGATGTCTGAAAAGCCGAACCTAAATGTAAGCTTCGCCGCATGAATGCCGATTCACAACAAAATATTAACTACTGAGATAATATGTTCAAAAGAGGGTGGCCATGTAGCATAAGCTCGCAACCTCGCAATATAGAACTGAAACAACAAAGCACCTTTCTAAAGGCTGTACTTTAAGCTAGACAAGTCAGGGGTTTTCTACTCATTGGGGCAATCTCGTCGGTGGCAAAACCTAAGTCGAGCAGCTCGATATATAAATGGTGGAAGAGATTACGAACTCAATATGAAAAAAAAAGTATCGGCGGAATTAGATGGTCTACTCATCTACTCTTTGGTGGAACCTTTGGTTGAAGCGGAACCAACGAATTTTTCAAGCAAAAGGCGAGAAGCGGAACAAGTGGCCACATCAATAAAGGGCGCGGTGCTAAATCATGGTTTTGCTTGGTCAACTAACTCAACAGATTTAGGTTTCTCTGCGGCCATCCATCTCCTTGCTTTTTCTCTTGCTTTGTGTTTCAATTTTTCTTCTTTGGGGGTTGGGTCTATACCCCTTGTTTAGGGTGGCGTAAGTGGAATGTGGTTTCCAGGTTTAGTGGTGTGATTTGTGTTTAAATGTAAGGTTTTTCTCAGGCTCGGTTTTTTTCCATAAAAAACTGCCCCCCCTACCTTTTTCTTTCTTCTTAATATATCCAGTGGCAACTCTCTTGCTGCTCTTTCAAAAAAAAATTGCCCAAGTAACCACTTGTCCTTCCAGTTGCATAGTGCTAAAATTGTCCCACCATGCACTAGCTACTCCTTGAAGTTGGTATGATGTAAAGAGCATTTTCTCTTGATCGACACACTGGGCTATGGCTAGTCGCTTATCCACAGCATGGAGCCAATCACTGGCATTGAGTAGATCCTCCGAATGAGAGAAAACTGGTGCTTGGGTTCTCATAAATTTACCCAGTTTAGACAGGGTTTGGGTTGCTGCAACTCCACCTTCCCTAGATACCATGCGAGTGGCACCAAGGTTGGCAATATTTTGAGTGATATGCTGAAGGATGAGGTTCTGAGCATGGTGGTTCTATTCAATCTTGGAGAGGTGGTTCTATTCAATCTCAATGAGCACCTTAGCCATGGAAGGTGGCCCTGGAAGTTCAACCGGCTC
Source organism: Guadua angustifolia (assembly GCA_036346375.1). Taxonomy (NCBI): domain Eukaryota; kingdom Viridiplantae; phylum Streptophyta; class Magnoliopsida; order Poales; family Poaceae; genus Guadua; species Guadua angustifolia. Next base: position 31,009,470 of record CM070521.1, on the reverse strand, counting down.
GGTGCCTTGCTAATTTTGGTGGGTTTCTTGTACCTCATTTGCTCTAGACACCTGCGTGTTGGGTTAAGGAGTTGGTTGGGTGTCCCATAAAAGGCACATATGGCTTTTACGTTGGTTCTTGAATCTAACTACACCATAGACTCAATCCTTAGTGACTTAAATGAGACAAACACATACCGCATCTCGTGCACAAGCATGGTCTCTACAACCATTCACTCAAATCTAAAACATGTTTTCTATTATATTTCTTAGTCAAAATAATAGAGGTACCACCTATGGACCATAACAAAAATATTCCCAAATGAAAATTTTGGCCATAGTCTATCAAGTATTCATGATACCAGTGTAAGTAGGGCTAAGCATCTACCATTTGTCCATTCCTATTTTCACAGTTACTTACTTGAGTAGTGAATAATTGTTACTAAAGTGACAATGGATGTGATGTGATTTTGGTGTCCCGATCTTTCGATGAGAGTGATAACCCGATTTGGTGGGCCGACTTTGACGATCCGACTTCAACGTCTGACGACGATGCGCCTTAATGTCGCTAAACCAACTCAGGAGGTTATTGATCTTGTCATTGGCACGATCAACTTTGAACATGAGGTTCAATTCACGCAAACAAAGAAGAACAAGCAAGAACAATAGTAAAAGCAATCTGAAATCGCGAATATGAATGAAGGCAAAAACAAGGGTGGGGTTCTATTGAAGATCTTGACAAAGTGGCTATCTAGCACAACTTGAAGACTTAAAGTTTGCACTTGGCTAAACTAATCAAATAAAACCTAACCAAACCCTAGATGAGGTGTGGCTACCTATTTAAGGAGGAGAGGCGTGGAACTCGGTCAAAATAGTTGGAGGCCAACTACAACTCAAATTACAAGGTCCAAGGCTCACGTCAATTCGGACTGGAAAAGTGATATCACTTGTTTTGCAGATTCCCGTTGACTCAAATGGAATTTGGAGATGATTCCAAATCCATTGGAAAGTAGACTTGATAAACTTTCAATGAAGTACAAGAACTATTCAATCGGCACACCGTATACAAAAGTTATGCTCATTTTATTTTAGGCTGGTTTCGGATGCCAAATTGGATTCTAGAACGTGATGGATTTGATATCTCTATCTTCTTGGCCCATGGGTGACGTGTTGAAGTTGGTCCAATTAGGTGTTGACATATCTATAGTAGCGATGTCCTCATCATCATCCCCTTCTTGAATTTGAGTCATCCTCGATTCAAGCTCACCTTCTAGCTCATCTTCAGCACAAAACATTCTCATATAGGTCTTGCGTTTATTTAAATAAAATAGTAGCTCTGCCTCTTTATATATTTTAAAGACAAGAAAAACATTTAAAGAATTCACGATAATTATCCATATAGCTCAACATTTTTTTCCGGTATATAATGGTTTGATGAAAGCTAGCACTCTTTGATGCTTCCTCCCCTCCTCGAAGGAAAACCATCCTCGGTTTTGGAAAAGCTGGAAAAGAAAAAACCAACAAAAAGAACAACGTGTACGCAACATATATGTATATATCCCATATTTCATTGTTCTTTTGGATTCGCGGTAGGCTATTTACATAACAACAAATGAGGAAATCATATTTAAGCAAAGCACATTTCCTCACAATTCTGCAAGTTGATTTATGGTTATAAATGAAGCATATAACATCAATATTAACATAATTTAGTTTGCAACTTGATTTGAAAATATAAGTAAAGCACATATCTATCCCTGACCTTTGATAAAGAATACTCATGTTTTGTGAGCCTCGTTCAATAACATAGATGTGCAAGACTTCAAGTTTTGGCTTCAAGCATGGCTCATTCATATCATCAAATTGTAAACAAGCAATATCAAATCATTCCAATAATAGTGACACAATTTTAATGGGCTTCCACATATCAATACAAGTTAATGTACTAAAATTCGAACAATGTAGTAGCAAGCTACGAGTATCACACATATCAGGAAAATTTGATGGTGCCGCAAATGAAACAAGTTGTTGTATACAACTAGAATTGCTCAAAATAGCAAGCTTCAATTCAGTAAGTTTATCACAAGTTATGCATATTCTGTAAACAAGAAGCTTGCCATCTATGCCATAATCACCAAATAAATTGAATTTAAAACGGTAGGCATAGGTGCTAGACAAAGACTTAAGAGATGAAATTTCAGAAATCTTGTCCATAGCACAAGTCAAACTAACATGCTTATTCAACATGATATAGCACAAAAGCAGATGGCGGGGATATTCTAGCTATCACCTCCTTATCGTAATGTCGGCACCACATGATCAAAATTATAAGCATGCAATTCATCATATGGTTCTACAATTGTGGCACAAGGTGGTAGTTCACAAGAATTATGTATAGCAGGACTATACTCACAAATTTGCTCCCTTTCTTACTATAAAATCAGATCTGTACCATGATCATTATTCTCCTTCTCAGAAGAAGTAGGAACATCAAAACTTTTACTTGACAACACTAGTTTTTCGACATTGTAGCTCCCTTCATCGAAGTACCTGAATAGCATATGGAATAGCAACAACAGTAGATTGGATTATGTTATTAGAATCATCCTCAAGTGTGCTATCATCTACTTCACTCAAATTTTACGGTGTTTCTTTACATGCTTAGAGTGTATGCCTTCATTAAGTTTTGGTGCGGTGCATGCAACAGGAGTAGCATTTAACTCTGTTGGAGCTTGAATTGTGGTTGATTGTCTTCTCTGTATCTTTCTTTCAGTTTCACGTGAAAGATTAAGTAAACATGATAAAGAATTGAATTCTTCACAAAATATCATGATCTAAATGTCAAAATCTAGTCCAAAATAAAAGTTATTCATTCAAGTCTTTTTGGTCTCTTCTAATCCAGAACATAAAGATCTATGTTGAAATTCTTGGTAGTACTCATCCACTGTTTTACTACCTTGTTTTAGATGTTGCAATTCATTTCGTAATTGACGAGCAACATATGAAAGGACAAATCTAGCTCTCAGAATTTTCTTCAATTTTGTCCATGTGTTAGGAATGTCCTGATTTTTACTTATATAATCATTCCACCAAAGAGCAACAAATTCAGAGAATCCACTAGTAACAACCCTAACCTTATCATGCTCAGGAATTTCATATTTATCAAATGATTGTTTTACAACTAATTCTCAAAGCAGTTGAAAAAGAAGGGGGGCAAGCAAGAAGAAATCGGCAGGGCGATGCACTAAAAAACATGGATTAAAATGGCTCACCAATACTGGCACCAGAAGCGGAGCATGTGCGCGTCGTTGGGCCGCGTCTCCACCGTCTTGAAGCACTCGAACGCCGGCATCGCATACCCGAAGAGCAGCCTGCGCCGCGGAGACGAACAGGGCAAGGAATCAGGACATAACAGTACAAGAAAAAGCCGTAACCCATTCGTGATTCGTCCAGCCAAGGAGAAGCATTCGAGCAAGCAACCGAGGCTCACAGCAGGATCTTGGACAGGAGCTCCCCCAACATCTCCCCGGCCGGATCAGAAATGCAGGCGCGGCTTCGGAGACTCCGGCGCGCGGCGACTCCCTGCCTGAAGGCGTGGGATTTGAGAGGTAATCACGACTTGATTAATCATGTACACAGGGTTACAAATATATAGGCAAGCCTCATCCCGGTTTATAGAAACAAGACTCGGGAGAGCAACCAAATCAGCCGTAACTACAGGAGCTAAAATAGGAGATACAATCTCCTGTCTAACACCCCAGTGGGAGCGTCGGCGGAAGCGGATGTTCATCTTGGACCGAAACTCGAGAACACGAGAAGGCGGCGGTCCTTTGGTGAAGATATCGGCATCTTGAGAGGAAGTCGGAGCGTGGAGAACACGGACAGCCCAGTGACCCACGCTCCCGGACAAAGTGAAGGTCAATCTCGATATGTTTGGTGTCTTTGGTCTTTTGCGGGTTAAACGAGGTAGGCGGCACTCACATTGTCCTGATGAACAAAGGGTGAGTGCAGCTGCGGTGATGCAACTCTGAAATGGCAGCGACCGGGAAGCCTCGGCGACACCGTTGGCAGCAACACGGTATTGACTTCCGCACTAGAGCGGAAGCGATCTGCGGCGCTTTTTGGACCAAGAGACAAGGTTATCACCGAGAATACCGCATAGCCTGAGGTCGAGCAGCGTGTGTCGAGACGGCCGCCCGGTCGGCGTCGATGTAAACGATGAAGCGGCGGGTGAAAAGCGGTGAGAGAGCCCAAGATCAGCCGTGCCTGAAGGTAGCGAAGGATGCGCAGCGGCGGTGAGATCGGCTCCCAAGGATCATGCATGTGAAGGCGGACTGCTGAAGCTGCGTAGGTGATGTTGAGGCGAGTGAATGTCGAGATCTTGCGAGCCCCAACAAAGGCTGCGGTAGAAAGTAGGATCTCGTGGCGGCGCCGTGAGAGAAACTTTGAGTGTCGGCGGGTGTCTTGCATAGTTTCTGGCGGTCATCGGTAGCGCTTCGAGAATGTCAATGGTGTCTTGGCGAGAGAGCATCATCGGCGAGCAAGCAGTGCCGGCGATCCAGAAATGGTGAAGAGGTCCCATGTCCTTCATAGGGAAGAAGCTTTGCATGGCGACAATAATCCGGTATAGCAGTCGCTGAGGAGGCGGTGAGGACAATGTCGTCGACGTGAAACAGAGATATCGACATCAGAACCCGGCGGTAGACAAAGCGAGGAGGTGTCGGACTTGGCCTCGAAATCCCGGTGACTCTGGTGGGTTCTTGAAACAAGCTATGCGAGCGCGGGAGCTTGCTTGAGGCCGTAGAGGGATTTGTTGAGGCGGAAGACGTGATCAGGATGAGTCGCATCAACAAAGCCTGAAGGCTGAGAACAATACACCGTCTCGGAGAGGGTGCCGTGCAAGAAGGCGTTCTTGACATCCAGTTGATGAACAGCCCGCAGCGAGAAGCGATCTTGAAGCCGTCTGCGGATGGTGGCGAGCTTCACGGCCGGTTGAAGGTCTCATCGAAATCAACACCGGCATTTGGGTGAAGCCACGAAGGACCAGCGAGCTTTGTAGCGATCGAGAGTGCCATCGAGTGCAGCTTGTGCGGAAAATCCACTTCCGGTGGCGGCGTTAGCGTTCGGAGGGCGGAGCGAGGACAGTGTTGTTGTCGCGAGGGCGATATTCATCCTCCATGGGCTGCGCCAATGGGGATCGTCGGTAGCGCCCGATAAGAGTGGGTATGGCGGAAGCAACATGACTGAAAGGTTGAGCGAAATGCCGAAACCCTCTTGCCGGTGCGCATGCCATGCTGAGTTGTCGACCAGGCGGGCGAAGCGAAACCGGCAGAAGCTTATTGGCGGCAAAGTCGGGGCACCGGCGGGCTTGGTAGCCAGCCGACCCAGCGCCAGGCGTCCGCGAGTGGCAGCGCGTAACCGAGGGCGGCCAGTGCGAGTGAAGCGGCAGCGACCAGCGCTAAGCGAACCAGCGCCATGGTCAGCCGAGTCGGGCCGGCGACCAGCAGTGGCGGCAGCCAGAGGCGAGCGGCAGCTCGAGCGTAGCGGTGACCGCCGCGCTAGCGCCGGAAGGCGGGCGATCGATCGATAACGCCAGCCGAGTGGGTGGCGAGCCGGTGCAGTATGAGAAGCGAGCGGCCCAGCCCGTGGTAAGCGAGGCGCCCGTGCGGTGCTGGGCGTCGAGTACCTATCTGAAACACGAATCGAACTCATCAAAAATCGAGGTTAGTTGGAGGCGATGGGGAGGTGTTCTTGCGAAGGGAAGGTGGACTCGTCAAAGGTGACATGACGAGAGATGAGGATGCGATTAGTGGCAAAGGTCGAGAGCAGTGTAGCCCTTGTGGTCGGAGGAGTAACCAAGAAAACACAGAGGGATGACCGAGGAGCAAGTTTGTGGGGCATGATTCGCGGAGAGGTTGGGATAGCGTGGCGATAAAGGCGCGAGGTGCGAGTAGTCGGGGGCCTCTAGAGCAAGGCACAGTGGGGAGTGGAGAAAGAAAGGGTTTTAGTGGGGTGGCGATTGAGGAGATAAGTGGCGGTATGGAGGGCCTCAACCCAAAAGGCGGGGGGAACATGGGAATGGAAGAGGAGGGAGCGAATAATGTTGTTCCTTTGTCAGAAACAGCCTTCAGCCTTGCCATTCTATTTGAGAGGTGTATGGACGGGACATACGGAGAGTGGCGCCATGGGAGAGAAAGAAGCATACGGGAGGGCGCATTGTCAAATTCACGACCATTGTCACATTGCACACTCTTAATGGTGGTGCCAAAGCTGGGTGGCGAAGGAGAAAAAATGCGCAATGGTAGAAGCGTGTCGGTTGAGGCGAAGGGGAAGCGTCCATAGGTGGTGAGAGCAATCATCAAGAATGGCGAGGTAATATTTAAAACCGAGAGACACTAGGAATCGGGGAGGTCCAAAGGTCACAGTGTATGAGGTCGAAGTTGCGTATAGCTCGAGAATGCGAAGAAGGAAAAGGGGCGCACATGGCGACCTAAGCCCGACACGCATGGCGAGATCAATACTAATAGTATTCTTATTACAAGAAATGGACACGGTGCTAGCTAGCCGGGAGAGAGCTTCAGAGCCAATGTGGCCAAGACGCTGGTGCCAAAGCTCGGGGGAAGCAGTGGCGAGGAAGGCAGTGGTGGCCGGCTGGGAGCGAAGCGGGTAGAGGGGGCCGGAGCTATTGCACTGGCGATCACGCTCGGGTCTGAGGTCCTTCTGAGAAAAACCAAAGGGGTCAAACTCGTGAGCATGAATTATCGGTGGTAAATTGACAAGCGAAACAAGATTGGTGATAATGTTGGGAGAAACAAGAACATTGTCTAGCGAAGGTTATAGCGGATCACGGAGCGATGGCGGTGGCAGGTAAAGGAGCACCGTGCCAGCGACAATAGAAGAAGGGTCGGAAGGGGAGGGATGGGAAGCTGGAGAGAATCTGGGGTGGGTGGCCATGTGGGGCGTGGCACGAGTCCATATACTGATCATGGGAAGGAAGCCGAGGAGTGAGGACATGGTCTTTGGCGCCACCATAAGCACCCCTGGTCCCAGGGCCCAAACCCCCAAAGACCCACCGTGTCTGTCTGTCTGCGGCGAGGGCGGTGTGTGGCAGACAGTCCACAATGAGACGAGGCAGGCAGTGGGCGGCCCGCCGAGATAGCCATGACAGCGCCTTGCCAGTGCAGTGCGGCAAAGCGAGAGGCCCAGTAGGCGCAAGCGACCAATGACGGCAAAGCGAGCAGCAGACGCCCCTGGGCCGGACCGAACCACATCTGAATAGTCGGTCGGGGTTGTACACCAAAGGCGAGCGCCGCCCTTCTATTACCTACCGGACGAGGAGCCGTCTTGCCGGTTGAAACCGCACCGCCCTTCTTTGTTGCCTTGGCAGCAGCAGTTCTTGGAAGGCGGCGGAAGCGGGTTGCCCGGCGGCAGCGCCGAGGCAGCGGAGCAACGGCCGCGGCAGCTACTGTCCTGCGCGAGGCCGTGGGAGGAAGCAGCGAAGCGGCGCCGTGGAAACTCCTCAGCGGCGGCTTCGGGCGAATCTCGGCGAAAGGTGGGGAAAAGCGGCTGCAGGAGGAGGCGGAGGAGTTGAAGCGGTCGGAGAGCGCGGAGGGCGTTCATGGCGAGCCTTGATCGGAGGCAGTCTCGCCGAGCTTCGGTGAGAGTCGCCAAGGTCTTCATCCGTGGCGATGTCGGTGACGGAGAGGCGCCCTCTTTGAAGTCGCGAACTTCGGTGTCCACGGAGGACACTGGTCTCGCGGTTGCCGATGAACTATTGCTCGAGGGCGAGCCAGGCGCCGCGGGCGGTGGGAGACGTCGTGGTGACGATCTCGAAGAGGTCGCCGGTGATGGAGCCGTGGACATGGAGGTCCATCCGCACCTTTGAGTCTTGAGCAATGACAGCGTCACTGAAGGGCGTGGTCGGCGAGTGGTCGGTGAGGGCAAGGAGCATGGTGGCGCCACTTGGAGAAGGAGGCGGCGAGGTCGAGACGGCCGGACGAGGGCGCGCGCGTTGAGGATCTGAGAACTGCGCGTGGAGGCGACCGACCGGCGTCGTCGTCGGCAAGCGAGGCGTTACCGTCGTCGGCGTCGCCGTCGGCATCGGCGTTCCTTGTGGCGTCAACTTCTGAGCGGCGGCAGGCGTCGGCGAGGTCAGCGCTCATGGCGCGGCGTCCTCTGGAGCTTCTGTCGGCGGCGGCAGCGGTGGCGGCAACTGGGCCTTAACCTCGGCGTCTGGCGGCTTTAACTGGCGTGGCGAGAGAAATGGGGTCGACAGGCGTCGCCGACCATGGTGATCAAGGAAGCGAAGCGAGAAGGAGAACCTAATCGATACCATGAAGGCGTGGGATTTGAGAGGTAATCACGACTTGATGAATCATGTACTGGGGTTACAAATATATAGGCAAGCCTCATCGGTTTATAGAAACAAGACTGGGAGGGCAACCAAATCAGCCGTAACTTCGAGGAGCTAAAATAGGAGATGCAATCTCTGTCTACTCTTGCTTACTGGCTGCGGCTCTTGTCTTGGCGTTCTCGAGTTCTTGGTGGGAGAGGAGTAGAAACGAAGCGAGAGGAGGAGGAGGAGGAAGCGGTTGCTTTGGGGAGGCGACTTCGCGTGTTGGGAAGAAGAGCGCTCTGCATGACAAGCGGCGAAAGGGAGGAGGGCGTTCTGCGAGTCGGACGAGCGGCGTGGTTCTTGGTCGGAGGTGGTGGGGCGGCCCCCGCCGGTGGTATCTTCGAATCGCGTTTTACTACGTCATTTGTTTGAGTTTGCTTTCTGGCATCTGTGAATGACTTGTGTGTAGCCCATGATGCTTATCCTCCCAAGTGATGGTCTTGTTAACCAAAGTCTAGAAGTTCGAGAAGTCCAACGATGCAAGAGCTAGCTAAATTTCTTGGTTAAGGCAGTCCTTGAATATCTCTATCTTCCTAGCTTTATCGAGAATATAGTAAAGACATAGTGGAAGAGGTAGTTGAAGTGATGCATGTACTTGGTCATAGACAAACTTCCCTGCCTCAAAGTTCTGAATTCCCTCTTCTTGATATCCATAAGGCCAGTCAGAATGTGTGCCTTACGAAAAGCCTCTTTGAAAATTGCCCAAGTAACCACTTGTCCTTCCAGTTGCATAGTGCTAAAATTGTCCCACCATGCACTAAATTGCTCCTTGAAGTTGGTATGATGTAAAGAGCATTTTCTCTTGATCGACACCTTTGGGCTATGGCTAGTCGCTTATCCTGACATGGAGCCAATCAACGGCATTGAGTAGATCCTCAGAATGAGAAAAGCGGTGCTTGGGTTCTCATAAATTTACCCAGTTTAGACAGGGTTTGGGTTGCTGCAACTCCACCTTCCCTAGATACCATGCGAGTGGCACCAAGGTTGGCAATATTTTGAGTGATATGCTGAAGGATGAGGTTCTGAGCATGGTGGTTCTATTCAATCTTGGAGAGGTGGTTCTATTCAATCTCAACGAGCACCTTAGCCATGGAAGGTGGCCCTGGAAGTTCAACTTCTGGCTCAGCGCCTTGCTAATTTTGGTGGGTTTCTTGTACCTCATTTTGCTCTAGACACTGCGTGTTGGGTTAAGGAGTTGGTTGGGTGTCCCATAAAAGGCACATATGGCTTTTACGTTGGTTCTTGAATCTAACTACACCATAGACTCAATCCTTAGTGACTTAAATGAGACAAACACATACCCGCATCTCGTGCACAAGCACGGTCTCTACAACCATTCACTCAAATCTAAAACATGTTTTCTATTATATTTCTTAGTCAAAATAATAGAGGTACCACCTGTGGACCATAACAAAAATATTCCCAAATGAAAATTTTGGCCATAGTCTATCAAGTATTCATGATACCAGTGTAAGTAGGGCTAAGCATCTACCATTTGTCCATTCCTATTTTCACAGTTACTTACTTGAGTAGTGAATAATAGTTACTAAAGTGACAATGGATGTGATGTGATTTTGGTGTCCCGATCTTTCGATGAGAGCTATAACTTCGATTTGGTGGAACTGACTTTGACGATCCGACTTCAACGTACGACGACGATGCGCCTTAGCAATCGCTAAACCAACTCCGGAGGGTTATTGATCTTGTCATTGGCACGATCAACCTGAACATGAGGTTCAATTCCTGCAAGCAACCGAAGAACAAGCAAGAACAATAGTAAAAGCAATCTGAAATCGCGAATATGAATGAAGGCAAAAACAAGGGTGGGATTCTATTGAAGATCTTGACAAGCTAGCTATCTAGCACAACTTGAAGACTTAAAGTTTGCACTTGGCTAAACTAATCAAATAAAACCTAACCAAACCCTAGATGAGGGTGTGGCTACCTATTTAAGGAGGAGAGGGGGCGTGGAACTCAGCCAAAATAGTTGGAGGCCAACTACAACTCAAATTACAAGGTCCAAGGCCCACGTCAATTCGGACTGGAAAAGTGATATCACTTGTTTTGCAGATTCCCGTTGACTCAAATGGAATTTGGAGATGATTCCAAATCCATTGGAAAGTAGACTTGATAAACTTTCAGTGAAGTACAAGAACTATCCAATCGGCACACCGTATACAAAAGTTATGCTCATTTTATTTTAGGCTGGTTTTGGATGCCAAATTGGATTCTAGAACGTGATGGATTTGATATCTCTATCTTCTTGGCCCATGGGTGACGTGTTGAAGTTGGTCCAACTAGGTGTTGACATATCTATAGTAGCGATGTCCTCATTATCATCCCCTTCTTGAATTTGAGTCATCCTCGATTCAAGCTCACCTTCTAGCTCGTCTTCAGCACAAAACATTCTCATATAGGTCTTGCATTTATTTAAATAAAATAGTAGCTCTGCCTCTTTATATATTTTAAAGATAAGAAAAATATTTAAAGAATTCACCTGATAATTATCCATATAGCTCAACACTTCTTTCCAGCATATAATGGTTTGATGAAAGCTAGCACTCTTTGATGCTTCCTCCCCTCCTCGAAGGAAAACCATCCTCGGTTTTGGAAAAGCTGGAAAAGAAAAAATCAACAAAAAGAACAACGTGTACGCAACATATATGTATATATCCCATATTTCATTGTTCTTTTGGATTCGCGGTAGGCTATTTACATAACAACTAATGAGGAAATCAGATTTAAGCAAAGCACATTTCCTCACAATTCTGCAAGTTGATTTATGGTTATAAGTGAAGCATATAACATCAATATTAACATGATTTAGTTTGCAACTTGATTTGAAAATATAAGTAAAGCACATATCTATCCTTGACCTTTGATAAATAATACTCATGTTTTGTGAGCCTCGTTCAATAACATAGATGTGCAAGACTTCAAGTTTTGGCTTCAAGCATGGCTCATTCATATCATCAAATTGTAAACAAGCAATATCAAATCATTCCAATAATGGTGACACAATTTTAATGGGCTTCCACATATCAGTACAAGTTAATGTACTAAAATTTGAACAATGTAGTAGCAAGCTACGAGTATCACACATATCAGGAAAATTTGATGGTGCCGCAAATGAAACAAGTTGTTGTATACAACTAGAATTGCCCAAAATAGCAAGCTTCAATTCAGTAAGTTTATCACAAGTTATGCATATTCTGTAAACAAGAAGCTTGCCATCTATGCCATAATCACCAAATAAATTGAATTTAAAGCGGTAGGCATAGGTGCTAGACAAAGACTTAAGAGATGAAATTTAGAAATCCTGTCCATAGCACAAGTCAAACTAACATGCTTATTCAACATGATATAGCACAAAACAGTGGCAGGGGATATTCTAGCTATCACCTCCTTATGCGTAATCAGCACCACATGATCAAAATTATAAGCATGCAATTCATCATATGGTTCTACAATTGTGGCACAAGGTGGTAGTTCACAAGAATTATGTATAGCAGGAATATACTCACAAATTTGCTCCCTTTCTTACTATAAAATCAGATCTATACCATGATCATTATTCTCCTTCTCAGAAGAAGTAGGAACATCAAAACTTTTACTTGACAACACTAGTTTTTCAGCTTGTAGCTCCCCTTCATCAGAAGTACCCTGAATAGCATATGGAATAGCAACAACAGAAGTAGATTGGATTATGTTATTAGAATCATCCTCAAGTGTGCTATCATCTACTTCACTCAAATTTTCTGGTGTTTCTTTCGCATGCTTAGAGTGTATGCCTTCATTAAGTTTTGGTGCGGTGCATGCAACAGGAGTAGCATTTAACTCTGTTGGAGCTTGAATTGTGGTTGATTGTCTTCTCTGTATCTTTCTTTCAGTTTCACGTGAAAGATTAAGTAAACATGATAAAGAATTGAATTCTTCACAAGATATCATGATCTAAATGTCAAAATCTAGTCCAAAATAAAAGTTATTCATTCGAGTCTTTTTGGTCTCTTCTAATCCAGAACATAAAGATCTATGTTGAAATTCTTGATAGTACTCATCCACTGTTTTACTACCTTGTTTTAGATGTTGCAATTCATTTAAGTAATTGTGAGCAACATATGAAAGGACAAATCTAGCTCTCAGAATTTTCTTCAATTTTGTCCATGTGTTAGGAATGTCCTGATTTTTACTCATATAATCATTCCACCAAAGAGCAACAAATTCAGAGAATCCACTAGTAACAACCCTAACCTTATCATGCTCAGGAATTTCATGTTTATCAAATGATTGTTTTACAACTAATTCTCAACTAAGATAACCTTCAGGATCATATTTACCACTAAAAATGGGTATGATAAACATATTTTTGTTATGTGTGCTATGCTATTGTACCTCTCGTGGTGTTGAAGTTATGCTTATACGTTCTTTGTATCTCGGAGTGTGAACTATCTCTTCTCCTAGGATGTTGTTGGACCAAGCACTACGACGTTGAGAACCTGCCATTATTAGTGAAGACAAGAAACAAAATCACAAGTATAATGTTCCTATTACTACGTAGGATGAGGTGAAAAGTCGCTCATCTCTTAAACTTTAACCAAAGCTCTTACAAGTTTTTACCGTGCAATAGGGGTTGTCGGCCATTAGCGGTGTCAAAAATTCTCCCAAGCTTGGATAAAACGATTGCCAAGAGACCGAACAAACGTACGAGGTAGAATATGTGGAGCTAGGTAGGCTTCATTTGTTTCCTATGCAATCTAATAATTCTAGTTATTGTAATGATAAGTAATGATCCAAACTAGAATTCACAAGCCTAGTTGCCGATCTCAAAGATATAAGTGAATTTCAAGGCAACACACGCACAAAGATAATGAAACTTAATGCAACCAATGGAATGAGCTAAATAAGAATAATTTTAGCACCAAAACTCGTGTTGCATAAGTTATGGAGAGATGCTAACTAATTACTTCAGAAAAGGTAAAAGAGCACAAGATTGGTCACTATTTAATACAATTACACAATAAAAATAACGAACACAAATTAGGGTTTTGCTTAATGTAGTGCTGTCGACCACTATTTTCTTTTCTTTTTTTCTTTCTCTTTTCTTTTTTTGGTGACTTTCGGCCAACACTAGAATGAGCAAAGTTTTGGAATCCCTAACTTGATATCACAAGATAGTACGATATGATAATTCAAGATAATGCAATGTATCAAGTGGAGCAGCCCCAAGCAATATCAAATAGCTAGTCTCAATTGGGATCAAAGTATTCGCAAAGGATGAATTGGTTCCCAAAGGTATGTGCACTGATATTTTGGGCTTTTATGGTTGTGGATGATATTGGACTCAACCAACTCAAAGGAACAAAACTAGAACTCAAATTAAAGCAAGAAACCTAAATTCGGCCAGAATAGTGCACAAAAGTTGTCGCCGCAATTAAGGTATGAAAATGACCGATTCAAGTTTGCTCACAATGTAAGAAATTTAAGGTACTATTCTATTCTTTAAAAAAAAGTAAAGGAATACACAATTTTGAGCTCGTATGTAGAAGTTATGGCTAAAACATTAAGGTGCACAAATTTGACAAAATTCAGCCGATCTGACCAAATCCAAATCCAAATCAAATTCAGTTTGAAGGAGTCCGAATCACAAGGACACCCAAAAACGTTTTTGTAGAGGACTCTTCAAGGATTCAGTAAAGTATAAAAACTTCTCAATCGGAGTTCGGATGTGAGAGTTATGATCAAAATAACGAACCGATCTGGATTGGAATTGCAACTTGCTTATCCAATTTGACATCCATATTAAACAAACTTTGGTATGGAATTAGAGTTCGTGCCCAACTAGGTTTTTGTGGAGCTTGTCCCAAGGTTTTAGGAAGGTGCAAAAACACTAGAATCCAAGCTCGTATGTGAAAGTTATGAACAAAACAAAGAACTGGACAGATTGAAATAAAAGTTACGCGAAGGAAAAATGATCAACAACTAAAACAAGGACTCTAATGGATCAAAACCAAACAAAACACACCAAAATACTAGATTGAATCTAAAAGTTGAATTTTTGTGGAGGATTTTCAATTTTGGACATAAAACAAAAACTAATCTAAGGTACTGAATCTCTCATCGAGCAACTTGGCGCTCTGATACCATCTGATGTGATTTTGGTGTCCTGATCTTTCGATGAGAGTGATAACTTCGATTTGGTGGAACTGACTTTAATAATCCGACTACAACATACGATGATAATGCGCCTTAGCAATCGCTAAACCAACTTCGGAGGGTTATTGATCTTGCCGTTGGCACGATCAACTTGAACACGTGGTTCGCTTCCTGCAAGCAAGAGAAGAACAAGCAAGAACAATAGTAAAAGCAATATGAAATTGCGAATATGAATAAAGGCAAAAACAAGGGTGGGGTTCTATTGAAGATCTTGACAAGCTGGCTATCCAACACAACTTGAAGACTTAAAGTTTGCACTTGGCTAAACTAATCAAATAAAACCCAACCAAACCCTAGATGTGGGTGTGGCTGCCTATTTAAGGAGGAGAGGGGGCGTGGAACTCAGCCAAAATAGTTGGAGGCCAACTACAACTCAAATTATAAGTCCCAAGGCCCATGTCAATTCGGACAGAAAAAGTGATATCACTTGTTTTACAGATTCCTGTCGACTTAAATGGAATTTGGAGATGATTCCAAATACATTGGAAAGTAGAGTTGATAAGCTTTTAGTGAAGTATAAGAACTATCCAACTGGACATCGTATGCAAAAGTTATGCTCATTTTACTTTAGGTTGGTTTCGGAGGCTGAATTGGATTCTAGAACGTGATTGATTTGATATCTCTATCTTCTTGGCCCATGGGTGACATGTTGGAGTTGGTCCAACTAGGTGTGGATGTATCTATAGTAGCGATGTCCGCAGTTAACTTACTTGAGTAGTGAATAATAGTTACTAAGGTGACAATGGTTGTGTATCAATTTATCAAGGTAGGTGCAACAATTGGATATATCTACCATCCCTATCAATATAGCGATTTTTTATCAGAAATACATGCATACATAATAGTTTTGAACACAATATACATAACAGTGAAATATGGGATCAACTTGATCAAAGGGGGGGTGCTTCCCTTTCTCATTGAACACTTGGTTTTGCTCTGATTCGTTGGTAGGATTTTCCTAGACGTCGATATCTACATGCGAAATATCGAATAGTGCAAATAAGAACCAAAAGAATTCAAACGGTGAGAAAATCCAAATATTTTTGTAAACTAAGAGAGCTCATGATTTTATAAGAATTGAGAAACTACTTTCTCTCAATTTGGAGTTCATATGCAAAAGTTATAAGTATTTGAATCTAACTCGACTAAAAACTCAAAAAAAAGAAAAGAAAAGAGAATGTATTGTGATGAGGGTGATGTTGAAAGGGTATTTCTCTAGACTACGCTTTTCTATAAGGAAAGCACACTCCTATAGAACTAAAGATGGTTTTTATATTTTTTTAATATTTATTTAACTTTGGGGTCCACCTGTTAGATTTTTTTAATCATTTTTCCTGATTTGCTCGGGTGGGTTCTACCTACCAGTCTCACAAAAACCTTAAGCTGGATCTAATTACAAAACTATAAGGGGATCCCACCTATCATACTCACATTAGTTGGTAATTACACTAATTATTTTCTTAATTATGGTTTAAGCAACTGATCTGTGGGTCATGGATGTTAGAGAGAGAAATCAAGAGAATAGAAGAAGGAAACAGAGGGTAGCGGCAATGGTCTTTGGCTAGGCTTGCTAGAGGCGAACCGTGCAAGGATTGGCACAGGGACTGACAAAATGGGTCATGGGGTTGATGACAAGGCTGCTGGTGATGGCGGCATGGCACGCGATAGTCAAAGTCGAGCTGATGATGACGAAGAACGGTGATGGAAGAGGCAGAAGGAAATTGGCGCGGAAGATGGCTCAAATGAGCTGAACGATGAGCGTAGAAGTATCTTGGAAACTCTAGGTACCTACTTAGGTGACTGGCAATGAATATGAGCTTCGATGAGTGGCTAGCGGTGGGAAATTTTGGGTGGCAACGGGCTAGAACAGCGGAAAGGACAGTAATGGCGAGGTCGGCGATGACAAGCTTCACGCGGATTGAATGTTGCAAAGGGTTTGAGCTGCAAATGACCGCACTGTGAGATCGAGGGGACCATAGAGATGATCTAAAGGACCATATTCAAGGAGGGATACCACCGGGGCAGCGGTGTGGCTCTGGGGATAGTGTCGACCAGAATTGGGAAGAAGATGCAGTACCGACGATACACTACACAAATCATCAAATTGGTTAAGGGGCATTGAAGATGAACCAGAATGGCTTATTGTGACACGAGTATCGAGGGATAAGGTGCATTGGTGATAAGTTGTATCATTTTATCCTTAGTGATTTTTTCTGAAGTTTTCTCACATGAAGGTTTTTACTGAAGCAACAAGTGTAACACAATATACAGATGTAATATACTCTTTTCTCCAACTCTTTTTTTCACTGGGTTTTTACGATGATTTTTGATGAGGCATGTAATTACACAGTATTCGCCCAAGGGAGTGTTAGACATAATTAGATTCTTGGTTTTGGTAGGCTGATTCTGAAACTACCCTTAATAGGTTTTGGGTATAAATATAGTACCCATTGTATAAAGAGGATTAGTCTACAACCAATAAAGAGAAAGAATTGAGATATCATATATCTGATGTTCATCTATTACGATTGTTCTTCATGTATTCTTGATTGGCATTGGGATTGATCTACATCTATCAGTTTATTATTCAACATGATGTATGCTCAATTGCTCATCTTTATACATGCATGCAAGCATATAACAGAGAAACCAAAAGCAAAACTACGAAATAGCGATCTCGTGCAGTAGGCAACTTATGATGAAGTCTATGAGAGGGTGATTGTGGAATATGCGGACCTAGGTATCTGGTTAATGGGCCGACTGGATCGTCCCAAGGGGTGGGCTAGGCGATACGTGAAAAGAGATCTTCTAGAAGACCAGGTTGTATCTGATAGAGACAAAGGCAGGGAGAAAGGCAGACGAGGTAGGTAGACAACGTCTGCGCCCTTTGCAAAGGCAGCTCTGCCTTGCATGCTCTTGTACATGGTCGGCCGACTACTGGGCAGATCTCTCTCTGCGCCTAACTACCTGTTGCTCTTGCTCGCCTCAACAACTTCCTTTGTTGTATGCTGGTGACCCTTCTCTGTATAAAGAGAAGGGAGCCGAGAGAGGAGAAAAATCAAGAGAGAACTTGTAAGCAGAACACTCTTCCAAAACACGAAACACGAGCAGGACTAGGGTATTATCTCCATTGGAGAGCCCGAACCTGGGAAAAATCGCCTTGTGTCTTGCGTTACCATCAAACTCAGATCTTCCGCCTTGCCCCGTTCATTCTTCTATATTGCCGATCACAAACATCAACAGTTGGCGCGCCAGGTAGGGGCGGCGTGAAGATTTCCTCCTCGAGTTTGATGGTGACACCCAGCGGGATCACCGTCTCCTTCACTCCCAGCCAGGTCTTCCACTTTGGAAGCCTGGACTTCATCGTGATAAAGCCGGCAAGCTTGCTTTCTCGAGGCGGTCGACCGCCCTAGGGAAGATCACATCGCTCCCTCGCTCGAGCTCCAGTCCGGATCGAGGAGCGCTGCAGCCACCCACTCTCAAAGGAGCCTACATGGCGTCTTCACGATCGAGACAATCGGCCGTCTAGTGCACCGGCAAACGCGAACCACAATGAGCGGACCGCCTCCGTCAGCGCGGCGGGAAAAGCGCGCAAGGTCCCTTGAAGCTGAGGCGCAATGTCGCGAGAGTTCTGCGGCGAAAAGCGACCAAGCCCCGGTCTTCCCGCGCGCATGAGAACATCGTCACCTCAAAACTGCCTTTCGACACCCTAGGGCCAATCCTTGGTCGGGACAGCCCATTGCCGATCGTGGCCCAAGTTAAGGCCATGGTGGCGGCAGCGATGGTCAGCAAAACCGAGGAAGCACCGCGAAGAAGACACATTACTCGTGCGCGGCCACCCAGACCAGCGCGATCGGATTTGCCCAAAGTCGGCCGAGGCGATCGGCGCGAAGCCGCGAAGCGAAAAGCGCGCCGGAATCTCAACCGCGATCTCCGCTTGGATCTTAACGTCAGGCAGCGTGAACGGGAAGAGGGGGAGCGGTGCCGGTGTGAGGATGACTATGAACGTTTCGGCATGTCGGCGTATTTCACCTGACAAGATTCCGCTAACGAGTGCCTACTCCTAGGCGGAAATTATGGTTGATGAGGGCATCTTCGTGGTGAAACCCTAATGTCTCTCGGCGATGAGTTAAGACTCTGACAAAATTTGGTGAACCTGGCGATCTATCGAGTTGAGCCCGGAATGGGTAATAGCCCTCGTCCTGCGAGTTCTTTGTTGAGAAAGGAAAATGTCTTACAAGGATGTTTCTCAATATACGCCTTTTTATGCTTCTTGTTCTAGCCAATCGAAAGCCGACCTCCTTCTTCATGCACCGAGCGCCCTTATATAGGCAGGCCTGCTGGCAGGGGAGAGAAAATGGCGCTATCTATCTACACATTAATTACACCCATCATTCCGACTTCCAAGTCTACCCGACTCATTTATTAAGCGCGCCTCCGTGGCTTTGTCCTTGAACATCATTTAATGTCGGTGAGAGGCCTCGCCGTCCGCTTGGGACCAGAGGCAGCTTCTCGTCGGGTTGGTGAGAGCGTCAAAGGATAAGCCATTATGTCGTGCGAGCGCTAGACCCTTCACAATTAATGATCGACACGAGGTGCTAGGAGAGAAACTTGATGCGAAGCCTTCCCTCATTCCTTTGGTACGCATCCGTGGCACGACAAAGGCTCAAACACCGCGCTCGGCGAGCCGCCGTGAACTCCTCGCCCGTGAGCGAACCGCTCTCATTTGCCCTTGATTTCCCGTGAGCCACTCGCCCGCGGCGAGCGTGGTCGCGAGCCCCTTCTTAGGGGCGCGTGGCTTTAAATTGGGCGAGCCACTTTTGGACCTATTACTTTTCACGGCGGAAAAAGGTACCCGGTCTGATATGACAGTAGCCGGGGCCATCTGGAGCATCATGACTACTTTTCAGAATTTAATTAATGCGGTGCGCTCTGGTTGGGCCCACCACTGCTGCGCATAGCAGCAGTTCTCCCCACGATCGTGATTTTCTCGGGACCGAAGCGCCGTGCCTCTCACTGCCGCTGAACCGTCCTCGTGGGAGGCCTATATATGCATACACTCCCCGCAGCAGTTCCATATACACTTCCTTGATTTCGCTCTTAGCTCCTTCGCCTTCTTTGCTTGAAAGACTTACGTTTCATTGCAATGGCGCACTCTCGCTTCTTCCTGCTTGGCCCATGCAGATGGACTTCGCCCGATGGGGTGGCACCCAAAGTGCCCGCCGCTGACACAGGGACAGCTGCGCCAAGTGCGAGCAGGGAGATTATCTTCACTTGGGGGCTTATGGCGGGCCTGGTGCCGCCCTTCTCTGAGTTCTTCCTCAACGTCCTTCACTTCTACGAGATTCACCATCTTCATCTCTCCCCCAACTCCATCGTCTTTCTCTCCACCTTCGCCTACCTCTGTGAGATGTTCGTGGGGGGTGATGTCTAATCTCCCCTCTTTCGTTATTTTTTCACTGCCGTTCCACCCCAAGCAATGGGAAGTCATGGAGGCTGCCACTAGGCTCCTGATGGGTCGGCCTCACTTCATTCCTTCGGCCCGCTCCAGCTGGAAGAAGCGGTGGGGCGGCGGCTTTATGTCTGTGGCACAGTGGTCGACCTCCTAGGGTATCTGTCTGTGGCGGCGACCAGAGTTAGAGCTTGCCCGTCGAGAGCAGCGGAGCTCGAGCAATGGTGGCCCGCATTGATCGGTGCGGGCGCCCGGCTTGATTAGGCGGCGGTGGTCGAGACCGTGTCTCGAGAATCGGCCCTGCGTTATCGCGCCGCATACGCATGGCAATACACGAGGGCAGCGATATAGCGCCGCGTACCCGAGCGATAAGTCTTTCTACCTTTCTCCTTGAATGCATACTTTTCTTAGTGGTCCTCGCTATTCAATATTTACATTTTCTTGGCGCCGAGAGAACAACTTTGAGCAATCTTGCCATCTCCGATGGTTGGCCGTGTTGATCTGCCGATGCCAGCGGCTTGGAGTTTTCGACCCGGCCTTCGGCGCTTTGTGACTGAGTCCTCGGGCACCTCCGGATCATCTGATCATTCTTGGCGATGGACTCCATTGCCCGCCCGTAGTGTCGACCCATGGTCCCTTGGTGATTAGGGACCCACCCATTCTTGATCGATCTGAGCAAAAGGCCTATCGCTTTGGATGCCTGGTGTGGACCCAAGAGGGTCACTTTGGAAACTTAACCATTGCCGCTACATTGGGACTTCACCGAACACGTGCGAAGCGGCGGCGTCTTCTTCCGGCATTGCACTGCGCCGACTCAACTCTGTGCGCCGCCCGATGGCGCCTATTCTACTGCACGGTTCAATGGCGGCCGAGCCCGGCCGCCACTTGGAATCGCTTGGCAGACTGGCGGTGGCGCCCACATCCTTGACTTCATATCGCCTCCGGGCGAATCGCCCAGCGCTCCGCCCGTGAAAGGCATCCACAACGCCGCCAAGCAGTATGACGAACTTCGCCCAAGTGCGGTCTGGCGGCTCCGAAATTTCTTGGGCTCGATGTTCTTTGGGACGATGCTTCCGCTCCTTCCATTCCAATCGTCCACGCCGCCCGCGCCACCGACCTGCGAACGCCTCACGCCAAGCTTGGCGGAGCACTCGCCGCAGCCAGTGCCTTCCTCACGGAAGCCACCTAGCGCGAAGCCTACTTGACACAGCAAGTGGAGCTTTGCTGCGAGTTGCTAGGGAGGCGAGGCTTGACTAGCCCGAGAGAGGGCCAGGGCAGCTTTGCTTGCCGGCGCGAGGAGGCCGATATAGCCCGAGGAGGCGGAGGATGGCGGCGAAACTTGCACAACATCGCGACCATGCTCGGTCATCCTACCGGCGTATGGTGCGGGTCTTAACGCCGCAGGGTAGATCTTCACGAGCCGTTGGAGCCTCTGGCGTCGTCGCCTTGCACCACCGGGTGGTGGCGCTCTCGGGTTTGCGGCCGTCATGAATGCCGCTCCATCCGGGAAGGGCGACAAAGTCGCCAGTCACGCCACCTTCGTGCTCAAATGCTTTCGCCCGCGCCGCCGCCTTCAACCCAATGATCGTTGCAGATGGCATTGAAGGAGACGAAGACCAGGCGTAAGCGCGCGTGCAAGAGGTCACGGAGTGCGTTGTTAGCATGATGGCGGCAGAAGCTCCAAACCTTGGCACGGCGGCAAGAGAGCCGGAGGTCGGGGATGATGACGAGGGCATCGAAATGCCAATGACGGTGATGACGGGCGCTCCTTTTGAATTTGTTTCTTTTTGTTCCTGCTTATCGTATGCCATAACAATATTAACAATTGTAAATGAAGTTGGCATATTTTGGTTTCACCTGGGCAAGTCATCTGTTCGCACTTTAGGTATGCTTGCTTTAACTCAATTTTCAGGCGATCAGCCCCTAGCCTCGCCATGGCGTAAACCTGAGTTCTCAGGTCAGGTCGATACTTAGACATTATGTGAGTAATTACAACAATGCAGAAAGGGATCATGCGGTGGATGAAGGGCACAGTCAAACAAAGTTTTAAACTGCCGTGCGAGGTTATCACTGTCTCCTGTCCTTTTGGAACTTATATTCCCGCGATCTCTTGGAATTTTACCACAACATTGCACAACAAGGAGGTGAGCTTACAGAGCTGATCTTGGACTTGCGGTGTTGGAGAGCGATCAGCGGGACTACATGGAGTTAACTTGAGGCGTCGGGCCGCGTTTGAGCCACCATGCCATACCCACACTCCAAGTCACACACCCTTGCGGTGCAAACGTTGGGTATTTCCGTTTATCAGCGAGCCATTAGGTCATAAGAGCGATGATAGCCACACATACTTGACCCATTAAGGCACAAGTCACGAGAAACAAGTTAGTGCTTGCCAAAGCAAACAACTAATCTTCGCCATAGGCCATTGGGCGACCGGCTCATAACTTAGGTCACGAGGCCAATACTTTGGTGAGCGGGCGTAGTCTACCACACTGCTTTCGCCAGCCAGGCGATCTTGATCGCCGAACCGCCCGAACCACCATGTGGGCTTATCATTTGGCAGTAGAGAGCTTGATTGCTTGCCCATTTGCCTGGGGGGCGCGCGGGCCACTTGTTAGGCGAGCTAGGCGTGGTCGCCCACCTGCTCACTCAGCCGCCACAGGGTTACCTCAACTGCTTGAGCTACAGGTGCATTTAGTATTTCCTCTGCAATCACGCATAGCCACTGAAAACACAGGTAGGCATTGTACAAAACATGTAGAAAACACATTAGGGGGCACAAGGACCTGCACGAGTATGTCACGGTTTCCTGCATGGAAACTTAGGCTCTGTGATTGAATTGTACGACTCTGCGATATGGGAATAGGTTCGCGGGAGGGCGTTGGGCTTATGCGATCTTTCATGAGAGCGACCATCGGTGCTCCGTTGAAATTTGAGCAAAGTCTTGTGAACGCATGTGAGCCACCATGCGAGGTTCGCACTCTTGAGTGCCCATCCAAGAGCTCAGCGAAGGGGCATCACTCTGGTCGACAAAGGGTAGCCAAGCCGTCAAGACACATGATATTTCCACGCAAGCTTTCCCGTCAGGAGACAAACAAAGAAAATAAAGTGAAAGTTCATAAAGTAAACAACTTTACGCCACGGTGCGATCCGCCTATTGGAAAGCCAGCGAGGTGGGGTCTTCTTCTTCTTGGTCATCATCGCGGGGACGGCTCTCCTTGATCCGCCGTTCGACCACCTTATTTACAACCCGACAATCCTCCAGGCCATGAGAGTTGATGCAGTGGATCGAGCGAAGAACTGCCCTCCTTGTTCTCCGGCGGTCATTCCTCCATTGCGGCGGTCCCCACCATGCCTCGGCGATCATCCGCCGCTTCAGCAGTCCTCCCGTCGGTCCGCAACCCGGCCGGGCATCTTCGGACTTCGCTCGGCGGCCAGACTACTGGTCTCGATCGCCTCGTGCTTCCGTGTCCTCTTGCTTTCGCATGGCGAGGCCCCTCTGTCACGGCCCAGTCGGATTTGATTCATGGCCAATTTTAAGCGCCAGCAGAGTTTTGGCGCATTTGAGATCGACTTGACTTGATCAATATTCCAAATTACCACTTAAGAATTTCCAAATGAACAAAATTAAGAGCTAAACATTTTTGGGGACTTAGCCGTTCTCCTTCTTGTTACAAGTGGGGTCAAGTGAGCACAAATTTCAAAGGAATTTGGGGCAGCAGTACAACAAATCAATTCATTTTTTCTGCCATTCCCCACTCCAGCCTTTTTTTTTTTGTTCAAGCCGCAGCATTCCTTTTTTCCCAAACCAAGCAGCAAGTCTCCTTTTCATTCTTCTCACCAAAACCAAGCACTCAGTTCCTGGCTTTTCTTCTCCCAAGCGCAGCCTCCCTCCAGCTCAAGGTGGCTCCTCCCTCTCCCCACAAGCTGCAGCACTTCTCCAAGCCAGCAAGTGGCGCCTCCTCTCCTCCTCCAAGCAGCAGCAGCAACCTCCTCTCCTTCTCTTGTTTCCCCATGTGGATTTGAGGTGAGGCTCTTCCTTGTGTTAGGGTTTTGTGATTCCTGGTTTGGGGGCAGCATTGGTGAGTTTGGGGGCTTAGATGAGTGGAGAATCAAGGTTTGAATGGGGAATAACCAATCTAGGGTTTGGAGCAAGTTCTGAATTTTCGAGCAGAATTTTTAGCTACTGTTTCGGGCTGATTTGAGAAATTCTGGGCATCTCCTGCTAGGTTGGCTGTAGAAAGTTGTGGGTAATCAAATTATCTTTCATTTCCAACTGGAATCACCTCATTTCGTTAATCCAGCTGAAAGTTATGTCTATTTTAGTGCTTGCTGCTCTGAAAATGCTGAAGATTTCGGGTAGAAACTTGAGCTGTGAATAAGAATTAGTTAGAGGCCGAATTAGAAATTAATTTTGCCTGTGAAGTTTTAGGAAATTTCTTGTAGATTGTAAAAATGTCATCCTTTACTCAATTCTACTAAGTATAGCAATTTATAGGTTGAATTTTGTGCATGCTGTCTGAAACTCTGAAAATACTGAACTCTGAAAACTGCCCTCTGTTGCTAGCTGAACTGGGAGTTACCTGGGCAGAATCTGAGTGATTGGCCATAGCTAATTTGTAGGTCTATGTCTTATGGTCGTGTAGGCTCTGAGTTTGCTCAATTTGGCTAAGTGATCAAAAAGTTATGGTCATTTGTATACATGCTGTCCTGAAACCGGTGTTCCTGAAAATTCAGACTTTGGGACTAAAGTTCAGAGTTTAATTGCAAGCTTTACTTTTGTAATCTGAATGTTTTGATGCATGGTAGAGTTAGATCACCCTCTTGTGGTCTTTTCGAGTCCATGAAGTCAATTTTTGGATTAGCCAAATAAAAGTTATGCTTGTTTAGAGGAATGTGCTTGTTATTTTCAGATTTGTGCAATAGGATAGAAATAGAGAGTAGCATTGTAGTTTTGTTCTTAAATTGAAATGAATGCTTGCACTTTTCGATTGGTCATGAGGATGCATTTAGTATTTCATCTCATATGCATTGCATGCATCTCATTCATATACCTTTGCTGTGTAGAAACGAAACCGCGGAGGGTGGCGTGGCGTGGTCGAGGGACCTCGGTGGGCAAGTTAGATTGAGAATCCGGCGAAGGCTGCGAGCAAGCACCTAAGCATGTTTATCCTTATGTATCGTTATTTTTGAGAATAATGTGATTAATTGAAATGTTAAGTATTGCATTAGGAATTGCCATGTGGGATAGGAATAGCTCCTATTCTTTGCACGTACACCCCTTGTATTAAATCGAATATCTCCTTTTGAGCTAGACTATGGGTAATAATGAGTCCGTGCTTAGAATGCTTAGATGTCGGGGTTGGGCCAAGTGGCGGAGGGTTACGTCACTTGCGGTGATATCATTACACACATACTACTTTATGTCGGACTTGGAATTGGGAAAGGTTTTGGAAAGAAATGAATTGTGGACGGGCGGGGAGTTGGTTCATTTAGTGCGGAGACTCAAATGTGTAGCCCGTCTGTGTCGATTAGAACCGATCCGTAAGTGGAATAAGATTGAGCACACCCGGTTGGTGCATGCCCGATTATAGTGCAGTAAGCCACCCTTTCATGGCATACTACTCGACGAGTCATGCCCTCATGCGATTGGGCGTGGTTGAGGCGAGGCCTAGGTCTCTCTCGAGGCTAAGCGAGGCAGGCAGCTCGAGGGAGGTTGCTAGAGTGCTCGGGCATGAGGATGGTTCGACGAGTAGGTATGGATGGGAGGAGGGTTGACACTAGGCCCTTGTGGTAAGTGTCGTGCGATCAATGCTTCCTGCGGGGTTAATTAAGCGATTGAATTGCAGCGCTCTCGGATATGAGCACGCTTGGTCGAACTTCTACTGCGTAGTAAACAACTTGAACTTGTGGTTCGCCGTTGGGCTTGAGCTAAATTTTGATATGAGATGACTTGCTTTACATTACATTAATTACAATATCATGCTAGAGGTAGGTCTTTGTTACAAGCGCTAACTATATTGAGACAAACTTGAGTAGATGACTAAAATTGAAACAAAGTTAAGCATTTCGCTTTTAACCTAAGCTGTTTACCTTGCTACTGCCAAATGCATCTCCTTTGGAGTCGGTCATATATGGACCACGGGTAAGTCTTGCAGTACATACGTACTCATGTTCTTTGCGTTGTGATTTTTGGTGAGGACCCGACGGTTGTGAGTTCTGTCCATATTGCTTCTCGGTGGTCGGGCGGGACAAGTAGAGGCTTAGCGACATCGCACCGCCGGGAAGTGTTGAGGCGAGAACACTTAGGAGAAGTTTTATTTGCTAATGTGTTGCGATTTGATTCATTTTTGTTGTATAGTTAGCTCCCAAATCTATGTCATGACTATGTTTAATTACTTGTCTATTTCCGTCGTTGAACCTTGTTGTATTCTCGTGCTTAATTCATGTTTAGTGTTGCTTCTAGCTATGTTGATCCTTATGCTTGTGGTTGTGGTTGTGATATAATTGTTTAGCCAATTGTTTCTTCTGTCTGTGAGTGGATGTCCATACTTCTAGAGGCGTCATCTTAAAATTCGAACTTTTATCTTCTTTGTCTAGTCATGTTTTATATGCTTCTAGTATGCTAGATGAGTTGTTTAGTTGAATTGGTTGTCTAGTTTGTCTTTATGCTTGAGTTGGTGTTGTTTTTGTGCTAGCGTTGCGTGTCGATTGTGAAGTTTTGGGTTAGTTGCCCTTTATGCGAATTAGTGATATGGCATTGAAACGGTATCTTGGCGATCTGGCGAGTTCGGGTTGCATCTGGGGAATCTGGGGCGGTTGTCGAGTTCATCGAATGGGGTGGCGTTGTCTCTATTGGGCTTGGGTGTTACGCTACTGCGGCGCCACGGCGATCCGTTGCTAACCTCAATTCGATGTGAACGACAGGACATTCGATAACCGAGGGGCGATGCAGGCGGCTCCTCTCACCCTCGAAGTCGGCCGTCCCGAAGTGTTCTCGCATGGCACTAGATGTCGACCCAGAGCCTCGCCACCCCTACGCACTTGTGCGCGGGAGAAAGAGCTTCGGAAGTGGTGGCGACGTCGTGGGTCGCCATTTTTCCCACATCTTGCGGTCGTGCGCCTCTTCAAAAACAATGACGGCCATTGTTAATCTGGGGAATCGTATTGCGGCGATGGCGAGAACCGTAGAATAAAATCGCGCAATGACTCCCTCTTTCTGCTCGAGGGCATAAATCATCCTCCATGCATTGTTGAATCATGCCTGGAGATTAGCGACAAAAGTCGCACAACTCCCATGGTCTGCCGATCCTCGTGATGAGGACATCACTTCTATGCATCTGGTGAGCCTCCTCGGTTGTGATCACGAGGACCCATCATAAAACACGAGCACGGCAATTGAATCAATAGGTGAGCTCGTTCCTAAGTGCCGTGCATATACTTGTGAGGATGGTATGCTACCTAATGATATTATTGATTATCTTGTACTTAGGAACTTTGGAGAGGACCATGAAGGCCTTGGAAACCAGCAAGGACGGGGAGGGAGGCAAGGAGGGTGTCCAAGTCAAGTTGGAGGTTCAATTCATCTCGGTCGACTACCTCGGCCACCGGGAGCAGCGTTCACTAAAATAAATCGCCCAGACCACAAGCAGGCTCCGATTTTGATGATCACATATGCCTCGAAAGCTAAGGAGATAAACTTTCCAATGGCACTGGTTTCAGGTCATTTGGACTTGGTCGATAGAAATTAACGTTTCAAGCTAGCGGACAGAATCTGTCCCAGTCTTTGCGTCACCAATTTGGGCCGTTGGCCCATGTATCGTCGTTGGAGTCCCTCACGGACGCGTCTAGGGTTTCTAGGATGTCCCTTAGACCTTATAATCATAGCCGCCACTAGGGTTTGAGGCGGGTTTTGCTTAGATTAATTACGTCTTTGAGCAGTGTCGCCGTTCATCGGTTTGTGAGACCCCAACTCGTGAGCTTCATCCTCAATTGCAAATTCAGTTGCATCTTTCTTGTTCTTGCTTGTGTTCTCGATTCATTTGCGAGGATTAGCCTTGTGGCGAGGTCAGCAAGGCGGCACGGTTGATAACCCGGAGGGCAGCGTGGTCTTTGCGATTGCGAGGATTTTGATCGTCTTAGATCAAGCGGATCGATGTGTGTCTCGCGCCGCCTAATCGACTTATCCTCCACGGCGGAAGTTCGGGCATCCCCTTCCCCATCACTCGCGGGAGGTTCAGCGGCCAAGACCAGGCGGACCCCGTCAAGGCCGTTGGGAAGTAATTGGCCATAGCCTTTCCGGACTGCCCGGCAGACGCAGCAGCCTGATGGTATAGATCTGCGGGAACTCCTGCGGGTTGGTGGTGCCATCATACTTCTCGATGGAGGCGTCTGAAACCTCTCGGGCCACGCCACATGCCGGCCGTCGGCGCGCATCGGCGCCATAGGAGGGATCTGCGTCATGCGACCCGGCACAGAAACCATCTTTGGCGGGCGTAACTTCCCAAGAGTCGGAGAGCGGACCTCCTCCTCGGCCTAAAGGTGAGAGTCACGAGAAGAACTCTCACCCCGGGGACCATCCGTCGAAATCACGAGCAGCGGCCACGCTATAGGCTATCACGTTGATCACGCCTTGTGACAGCGGAGCTCGGATGGGACCTTAGGTCCCCCGGCTCTTCTGGTGGGACCTTCTTCTTGCACACCCTTTCCCTTACTCGCGCGCGGCAGGCGCTTC
The DNA here is from genome assembly GCA_036346375.1 of Guadua angustifolia. NCBI lineage: Eukaryota > Viridiplantae > Streptophyta > Magnoliopsida > Poales > Poaceae > Guadua > Guadua angustifolia. The sequence goes on along the minus strand of CM070521.1, from coordinate 30,980,697 downwards.
TGCTAGGGTATTTGGAAGCTTGGGTGCGCTCTGGGCACCTTAGGCGAGGAATCGATGGCCTTAGGCCGGTCGGGCATCCTCTGCGGGGCTGGGCGCGTCCACGAGGCTCGCAATATCCGCGACCACGGCGGCGGCCGGTGTCTCCGGCAAGTTCCACCGGGTGGTAGTTCGAGGAGAGGCAATTGCATCTGAGTTACGGCCGGAGTGGCGGCCTCCATGCGATCGGCCTTGGCAAAAGCCCATTGCCGCCCGCGAGCGCCACCGCCCTCCTGCTTTGTGGCGGTGGGAGGTGATCCTCCTCGGCGAAGCAGCAGGACATATTTTGGGAATCGCTAGCCTCGCCTACGCTGACAAGATTACGCTAGCAGTGCCTACTCCTGAAGCGGAAATTATGGTTCGATGAGGCATCTTCGTGTTGGAAACCCTAATGTCTCTCGGCGATGAGTTCGGCGGCAAAAGTGGTGAACCTGTGATCTATCGAGTTCGAGCCCGGAATGGGTAATAGCCCTCGTCCTGCGAGTTCTTTGTTGAGAAAGGAAAATGTCTTACAAGGATGTTTCTCAATATCGCCTTTCTATCCTTCTTGTTCTAATAATCGGCAAGCGGCCTCCTTCTTCATGCACTAGAGGCGCCCTTATATAGATGGGCCACCTTTGGGCGAGGAAGAAGGTGGCGCTATCTATCTACACATTAATTACACCCATCATTCTAGCTTCACATCTACCCGACTCATTTATTAAAGCACGCCTCAGTAGCCTTGTCCTTGAACATCATTTAATGTCGGTGAGAGGCCTGCTTGATCGCTTGGGGACGGGGCAGCTTCTCGTCGGGTTGGTGAGAGATGTCGAGAGGATAAGCCCGTTGTCATCTGCGAGCGCTAGACCCTTCACATTAATGATTCGACACGAGGTGCGGAGAGAAACTTGGCGAAGCATTCCTCATTCCTTTAGTGCATCCGTGGCACGACAAGGGCTCAAACACACTTGCTTCGGCGAGCGCAATGTAGGCTCCTCGCCGTGAGCGCGAACGATCGCCCGGCGGCGAGGCGTGATCCGCAGGCTTGCTGGCGGGGGCCGCGTGGGCTTCTCGCCCGTGAACACGCAGCGTCTTCGCCCATTGCCGCTAAAGGCGCCATCGCGAACGCTTGCCGTGGCGAGCGTGGTCGCCAGGCCTTTCATGGGGGGTTCGCGTGGCTTTAAATTGGGCCAAGCCACTTCTTGGACCTATTACTTTTCACGACAAAAAGGGTACCCGGTGCGAGTACTGCCGTCGGCATCGGCTATGATGGCGGGGCGATCACAATGGCCGTAGCGGCGACCATGCCGATCGTAAGGATAAGTGGTCATTGGTAGAGTGACAATGGAATCCTGGCGGGGCGCCCTGCGGCCGATCGCCTCGATGGCGCGGCGGCCGAGCCCATCGGCGAAGTGCGTGCCTTCACCCAAACTCCGCAAAGTGGTTTGGCCCGATGGATTTAACCCTAGGGGCATCGTCAAGTTCGATGGAGAAAAGATCCGAGAGGCTGCTGCGGTCTCGCCCTCGCATGATCAAAGGCGGTAAAGCGACGAGCATGATGGCAAACTACCTGCCGGTCACGCTCGCCCCATCAGCCCAAGCTTGGCTCATGGGACTCCCGGAGTTCTATTGATTCTGGGCGATCTCGTGGCGGTTCATCTCAAACTTCCAGGGCACCTATGAGAGGCCTGGGACCGCATGGGACCTATACCAGCTTCATCAGAAGAAGAACGAATCTCTGCGAGAGTTCATTCGACATTTCATGCAAAAGAAAAATACCGTTCGGGATGTTTCGGGAGCGGTCGTCATAGCTGCCTTCCAGAAGGGAGTCAACGACCCCGACTTGATCAAGAAAGATGTCCCGAGTCCGCCGACCACCGTCGAGATGTTCGCCTTGGCGATCAACGTGCCACGGCCTTGGGCATACTGGCGGGCGCCGGGAAGATCGCCCACGGTAGAAGGACAAAAGGACCACAGCTGAGTCCTCCAAGCAAAGGGACAAGCGTGGGCACGGAGGCTGGTCGCTACGGCGAGTGCGATCGACCCCCAGTGCCGTGGGGCACGCGACTCTGACGAGGTGATGGGCGCCATTTGCCCTTCCACCCTCGGGCGGAGCACGACCAGAATTGCTACACCACGAAGAGGTTTGCTCGCGAGTAGGAATAGGACAAACGAGGCGAGGCGAAGTGGCTAAGCAAGACCGCTTGGGAAGGCGGAGGCGATTACGGTGTGCGGCGTGAGCTCAACTATATTCGGGGCTCGGTGCGTGTGAGTCAAGTGGAAGCGAAGCTTACCACTCGGAGGTCCACGGCTGTAACACCGCGACGCCCCAATTCTGAGGTGGTCAGGGTCCGATCACATTTGATCGCTCGGATCATCGATTGTGTCCCATTCGAGGAGATATCCTCGGTCTGGACCCGATCGTGCGCCTTGTCGAGGCTCAAGAGGGTGCTAGTCGATGGAGGAAGTGGGCTCAATGTCCTTTTCTCCAAAACCTTCGACGATATGAAGATCCCTCGCTCCGAGTTGAAGCATGGATCATCGCCATTCCACGGGGTAATCTCGGGACCTCGGCGGTACCACTCGGGCAAATCACACTCCGGTGGCGTTAGGGACCAAGAGAACTACCGAATGGAGTACTGAACCCGAGGTGGTGATTTCGAGGCGGTATACCATGGCATCTTGGGAAGGCGAGTTGGCTAGATTCATGGCCGTCCCCATTACGTATCACGGTGCTAAAGATGCTGGGTCGGCGGCGTCATCACGATGCAGGGGATGTCAGCGATCCTTCATGTGCGACCGGAAAGTTGCGACTGGCCGATTTCTTTGTGGCGTCGGTAGAAATTTGAAAGATCTGGCGATCGGCGCACATTTGCGAAGCGGCGGCGTCCCGTACCGCGAGCCAAGTCGAGATGAAACGGCGAGGAGTCAAGAAGGTGATTCTCGACCCGTCCAACTCGGCCCAGACGGCGTTGATTGGGACAGGGCTTGATCCCAAATAGGGCAAACCAGGACATTTTCACTTGGAAGCCATCAGAGCATGCCCGATTGTCGGCGTTTGTTGTCGACAATAATGAAAAGGGGCTAAGTATTTGGATCCAAACTCGATGGTAGCACGGGACACCGGATGTATACAGGTTCGGGCTCTCGCGGAGGAGATAATACCATAGTCCTGTGCTCTGGAATTATATGTGGCTAGCTTTTTGCTAATGAGATTGTATGTTCATGTTCCCCTGCCCCTCCCTTTATATAGCAGAGGAGGGCGGTTACAAAAGAGAATCCTAGTCGGATACAGAGTAAGGATTATATCTCATGCACCTATCCGTTTCGGCAACGGTTTAGATTACAATCATATCCTACCAAATCTGGATCGGTTGCTATCTCCAAGACTCCTTTTCTTGGCACGTCTTGGCGCATACAGTAACTTCTATTTTCTGCGGTTGGCAAACCTGACATTATCGGTGGGCCTCATGAGCCTACTTCTTGATCTTTATGCGCCCAAAATTTGCTTAATTTGAATTTTTGGAGTTATTTGAATTTTTGTGAATTTTTGGGATTAATTTGAATTTATTTAAATTTAATTTAAATTAATCCTTCTTTTAAATAATTAAATAATAGAAAAATATTTATCAAAAATAAATAAAAATATTTTATTTAAGTTCTAAATGCCATGAGATATTTTCTAGAATTTTTTAGTGCTCTAAATAATTAGTTTGATTTTCTAGAATTATTTTAATTAGTAAAACCCTAGAAATTCCTTGCTACAGTGTTGGGCCGAGCCCAACTTGTATGCCTCTTCGGTCCCGGCCAATGAAACCTAGCGTCGCTTGCTTGAACCATTAGATCACCATCGGGCGGCTTTGATTGAGCCTTGACTTGATCAAGTGAGGGACGTCGGATCGCGCTAGCTTCGGACCGAATTTGGATTGCGCCACGTCGCTCGGGAAGCAAATCGTCGGCCGCCCGCCGCCTTCTCGCGGAAGGGATGGTTGGCTACGATCAATGCTGCGCGCCTAACGAAGCGCCATGGCTGCCGAGATATAGCGCATTCAATGTGTCTCATCGTTACGCACGCGTTGCACTCTCTCACCGTCGTCGTAAGGCTCGTAGCTCGTGCTCTTGCTCCTTTGGAGTTTGGCTCCTTGCCGCCGGTTTTGGTGTTTCCGCCGTCGTCGCGCCGCCGCGCTGATCCCCATTCCAAGCCCCTCGTGACGAGTTGCATCGGTTGAGCTACTTCTTTCCACCAGAGACACTCGGGAACGCCATCGACCCTAGCATCTTCTCCAAGTCCGGTGACCAAGCGCCGCCGCACCACCATCAACACCCGCGAGCATCCCCGACCGTCGGATCTTCATCGTACCGTTCTGGTGAGTCCACGTAGTCGTATATGGTGCGCTTGAAAATGTCCGTTAGATCTTCATCGTACCATTCCGGTGAGTCCACGTAGTCGTATATGATGTGCTTGATAATGCCCAATGGATCTAGATCCTAGGGTCCGAATTAGGCCACGCTGTGGTAGTATACCATAGTTGAACCATAGCCGTCGATTCAAGAATGACCGGCTATGATGCAGGCACGCGTCACCCACCGGGTTGTCCACGTTAGTCTAGGTCATCTGGTTATTTGGAGTCAATCCGCGCCGCTGAACTTCAAATCAACGGCCGGATTGCGTGGTGAGGTGGTCCAATGGAATTGCGCCACGTATACGCACGCGCCTCGAAGCATCACAGCGGCCGCCCGAGGCATGATCTAGCCGTTGAATTCGAATGAATGGTCGGGATGGTGTCGCGTGACGAGTGGGTTAATGCGTGCGTGGGCCGTAGTTAGATGGAAAACCAGCAGGCGGGGAAGTTGCGCGTGTGTCGTCGTGTCGGACGCGTGGCAGGGAGTTGAGCCGGTCAATCGTGACCGTTGATTTGAGCAGGCGACTTGGATCTTACCGCGTGTCGGCAATGGGGTATATGGCGTGCGTTACCGATATTATCGAACCCGCATATCGTAGCACTATTCGATGGACCGAGTCCACGGTGAACCGTGCCGAACCGTGAACTCGGTCTGCAGCCCAGAGGCGACGTGGCCGGTTCTGGTGCTGCCACGTGTCGGCCGAAGAAATTATCCAGAATTTTCAGTAGGAAAATAAATCAATTAATTCGGTTTTTCTTTTATTTGAAATTCCAAACTTGTAATCACTATAACTTTTGTGTCTTAACTCCGAATTGGGTGATTCCAGTTCCTAAAAATTTGTAAAAATGTGATATATTTATTGGTGAATTTTATTTTATTTTTAGAGTTGATCTTGCTATCTGTTTAGTGTATTTATTGAATGTATGCTTATTCGAGTAGACGTTGATTTGCCGGAAAACTTCGAGGGAGAATTTCCAGCACAAGACCAAGCTCAAGATCAGGATCATCCGCCGTTTGAAGGCAAGTCATGCTTTGATCATTTTGCTCCTAAGTTTTGAAAATATATTTTGATTCTAACTATGCATGCTAATTTAACTAAAAATAGATTTAATTAATTTGGGTGAATTAGTTAATTAACCTATTTGTTATTGCCACCTTGTCTCTAATATTTGTATGCCATGATTCACTTGATGCCCTAAGTTGATAACATTAGTCGGATGCAATGATATGTCAACACGGGAGGCTAGACCGTGAATAGTTGCTTAGCCTTGCTTATGTCGTGAATAATCTTTTATAATACAAAAGCAATATTGACTAAAGGAATAGTGAATGTATTTTGGTAAATGGCGGAATGCGTTGTTAATGATGTTGAAGTGTGGAGACCTGTGTGGTTCTACATGATGGTTGATTTACTGGCATGTATTGCACCGTAAAACAACTTGGGGTGGGAAATAATTTAGAGTAGGGCAAGTGGCAGGATGGCTTCGTGCCAGGTGGGCCTGTGTGGCAATGGAATGAATTAAGTAAAATGAGATGGTTGTGTGCCTAACTTTTGGAAGGAAGTCTTGCCACAGGCGAGTTAAGGACTTTACCTTGCGAGCCTTTGAGCGAGTTACTCGTACAACCACATATACGGTATGGGGCAGACCTAGTTTAGTAGGGTTCTAATATCTTTCCTTTGACACCTCGGGGCGGTTACACAAGAGTATAAGCTGTGTGGGGGCGTGCAATGCTCTGACTTGGTACCCATCCATGATGATTCGCTTGTTCTAAGCTTGGCTCTGTGTGAGGCGGTGTTAGGAAGGCCATATTGGGGAGGTTCATAGGTTTAGATGTTAGTTACGAAGGACTTTGTTACAATCAATCACACGTGTGGTGGCATTTGTATCTTGTGGGTAAAGTGTACAACCTCTGCGAGTGTACAATCTATTCGAATAACCAAGTCCACGGAATTGGACAAAGCTAGGGGATTACAGTCAAGGGGTAGATTTTTAAAAATAAAATAAGATGAAAGGCTGTGTGCCAGGGTTAATGGTGAAATTTGATTAAGGACTGTGTGTCCAAAATTATGTGGAAAACAATTGGAGAAACTTATTATATTAATATGGTTTTGCTGCTTTATATCTAAATAAATAGTAAGTTAAAATATTGATGCAATGCAAAATAACCAATTGAGCCATCCCTTTGTAATAAGCCATGCATGTGGTAATAGAACTACATTCTATGCATGACTTGTTGAGTACGGTATGTACTCACCCTTGCTTACAACAACATATCGGAGGAAGAGCCTCGCTTTGTTTGGGAAGAGGAGTTTAACGAGGCTGGGAGAACTAGGGAGCAAGCCTCGTCGTGCTTTGTGGCAAGAGATGGATCACTCTGAAGTCTATTTTCATTTGTCATTTTCTTATACTCTAGTTTATGTAAGCCTGCATTATCAAACTATTGTAAGGTGACCATAAGGTTGTACAACTCGTTTATATACATGTTTGAAGTACTTTATTATTATTCATTGTGTATGATTGTGGTACTTTGACCTGTTTGCTTTGTGTGCACTAAGCGTGATCTGGACTAGTCACGAGAATACCGAAGGTCGAATTTGCGGTCGGGTCCCGGCAGAATAACTTGAGGATGTATATATCCCACACGGTGTCCCTAGGGAGGTGATCGAGCATTCTCTCAGCGTCGGCCAAAGCAAAAGCCCATCAAGCAAGCGGCTCAAGCGGTTTTGCACAAGATCGTCCCAGCGACGCCATCGGAGAGGAGATCACCAAGCTCTTAGCTACTAATTTTATAAAAAAGTGTATCATTATTTGGTTGGCGAATCCGGTCCTTGTCATAAAAAGAATAAAAGTTAGTGCATGTGTGTGGATTACTTGATCTCAATAAAGGCGTGCCCAAAGGATCCTTCGGTTTGCCCGCATTGATCGAGTAGTGGACTCATTTGCGGGTCGAACTCTGAGTTTCTAAGCGCATCAAGACCTCATTCATCACTCCGTTTAGTGCGTGTTGCTACATCACAATGCCATTCGAGGTTGAAAAAGCGGGCGCGACCTACCGGCGTGCTTTGGTGATGTTTTCACGCTCAACTTCGGGACATAGCGTGGAGGCATCGTGAAGCGATGTTGTGGTTAAAACCCGGCGAAGGAAGACCTCACCTCGAGACCGGTAGAGGCGTTCGAGAGCCTCACGGGGCTTCAAGATGAAGCTCAACCAAAGCCCATTTTGGGGCTCCCTCACGGAAAGCTGCTCGGTTATCATGTCTCGTCAGCGGCATTGGGCGAACCGAAAAAATCAGCGCTATTCTCAAGATGAAACGCCGACTTGCCAAAAGAAGCCCGAAGCTCACGGGGTGCATGGTGGCACTCGGCCGGTTTATTTCCCGCCTGGGCACTCGGGGGATGCCATTCTTCAAACTCTTGAAGAAGCAGGACCACTTTCAATGGACCCCAGAGGCTCAGCGGGCTTTTCGAGGATCTAAAAAGCGCTCGACCACACCTCGATGTGGTCCTTGCACCAGAGGAGCCCCTCCTGCTTTACATAGCAGCAACGACTCACGTAGTTAGCGCTGCAATTGTAGTGGAGCAAAAGGAGGAGGGACACACTTGAAGAGTTCGGCTTCCTGGGTTTATTTCATCGGTGAAGTATTAGGCGAATCCAACCTTGGTACCCTCAAGTCTGAAGCTTCTATCTGGCAGTACTTCTTACCTCTAAGTAAACTCAAACATTACTTTCAAGAACATTCTATTTCGGTGGTCACATCTTTTCTAATTGGGGATATACTCCTGTCGGAGTCCATAGGAGAATCGCCAAATGGGCGGTCGAGCTTGGGGCCTTGAAATCTCCTTTAAACCCGGGATTGCCATCAAGTCTCAAGCTCGCCGACTTGATCGAAGAGTGGACGAGTGCAAGATCCCTGGCTGTGGAAGACCTCGAATACTGGACAATGTATTTCGACGGTTCTCTCACACTGAATGGTGCGAGGGGCTACCATCGTGCTCATCTCTCCGACGGGGGAAAAGCTGAAATATGTCCTTCAACTCCATTTTTGGCATCAAACAACGCCGCATCAAATCTGGCGCTCATACACGAACTCCGTATCGCCATATCGTTCGGTATTCGATGATTGGCGATTCATAGAGACTCTCGGTGATGATTAACCAAGTACAAAAAAAAGTGGTAAATACGTTGATAATGACGCCATGGTGCATATTGCAGGGATGTGCATAAAATTTGGAGGACAAGTTGACGGGCTAGAGCTCACTCATGTACTCATGGGACAATGAAGCGGCGAGGCAGAGCTCGCCGAGCTAGGCTCGGTCAGACTCTGATCCTAATCGGAATCTTCGTGGAAAAGCTTCTGGCCGACAAACAAATCGGCGGATGAAGTCGAACCGTCGGGGAGAAGTCGGCCGAGGTGGAAGTCTTGGTCATCAACCCCGACTAGACAAAACCCTATCTGGATTATCTATTGAGTGATGAGCTTCCTGAAGATCGCGTCCAGGCCGAGTGCGTCACGAGGCAAAGCAAAAGCTACGTGGTGGTCGGGGAGGAGCTCTTCTGAAAGAGTGCCTTCAGGGTCCTCAGACGGTGCATCTCGGAGCAAGAAGGGAAGAACCTCCTCAGAGAAATTCACTCGGGAATTTGCGGACACCATGCGGCATCAAGCACTATGGTGCGCAAGGCTTATCATCAAGGTTTCTTCTGGCTGACTGCTATAACAGACAAGGAGGATGTCGTCGCCGCGTCACGAAGGTTGTCGATTTTTGCACAGCAAATTCATATGCCAGGTATGCGAGGCTGCCAGAACCATTCCGATCACTTGGCCGTTCGCTATCTGGGGGCTCAACATAGTCGGACCTCTCAAAACAGCCCAAGGTGGATTTGCTTTCCTCTTCATCACCATCGACAAGTTCACCAAATGGATTGAGGCCAAGCCAGTTGCAACGATCACTGCGGTTAAAGCCAGAGAATTTTTCCAAGAGATTGTCGTCATATTCGGTGTGCCAAATAGGATTATCACCGACAACGGTACCCAGTTCAGAAGTGAAGAATTCCAAGACTGGTGCGACGAGCTTGGCATCAAGATTTGCTTCACCTCCATGGGTCATCCCCGGAGTAATGGGCAGGTCGAACGGACCAATGGCATGGTGCTGCAGGGCCTAAAGGCCAGAATATTTGATCGTCTTAAGCCATATGCAGTGCGATGGGTAAAAAATTACCTTGATTGCTCACGAAATGAGAACTACCCAGCCGGGAGCTCTAGGCGATCACCTTTTTCCTAGTATATGGTTGGGCGGTCCTACCTACCGAGTTGGCATTCGGATCCCAGGATTCGGAACTACAAGAAAAATGAGTCGAGAAGAAGGCCGCTAGAAGATCTCGACAAAATTGGAAGAGGCCGGGGCGTTGCATCCATCGGTCGGCTAAGTACCTCTGAGTGCGTGCCATTATCACGGTCGAAATGTTTGAGGCCGAGCTTTCTCTAAAGGAGATCTGGTTCTTAGAAAGAATCGAGAAGCGAAACCTAAGCTCTCCCGGTGGGAAGGCCCTTACATTGTCGCATTGAAGTGGTGCACAGGAACTTACCGACTCAATGCGCGAAAACGGCGTGGCACTTTCGGCGACCGTGGAACATAGAACAGCTACGTCGCTTCTACACTTAAAATACGCATTTCATTGTATCGTTGTAATTAAGGTCGTTCTTGACTTACTACTTACTTGATTCTCAACTAAGCAGTAAGTCGGAGGCTACACCTGACAGTGTCTAAATGGGATGCGAACATTTACCTTATCCTTTTGAGATGCATTTTGCCTTTTTTCTTCCTAGCGGCCATGATTAAAATCGAGTGCTGTTAACTTCGAGTAGCGAAATTCTGAATGATGAAATCTAGCTACGGATCGTTAATGCGAGAAAAAAAAGCCCTTGCGCTCACTTTCGAGGCACTTTCGGGGCTAGGCCGGTCGGTTAGAGCAGCTCAAACAAAAAGATAATATGCATTCAGAGGAATTCAGAAAACCACAAAATATATTATCATCATAGATTCATATTGAACATTATGTCCAATTACATATTTTTACATAAGTATCTTCAAAAGCATTTGAACCTCTGGCGGTAGCGGCGAGCCTGACCAAGGCCTTGACAAGGACGTCCGCAACCTCAGAGAGGGTTGGGACGACCTCAAGGAGGACCTCTATCGGGACCCGAATATGCAAATTCGGCCCCTCTGTGTATTCAGCACAAGTCCAGAATCACGCTAGTGCACACAGGCTAAACAGGGTTAAAGTACCACAATCATACACATCAGAATAATAATAAAGTACTTCAGACAAGGATATAAACGAGTTGTACGACCTTATGGTCACCTTACAAAAGTTTGCCATGCAAGGCTTACATAAATTAGAGTATTAGGAAATAGCAGCGGAAAGTAAAGCATCGTAGTGATCCATCTCCTAGCCACAGGCTACTGACAAGGCTTGCTCCCTAGTTCTCCGGCTCCTCATTAAACTCCTCTTCCCAAGTAGGTTGTAAGCAAGGGTGAGTACACACCGTACTCAACAAGTCATGCACAGAATGCAATTTCTATTACTACACGCATGGCTTGTTACAAAGGAATGGCTCAATTGGTTATTTTGCTTTGCATCAAAATGTTAAAATTACTATTTATTAGATATAAAGCAGCAAAAACCATATTAATATAATAAGTTTCTCCAATTGTTTTTCACATAATTTTGGACACACGAGTCCTTAATCAAATTTCACTTTTCCTGACACCTGACCTTTTACCTATTTTATTTTCAAAGATCTACCCCTTATTTGTAATCCCGAGCTTTGTCCAATTCCGTGGACTCGGCTATTGAATAGTTTGTACACTCTGCGAGAGGTTGTACACTTTACCCACAAGATCTATCGCTCACCACACAGGTGATTGATTGCAACAAAGTCTTTGAAGCTAACATCTAAACCTATGAACCTCCCGATGTAGCCTTCCTAACACTTCCCTCACTCGAGGCAGAAGCTTAGAACAAGCAATCTTTGTTGGATGGGTACCAAGCAAGTGCTGCAAGTGCGCTCCCCCACGATTACACTCTTGTGCAAGCTGCATACTGAGTATCAAAGGAAAGATATTAGAACCTTACTAAACTAAGTCATCCCATACCGGACATGTGGTACATCTGAGTAACTTTCAGTTCAAAGGCTGCAAGGTAAAGTCCTTAAGCATCCGGGGCAAGACTTCCTTCAAAAGTTTGGCACACATCCGTCTCATTTACATAAATCATTCCGTTGCCACACAGGCCCTCTGCCGCAAGCCATCTTGCCACTTGCCCCAGTCTAAATCATTTTTCCACCCCAAGTTGTTTCTGATTGCAACACATGCCGACAAATCAACCTTCATGTAGAACCACACGAGTCTCCACACTACAACATCATTACCAACACATTCCACCATTTACCAAAAATACATTCACTATTCCTTTAGTCAATATTGCTTTTGTATTATAAAAGGTTATTCACGACATAAGTAAGTCTAAGCAACTATTCATGGTCTAGCCTCCCGTGTTGGCATATCATTGCATCCAACTAATGTTATCAACTTAGGGCATCAAGTGAATCATGGCATACAAATATTAGAGACAAGGTGGCAATAACAATTAGGTTAATTAACTAATCCACCCAAATTAATTAAATCTATTTTTAGCTAAATTAGCATGCATAGTTTGAAACAAGATATATTTTCAAAACTTAGGAGCAAAATGATCAAAGCATGACTTGCCTTCAAACAGCGGATGGTCCTGATCTGGAGCTTGGTCTTCTGCTGGAAATTTCCCCTCGAAGTTTTCCGGCAACTCGGAGTCTAATCGCATCAAATAAACATACAATAAATATACTAACAGATAGAAGATCAACTCTAAAAATAAAATAAAATTCACCAATAAATTTTTTACATTTTTACAAATTTTTAGGAACTGGAATCACCCAAATCGGAGTTAAGATGCAAAAATTATAGCGATTACAACTTTGTAAATTAAAATAAAAGAAAAACCGAATTAATCTATTTATTTTCCTACTGGAAAATCTGGATAAATCCTTCGGCCGACACGTGGCAGCACCAGAGTGAGCCACGTCGCCTCAGGACCATAGACCAGGTTCACGGTTCGCTCGGGTTCACCGTGGACTCGGTCCACCACTCGATCTCTGGCGGAACATGCGGGCCCCACGGATGGCGTCATGATGGCGTCATCCCGCCGGACTTCCTCATGGTGACGGGTGGGCCCAATGGAGCGATGCCGCGACTTGCTCGATGGGCGACCTGCGTAGCACGACCCTTTGGTCCACGCGACACCGCAGCGTTCCCGCCCATTGATTCAAATCCAGCGGCCGGTCCAACCAGTCAACCTACACCCGCACGGCAACATCCCGACGCTTCGTTTGAATTCAGCGGCTGGATCATGCCTCGGCGGCCGGTGAGTTTCGCAACGGATTCAGCGTGGACACGTGGCTCGATCACTGCCGTCTTGGCTGGAATCAGCGCCACGATTGCCGGTTCATCTCCCGAGCCCGCGCCGACACTGATTGGGCCCGCGGCGGCATCAAGCCATTCGTTAGATCCAGCGGCCCCAAATGCGATGCCGCGCCGGAACCCTAGGCTATGTGGCACGCTTTTATTGGACAACGGTACGGCAAAATCTCACCCGCGTGTTCAAAATCGGCGGCTCGGATTTGGTCCAGCGACCGGCGTTGACCTAGCGATGTGGGCGGTCTCGGCGAGGACGCCGTTGCATCCGGTCGGACATCCTTGATCAGCGGTTAACACTAAATCTATCTTTGCTAAGACTCGGTTACGCAGCGATCGCCGCGATCCGGATCTAACGGCCATTTTCAAAGCGCATCATCGACTGCGTGGACTTAGGGGCGGCCACGATGAAGATCCGGCGGTCGGGGCCTTCTCGCTGATTTCGAAGACAAGAAAGCGGCGCTTGCTGCGGACTTGGAGAAGATGCAAAATGGCGTTCGGCGTTCGGTGAGAAAGAAGTGGTCGGCCGATGCTGACTTGACCACGGTGAACTTCGGGATGGGTCTCGGAGTGCGGCGGAGGGGTGACGGCCGGCGATGAAAAATGGCTAAAACCAGAAGAAGGAAGATCCTACTCCGTGAGCACAAGCCAGCGAGCTCGGAGCTCCGCGTCTGCTGAGGAGAGTGTGCAAGATGTGCGGAACAAGGAGCTCTTTCTCTTGGGTATTTCACTGCGGAGGCGGCTTTGAAATCTTGCGCCGTCGGCCGCCATTAACAGGTTTTAACCAACCCATAATGGCGGCGGTTGCATAGTATTGCCTTTCGTCTCCCATGACGTCAAGCGCCTCGTCCAAGCGACTCCGGCGTGCAGTGGCGGCAAAGGATCGGTGCCCAATGGGATCGCAAGGCGGGTGAAGCGGCCGGTTAGGGTTTGAAACAAAAGCGGGGAAAGTTGCGGCGCAGTGTTAGGCTCGGCCTTGACTTTGTAACAAATACAGATTTTATTAATTAAAATAATTCTAGAAAATCAAAGTAATTACTTAGGGCACTAAAAATACCCGAAAAATTCTAGAAAAATTTTAGAAAATATTTTATGGCATTTAGAACTCAGATAAAATATTTTTATTTATTTTTGATAATTATTTTTCTATTATTTAATTATTAAAGCGAAAGATAAATTCAAATTAAACTCAAATAAATCCCAAAAATTCACAAAAAATCAAATAACTCCAAAATTTTAAATTAGGCCAAATTTTGGGATGTTACAACCTCCCAGCAGCGTGGTGTCCAGGCGACCTCTTCCTCCTCACCCTTGATTCGGTAAAGCCAGAGATAATGAGTACGCATTGAGCTCCTCCTCGGTGACCTTGAGGTGGGAGCATCATCCCGGCGTCAAGATCAACTCCTCATGGGAGGTGGCCCGGAGCGGCGGGCAACCCGGCCACCAAGTGAGCATGAGACTAGAGGAAGGCGCCATTAGAAGGCTTACGAAGAAGTGAAGAAATGAAGATCACGAAAATGAGAAGAATAGGCGTCGCTCGTGGCGGTGGCCCTTATATATATCATTGAAGGCAAAAGCATTAAATCGTACCTCTGGGAAGTTGAAACACCTCACGAGGGCCTTATGCGGGTGCAAAGCAACATTAAAAGCGCACTAAGCGCGGAGACCAAAAGCGGGGCGTTGACGCATGACACATGGGAAAGCTTCTTGGTAGCGGTGAAGCCACTCATGATCAATAGTAATCGCATTAAAAAAGTCACGGATAATTACAATCTAGTTAGCATTTACAAGAGATCCAAGTCTAGATTTTACGCCAGGAGGAGGCCGTCCTAACTTCATCAAGAAGGCGGCGACTTCATCATCAGCGGAGCGGTGAAGCCTTCATAACGACCTCGGCTCACTCGGGATAAGCGACTTCACGATGGCCAATACTTGGCTAGCGCTTGTGATCGACGTCTCCCGAATGTGGGCCCTAAGCCTTCGGGACCCGTTAGCCTGACAAGAAGGGCTTCATTTTATTTGCTCGGCTCGGCGCCTCGGGGCTCGGGAACTTGGTCATCTCTTTGTGGTCGCGGAATTTGTCGTGAAGCTCATGAGCGGTCTTGATCTCTCCATTGAGGACATCGACCTGCTCCTACGACTCTCTCTTGTTCACTGCAAACCAGTCGGATCGTCATTGGATGCATTACAAACACAAGGGATGTGGCGCCGAGTGGGGGAGATATATACCTTCCAGTTCCTATGCCAGTCTGGCGTTGTCAGCCCGAGTTTGGGACTCAGAGTCCTTCAGCACCTGGACCTCCTCGTGAAGGCCTGAAGCAATGGATGAAGTTGGAAGACAATAACAACCAAGTCGGTGACCAAGCAAGCGAAGGAACACCCACCTTGAAGCGTCTCTATCAGGGTTTGGATTTGGGCCAGAGCTTTTCTTTCTTTCGGACCTCATTTGTCACGTTAAACAGCGCTCAAGTTTGCCTTATACTCCTTGTGCTCCCTAACCTTGGGAGTATTTCCTTTAGGAGGGCATCCCCTACTGCGGGCGCTCTGACACTGAAGAATTCTGGGGAATGAGGAACATACACCACTAAACACGAATAGAAGAAGAAAGGCGGCTTACAGGATCGGTGGGCGCCTTTTATGGCGTTTTGGTGAGACTCCTCCCTCAACTTCCGTCCCCTCGTGAAAGCCTTCCCCTTATCCTCGTGGCGAGAAAAAGATCCAGGAGTGGAGGTGGGGTGGGTGTGTGGGATGGGAGGCATCGAGGAATCTCTTCCTTGGAGGCGGAGGCTGGCGACCTCGTCTGGCCGCCTCGTGGCCGGCTTGGAGTGCCCTGGCAGTTGTGAGTCGCCCCTGTGCATGAGGGCTCAGTAGTAGTGGTCGAGGCAGCTTTGGCCCTCTCTAAGTGATTTAAGTCCCATGGGGCCTTGTGGTGACGGTGGTGAACCCGCTCCCTCTGGCCCACATCTCCGAAGGTCTGTGATCGGGGCCTTGAGAGGACTCCGCTCTCGGAGCCCTGGTCACCGGGGAAAAAGTTAAGCGCACACCAAGAGAACAAGAACAAGGAGTGATGGGGGGACTGACCTGTCGGACCTCCTAATCCTCATCTTGAGCCCTTTCTAAGTGGCTGAACCACTCGGGGAGGTCAAAGCCACTCGGACCTGAGGGGGCGTGACTTCTTGACCTCGCCCGTAGGCTTCCAGGATGGTCGGGCCCTCGGGGGTGTTGCGGTCTCGGCTCGCTCTGCGGCTTCCTCGATGTGGCCCCTTCCTCTTCGTGCTCGGCTCCTCAGATGAGGGATCGGTGGGCCACTTCACCGCGGCACTCTGGCATGGAGAAGCATGAGGAAGGGGGATCCGAGGAGAAGGCAACGCGATCCTGCAAAGGACAGCAAAAACAGAGTCAGTCAGCAGTCGGTTGGTGATCAACAATCAAGCATCAGTAAGCTCGAAGTACTCACCTCGGGAGGGGGATTCACCAGACAAAAGGCCCTCGGAACGCCCTCGGGGAGGATTGTGACATTCGGGGCTAGGAGATCGCTCATCCGAATGATGAGTAGCTCTCGGTCGATGTCTTCGGCGGCCTCCCGCGTTGGATCGTTCTCCCGGTATTCATACCCCAGGAAGACTCGTTCCTTGATGGGGCATGATGAGGACATCACCAACATGGATATGACCAGGCGTGACCGCTGCCCTCCTTCCTCTCAAAGCTTCTCCAATGACTACAAATGTTGCTCCATCTTCGTCACAAATGATCGATGAGCTGCGGCAACCGTCGCCGAGAGCTTTAATCCAAGCTCAGCTATTCAAGCCCACATCAACAGATAAGGGCCTCAAGCACACACCCTGAGAACAACCCACATATCAAGGAAGGCCCATATGGAAGCCCAAGATGCCAAAAAGCCCGATTCGGCCATCCAGCAGCATGCCAACTTCAAACGGGCATAACTTGGGCTCCCGGACTCCGTTTTCAGCGTGCAACCACCCGTTTGAAAGCTTAGCAGATAAGCTTTCCAATGGATCCAGCCCCACTTACAAATTCACTCTAAAACGACAGGAAAATACGAAACAATGTCACGGACCAGAAATTCAAGGTGCTGCATCACCTCACTTTTGGGCCTATGGCCCATGTATCTTAGGGTTTTGGTGGCCACCGCTGTTTTGACTGCCCTACTCCTCTAGCCGCCCGCTATATGTGTGGCTGCCACGTTCTTTTCTGCTTAGGTTTTGTTGTGTTTTGGTAGACCCTTGTCGTCCTCCTCGTGTTAGCGTGTGTCGACTAGACCACCGTGAAAACTCAAAACCTCACCTTTGTATATTTTGAGATTATTGGATTAGAATTGCGCTCACCTTGTTCTTGCTTGTTCTCGGTTGCAGCAGGTAGAAGGATCGATCGGGTCTTGATTGGTTGATACGCCTCGTGTGGTGACGTTGCGATTGCTAGGTTCTTGATCTCGTGGTTAGTAGCGATCCATGTGCCGTGTACTATCAAACCGGTAATGTCGTTCTCATCGAAGATCGGGCCGACCTAGTCGCATCAAGTGGTATCGAGGCGGCGGTTGCTGGTGAGAACACTCTTATCTTTGTTTAGTTCATTTTGTTAGATCCTAGAGTCGAGAAAAATAGCCCAAAAAATATATGTTAAACGTGTGATCAATCTAATCCGAGCCCTTTTTAGCCTTTACTATTACTACCTAGTTTAATTCTTGTTGAATTTACGTTGCATCATCGTGTCATTGCTGGTCTTAGTGTTTTGATCTTTAGAGTTTCGAGTTCTTGTCACGTTCATGTCAGCGAGTTGAACTCCATTGCGTCGTCGCGTCAATTCGGATCCTCCTCTGTCCAGTTCAGTATTTTGGTCATAACTCCCTCATACGAACTCGGATTTTGCTGTTCTTGTACTTTCCTGGAAGCTTGAAATTATCTACAACTTTGTCTATTGTAAAACTTTCCAAAACGCCGTCTTCTTGCCCAAAATCCCGTCGGATTGGAATCTGTTTCGTCCTAGATTTTCTGAGCAGTCTGTATTTCGAGGTCAATATCTCTGGCTTCCCTTATCCAAAATAGGCGTTCCATATATGCAAATTGATCAGCTCGAAAAGATCTACAACTTTCCAGTTATACTTTTTTGCATTGGAAGCAAATAAAAATCCAAAAACAGCGTTTGAATTTTCTGCATAGTAGATCTGTTTGCAGCAGGAAGAAAGTTTGAGTTGTAATTCATCATATGTGCCACTTCATTGGTGTCCAGGCTCGCGTCTCTAGTACGGTCTAGCCTAGGACCAGCAAAATACCCGTCGTTGAGCGTTCTTTCAACTTGTTTTGGCTAGTGTGGTTTTAGTATATCCTTTGCTACATATTATACCTATCCAAGCTCCACCTACTATTAACCACGGAGAAGCACCTTGCAATCGCTTTGTCACCCACTGAGTCAGATTACTATCATCCTCGATTGAACCTTGAAAAGCTGCGAGGGTAGAATTGGTAGAACTTGGTGTGACCTTGGCGTGTGAGATCCTTCACTTTGTCCACATATTAGTAGATAGGAATATACATTTTTGCGTATATTTTCTTGTCTACCACTAATAATGGCGAGTCACGAAAGAGCGATGATCTATACTTGAGGATGATCCAAGCATTCCGCGAGGAACAACAGAAATATCACTGGAAACTTAATCATGAGTTTGAGAAAGAAAGAAATTGAAAGAAAAAAGCCGCAGTGAGTTCATGGAGAAATGGCGAAATGGAGAATTAAAAAATGAAAAGGTTGAGCATGGGACTATCTCTTGATCAAGAATGAGAAGGAACTCTTGAAGAAAGAAGTCAAGTCTACACAATCTAAGAAGAAGGATAGTAAGTGTATTTCAATATGTAGCGATAAGAATGTGCTTGCTATTCACTGTGACTAACCTATGGTAAGAATGATCAAGATGGTGTGCACACGAGTGCTGCAATGACGGACAACTACATGGGCCTCATGTCTCATACGCCTACTTAGTGCACCGAGTGGAACATGCCAATGAAACTCAGCATAACAACTTATTCCAAACTAAGTTTGTTGTGCAAACCTGGATACGTCATCATTGATGGAAGCGTAGCAACCACCGCAAGAATCTACATGAATTAGAAACTTGGCTTGACCATGACTCCTTCAACAATCTTACTTAATGGAATGGTTCAACTCAATTGGTAAGTTTAGGGTAACACAAAGCTGTGCAAGTTCTGTCTCCATTGGTTCATACCATGATCATGTTTGTTGTGATGTCATACCTATGGAATCATATTTACTTTTATTAGGTAGACCTTGGTTATATGATGTTGATGCTATTCACTATGGTAGAACTAATCAATATACTTTCAAGTTTAATGGAAAGAAATTGGTTTTGAATCCAATGACTCCTACTGAGCTAGCCAAAATTAATGCAAAAAGAACTAATGGTAAAGAACATGAGGATGACAAACTTGTTAGTGGTGTACAACAATCAACCCAATGTTCAAGAAAAAAATTCTTTTAAATAAGATTGTTTCCTCACATGATATTTGCTTTGCGGACATCATTTCCTTGCCTCCTATTGCCACTAACCTTTTGCGGGATCATGAGAAGGAGTCGAGGGGCGACTCCAATTCAGAAGGGGAGGATGATGAGGACATCACCAACATGGATATGACCAAGCGTGACCACTGCCCTCCTTCCTCTCCGTCTTCTCCAATGACTCAAGGCTGCTCCATCTTAAGTCACAAATGATGCGATCTGCTTGGCAACTTCATCAGCCAGAGGCCTTAATCCAAAAGCTCAGCTATTCAAGCCCACATCAACGAGACAAGGGCCTCAAGCACACACCAAGAACAACCCACATGTCAAGGAAGGCCCATATGGAAGCCCAAGATGCCAAAAAGCCGGTTCGGCCATCCAGCAGCATACCAACTAAGCAGGTATAACTTGGGCTCCCGAACTCCGTTTTCAGCGTCACGACTACCCGTTTAAGCTTAGGAGATAAAGCTTTCCAATGGATCTAGCCCACTTCCAAATTCACTCTAAAATGACGGGAAAATGCGGAACAATGTCACGGGCCAGAAATTCAAGGTGCTGCATCACCTCACTTTTTGAGCCTATGGCCCACATGTATCTTAGGGTTTTGGTGGCCACCGCTGTTTTGGTTGCCCTACTCCTCCTGGCCGCCGCTATATATCTGGCGCCCACCGTTCTTTCTGCTTAGGTTTTGTTGTGTTTTGGTAGACCCTTGTCGTCCCTCCTGCGTGTTGGCGTGTGTGCGACTAGACCACCCGATGGCGAACCTCACCTTTGTATCTTTGAGATTATTGGATTAAGTGCGCTCACCTTGTTCTTGCTTGTTCTCGGTTCACGGTAGGTACAAGGATCGATCGGTCTTGATTCGGTTGATCGCCTCGTGTGGTGGCGTTGCGATTGCTTAGTTCTTGATCTCGTGGTTAGTAGCCGATCCATCTGCCGTGCACTATCAAACGGCGTATAGTTCTCATCGAAGATCGAGGGCGACCTAGTGCGCATCCTTTTGCACCGGCGAATGGCGAAGTTGGAAAGGATCCGATGCGGTTAGGCTGCCTCCTTGGTCGCGAGATCAAGGCAAGGAGCTCGTTGACTGCCCCATTTCATAGATGCAGGGGCTGCGATCCAAGAAAAGTAATCCTCGAAATTTGCTCGGGAAGGAAGGAAGGCGGGATCAAGATTAGCGCGAGTAGAACCATTCCGGTGCCAACCCTTGTTTGAAGTCCTATAGGGGATGGCAAAATAAATCTTCCTCGCCCCATCCCTCAGTTGGAAACCGGCGCCTCCGACCGCCTTAGGGGCACTCCTGCTCGGGAAGGGCTTGAGGAGGGAAAGTTAGCGAGAAAAAGGTTAAAATCTGGGCGAATTCAAGCGCCTCATAAAAGATGGATGAAAGCGACGATGTGGAGGATTGAATTGGGGTTCAAATGAACCAGCTCGATCCCATAGAAATGAAAGAGCCCACGGAAAAAAGCGCTAGCCGAAAGCCCGAACCCGTGTTGGAAGAAGGATTCGAAGACGACGATCTCC
This sequence comes from Guadua angustifolia, assembly GCA_036346375.1. NCBI lineage: Eukaryota > Viridiplantae > Streptophyta > Magnoliopsida > Poales > Poaceae > Guadua > Guadua angustifolia. The sequence goes on along the minus strand of CM070521.1, from coordinate 30,959,713 downwards.
TTAGAGTGAGGGGTAGGATAAGACTCACCGCAGGCCGGGCGGGCGTTGATCAATGTCACCGGCGGCATGACTCCCATGGTGACCATTGCGTCGACATGCGCCTCCGTCAATGTTGAAGGGACCCAATCGTGAGCCGGAGGCGGCGCGGAGGTGTCTTGGGAAGGCGGAATCGACATTCTCGGAAAGAATCGCCGGTGGCACAAAGGAGAAAAACACGGCGGCGGCTAACCCTAGCAACGAAGCTCACGAAGGGGGCGATGGACTTTTCGGAGACGAAGAAGCAGAGGCATGATGTGCGAAGGAAGACTCAAGTCCTGCGCGGTGTCTCGGAACTATAAAGGATGACGATGGATCCCGCTCGAGGTGGGGACCACGCCTCGACGCGCCTGTTGCTACCAGATTTGACCAGAGCATGCCTCATTTTGTCCTAGCCAACTGAACACCATGATCATGGTGGACAGGTGTCGCCAGGGCAAAAAATCAGTTTGGGATATCGTACACCCCATGTTGGGTCAACCGCCGGTTTTCGTTTTGAACGGAATAAGGCGCCTTGACAAAGTGAAACATGCCCATAATATGCCCCCGTAATCGGGTCCTTTGGCTGGTTGCCACATGACAGAATCAGATATTGCGAAAGGGCTCAAATCAAGGATTTCGAGGGTATGCCTCATGATAGGCCAAGCTGTGCACCGATACGATCGGGCATAGGTACCACTTAGATAATGCAAGGTACGCTCTATGTTGAGCCGACTACTGTACATGTACAGGTACCACTTGGCTAAAGGCCAAATGATGGTGCACCCATGATGAGCCATGCTATGCTCCGATATGATCGAGTATGGGCATCATTAAACCAATCCAAGGTATGCTTCATGTTGAGCCGACTGCTGTACATGTATAGGTACCACTCGGCTAAATGCCAAATGATGGTGCGCCTCATGACGGGCCATGCTATGTTCCGGCATGATCGAGTATGGGCATCAATAAACCAATCCAAGGTACGCTCCATGTTGAGCCGACTACTGAACACGTACAGGTACCACTCAGCTAAAAGCCAACCCAAACGGGGATGCGCTCCAGGGGTGGCCAGCCATCAACTCCCCAACAAATTGGGTTGGATGTCATTCGGAAGGATTGGCACGGAGTTATTGAGTTCTTCACGACCTCCTTGCCGACAGTATAGCATTCGGCGGAGAAGGCTAGTAAAGAAAGTCCACAAGGAACTAGGGAAGCATTCGACAAACATCATGGCGGTAAGCGATAAGGGCGGCTTCGATGCATGGCACTCGGGGGCTACTATGGAATATCACGGACACAGGTATCTGGTTAATGGGCATTGGATCATCCCAAGGGTGGGCTAGGCCAACCACCTTGAGAAAGAGATCTTCTAGGAGCCGGGTTATGCTGATGTAGAGACAAAGGCCGAGAGAAGGAGCAGACGGGGTAGGTAGTGACAACGTCTGCGCATACTTACAAAGGTGGCTCTGCTTCCTGCATGTTCTTGTACATGGTCGGCCAGACTCTGAGGCAGATCTCTCCTCTGCGCCCAACTACTGTTGCTCTGCTCGCCTCAACAACTTCCTTCTGCATGCCTTGAGTGACCCTTCTCTGTTGTATAAAGAAAGGGAGCTTGAAGAGAGGAGGAGAAAAAATCTCATGAGAGAACTTGTAAGCAAGAACACTCTTCCAAAAACACACGAAACGAGCGAGGACTGTAAATTATTATCTCCATTGGAGGCGAACTTTGGTAAAATAATCTTGTGTCTTGCGTTACCATCAGACTTAGATCTTCGCCTTGCCCGTTCATTCTTCTATATTGCTGATCACAAACATCGACAGGTGATGAAGTGCTGGAGGGAGGTGATGAGGCTGTGCAACTAGTGCTGCATGGTGATGGCGAACTGATTCTAGCCTTTTGGGGGAGCAAGTGGATCCCTAGGTGTAGAGTACATGGACCCTGGGTATCTACATGGCGGGATGTGATGACCACCCAAGAGGGGATGGGCCGAGCCGATTACATAGAGACAAGCACCACCCGGACTATAACCGCCGTATCCAATAAGGAAGGGCTAAAGATAGTAACCGACCTTAAATAGGTAGGATAAGATTGTAATCCGGATACTAACATATTCGGTTAGAGATAGAATATCCATCTTGTAACCAACTAGGACTCTTCCTTGTAACCACGCCCCTCCACTATATAAGGGGGGCGGGGGACCCTAGTTGGGGACAGCATCACAGAATCATCAGAACCACATCATCACATCCACACATTGAGATAGATCATCATAATTCTAGAGCACAGTACCTTCGCCGCAAGGGCCTAAACCTGTATAAGCCCGTGTCTTGTGCTACCATCGAGTTTGGATCCAGCGCCTAGCCCCATAATCATTATTGCCAACAACAAACGTCAACAGTTAGCGCGCTAGGTAGGGGAAGCGCGAAGATCAATCTCGTCAAGCTCGATGGCGACAATCAGCGGTCGTAGTCACCTTAGCCATAGCCAAGCTTTTTAAGCCGGGGCACTGAGCTTTCTGCGGAACAACCTCGGCAAGCTCGCCCTCTCAGATTCGGACCAGATCCAATCTGAGAAGGACTTCAGCGTTACTTCATCCGGACTTCCGTTCAGGTTGGGGAACGCCGCGGCTATCTACTCACAAGTAGTACGCTAGGGGCTTACTTCCCAACTCGGATACGGTGAGGATTTGACCAAGAATGAATCTCGGATGGTGGGCGTCATCACCAGTAATCCACTTGGATTTGAAGATCTAGTCGACTTATCTCCTCTTCACTCCTTTGGCTTGGAGACTGAGTCGGAGAGCAGCACGGGAAGTAGCCATAATTTCTGTGGCATCTACGTAATTGAGGACCAGCAGACCGAATCTCAATGTCAACGGGATGTTGAAGAAGCTGCGGAGGCAGATCGTCTTCGTCGTGAAGCCCAAGAAGCACGCACGTGGTTTCTCCAAGCCTGAGCCTGCAATGTCAATGAGGACATCTTGCAGGCAAAAAATGGGGGGCCAAGTTGTTTTCCATACGTTGTAGCAGAACATCGTCGCTTCCAAGACACTCCTCGACACCCTGGGCCCAATGCTCGGAGCTGATAGACCGGCTGTCTCGATCGTGGCCCAAGTTAAGGCCATGGTATGGCGGCAGCAATTCAGCACAACCAAGGAGATCCAGTGGGGATGACGCACTCCGTGTTCCTGTGATCACTCGAGGCGCTTGGCCAGTCGGACCCGCCGCAGCGATCGGCCACGAGTCCCACCGTGATGAAGACGCCCGTCGGAATCTCAACCACGACCTCCGGTTGGACCTCAATGCTAGGCGGCGTGAGCGAGAAGAGGATGAACGGTGCCGGTGCGACGACAATTACGAGCGTTTTGGTATTGACCATGATGGCCGAGACAACCGCGACAATCGGCGCGATAATCGAGACGATCGCAAGGACAACCACCACCGTGGCTGGTGTGATGATGAAGATCGCCGAGTTAGAACTCCGCCACGCCGATCTCCACCACGGCGCAATGATGGATCCATTGATGGGGTCCGCACGTTTACTGCTCGGCTCCGCCGAGTGGTGTGGCCTGAAGGCTTCAACCCTAAGGGTATCATCAAGTTCGACAGGGAGAGGGACCCAGAGGCTTGGCTATAGGTTTACGCCCTTGTAGTCAAGGCAGCCGGAGGGGACCACAACGTGATGGCAAACTACTTACCAGTCACGCTCACCCCATTGGCTCGGACACGGCTCCACGGAACACGGAGAATTCTATAGATTTACGAAGAGATCTATGTGAGCAATTCATAAATAAACTTTTAGGGCACCTATGAGAGGCACAGAACCCGTGGGACTGTATCAACTCCATCAAAGAAGAATGAGTCTCTTGAGGAATTCATCCGTCGTCATGCAAAAAGAAAAACACGATCTGGGGCGTCTCGGATGCGGTCGTCATAGCGCTTTTGAGAGAAAGTCGGCGATGCCGACTGATCAAAAAGATGTCACGAAAGCCACCGACTCTGATGAAGGAGATGTTCGCATTAGCGGACCGCTGCGCATACGACCTCGGATGCCCTAGCCAGCGCCAAGATGATGCGTCACGACAAAAGGACAAGAAGGACCACAAGGTCCTCAAAGCGAAAGACAAGCGAAAGGCGAGAGCTAGTCAGCATTAGCGAAGCGATCAGCCGGCCGCCCGTGGACGGAGATTACGACAAGGTAATGGGCCGATATGTCCTTTCCATCCCAAGGGAAAAATGCTGCCAAGGTGCTTCACTTTGAAAATATTGTGAGAAAGCAACAAGCAGTCGAAACCGGATAAAAGGCGAGGCGACAAAAAGTAGGACCCCTAGTGATGGTGACTACCCGAGAGCCGAGCATGAGCTTAATTACATATCTGAGGGGCTCGGTGCATATGAGTCAGCAGCGAGCAAAAACTTACCTTTCCGGAGATCAATGTAGTCATCTTTGTACCCCCAATACTTGAGGTGGTCTGAAGTTCCGATCACATTTGACCTCTCGGATCACCCCGACCATGTTCCATACCTAGGGAGATATCCTCTGGTCTTTGGGCCTGTTATTATGGCGTCAAACTCAAAGAGAGTCTTGATCGGCGGAGGGCGGACTCAACATCCTTTTCTCGGAGACAGCCGATGACATGAAGATCCCTCGCTCCGGTGAGCGAGCTCATCGCCGTTCTATGGGGTAATCCCGGGACCTCGGTGGTACCGATCGGCCATATCACCCTACCCATCATGTTTTGGTACAAAGGAGAATGCAGACAAAGTACTGAATTTTGAAGTGGTGATTTGAGCGAAGCGTACCGCGCCATCTTGGGAAGGCGAGCTTAGCCAAATTCATGGCGATGCCGCACTACACTTATTTTGTGCTGAAGATGCTGGGGCCAAAAGGCATTATCACGGTTTGTGGTGATGTCAAGCAATCCTTTATGTGCGATAGGGAGAAGCGGCGTGGTGGCTGAGAGATCACGGGGAGGCGGCACCGGCATGGAGAAAGATCGGTGGCATCTTTGTCCAACAAGATGAAGGAGATGTCGCAGCTAGGAAGTAGGCCAAGTCGGGAATAAAGCCTGACGATGGAGTCAAGAAGGTAATACTCGACCCGTCCAACTCGGCCAAGACGGCTCTGATTGGGACAGGGCTCAATCATAAATAGGAAGACACGCTCGTCACCTTCCTCCAAGCGAACAGGGATATCTTTGCTTGGAAGCCATCTGATATGCCTAGTGTCCCTAGAGAGGTTATTGAGCACTCTCTGAACGTTGACGAGAAGGCCAGACCAATCAAGCAACGACTCCGGTGGTTCGCGCAAGATCTTCGCAATGCTATCAGGGAGGAGATCACCAAACTTTTAGCTACTGGTATTATAAAAGAAATGTATCATCCTGACTGGTTAGCAAATCCTGTTCTTGTTTGCAAAAAGAATAAAAATTGGTGCATGTGTGTTGATTATACTGATCTCAACAAGGCGTGCCCAAAAGATCCATTTGGGCTGTCTCGTATCGATCAAGTGGTGGACTCCATCGACGGGTGCGAGCTCCTAAGTTTCCTAGATGCCTACTCGAGGTATCACCAGATCCGCCTAAGAGAGGAAGACTGCATTAAGACTTCATTCATCATGCCGTTTGGGGCTTTTTGCTACGTCACAATGCCATTCGGGTTGAAAAACTGCTGGTGCAACCTATTAGCGCGCGATACAACAGTGTTTTCACACTCAACTCGGACGCAACGTGGAGGCATACGTGGATGATGTTGTTGTCAAATTTCGAATAAAGGAGGACCTCGTCTCTGATTTGGCAGAGACGTTCGAAAGCCTAAGGATCTACAAGATGAAGCTGTACCCAGAGAAGTGTCTTCAGAGTCCCTTCGGGAAAGCTACTCGAATTCATCGTGTCTCATCGCGGTATCGAGGCAAACCCGGAGAAGATCAACGCCATCATGAAGATGAAACCCCCAACTTGCTAGAAGGACGTTCAGAAGCTCACAGGATGCATGGTTGCACTCGGCAGATTTATTTCCCGCCTAGGGATGCGGGGATGCTGTTTTTCAAGCTCCTAAAAGTAGGGCAAATTCCAATGGACTCTCGAGGCATAACAGGCTTTTGAGGATCTCAAGATGTTCCTGACCACACCTCTAGTGTTGGTTTCACCGATGCCAGAGGAACCCCTTTTGCTTTACATAGCAGCTACGACTCATATAGTCAGCACTGCAATTGTTGTGGAGCGGGAGGAGGCGAGACACTGCGAGAAGATTCAATGCCAGTTTATTTAAATCGGTAGTATTAGGCGAGTCAAGGTGCAGTACACGCAAATCTGAAACTACTATATACGTCTTGATTACCTCTCGTAAGCTCAAGCATTATTTTCGAGAGCACACAATTTCGGTGGTCACTTCTTTTTCGATTGGAAACATACTCCACAACCGGAAAGCCACTGGGAGAATTGCAAAGTGGGCAGTCGAGCTCGGAGCCTTCGAAATTTCATTCAAGTCATGAATTGCCATCAAATCACAAGCACTCACCGACTTCACCATCGAGTGGATAGAACTGCAAAATCCCACCGTCATTGAAGAGCTCGAGTATTGGACAATGTACTTCGATGGTTCTCTCATGCTCAGCGGCACGGGAGCAGGCGTAGTGCTCATCTCTCCAAAAGGGGAACAGTTGAAATACGTTTTTCAAATTCATTTTCCAGCATCAAACAATGCCGCTGAGTACGAGGCTCTCATCCATGGGCTCCGTATTGCCATATCGCTCGGTATCCGATGATTGACAGTTCGCGGGAACTCGTAGCTTGTGGTCAACCAAATCTGAAAGAGATTGAGTGCGTGCATCGGCGATAATATGGCCGTGTCTTTGCCGGAGAATGCATAAATTGGAGGACAAATTTGATGGGCTAGAGCTTATCCATGTGCTCCGCCGAGATAATGAAGCGACAGAAGAGCTCGCAAGATTAGGTTCTAGTCGGGTAGCAGCTTCGGCTGGCGTATTCGTTGAAGAGCTTCATAAGCCTACGATAAGCCGATAGTAGAAGTCGAGCAAGTCGGAGGAAAAGCTGGTCGAGGCGGAAGTTTTGGTCATCAACCCTGATGGGACAATTCCCTATCTGGATTATCTGCTGAAGGACAAGCTCCCTAAAGATCGCACACAAGCAGAACACGTTGCATGTCGGAGTAAAAGCTATGTGGTGGTTGGAGAAGAGCTCTTTCGAAAGAGCGCTTCTGGAGAAGAGCACTTCGAAAGAGCGCGAGTCCTAAGGCGGTGTATATCAGAACAAGAAGGGAAGAATCTCCTCCAAGAAATTCACTCAGGAGTTTGCGGACATCATGCAGCATCAACCACTTTAGTTGGAAAGGCTTATCGTCAAGGTCTCTTTCTGGCCGACTACAGTAACAAATGCGGAGGACATTGTACGTACATGCGAAGGCTGTCAGTTTTTTGCTCGGCAGGTCCATGTGCCGACACAAGAGCTGCAGACTATTCCTATCACCTGGCCATTTGCAATTTGGGGGCTCGACATGGTTGGACCGCTGAAGAAGGCTCAAGGTGGTTTCACTCATCTCTTCGTCGCTATCGACAAATTCACAAAGTGGATTGAGGCTAAGCTAGTTGCCATGATCACAACTGCCAAGGCCAGAGAATTCTTTCAAGAAATTGTGGTTAGATTTGGCGTGCCGAATAGAATTATCACAGATAATGGCACTCAATTCAGAGATGGTGAATTTCAAGATTGGTGTGATGAACTCGTCATCAAAATCTGCTTTGCTTTCGTAGAGAATCCCCGAAGTAATGGGCAGGTCGAACGAGCCAACGGCATGATGCTACAAGGCTTAAAGGCATGGATATTTGATCATCTTAAACCATATGCTATCACGATGGGTCAAAAAATTGCCTTCGGTGCTTTGGGGGCTTAGGACTACTCCTAGCAGGGCAACCGGATAGTCACCTTTTTTCTGGTATATGGTTCAGAGGTGGTCTTACCTACCGAGTTGGAATTCGGATCCCCACGGGTTCGAAAATACAAAGAAGTCGAATTAGAAGAAAATCGACTAGAAGATCTCGATCGATTGGAAGAGACTAGGGACATCGCAGCAATCTAGTTGGCTAAGTACCTTCAGGGCTTACGTCGCTATCACGATTGCAATGTTCGAAGCCGCACTTTCTCTAAAGGAGATCTAGTTCTAAGAAAGAATCAGAAAAGCGAGCATAAGCTCTCCCCAAGTGGGAAGGCTCTTACATCGTTGATGAAGTGACACACTCGTGGGCTTACAAACTCAAGCGCGAGGACGGCGTGATCGTCGGCAACACGTGGAACATAGAGCAAGCTACATCATTTTTACACTTAAATCTTGTACTCAATTATGTCATTAGGATGTCATTATGAATAAAGTTTTTTCTTGACTTGCTACTTAGTTGTTATCCAACTAAGCAGTAAGTCAGGGACTACACCTAATAGTGTGTGTACATTTTTTTCTGAGTCGTTTTTGCTTCTTTCCCCTAACGATTGCGAATGAATCCGAGTGCGTTAATTCCGAGTAGTAAAGCTCTGACCCCATGAATGGCGAACTTTAGTCACTCAAAGCGCGTGCTTGGGAGAAAGAGCCATGAGCCAACTCTCAACGCTCGGGGGCTAGACTAGTCGGGCAAAGTGTATAACAAAAAGGGTCAAACCACTCGGACGAACTTAAAGTCAATAAGGAAAAAGGAGTAAAAATCTTTAAAATTATATATAAACCAGTCAGACATCATGTCCGAGTGAATGTTTTTACATTGCCTAAGTTCTATATATATATGATTTCGGGGCTACTAAATTTAAGTGCGACGTGCGCAAGCTAGCTTTTTGACGATGACATCAGCAACCTTGGTGATGGCTGGGACGGCTTCGATCAATGCAGCGAATGGCAGCAACGTCGTGGGTGGTAGCTCCTTGCTCAGCAACTTGGCAAGAGAAAGGTCGTAGTCGGCCTAGAGCTTGGCAAGCGGATCTTCTTCGCCAGCGGGCGCCGCCAACGCTTCTTCTTCAAGGTTGAGGCAGTTCTCCTCCACTTCACCGGTGAGCGGCGGCATTGGAGCCTCAGCGATGAAGGACCAACACTGCAGTTGGTGGTGGAGGCGGCGACACTTTGTCGACAGGCGCGACAGAGCTAGAAGGAGACACCATTGGAAACTTTCGAAAGAAATCGAAGATCGCTGGAGAAATGAAGACTCGGAAGTGGGTGATCGCTCCTGTTGCGGTGGGGCATGTATATAGCCAGAGCAAAGAAGCCAAAATGATTTCGAGGGCGCGCCGGTGTGGGAAATCGAATCGAATGTGAACAACGCCCAAGATTTGTCTCGAAGTGGATTTCTTGGGACGCGGCGAAGCAATTATGGCCAAGTGCTAGTTGATCGGCATTCCACCCCCGCACCATCCTCATCCAAGGATTGGGCCGGTGGCGGTGCAGGATCTGGAGCGCGACGACGGCTAACCCTAGCGACGGAATGCGCTGCGAAATTTAGAAGACAAAGAGGCAAGTGCGCGCAGTGGAGGGTAAGACCCTTTGCCCGCATTAAGTATCGTATTTAAAGGGAGCGGCGCTAGATTTCGCCTTGAGCGGGAAGAGCGTTTCGACTTCCACATAACGTTTGGGCCTGACCTAGGTTTCGAGGGTATGCTCTAAAAGAGTCGCCAGTTGTGCATCACAATGCTCGGGCACAGGTACCACTTAGCCAAATCTAGTTTGGGATATGGTACGCCCTATGATGGGCAGCTGCCAGTCACCATGTCAAGCGGGATTTGGGTACCTACCGAACCAAATTAAAATGTCTTCTCGCAATATGCCCCATGTTGGGTCGATTGCTGGTTACCTCACGAGTCGGAATCGGATATCATGAGTTGATTCTGAATAAGGATTTTGAAGGTACGCCCCATGATGGGTCGTCAACTATACACCGTGATAGTCGGGTGGAGGTACCACTCGGCCAAACCAGGGTACACCCCATGATGGGTTGCCAGCTGTACACCACGACAATTGGGTGCAAATACCACTTGGCCAAAGCCTATTTAAATAATGGTACGCCCTAAGATAGGCCGACTGCTGGTATCCCAATGATTGGGCTGGGTACCACTCGGAATTCCCAACACATGGAGCTCTATTGAGTCCTTCGCAATCTCCTTGCCTACAGAGCACTCGGTATGGAAAGAAAACCAGTCGGGAAGCTGCATCAAGAACTGGAAGCACTCGGCGTGAAGCATGACTCGGTTTTGATGCGACCAGAAAGGAAGTAACTTGATCGCGAAGCACTCGGGAGCTATTGTGGAATACATGGACCCCGGGTATCTGCATAGCGAGCTGTGAGGACCACCCAAGAAGGGATGGGCCGAGCCGATTACATAGAGATGGGCACCACCTGGACTATAACAGGACTAGGGTATTACCTCCACCGCGAGGGTTTGAACTTGTATAAACCCGTGTCTTGTGCTACCATCGAGTTTGGATCCAGCGCTTAGCCCCGTAATCATTATTGCCGACAACAAACGTCGACACTAGGTACCCCTTGAGCGCCATAAAGACATCCACCATCTGTATGATGGATTTGTCATGGTCGCGATCTCGTATAGAACCAGTGCTCGTCCACCCACAACTCTAGGTCCTTGAACTCGCACACTACCCATCACCCCCTAAAGTGTGGTGGCAGCGATGCCATGGCATCGAGAGAAGAAGGTTAATAAGAAGTTTTTTTTGTAATACTATTTTTTAATGAAAAATTACAGAAATAATATGCCAAATTAAAAAATTACAATTATACACCATGTAGCTCTTTGAAGTAGCGATAGGAGTCTCTGTCGCCATTTCAATGGCGACAGAGACCTGTTGCCAATTTAAATGGTGACAAGTAGGTATTTTATAAAATCTTGCTTTGGCATATTATTTCTATAATTCTTTAAAAATTTATTATTAAAAAATAATTCGGGATTTAGGAGAAGTAGACTATTAGTCATGCCACGTTGGGATCAAATTCTGGCATTGGTGCTAACCGCGGTGAACCGATTGAAAGATTATACGGTAAATGGGCCAACATCTGGGCCGAGATGGGCCTAGTGCTCCGATGCGATGCTTCTCCATCCATCAAGGCCACGACGAGGAGTGAGGGCTCCGATCAAATTCCGCTCGCCGGCGACGCCACCTCTTCTTCTTCCTTTTCGTGGGCGCCCCTCAACGTCTCCGCACAGCCCCTGCCCGGATCTGGAGTCGCTTGGATCCGAGCACCTTCTCCATCGCCGCCATACCACCTTCTTCCTCGCCACCCTCACGTCTCGACATCCTCAGGTAACCTCCACCGCATCTCGAGTCCTTCCTCCACTCCAGTAGGTTCAGCCCATCCACCGCCAGCTCCCTCCCTCCCATTGCCGGTGTGGTTCTGAGGGCTCGCTCATCTTCCCTTCTTTGTGACGGAGTGTGCCAGTCCTCATGGGGCTTCTTGGAGTGGAGGCTTTGCTTTTGGGTCTGATTCATTTCCATGCATACAAGTTCGGCAACCTGACAGAATTTTGAATTGGTTGAAGATTCCATCTCTCCGAGATATTTGGATATTTGCCACTTAAATATGTGGCTTCGCAAATTTACCACTGACCCACATTTTATTGACTTAGATGGTCCTATATATCATTGGCTCAAGTGGCATCATATCCAAAGGGTCAATAATCTTTTAAGTGACAAATTTTCAATTATTTCATTTCCAATCTCTAGGTCTCAGTTGCTTTGTCAACCAAACGAAAAGATTGGAATTGTCACCCAATTCAAATTCTACTAGATATTGAATTGGCACTCCAATTCGTCAAACCCAATTCAATTCAGGGATCCAAACGAACCCTTAAGAGTTTTAGGGTTGGCTGCCATGGCGGCGCCACTCGACTAGGCTATATATGTATGTATATAAGGGATCACATACCATGCTACGCTGCGAATATGGCTGCTCCGCCGTGTTGCCAATTGCGACCGCTTCATCCATGTCAGATCTCCCCTGCCTTCTTCTCCGGTTGGGCTTATGAGTAGGACTGTGCATAATAGTACCGAATGGAACAAACCTAACTGAAAAAACCGAACCGAACCGGTCAAATCGGTTTGACCGGTTTTCGATTTTCGGTACCGGTTTGAAAAAATGATAGTGTTTGGGATTCGGTTTGATCGGTAAAAAAACCGATGAAAAACTGAATACCGAAGTTACCGAACCGCTTCCCGCTAGTCCGCTACGGCTCCCCGCTGGGCCCATGCTGGGCAAAAAACTTCACAGGTTCACATGTTGTATGAATTAAAAAGATGACGCAAGGAAGCCCAGACTTCAGGCTTAAGCCCACAACAAGGAGCTGAAACAGCCCACAATGAAGACAAAAGGCCCAGCATACACTTTTCGTTAGCGACTTTTTGCTAGGCACGCCTGATTTTTGAAGGTTTCTGGTGGCATCAGGGCAAAAACTCTAGAATAGAAGGCAAACTAATGGGAGTATTGTACATTTTTGGCAAACTCTAGAATAGAAAATCCTCAACAGAGGAAGTTACTTAGCTACAGGCTATAGCAAGTTTGCAACAGGCATGGTGGTGGATCTTGAATTCTTGTTTCCCGGCTCCGGTTGCAGCTAGCAGTAGCGACTACCGAGCTAGTGCCAATCTTCATCGACAAGTTTACTACATCTTTAAAAATTTGCGTCAAGTTTGGTAAATATGGTATTTACCGATACCGTACCGATATACATTGGGATTTACCGATACCGAACCGTATTTACAACAAATACCGTATTAACCGAATATACCGTACAAACCAAACCGAATAAACCGATAAAACCGAATGAACAGTCCTACTTATGAGTGTATACTAGTTTACTGCTACTTACTACTCCAGTAGGGAGTCTAGGGATGCTACTGCACACTACTGCAGCTGATGATGGTTTAATATCCTATGTTTTCTAGGTCTAACGCTTTTCTTCTTCTTCTTTCCACTACAGTTTTAATTCGTGTGAAACTTGTAGACAGATTGCCCAAATTGGACTAATGCGTAACAAGTGCTCTTCCTAATTGCTGCATTTTGCATTTACTTTTCCAGTTTCTAGTGCTTTAGGTCAGATGAACCAATGTCAAATTGTTAGTTATGGTATCCCTTGCCTTAAGTTTTCATTTCATGCTTCTTTACATCAAGGTAAGATTTGGATACATACTCCATTGCTACTAGTGATGAAACAAGGATACTTTAATATCACTTCCTAATGTATAAATGAGTATGGGGAAGGGAAGCATCACCAAGCTATTGTAAACGACTTCACCATGAACATCGAAACTCTATCCACATGTTGTTTGTTTCCATTTCTTGTTCAAACCAAAATCCAGAAACTCAAGTACTTTCCTCCTCTACTTTAGGGCCTGTTTGGTAGAGCTCTAGATTCTAATTTTTCAGGTTTTGCTCTTGATTCTTGAAGAATCCACTTGTCTGAGAATCTGGAGGTTGCTAAGGGAAACGTTTGGTAGAAGGTTGGCTCGTAAAACCCTGTTATAGAGGGTTGGAGGCAAAAAGACTATGCTACCCCTGGTTTTAACATTGTCTATTTTTTATCTTTTTATTTGTAAAGTTTTATCCATGTACTGGATGAGAAGATATGCACATCTGAGCCTACACTTTTCCCTTTATCCATGAAATGGATGAGAAGGTGTCCACATCTGATATCATTTTCTTTTACTGGCATGAACAATACAATATTGTTTCCCTTTATTTTTGCCTGTGTACTTGATATTACTGCTTGAGCCTACACTTTTCCCTTTATCCACGAACTGGATGAGAAGGTATCCACATCTAATATCATTTTTCTTTTACTGGCATGAACAATATTGATATGTCCAAACCGGACAGAGTCTATTTTAGGAAGAAGAAGACCCAAATCCAGAAGGAGTTCGGCCAGGATCAGGAGGCCATAACTTCTGGCTAGGGCCGGCTGCTATATCTAATAATGTATCTTTCCATGTTTTAGCAATTTCCATGTTTAGTAGTTTCCATGTTTAGTTTTTTTTGGTTGAGTATAAATAAAGAGACAGAGGAAAGATGAAGGCACGTTTTGCTGCCACAAATCAAATACTGGGCGCGCCGTCGAAGTCCGGTCGGTGGCTCCGTTCAACCTGTATCCAAGATAGGGCGCCCAAGGGTTCCGGAGCCGCCCACATCATCTCGATCTGGGCTGAGACCGGGAACGAGGGCTTTTGAACGCGAGCACCCATATCAATTGGTATCAGAGCCGATCGGTTCTGTGCCTATGGACTCGATGGAAGAATGTATGGGAGCTTTGGAGGGGACGGTTGCAAGGGTGGAGACGACCATGCAGGGAATTCAGGCCACCGTTGATGCATTGGGAAGGACCGTCGCGGCTTTCATCAAGGCGGCAGGGAAGCAGCCAGCCCCGCAAGCTCCTCTGACTGGAAATTCAGCAACCGGTGTTGGTGGGGAGAACCGATCGCGCCCATTCCGGCAGGGGCGTGCAGGAGTCAGGGAGGATGATGGCGGGGGCAGCGAGCAGGGTGGCGGCCGCGATGGGGCCCGCATGCTCCGCGATATGAACTACCGCTATTTGATGGGACGGAAGATCCTCTATTGTGGTTGAGGCAGTGCGAGCGTTTTGGGCGTTTGCATGAAGTGCCAGAGGAGGAATGGGTGGAGATGGCAGGAATGCATTTGCGGGGTGAAGCTCAGGAGGTCTTGGATAATTGGGAGCAGGAGGAGGAGCACATCACATGGGGTGAGTTCCAAGAGACTTTCTTACAGAGATTCATGCGCCATTCGACTGCCGGACCACTGGGTGATTTGGCAAATTTGAAGCAAGGCGCCAGTCGGCTGGATGATTATGCAAGGAGTTTCAGCGGCTTCTTGCGCGGACACCGCGGATGTCGAAGGGGGATCAAATCGAATTATTCACCGCTGGGTTATCTCCTACCTTATCAGTTGATGTGCGACGAGATCGGCCAAGGGACCTAGCCGATGCAATTGGGCTGGCTCGGGAGGCAGAGAGAAGGGAGGATATATGGATCGCCAAGGCTACACAGGTGGTGCAGGGCTCACGGCACCGCCCGAGAATTGGTCATAATTCATCTGCGGCGGCACTGGGGATCATGGGCGGGGAACGGCACGACCTCTCTGGGCTGGGCGCGACATCCGGTGGGTTGGGTCGGCGCTTCGTTGACTTCAAATACCAGAGCAACCAACCAAGGAGGAGGACGAGCGGGATCTTCATTGACCCAAAGCGTCGGGGTGGCATCTGGCACATTGCTGCCGTCGTATCGCCAAGCGTCTCGATCCGAGGAGATGGCGAAACGAAGGGAGAAGGGGCTGTGCTTCAATTGTGATGAGGTCTATGCACGTGGTCACCGGTGTAAGCGGCTATTTCTCTTGGAAGTCATGGATGAGGAAGAATCTGAAGAGGAATTGGGCGAGATGGAGCCTGCTCTCTCTGTGATGGCAGTGCGAGGCCCCAAAGCTGGCGCTACTATGCAGGTTCAATTGCTTGTGGATGGAGTGCTCTTGAATGGTTTGGTGGATAGTGGTAGTACCCATAATTTTTTAGCGACCATGCATACACGGGTGGAATGGTACAGAGGCTGGCGGGAGACAAAGAAAAGGCGTGTGGCAAATGGGGCCTATTTGCCCTGTTTGGGAAGGATCCCAAAGGTTCGGTTCACAATTGATCAGCACGGCTTCGGAGCTCCATTCCTCGTCATACCACTCGATGGGTTTGATGTTATTCTCGGGGTCCAGTGGCTGCAAACTTTGGGAAATATACAATGGAACTTTGATTCTTTGAAGATGCAGTTTTGGAATGGAGGTAAGGAGGTGAGCTTACAGGGAAGCAAAAGGGGCAGGGCACATCTTTTAGCCGCTGAATTCAGGGATAATGACGTCGAAGAGTTGTTGGTGATTTTTGATGATTTATTTCAAGAACCCCAGGGGCTGCCACCCTCCCGCCAGTGTGATCATCGCATTTGCTTGAAGGAGGGAACGAATCCGGTGGTGGTCAGGCCGTATCGATACCCCTATAGACAAAAGGATGAAATTGAGAAACAGTGTGCAGAGATGTTGGCTCGGGGCCTTATTCGTCCCAGTCGATCACCCTTCTCTTCTCCGGTGCTCCTAGTAAAGAAGGAAGGCGGGTCGTGGCGTTTTTGTGTTGACTACAGGGCACTTAATGACAGAACAATCAAGGACAAGTTTCCTATCCCAGTGGTGGAAGAACTTTTGGATGAATTGCATGGCGCCCAATATTTTACTAAGCTGGACCTTCGGTCGGGGTATCATCAGGTTCGAATGAATGCGGCAGATATTGAGAAAACAGCATTCCGTACGCACCATGGTCATTTTGAGTCCTTGGTCATGGCCTTTGGGTTATGCAATGCTCCTTCGACCTTCCAGGCTCTTATGAATGAGGTCTTGGCAGCATATCTCAGGAAGTTCGTCCTCGTTTTCTTTGATGACATTTTGATTTACAGTGCTACTAGAGAGGAGCATCTTCTTCATCTTCGTTTGGTCCTTGAAAAGCTTCGGCAACATCAGCTATATTTGAAGCGTTCTAAATGTGCTTTTGTCCAAAAAACTGTGGGGTACCTTGGCCATGTTATTTCTGGCAATGGTGTGGAGGCTGACCCAAACAAGATCCAAGATATAGTGCGTTGGCCGACTCCCACAACAGTAGCTGCGGTGCGCAGTTTTTTGGGCTTAGCAGGGTATTATCGTCGTTTTATTCGCCAGTATGCAATCGTGGCAGAACCCCTTACCAACCTCCTTCGTCGCCAAGGGTTTTGTTGGTCTTCTGAAGCTGACCATGCCTTCAACCAGTTAAAGGAAGCACTGCTGTCCGCTCCTGTTCTTCGCCTTCCAGATTTTAATATCCCCTTTGTGGTGGAATGTGATGCTTCCAGCGTGGGGGTTAGCGCTGTATTGCAGCAAGAGGGTCATCCGGTTGCCTATTATAGTCGTCGTTTGGTGGATCGACATGCTAAATTAGCAGCTTATGAGAGAGAACTCATTGGGCTATCTAAATCCATTCGTCAATGACGGCCATATTTGTGGGGACGACCATTCATTGTTCGGACAGATCATGCCAGTTTAAAGTACTTATTGGAACAAGCCTTAGTCATGCCGCCTCAGCAACATTGGGTAAGCAAGCTAATGTGGGCTTCGATTTTTCTGTTGAATATAAACCTGGACGAACCAATGCCGCTGCCGATGCCTTGTCACGTTTACCGGATCTTGCGGCCACTTGCGCCGCTATATCGGCCCCTACTACCTCTCTTTGGTCACAATGGGAAGAAGAGCTTCGTCATCATCCAGAGGTTCAGCAGCGATGTTCTCAGATAGCAGAAGCAGCGTCGCCTACATCTTGTGACCCGCAAGAAGCTGTGTCGACTGTGGTTAATTCTTCAAGGGGGGATGGTGCAGCTCCCTTGTGGACGACGCATTCGGGGCTTGTGTATCGGGCCGGCCGACTTTTTGTGCCTGCCGATTCGGCGCTCCGTGAACGAGTGGTGGCTACTTTTCATGATCTCACTCATGAGGGTGTTCATAAAACCTTGCATCGAGTAAAACAACACTTTTATTGGGTCGGGCAGTGGAGTTCCGTAGAGGATTTTGTGGCCAAATGTCAGATATGTCAGCAACATAAGGCTAGTACATTGTCTCCTGCAGGCCTAATGCAACCCCTTCCTATTCCCCATCATATTTGGACAGATGTGTCTATGGATTTTGTGGTAGGACTGCCCAAGTCTCAAGGGAAGACAGCTCTATTGGTGGTCGTGGATCGGTTATCCAAGTATGCACATTTCATTGCTCTGAAGCGGCCTACAACAGCTCCTGTGGTGGTTGATGTATTCTTCGACCAGATTGTTCGACTTCATGGGGTTCCGGAGACAATTGTCTCGGATCGTGATCCGGTGTTTACTAGTGCCTTTTGGCAGAGTCTGTTGACTAGGAGTGGCACACGGCTTCTTACGTCGTCTTCTTATCATCCTCAAACCGACGGCCAGACTGAGGTAGTCAATCGTACTATTGAGATGTATCTTCGTTGTTTGGCTGCTGAACATCCTAAGGCTTGGGTTCAATGGCTCCCGTGGGCAAAATTCTGTTACAACACTTCTTATCACTCCGCTTTGAGGATGACTCCTTTTGAACTTGTGTATGGCCGACCACCTCCTCCTTTGGTACCTTATTCCCAGGGAACAGCGTCCATTGATGCGGTAGATTGTCAGTTAGTGGATCGGGATGCTCTTCTCCAACGTGCACGCCACCATCTCTTGGTTGCTCAGAATAGGATGAAGCAACAACATGATAGTAATCATCGGGAAGTTATTTTCCCTGTGGGTTCCTGGGTTTGGTTGAAGCTTCAACATCATCGACAGCTTACTCTTCGGAGCTCTTCGCAACATAAGCTGTCACCTCGGTACTTTGGTCCTTATCAAGTGATTGCTCGTATTGGTGAGGTGGCCTATCGTCTTGCCCTCCCATTGACAGCCAAAATCCATAATGTTTTTCATGTCTCCCTGTTGAAGGCTTATAAAGGCTCTCCTCCTGAAGAAGCTCCATCCCTACCTGATGATGTTTCATTTCCATCAATTGAGGATGCTCAACTAGTCCCTTTTCAGCTTTTGGCTCAACGTTTTGTGAAGGGATGTCGACAGTTTCTAGTGCATTGGGCTGGCCAACAATTGGAGGAGGCTACTTGGGTAGATGTTGTTGAATTTAAGCATTCTTACCCGATTTCAAGCTTGAGGACAAGCTTGTTTGAGGAGGAGTATTGATATGTCCAAACCGGACAGAGTCTATTTTAGGAAGAAGAAGACCCAAATCCAGAAGGAGTTCGGCCAGGATCAGGAGGCCATAACTTCTGGCTAGGGCCGGCTGCTATATCTAATAATGTATCTTTCCATGTTTTAGCAATTTCCATGTTTAGTAGTTTCCATGTTTAGGTTTTTTTGGTTGAGTATAAATAAAGAGACAGAGGAAAGATGAAGGCACGTTTTGCTGCCACAAATCAAATACCAGGCGCGCCGTCGAAGTCCGATCGGTGGCTCCGTTCAGCCTGTATCCAAGATAGGGCGCCCAAGGGTTCCGGAGCCGCCCACATCATCTCGATCTGGGCTGAGACCGGGAACGAGGGCTTTTGAACGCGAGCACCCATATCAAATACAATACTGTTTCCCTTTATTTTTCCCTATGTACTTGATATTACTGCTTGATTTTGCACTTTATCCAATTGTTATAAACAGGGAATTTCAACCACATTAGCATAAATCAATATGCTATTCTAGAGGAAGACAAAACTAGCCTGATTTTGTGTTGGATTTCACTTAGAAATCAGACACATGTAAGACACAAGTTTTGGTGCTGCTCATCATCACAAATGCGTTTTCTTCTATTGATCCTTTATTTAAAAGCAAACTATCTTCTTACAAAGTAGGAATGAAAGCTAACAAAGGAAACTCGTAAAGCAAGATTACACGCCTAAGGAAACAAGGAAAACAAAATCGAATTCGCCAATCAACTAACTATGGAAAGTAATCCACTAACTAAGGAAAGTTAGAAAATGGAAGGAGAGGATGAATCAATTTAGACCCTGGATTATCTAACATTTCTCCCCTAACTTGGTCCCGATGACTTGCTGGACGCCGATCAGAGTACAGAGCTTCTGGAAACGATCACGCCCAAGCGGTTTAGTCAAGATGTCCGCCAGTTGAAGTTCCGTGGGAGTATGCTGAAGAACGATTTGATTCCTGTCAATGCAATCTCGGATGAAGTGATATTTTGTGTCGATGTGCTTGCTCCGATCATGGAGGACAGGATTTTTGCTAAGAGCGATGGCGGCATCGTTGTCCACTTGAGCTCTGGCGCCTCGAGTTTGATGCCGACCATGTCGCACTAACCGAGCTAGCCAGATTGTTCGACATGTCGCCCGCAATTGCTGCGATGTACTCCGCCACAAGAAGAAAGAGCCACCACCTTCGCTTTGGACGATTGCTGTGATTGCGCTGTCAGCCGAGGAAGAAGATGACGCCGGTGCTCTTTTCGCATCGATATCACCGCCATATCAAGATCATCAATCCAAGTAACTGCTTGTCCCTCCTCCTTCTTGACGAGAACACACCATGATTGCATGTTCCAAACCACATACCTTAGTACGCTGCTTACCGCAATAAGGTGATCTTCATGTGGCGCTCCATGAAACGACTTAAATAGCCCACCGCGATAGGCTAGGTCCGCCGAGTGTGAACCAGATAACGGAGACCTCCGATGATACGCTCAGATTCGCTATGCTCACCACCGGAGCCTCACCGTTTTGCTCAACTTCAACCTTGGTTCCATGGGCGTTGTGCTTGAGTTGCAAGAGTCCATGCCATCGCGCCAAGCAATTTCTTGGCATATGCCGACCGGCATGGTGATGCCTATGGGGCCTTGGCTCACCTCGATGCCAAGGTAGTATGACAAGAATTTCGAGGTCGCCATGGAAAACAAACGCTTCATTTCCAAATTTTGAAGGCTGTGATCTCATCATTGCCGGTGCGGTGATGATCAAATCGCCGACGAGACGCCAACGACCAGCCGCAACTCCGCTCTCGCCACGGATGTACACGCCATGCTCCGAGCCGCATCTCTCGAAGCCGAGTGAAGTCAGGAGGCGCTGCTTGGCATTCTGTGCCCGGTGCTCGCCAGAACCATATAGCGCTTTGCGCAGCGAAGAACCTTGTTCTTGCCGCTGCCGACGATGAAGCCAAAGCATTGTGACACAAACACCTCCTCCTTGAGCTCTCCATTGAGAAATGCGCTTTAACGCCCATATGGTGTACTTGCCGCTGATGCGCAGCCAACGCAGCATGACCAAGACGACTCCATCCGCGCCACCGAGCGAAAACTTCATCGGGTCGATCCCCGCTACCGATATAGCCCTTCGCCACTAGGCGGGCCTTGTGTCGTACAATGTTGCCGGTTTCGCTGCTGCTTCACCTTGAAAACCCACTTGAGCCCGACGCTTCGGTGCCCAATGGAAGTGTGGTGAGTTCCCATGTGCCATTGTCCTCAATTGACTTCATCTCTCGCGCATGGCCTCCTCCAAAGAAGCTTCTTGCTCGGCCTCGCTTAAACGGCTCGCCGTCCGCCGGTGAAGAAGAGCTCCTCGTCGAGCACCCTGGGGACGATCCCAGGCGACGAGGCTGGCCCAATAAGCGCATCGACAGCACGGAACCGAAGTGGTGCGCCGTCAGTGCCAGATCCGATTCATCTCCCAATCTTCAGCGGCGAGACGAACTCCACGGATCAAAGCGAGGAAGTCGAGGTTGTCGGCGCATCTCGTGGTGGTGGAGACGGGCAGCGAGCTTGGCGCAGGATCCAGAGTTGAAGATTGAGCAGAGCCCGAGCCGGACTTGATGCGAACCGCCGGCGCCCCCGAAGTTCGCCAGCAGATGCACAACGCCATACTCCACCTCAAAAGTTTGAGCTCCAGATTCGCATGCTCGTTCTCGTTCCTGCTCCACTGCGCGCTTTCGTTGAACACGACATCGCGTGACACGATGATGCGCCTGGTCACCGGATTGTAGCAATGAAGGCCTTAGACCGGTTCAGAGTCGATTTAAGATTGTCGGGATACTACGATCATCCAGCTTCTTCTGCCGTGACGCGATCCTGACATGAGCGATGCACCAAGGTGCGGAAGTAGTTAACCGCGGCTTCACTCCATGCCACGCTCGTAAGGCGTCATTCTTCCAGAGCGCGGTTGGGCGGTTGAGGATGAAGACCGCCGCCGTGACGGCCTCGCCCCAAAGATGCCCTAGAGTCCTTGACTTGAGCATGCAAGCGCCATCGCTACGATGTCTCGTTGCGCCGCTCAACCACCCCATTCGCCGGGAGAGTAAGGCGTGAGTTGGCGCTGACTCCTTGGGCGGGCGAAGACTTCGAACTCGACAGAGGTAAACTCCCCACGATCGGTGCGGAGTACCTTGAGCTTATGATCAGCTTCAACCTCCACCGCTGCTTGAAGTTCTTGATTGCCGCCTGTGCTTGGCCCACGGGCGAGGAGACGGCCACATGAAGCGACTCATGTCATCCACCAAGAGCAGAAGTACTGCTGTCGCTTGGAGTAGAAGGGAGATGGGGCCGCATGATCTCCATGGACTAAATCCAGACATGAGCGCCTTCGCCGTGCTTGAACCGGAAAGGAGTGCCGTTGTTTGTCGACGAGACGCCGGCCACACACCGGTTGATGCATCAAGGAATGGCAATCCTCTGACTAGCCCTCCCTAGCTACCTTGGCGCAGTTGTCGGCTCAGTGCCCGCATCACCATGCCAGAGCCAGCGGCCTCCGAAGCCGAGCACCAGCACACCGCCGTCCGATCTTCACCCAGGATGTAGAGGCATGACTCCGTCCGTCTTCACCCGGCGAACAAAGATCTCGTTGTCGATCGAGATGCGAAGATGCCAGATGCAATCTCCACGCCACCGGACTTGTCCAGCTTGTCCTATGTCGACGATGTTGGTCGCCGACGGGAATGAAGTACACCCCGTCAATGCGCGGTGTTTCCATTCTGCAATCGAGGATGATGGTGCCGCGCCTCAATATCAACAATGGAGTCATCTCCAAACCGACGGAGCCGCAGATGCCGCCGAGCTCAGAGAAGGCGAGCGCAGCGACCGGTCATGTGGTTTGTCGCCCGATATCGAGAACCAGCAGCGGTGATCTCGATCCCCTTGGCCCAAGCCGCGAAGACTTCGCCTTGATGATCTCGACGCGGCGCTTGGCCACCAGAGGCGAACATCATCATCGTGAGTGTTGTCGCCCCTTCTCCTTCCACGTGATGTGCTTGAGGTCGCTTCTTGGGCTTGCTTTGTAGTCCTTAGCCCGCAGTTCTCGCCTTTGCCGCAGCTTGCGGCCTATTGTCACCCCGGCGCCGGCGCTCTCCTTTGCATCGCGGCTTCCACTTCCTCGCCCACGTCTCGTCTTGCCACGCCGCTTGCCGCCTCCGGAAGCACTGCTATCACCATTGTCACGCAGCTTCATCCTTGCAAGCCACTCTTCTTCGCTGAGAAGAAGCTGGCCATCCTTGTTGTGGACGGCCGTCGGTGGCAAGCAGAAGCGAGCCGCTCGACTTGTCAAGTCTCCCCACAACCTCCTCGACAGAGAGCGCCGCAATGAGGAACGCCTCGATGGCGATGGCGATTTGGCGCTAGGTGTTTCGAACCACCAAGCATCTTCTGACGATCTCCGCGTCCGCTATGTCACCGCCGAGACACGGATGTTGTTGGCGAGGCCGACAATGCGAAGAGCAAAGTCGCCACCGCCTCCTTCCTTGAACGTGATCTCGCCAATTCCTTGCGCAGTTCTTGGCGCGTATTCCAGACGCTACCGGACGCCGACTCGGACGGCCTTCATCGCCTCCCATGCCGAACGTCTTTGCGGCGCTTCGCCAACGATTCAAGCATCTCCGAGGGACAAAGACGCAGATTGCCGCCAGAGCAAGACGATCCTCACGATATCGACGATCTCGCCTTTCTTCCGATTCGACCGCTTACGGCCCTTGCGCCGCAAGTTCACGCAAGATCATCAACGCACTGACTTGGTAGTTGGTGCGCGGAGCATCGAAATACTTGGACCGTGTCACGACTCCTTTACCACGCCGACGACAACCTCTCCGCCTCGCGATGCCCTCGCGCGGTGCAGAGAGTGCGAGACTTCAGCGCCGTTGTGGAGATGGCGGCGAGCAACTTCTGCCGACCTTGCAGAGGATGTAGACATTGTCTATGGTGGCTCGATACCAAATGTTGGATTTCACTTAGAAATCGCATACGTAAGACACAAGTTTTGTGTCGCTCAATCATCTGCCTGGCGTTTTCTTCTATTGATCCTTTATTTAAAAGCAAACTATCTTCTTACAAAGTAGGAATGAAAGCTAACAAAGGAAACTCGTAAAGCAAGATTACACGCCTAAGGAAACAAGGAAAACAAAATCGAATTTCGCCAATCAACTAACTATGGAAAGTAATCCACTAACTAAGGAAAGTTAGAAAATGGAAGGAGAGGACAGAATCAATTTAGACCCTGGATTATCTAACATTTTGCACTTTATCTAATTGTGGGTTGGACCATCAATCATCTTCTCAAGTGTAACTGCAATAAGTATGCACCTAGAGCAGTTTTTTGGTTATAAAGAGATAAATTGCCTTTTTATTTAAAATGAGCAACCCAGCTTTTGTGTGATGTTCATAGTTTTGTCACCATGCTATTGTTTCTTGTTCTTTCTATGTATGTAGTTTGTGTTGGACTAAAACAAAATACACCATGAATAAAACTACGTTGTAGCAATGTGCATAATTCTATAAACTCAATTTTCTTATTTAGGTAGTAAATTGTAAAGTTTCTATCACTTGTGAAAGGGCATGAAACTAAATATTGGATCTACACTTTTTTTTGAGGGAAATATTGGATCTACTCTTAGACTATCTCCAGCGGTATCCCTTCAGTCTCCAAATCTCTTCACAGACAGATCCCAAGCACTCCAACAAATTCCCTTCACGGTTCCCTTCGGAAGGGATTTGGAGAGAGAATCTTTTCAGAAAGAGATTCTCTCTCCAATCTCTATACAAAACCCTTCGAAGGGATGCTACTGGAGATGATAGGAATGAAGGGAATGAATATGAGGAAGGGAATAAGGGAAGAGAAGGAAATGAAGGGAAATTGTTGGAGATAGTCTTATGCTCACATATTCTACAACTGTCATCAATCTACAACATGTCTTATATTTTGAAATTCATTCACCATGCGTTTAGATCTTTGGCTCAGCTAGCATTCTCCTCGCCCTGACTCAAGTCAGATTTATTTTAACTTAAAAAAGGACTTTGCAGGAATGCTTGTGTGTTTTGGCATGTGATGATGCAACATCTGTGTCTAAAGCTACACAAGATTTTCTAAAACAGCAGAGTTGATGGTGAGCGCGAAGTCCATTCTAATGGAAAATGAGGTTTCTGATATTTTTTACGAGGTTTGTGTTATTTTATTTTCTAGAAACAGCAGAGTTGATGGTAGGCACGAAAACCTTAACTTTTTTTAGATGTAAACAAGCAACTTGAAAAGTTACCGCAAGTGGTACATGGAAGTGAGGAAACCACTGCGCTTTCACATGCTTATAGATTTTGCTTTTGCGATCACCAAGCACTTGTAATTTTTGCCTAGTTAAGATGTGATAGATTCCAAAGTGCTAAATTCAAGTGAGGCATTTGTTGTTCTTTCGGTAATGTTGTGGCTTGTGAACCCTTTCATTTTTCTATAGTGGACATCATTTTAATATGCACGTTCCGAGTTTCAATAGCACATGCATGTTTTTTGTGTTTGCCTTAGTTATTTGTCTCTAATTAGTGGATTTTGAGTGTATTTTGCCTACTTTCAATGTATACAGCTTGGAGAGATGAGATTATCAGATTCAGAGGAACCCAGTTATGTTTCCAAAAGAGCAATACTTTGCCAAACGAGGAAATCGGTCGAGTTCAACTGTCCAATCGAAAGAAAAATCCAATACAGGGAGCCTGAATTTTCAACTGTCCAATTGAAAGACAAATCCGAACATAGGGAGCCTGAATTTGATCGTTAGCTTCGTTTCTTCGTCTTGCATTATTAGTAGAAGCTGGTTGTGTGATCACAAATTTGGCATGCACACGTGTGTGGAAATGCTGATAGTACAATAAAGCAAAACTATACATTTGAATGACTTAACTAAAAATCATGAATATTCCATCCATCCTCTAAGGGCCTGATTGGTTGTTTATATGATACTTGCATAGTATGAGTGGATGCAACTTTAATTTTTAGATCCTATTTGTTTTAACTTTTTCATTAGCTTAAAAATCAAAAAGTCAAAACCGAAACAAACAGACAACTTTTAGACGGGCTTAAAAAAGCTTAAAACCTTCGTAGACCTATTTGTTTAGACTTAGATTTTTGGGTTTATAGCTTAAAGCCTTTTTTTACCTTAAACAGTTTAAAAACTAATGGTTTTTGTACGTGATAGAGGTGGGTAATTTTATCTAACTTTAGTATTATTAGTCTAAAACCAACCATCAATAAGCAAAAAAAAAAGTCTCTCTCAAGTGACTTTTGGCTTTTAGTTATATAGAGGCTTATTGCTTTTAAAAAGTCTAGATAAAAAACTACTCATTTATTTAGATTTTATTTTTTAACTTTTAAACCGGTGAAAAAGCTCAAACAAACAGATTTATATAACTATAAGCTAAAAGCTAATCTGATGGATGTTTTTTTGGCTTTTGCGGATTGGAAGTTCGCTTTTACCATTAAAGTTCTAAATTATTTACCCACCAATACCTCTGTTTTATCGCTCCCCTTCTCCACCGATCCTCCTCCCCGAGAGACCTATGCCTTGATACTCCCTCGCGATTAGGGTTCAGTGGCGCGCCTTCTCCCCATCGACAAAGAATCCCGGATAGGTGGCGCCACGACGCGCTTGGCAATGTCGTCTTCCGCAATTTAAATCGGCCGCCCCGGCTGCCATTTACCACTCGACCACATCGCCCCCCCACTCCAAGGTCTGAACCTTGATTCAGGTTCCCAATCAAGTTCTTGAAAAAGATGTTCTTCTTTGCTTGCTTGATGCATGGTGATGTGAATTGTAAAGCCGGGATTACTGATGGTTCCCGGAGAGTAATACAACCTTGATGCTACGAGACGACGATCTCGTAATTGACTAATTCGGTGTTTTTGCATGGTATGTATTTTTGTGTGATGTGCTTCTAGGCGTGAGGCGGAACTTCCTATAGCATGCCCCACTGCTTGCATGTTGTTTGTGCAAGCGTCGCTTTCTTCACCACGGATCTATCAAAGTAGTTTTGTCTGTGTGTTATCTTATGGCAAGTATTATGATTAGAAGGCACGATCGATGTATACTTCCGCTTGCGAGCATCGTGAATCGATCTAAAGGAACAAAACCGAGATATCCAAATCTGAACTTATACGTAAGAGTGCGATTGTAGAGTTTCGGGTAAATAATATTTATATTGAATGAACTCGCCTTTAAGTGAAGCGACCACTTAGCACGGTATTTAAATTATTCGGTACCCAACTCGCTAAGTAACACTTTCTTGAAAGATATAACTTTTGGACAGCAATCTTTATTTTTTATTTTTTGCAAATGAGTAGAGACTTGGGTGTTTTTTTTGGCTAATTAGATTTATATAACTAAACGCTTAACACGGAAGCATGTACAAGATGTTGTGAGTGGCTAGATGATTCCTGCTATGGTTGCTTGCTCGAGGCCGAACTTGTGTGTCTTTGTGGTCAAGTCTTGCACCATCCTCAAATTTCCACTCATGTACATATTTTTTCTTAACAAAACACGATTTCCTCACATACATATGTTGCATGAAAGCAAGAATCAAAGTCCACTTTTTCCTGCATGAAGGCAAGGATACGGGGATGTCAACTACCCATACTCCAAACATGCACTTTATCTGCATAGTCAAGTGCATGAAGACATGTAAATAATCAATCTTGCATTTATCTTAGATGTATCAAAAGCAATTGTGGACAATATTAATATGACTATCAATCAATCAAGATTATGGCTCCCATTCTTTGAAGGAAACAGATCCAAATGAATTATGCTCCTAGGTTACTCGTTACATGCTCATCTTTGCCTAGTTTTTGTCTTCGTTACCTCCATTTGCACAAGCGCTGAGATCTTAAGAAAAGGTCAAGATTTGCTGACCTTTGGCATTGTGTGATTTGAAACTACGTCTCTTGGAGTATATATGCACTTGTAACCTGTCTTTGGGAGAAACTATGTCAAGCGGGGTTAATTGGAAGGAGAAGTACATGCTACGCTATCTTAAGTTAATGAATATTACATGCCAACCTTACCGCTAATGTCCTAGGTGATTTGAGTTAATAGCATCTTTGGACTTGGGTGTGGGGGCTTGTAATATGGGTATCATGTTCAATCTGTGGTAGCATCTAGATTGAATAGTTGTTGAGAGAAAATATGGATAGGTTATTTTACTATAATATGTCTTTAGTCCTAACATTAGGGAAAGGTTGTGTCACTAAGTCGATGAGTGGATTATCCTTTTCCGGATCAGGCGCTTTGTTGCATGGTTCATGCATGTATATAATTGATCTTGCATTGATCATTTCATGCTTATAAAGAAATTTATGGAGAAGTATTCATTCATCCGACTAATTAGATTTAGTTAATTAGATTTTGGTGCAATGGAAATGGTTCATCTTGTACTCTATAGATTCTTCATGCTTTTTTACACGAAGTTCTCCGTCTTTGTCGTAGTATCATACATTGTTGGAAGTAAAAAGTGATAAACAACATATGAGAAACTTGTGAAAAACGTCCAAGGACTTGTCTGTGCAAGTTGTGATCATGGTTGCGTGCATTCCAATCTTAGCTTGTTAAAATTTGTCCATTACTATGTCAGTATTATTCGCCAATGGGCTTATTAGCAAGATCAGATGCATGTATTGAGTGCATGCACTAGCTAGTACTTGAACCAAAGGAGCAGCTAATACGTATGCATGCATGTCATCAACTCAAGATGCAAGTTAACTAGTACATGAGCATGCCTTCATGCACTAGTCTGGCTGACTAACGAATGGGGGTTGTGCCTAGCGACGCGTGCCTACCGATGAGCCACGCTGTTAAAGAAAAGTCATCACAACCCTAAAGGGTAATTTAGACTTTTCAACAATAAGCTACAACATTCATCCCATCAAAAAGTCATGATGCCAAACAGTCTGTCTTAGCTTAAAAGCAGATAGCTTATAAGCTCATTAAGCCAAAAACTGACTTTAAGCTATAAGCCAAAAAGTCTAAGCCCAAATAAACATGGCCTTAATGCAACCTGCTTGGTTTATCAGACTTAGAGAATTTTGGCTCACTGCAGATCTTTGTTGCATCCAGCGTCCAAGCTCGCGGAAACGGATTCTTCGGCCTTCTCTCGCATCCAGGCCCGCCAGATGCAGCTCCGCTCGCTCACGAGATGCACAGCCTCCGCTCTCCCTCCACTCGCTCAGTCGGTGGCGTTTAGGGTTCCTCCGCTCGCTTGCGTGAGTCATGTCTAGGGTTCCTCCCTCCGGTCACCTCCCTCCGCTCGAGTCCCTCCGGTCACCTCCTTCGCTCAAGCTCTCCGGAAACTACCGCAGTAACCTCCCTCCTCTCGCCTCCCTCCCGTCAGAGATCAAGAATCTGTAGATCGGTTGTTCACCGCCTCCTTATTCTCAAGGGTGAATAAAGATCCGTAGATCACTTGAGCATTGCTTGTTCGCCTCCTCCTCTCGCCTCCCTCCTTATTTCATGTTTTTGCATGCAAAATCCAGTAGATCACCGTTCTTTTCTAAGATCAATAGGGTAGATTTTGGGTTTCCATCCGATGAGTTCAGTTGGGATAGTGGATTGTGCTTTTACTCTGATTGTGTTTTTACATCGATGTGTGATGGATGAACTCAAATTCCATCGCTAAATGTTAGCAAATACACAAATCTCGAAAGCAAAAAAAATGTAGGTGAATTTAAAGTCCATGCTCACCCTTTTTATGTGGCAAAATTTTGATGGAATTCGTTACTTTTCAGTAAATTGTACAAGTAAATGCGGATGCGAGAAGCTAATTATAGCATGCTTGTGTGCCATTAACCATTTAGCTTGTCGATTGTAGTGAAGGATCCCATTCTTAGGCATTTCCGTTGGTAGGTTTGATCAATGGATCTTTGATGGTCGTGAAAGGAAATTGGGTAAGGTTGGATCTTTGATGGTCACGAAGGTGAAGCAAAGATTTTGCCATGTAATCGACATCATGTCGAGTCTAGAATGTAAGGTGAGAAGAATATATTTTATTCTATGCGGGCCTAAACCAGACACAACAATAACATCGGAAAGAAGCCCGGCCACCAAAAGGCCTAATCGCTTGGGCCACCAAAACCTTCCTTGGTTTGGGCCTAGCATCAACTCATCATCATCGCCTCGCCGAGCACGCCACCTTGAGTCCCGACTCCGATTCATCTCTCATGATCTTGGGGGTGTTTTGTTTTGTCTCGGTTTTGTTTGGGGATCTCATCTGGTCGGGTAGGGTTTTTCCACCCACTTTCGATTCATTCTCCTCACCAAACCATAAGGCCTAAGCGATCATGTCACTATGTGGAGGAGTACTGCTTGCCTAGCTTTGATTCACTCTTCGTAAACATTGTTGCATGTTTGGTAATCATCATCTCTAATCTATGCTTAGGACCTGCTCCCATATTTTGATTGCTCCTTCTAGTATCACAAATGTATCCATGTTTTTTAGTATGGGATCATCTCTATGCTTGAGTGCGGTGCATATTCATTGATTAATTTGTGTGATGTGGAATTTGAGTTGTGATTTGGGGATTTTGGAGTAGGGGGTAGAACAAAATTAGACTTGAGCATTGTCTTGTTTATTCACAATTTGCATTGGTGAACTTGAATTTTGGAGTAAAAGTGAACATTTTTCTTGTCCATTTGTTGTTTACATCTTTGAACATTTTCTTGTGTTATACAATCGTTGAACATTTTTCTTGTTCATTTGCTGTTTACATCATTGAACATTTTCTAGTGATTCTTGTTCATTTGTTGTTTACATCATTGAACATGGGTGACCGCTACCCATGCCCACCACGGTTGATTGCTATCCCTAAGCATGTAACAGAACTAGTGGTTTTTGAAACTAGCACCTTTATTTAGGTCTTTTGGATCCAAAAGCTTGAAAACTAAATGATGGTCATGCTAGTAGATCCCTACCTTTTAACCGAAAGCATTGTGCGTTGTACAATTGTGATTCCTGCCTCATGTTGTTAATTCAGCAACATTCAAGATACTGACCAGATATTCATTCTATTTATCGTGCATCGGACATTGTTTAAACTAACTACTTAAATCTTCCTTCTAAAGCCTGATATTTCGGGCAATGGTATTGCAGATCCATTTCGCTATGGGTGATTACACGATCGAGATAAGCACGAAGTTGATCGACCAACTCGCTCGTGATGATGAGAAGGTGAAAAGGAAACCCAGAAACCCAAGCCTAAGAAGATCGTGCAACAACATGAAGAGCCCCGTGACAAAGGCAAGGAATTTCCAAGTGAACCCAAGAGCAGCCCTGCTCTGGGTGGCCATTGCGACCTCCAATGTATCTACCAAGAACCCTGCGGCTCCTCCGCCACCCCCACCGCAATCCCAGAGGTGGAAGCCATCCGTGGCTGCTTTTGACAGAGAACGAAAAGATTCAGGAGAATCGGAGAATCAAGGCCGATGCTCCAAGAACTCAACAAGCGAGCAAAAGAGCTGCATGACAAAGAGTTCAAGCTGTAGTGCACTGTAACCCCACGTTATGCAGGGAAGAGAGCAGTCGCTCGAGTGTTACCAGAGCAATGCATGTAACCCGCTCAAGTGTCTTTGAAGCGATCAAGAGATTTGAAGCATGTGTTCGCCTGGCAGCAGAGTGGCAACGCAAAAGGCAAGCATTAGCTCATTGGAAGCTTTGTGAGTCGGAGTGATCTGATACAAGATTTGCTTTGTTGAGGTGATTCGATAACATGGAATTTTTATCGGACCTAAAAGCATGTTTCTTGAGGTAAAAGCATGTTTCTAGATTTCTAATGGCATTGCATTGCACCAGGCTAGGTGTATCCTTGAATTTAGGGATTCCATATCATATATCTTTGGTTTGGTACAAATCAAACATGAATTGCGGGTGCGAAAGTTTTTTTTTTGTCTGAATGATATCTCATGAGTAAGATGGACATTCATGAGCTGAAGTAACTGCTGCTTGATTCCAACTCATGACTCAAACCATTGCCGTATTGGTTTGCCTGTCTTGTGTGCCTTAATTTTCTCCTTGTTTCCTGCTGTGGGTAAGCAAAGACAAAGATGGTTCTTTTGGTATTCTACCACCTATTTTGGATAGATTCTTTCCCAAGCGGGTGATAGAAAATCATGTACTTCTGGTTATTGATATACTAATCTTTTGGTCGAAATGCATTCTATTTGACTCTGATCGATCGCCGCTCAAATTAAGCAATCGAACACATACATGCTTTGCTATGAGAACTCGAGCATGCATATATGATTAGCATTAACTGATTAATCTTGCTCGACAGATGATTTCATTGACGGCACCAACGAGCTTTGTATCACTGCTACAGAAAACGTGACCGTAATGATAATCACTATCACTGTCAGTTCATATTTCACAACTGGCAGTGATAAGTGATAATTACTTATCATTGTCAGATTTTCCTCGATAACCGGTAGTGATAACTATTATCAATAGCCGACAGTGATGGGTTGTTAAACCTTTTATATATATATTTTTTGCAGTATATGTATTATGTAATGTTATAACATATATGTTGTACAGTAGATGTATTCTGTACGGTATATATTATGCACAATATTAACAAAGCATCACTAAAGCATAATTCAAATACATTGAAGCATCATAATCTCTACTAATATAAATTTGCAGTTGGTGGCAGCGGTCCGTTCTTTCTAGCCCCCATATCTCTAATAATGGTTGGTCATTATAGCTAATTATTCTTTCCTGATTTACAGCCAACCATATCTCTCTAAATATGGCTGATTATTATAGCAAAATCCCTGATTATTGCTGGTAATTAATAGCCGGCCAATCATTCCTTTTGTACTCTATATATGCTATATAGTTTTCACATAATCAATCAAGGGAATTCATTCAAGATCTCCCATGTCGTGCCGCCGTGGCGAATGAACTCGATGAACTGATCAATAAGTGACGAATCGATATACATGGCCGTAAAGCGCAGGAGGCTGAGCACCGCGTCAAGAGTAATGCTTTGCGCGGAAGTACCAGAGGCGACGCCACCGGTGTGGTGACCCCAAAGACCGCCAGTTGACGTGAACAAAGCGTACGACGCTTCGGCGTGGTTGCCCGGCGACACCGGTGGGACGTCATCGACGGTGAAAGAGTCATTGGCATACCCCTTGGAGATAAACGAGTTGATCCAGCTGAACGTCGCGAGAGAGAGGAACGACGCGGCGGCGCACGGCATGGAGGGTGCCTCGGCGCTGGTGTTTTTTGGTTCACCTTCATGGGCTCCGGTGTCATGGCCAGTGAAGCCAGTGATAGCTAGGTACGCTAGAGGCATAGAGATGAGTAGACTGGCAAAGGCGAGAGGGTCATCTGGGAAGAGCAGCGAACCGTCGGTGTAGCGGACCACCGATGAAACGGAGAAGAACGCGGCGCCGAGGGCGGTGGCAATCCAGAAGACGCGGAGGTGCAAAGGCTGGGTGGCGGTGGCGGTCCCTTTCTTCGAGGCGACTGACCACGCGGCCATGGCGTGCGCGACGAAGTGAGCGGCGAGGAAGGGCTCCACAGCGCGCCATGGTGTGCTCAGCAGGAGGAAGAACGCGAGGACGAGGAGAACGGCAGACGTCGCGGCGAAGACGGCGGATGCCCCAAGCGCGCCCGCGTCTCGTGCTCGTGGGAAGCTCCCGTGTCGCCCCTGCGAAGGGGGTGGATGACGAGGGCGAGCGAGGCGACGAGGAAGACGAGGTCGACGACACCGAGGAGCGCACGCTGCGGGCATGACGAGAGGAAGAGGAACGCGAGCTGATAATATAAATTACAAAAAGGGATAAAAATGATTGATTGATTTTTGAATTAAATTGGTAATATATATTGCTACGTACAATATATTTGGTTTTAATTCATACTGAGAAAAAACCATAAAAACTTTTATAATCGAGAGAAATAGATATTTGATCTTGTAGCACAATTTTCTTTTATTGATTGACCTTTATGTTTCGTTACCAATTTTATTTTTCGTAGCAACGCACGGGCATTGATCTAGTATTTAATTATTACATTGTTCATTCATATCTCACTTAAGCTATAGCGTGTGGCTCGTAAAACTCGCCCTTGGGGTTGATAACTTCTTGAATGATGAACCTAGCCATCTGCTCTTAAGGGCTTCAATTTCGTTATCGATCAGGCTGTTGGTGCCCAGCTTCACACGCTATCACTGGAGAAATTGAAGCATTAATTAGTGTCATCGTCTTTATAAAGAAAAGTAGGCTTCAACATGTAATGATATACGATCTCATTGCTAGTAGTCGGATCAGAGTAATTACAGCGTGCATATGTGTCATTACGTAGTATCCACATAAATTGTTCCTTCTTTGTTGTCTCGAGCGTAAAATCAATTTTTATTCTGAACTTCTTCGTGAAAAGACGACACCACTGGCTCTTCTTGCAGTATTTTGCTTACACCCTGTGCATGGTTTTGAGTAGTCATTAAACTTAATTAGGTGCAATAGAATGGAAGATTACTGGAGTAATAAAGCAACGACCAAGTTTACCTGTCTAGCAACTCTATTACTTCTTTGTAATCGTCTGTCGGTTTCCTTATTGAGTCCAAGATAGTGTTGTTACTTTCGTTTAACATAATGACGAGGAGGATCCAGTGAAAGCTGCAAAAGCCAATTAGTCATCACATAGTGTTGCGCATGAAATATGTGAAACTAGTAGGCAGAGAAACACATACTGAAAGTTGTAGGGTAAAATTATGTAAGTCCTGTCTTGTAGCTTTAGCAACGCCTTGAGTACATACTTCTCAATCTCTTTTAGCGTGTTTGAATCTTGAATAAGTTTGCACTTGACAAGACCCGAGTCGAGGAATCCTACCCTTTCATTTAAGTCCGCTCTGAGTGTCATTGCCTCCATTCTACATGAGAAATAAGTTAGACCCACAATTTGAGGATACGTGAATGTACAACATGAATTATACAAGAGACTTATAGAGACCACATTCTTAATGTAGACATATCTAGGGCGTCTCGTTGGTACAACTGGTATATTTCTCTTTGTTCTACCCAGAAAATGCCGTCCATGTTGTGAAAATTCACATCTTTGTATCTGACGGGGAGGGTATCGCTCTTTGTCTCTTGGACAAACTGCCGGTACCATTGATGTAGACGTCGTAACTGTATTGTCAGTCTGGGCTCCTCGTTTGGATCCACCAAAAATTCCCCATTAACGAATAGTCACCTTAGAGGGGCTCCTACCCTTTAGCACCCCCTTAGTCTCCAACAACAACTCCTTTACCACTATCTCCTTTAGATTTCTTTTTAGAGATACGCTTGTAGTCTGATCGTTGGCTAAGTTGAGGAGATTCAGTTTCTTGTCTTGTCTATTTAACTGTCGCTAAGCCCAGGAAGAAATCCCTTTTGGCAGTTTTGATTACAGCCTTATCAGGTGATGGCGACTTTTTGATGTGAGCTGTTACGCTGGCGTCTACTTCCTTTCTAGTTTCTTCTTAGGTCAGATCATATGCTTGTTTCTTAAGAGATTGTGCTGGCTTCACAGATGAGGAACTTTTCCCCCTGACCGTGAAGAATTTTTAGATCGCGGTGCTCTTTGATTACTTTTTTGTGGCGCTAGAGCAGGAGAAGGACTTTTTGGGTGACGTTAGAGGAGGAATTTTCTTGGGTGGATAGTCCGCCTCGTCATCATTATTATGATCATCGTCGTCGTCATCATCTAAGACAAACTTTATGTAGCGCATGCGCCACGCGATGAATGTGCCCAGGTGTCGGTGTATTCTACATCGGGGTACTCTCTCCACCACTGCCAGGTGGGGCCGCGTACACAAGATACAGAAAGAAGAAGGTCTTGTGCAAAGGACTCAACCTGCTGAAGAGAGGCTTGACGAACGACCAGGTCCCAGCTTTGGGTGACCAGGTCCCAGCTCCGGGCGACCAGGACACGTGGTCGCCCGGCGGGCAGTTGGGCAACCAGGTCCTAGCCTCGGGAGACCAGATCACAACCGCTGAAGACCAGGCCACGTGGCCGCCGACGAGCAAGCAAGCCCATTGTCAGCCATCCGCGCAGACAGGGCTGGGAGGCTTCTGCCCAAAGCCTTTGCCAGGATCACAACGTATCATAGCCATTAAATGCGCGGGGAGCCGTTACAATGCGCCTGGAGGCCATTAAATAGGCGTGGCTCCCTGATGCTATGATGACCCGTCCCTCCGACTGAGCCAGCTTCACCAACTCCTGTTTCATCTACACCGCCAGTATGAGACAGGAGACGCTGTACTAGGCGTCATCATGCAACGTCCGAACCCTCCCCGGGCGGTCCAAGACAAAGTGCATCAAGCAGCACAGAGACAAAGAGGCTCCGAGGGACGGTAGCGACAGGACTAGACACAGTCAATGTAATTAATGTAAAACCACTCCCTTTGCTTGCCCTAGCTAGTCCCGGGAGTATATAAGGGAGCTAGTGTGCATGAGGCAGGGGGGTTGGTCGGTTGATCAGTTCACAACAGAGAGAAAATCCCTAGCTCGAACGATCGAAAGATCGGGCGAACTAAGAGCAAGCAGAATACTAGAGCAACACGAGTTTGAGCAGGACTTAGGGTTGTTACCCGCATTGGGGGCCCAAACCTGGGTAAATCCCTTTGTGTTCCCTGTGTGTTCTTGAGCTTCCTGTCCTTCTCATCACGCGAAGAGAGTAGAGAAGAGAGCCGAGAGTGACGCAGCTGCAAAGACCTCCCTACCGAAACTCGGTTATACACTCGAACCAATACTGTCTGGTACAAACACGTCGACACTATGCTTTGTCCAAGATTATTTTTCTCCTCCTCGACTGCGATCTCTACCTCAACTTTACGGTATCTATCCACCACGTTGTCCACTGATACTCTGGTGTATCCCTGAGGAATTGGGTAGTTATGCAACATCTACCTCTCGATGCATGGCCAAGCCACCCCTTCAGCCACCTTAATGGTACTGTTCGCTACAAGTAGATGCAGACAACAACGTGTCGGCTCTACGTTTTGTCCACAGAAAAACTACAAGCTGAGTCCTCTTCGGGAGGGCTCACGGACGTTTGGTTGCTTTTACGAGCACCGGGGACTCTGGAGTTGGTGGCCGAAGTCATGCGACTGACATTCGGTAAGAACGTTTGCTAGCATTTCTTGCATCCTTTGCATCTTTTCTTCTAATTGCATTTCCTTTTTCTGCATCCGGTCTTCTATTTCTTGTACACGTGCATCCAATTGTTCTTGTCTGAATTTCTTCGGACACCTATAAATTTCGGCGTCCTCTGGGAACGCTGCTTTCCAGGGCACCAAACTGAACCCTCTAGTGTGACCAGGATGCTCTTTGTTACCTAGAGCGCGTGTTAGCTCGTCGTTCTCCCTTCTTCGCCGAAAGGAGCCCTAGGTAGCTTGGGAGTAGGCATTTGTGATCTTCAAAATTTTCTCGTCTTTCTCACTCCTAAAGCTTAAGCTACCATCATCCGATAGAGTAACTTCCCTCACAAGCATCCAGTACTTCGATCTTGGGTCCATCTCGAACGTCGTAGGAACAACTCCACTACGAGTTAGCTCTTCTTCCCGTGCATCCCACTTGGGTACTTTCTTCACGTAGCTACCAGTGCCTAGCACATGGGGGTAAATATTTTTGTCCGAGTTTGCCTTGTTCTGTTGGCTGATAACCTGGGCTTCATCAAAATTCTTATAATGCACGAATTCATCCCAAAATTGCCTCAACCTCAGGTATCTATTAAAGTCCGGCGTTTGATCCTTCTTCACATATTCCTTATTCAGTTCTGTCTTTCAATTCTTCCATGTGGATCCCATGATGGTTAGTGCACGTTTCTTGGCAAGCTCCAACTGATATTCAGAAAACTGAAACTTGGCTATCAACTCTGTCCACAATGTTTCCTTGATGTCATCAGGAACATACGACAGGCAATCGTCACGGTGTGCCCATGATTTGTAGGTGATGGGCACATTATCTCTAGCCAGGACCCTGCATGCTGTCCGATATAGCCCAAGCGATGATGTGAGTATAGTTGGTTCCCCGATTACATTAAGTTCCACAATCACTTTTTGTTCACCTATCCACAACTTGCTGGGACCTCACCACGACGCTGCCTCCGTTCTCCTGATGTCTGACCCTACATTTTGACCATTTCATTAGTCGTCTAGCCCTACTAAATAATTACCTCGTCTACATGAAGAATTTCATCGGGAAGCACATCCTACTAAAGAATTACCTTGTGTACATTTGTTGCCTTGGGTTGCTCTAGGTTGAGGAACCTTGTCAACTTTGCTTCGGGCTTTGGTTCAAGGGCTCAGCGCCATTCGGCACTTGTCCCTAGTTAGAGGCCATATGCAGCAAGTTTATTTGAAATTTTAAATTAACAAAGTCATGCATTAGAGTTGCTAATATGAATGTTTTGCATATATAAGGCGTAATCACCATTTCGTTATGCGTTAGAGTTGCTAATATCATTGTTTTGCATATATAGGCGTAATCACCATTTTGTTGTGCGCTAGAGTTGCTAATATCAACGTTTTGCAAATATAAGGTGTAATCATCATTTTGTCGTGTGTTAGAATTGCTAATATCAACATTTTCCATATAAATAAAGCAAGGTAGATATGAAATATAAATCATATACCTCGATGCCACCGTTATACATCCAAAGTGTCGGGACCCGAATCTTCAAATCCGGACCTTCTATGTATTCTGCACTAGTCCAGGATCACGCTAGTGCACACAGGCTAAACAGGGTTGAAGTACCATAATCA
Source organism: Guadua angustifolia (assembly GCA_036346375.1). Taxonomy (NCBI): domain Eukaryota; kingdom Viridiplantae; phylum Streptophyta; class Magnoliopsida; order Poales; family Poaceae; genus Guadua; species Guadua angustifolia. The sequence continues at coordinate 30,921,049 of CM070521.1, read as the reverse complement.
TACACAACGAAATAATAATAAAGTACCTCAAACATGTATATAAATTGGTTGCACGACCTTATGGTCACCTTACAATAGTTTGCCACGCAGGGCTTACATTAGTCAGAGTATCGTGAAAATAACAATGAAAATAAAACATCGTGGTGACTCCATCACTTTGCCACGAACAACCGACGAGGCTCAAGGCCCTAGTTCTCTGGCTCCTCGGCAAACTCCTCCTCCCGTGCAAAGTGAGACTCCTCCTCTGGTATATTATTGTTTGCAAGGGTGAGTACATACCGTACTCAACAAGTCATGCACAGAATGCAGTTCTATTACTACATGCATGGCTTCTTACAAAGGAATGGTTCAATTGGTTATTTTGCATTGAATCAACATTTTAACTTATTATTTATTTGGATAGAAAGCAGCAAAACCATATAAATATAATAGGTTTCTCAAATTATTTTCCACATATTTTTGACACACAGTCCTCATTCAAATTTCACAATTATCCCTGGCACATAGCCACTCATCCCCATTTTATTTTCGAAGATCTACCCCTTGACTGTAATCCTCGTGCTTTGTCCAATTCCGTGGACACGGCTATTCGAATAGATTTAACACACACTCTGCAGAGGTTGTACACTTTACCCACAAGATACAGTCGCTCACCACACAGGTGATTGATCGTAACAAAGTTTTTTAGAAACATCCATCTAAACCTATGAACCTCTCCAGTATTGCCTTCCCTATCACTTCCCTCACACAGAGCCGAAGTATAGGACAGGCGAACACCGTTGGATGGGTACCAAGCCGTAGCACAGGTACGCTCCCCCACACAGTTACACCCTTGTATAACTGCCGCCCTGAGGTATTAAAGGAAAGATGTTATAACCTTACTAAACTAGGTCTGTCCCATACCAGACATGTGGTTGTACGATTAACTCAGTTCAAAGACTTGCAAGGTAAAGTCCTTAACTGACCAAGGCAAGACTTCCTTCTATCAAAAGTTTGGCACATAGCCATCTCATTTGCCACATAGGTCCCCCTTCTGGCACAAAGCCTCGGTCCACTTGCCTCAGTCTAAATCATTTCTCACCCCGAATTGTTTTACGGTGCAACACATGCCAGTAAATCAACCTTCATGTAGAACCACATAGGTCTCCACATTTCAACGTCATTACCAACAACATCCCACCATTTACCAAAATGCATTCACTATTCCTTTAGTCAATGTTGCTTTTGTATTTTAAAAGATTATTCACGATATATGCAAGGCTAAGTAACTATCCACGGTCTAGCCTCCCGTGTTGGCATATCATTACATCCAACTAATATTATAACTTAGGGCAACAAATGAATCATGACATACAGATATTAAAGTCAAGGTGGCAATAACAGATAGGTTGATTAACTAATCTACCCAAATTAATTAAATCCATTTTTAATTAATTTAGCATGCATATTTTGAATCAAAATACATTTTTAAAATTTAGGAGCAAAATGATCAACGCATAACTTGCCTGGCCGCCTTGCGATTTTTACTGTTCATTACTCTTTATTTTTGACTCTGGATCTTCAATCTTCAATCTCCACTTTCTTGCTCCTTAGCTCCTTCGAACGACTTCCGGACGTCGTGTCTAACGATTAAGGAAGAAGCAAACACAAACCAACTCAAAAGGTAAATCTAATAAACTCCAAATTGAGAACGGATAGTATTGGATTACAATGGCTTAGATGAATTTAGGAACTTGAATGGGTTAGATCAAAGATTATACAAAAGAGGATGAGCTTTCGGAAAATACACCGAAAAGGAAAAGACAGATAACTGAGAGGGAAAGAATAATACTCCAAAGAATATTTCCTTTGAAGCTGTTATCTTGATTAGACAGACAATGACATATGGGCTCTCGATCTATAGACCGTGTCCATAAAGATATGTTAGTTCACGATGGACTAAGCTGATGCTCAAAGTTGACTTTTGTTGACTAAGTAGATACACGGTCAAACAAAAGAAAGATAGACTGATAGATTAGATATGGGCACAAGGATATGACATATGGCCAATGGTCTATCAACCAAGTATAAGAATGATTTCCAGGTCAATGGCGATTAGATTTTCAGGGATAAGACATGGACAAGTGGGGTCGACATCCACTGCGATTCGATATGGGGTTCAGTCATACGTCGAAGAAGAGACTTGACGATGACAAGGCGGCGATGATATGAAGACGAGGCTAAACAGATATATGATGGGGTTAGATCACATCAAGGCGATAGAAAAGATGATGACATCATACTAGGGCTTTTACTTGAATGCACGCATGCGATGATAGTGAAGCATTAACGGTGAAGGTGAAGCGTTAACATGGCACTCATGAAATCACAAGGTGGCGACCGATACAAGGACTAGGCCGAAAGACGACGGGTAGATTCTAAAATATGTCTTTGACGACAAACAGATACCAATTAACCTCTAAATATAGGTAAAATAGAAGACAACTATCTACTGGACAATATGGCATGACCAAGACAAATTAAGATAGTTAGCGGCAAAAGAAGGCACACGACGGTGGCAAAAGGCGGCGGTTACGAATATTAAAATTTTCGAAGGATGGAACAGCAACGGGAAAGTGAGCACCATGTAGAATGCAGCGACACGAACTCAACGGTATAGCCGGATTTGGTGGCAACCCAACGACAGATCACAAACTGCCGACAAACGGCTGCTGGAGCCAATAGATCAAACGGTCATAACTATTAAAATAATAGATGAAACCTAACCAAATTTTATAGAGAGCTATCTGGGATCCTTTGGCACAATATGACTTCAACGGATATGAGTTTTACCTTTTGGATCAATGGGGAACGTGCGACAAAGTTCTCTGCCGTTGGAACACAGTCTTATCAGGAAAGATTGATTTTTATGCACAAATCCCTTCAACAAAACCTTGAGTTAGGGTGAGCACCATGTAGTGGACATCAAGAGAAGTCTACAGAAAAAGATTCACGATCAAATTCGCAAAAACAATGGAGAATGGGCGACGGCAAGATTTGAGATTGGAACGGCCGAAACTTTAGATTCCGCAGATGAAACTGCACCAAATTTGGTGGAGAGACAGATCTGACCATTAGGCACGAGATGACATGGTTGAATTTCAGAAAAACTCACCAGAACGATGAGGAATATGATGCCAAGTCCGGCCGATGAGATGCGGCGCCCGGGAGATGAAAGGGTGTTGTTTTTAGTGTTTGGGAGGGGTGCTCTGGACTTTAGGGGGCATGTGAGGGGTCATGGCACCCTTGAACAAGCTTGGGAAGTTTATGCCATGCGAAGGGACACAATAGAAATTGAAATCGGATTGGAAACAGCTCAGATTGAGCACTTGGCAGACATTAAACAGGATTGAGGTGACGTGGCTTGCTCTGGGCCGCAGGATCTGCATCGAGCACAAGGCACGTGGAGGTGTGGTTTTCTCAAGACCAAATACAGGGGTCCGAGTGTGGCCCAGAGGAACAGGAAGCTGCTCGGCGCGTGAGGTTTATTTGCAATGGCAAAGCATGGGTTGCCTCAAGGGTGGGCAGACATATGGCGCCTGTTGGCAAGACGGGAAGCCACGGTGGCCGAGCGAGTGGAGGCAGGGCGACGGTCAAGGCCACGACCAAAGCCGGGAGGAGACGGGCTGGTTGGCGGGGTGGGTCGGCGGGAAGAAGGGAAGGAGATTGGGCCTGAGGAAAATTCTGAAATTAAAAACAATTTCGAATTAAAATAATTTCAGCAAATTAAACTAACTCATTTAGGGCAATAGAAATACCACAAAAATTCTAAAAAAATTCTTATCAAATATTTTGAGATATTTGGAACTCAAATAAAATATTTTCAGTAGAAATTTAGTTAAACTTTTGCAATATTTAATTACTTTAAATAAAAGGCTTAGGTTAAACTAATTTCAAATAATTCCAAAAATTCTCACAATTCAAATTAAATCAAATAAATAGCAAACGAGCACCAAAAAATAAAACAAAATACAAAAAAATTCCTTACAGCACAAGGAACCCAAATAAAACTGAATTTCTTTTATTTGCAGTTTATATTAGTCAATTTAAATTTTTTATCTTTAAGAAATTTCAGATTAAGCTTTATTAAGGAGAGAAAATTAGCGGAATTTTTTGGGAAGCTAAACTATTTAAAAGATTTTTGAAAACCCAAATTTTGGGATGTTACACAAAGCACCATTATACATCCATGGCACCATTAAACATACATACATACAAATTAATTTCATACATTACACGAGTAATCACCAGTCTTCTACTAACAGTATGATCTTGATATGTTGATATTTCAGGGAAGAAATACTTAAAATAAAAGCAAACTTTTGAGTAAGACTGTAGACAGGGAAGTAAATACTTGAATATAGACAATGTGTGTGTAGACATGTGTACTAGATATTGTCAACTCAAGAACCGAGGATCGAGCCAGGCATCCTTTTGCTCTAAAGTCACTAGGAAACACAAGGCAAATTAGGACCAAATGTTTATCTAGTGTCATATATACTAAATGTAGCTAAAAATTTAAATCAGAGAAAATAATTGGAACTCTAAATGGAAGTGTGCTTATATGTTACACTAAAATCATGGTAGCATAATATTACTTTAATAGGAAAGTATATAAAATATATTAAAAATCAAGAGGATTTCTTTAAATTAATTTACATTTTATAGAAATTCAATTCTATTTTCCCTTTCTTATGCGTTAGAGTTGCTAATATCAATTTTTGCATATATAAGGTGTAATCACCATTTTGTCGTGTGTTAGAATTGCTAATATCAATGTTTTGCATATATAAGGCATAATCACCATTTTGTCGTATGCACAGTTGCTAATATCAACGTTTTGCATATAAATAAAGCAAGGCAGATATGAAATATAAATCATATACATTGATGTCACCATTATACATCCAAGGCACCATTATATATCCATGGTACCATTAAACATACATACATACAAATTAATTACATACATACACTAGTAAACATCAAAGTGTTTTAAATGGGGAGACATTCCATCGAACATAACGCGCATGAACTGTAGCGATGCAATAAATTGCAATAACCTGGAAAAATTATATTTATTCATGTAATGTATTCTAGTATTTTATAAAATTATTTTCCATAGTATGTTGTTTGAAATTTTATGAGTTTCTTTAATGCGTTAGGTTAGGTATTAGAAGATATTAATTCAACAATAAATTTTGGGAATAAAAAAGAATAATTCTAGAAATAAATTCAAATGAAAAACTCAAGTATGCAATAAAATCATGACAAGCCACTTTGTTTCTTTGCAAAATTTCTAAGATGTTACAATATGGCATGGTGGTCTTAAATGCAAAAAGCTAAAAGATGCTACAAAATAAAATCAAATTCGGCAAAAAACATGTCCTAATGAAGGATCTGAATCCTGGCTTGGTTTTCTCCAAACAGAAATTATAGCGCTCAATATGCTCATTGTCGATCATATGGGGAAAGGATCATCATATCCTTGACAACAGACAATGCATCACAAAATAAAGAAAACAATGATCTAAATAATTATAGCACATAGAATGTTCATTCTCAATCATCTGGGGAAAGGATAATCATATTCTCTAGTTCATACCATTATATATACAAAACATAGTCTGAGAATGAAGTCGATAAAATCACTTCATCCATAGAAAATGAATGGAAAATATAGCAATAGAATCTACGAAATAATTGCTCATGACAACAAATAGGTAATCGCATCTGTCAAGCATATGAAAAAATAATACTTCAAATCACATATCAGAACCTAATTGAGCTGGCAATGGAGTGGGGAGAGGAGGCGGCAACCTGGGGGGAGCGGGCTGGATCTGGCGAGGCAACAACCGTGGGGAGGGGATGTGACGGTGCGGAGGAGGGCCGGTGTGGGGAGGGGCCGACGCGGGGAGGAGTTGACACGGACGAGGGCTGGTGCAGGGAGGGGCCGATGTGGAGGAGGGCCGGCGTGGAGGAGGAGCAATGTGGGGAGGAGCCGACGTGGACGAGGGCTGGCGCGGGAGGGGCCGATGTGGAGGAGGGTCAGTGCAGGGGAGGGCCGGTGCGGAGGAGAGCCAGCATGGGGAGGGGACGGCGCGGACGTAGAGGAGGGCCAGTTTGGGCGGACGCGGGGATACAGAGTGGTCGCAGCGGCTAGGGCACATACAAAATCGGTAGGAAGAAATGGGCAAAATGGCTAAGTGCAGGGGAAGAGGACGTTTACATAGAATGGAGCATTACTGCCAGTTCTACAAAAAATCGGCACTGATGTTCATCTCTACTGGGTGACTTTCAAACCAATAGTGATGGAACACCATTTCTGCCAATTCAGATATGAACCGACAGTGATGATACCCCATCTCTGCCGCGTTATCCTGGAACCGGCACTGATGCCTAACCATCTCTGTCATGTTACATTGGAACTGGCACTGATGACTCACTATCTCTGGCCGATTTTTCTAGAACCAGCACTGATGACTCACCATCTCTACCGCATTACCCTGGAACTAGCAGTAATGGTACCTACCCCCCTTTTACATACTATATTAACTAATGTTTATGTTAATATTGTTTGTTAAATATCTATTGTAATACTGCAAAGCCTCACTCCGATTTTGGGCTTTCCTCCGTGTGATCTGGGGCTTCGTTTGGCAGGTAATCTCAGGGGTAGCTAGCCCATTTGGGAGTGCTAGGGTTAGGGTTTTAGGAGTGGGAGGGGTTTTTCTAGAATTTCCCCTCCTCACCTACCTTTTCCACCTAACCTCATCTCCTTTCTTTTGTGTGTGGCTACCATTCTTTCCCTGGGCCAGATATTTTCCCCAAGCCCACTTAGTGCCCCTCTAGCTTTGAGTTCCTCCCGCGCCCCCACCTCCGTGTTCTTCCTCCCTTTTGTCTGGTTCTTCGCTTCGTGCCGACGCCAAATTTCAAATGACCGACCACTGCTCCAGCTCAATGGCCTGCCGCCTCGCCGCCGAGATCCCTTCAGTCCCAACAGTAGAAGAAGACCGGTCGGGCAAGAAGAAGACAGCTTCTCCTTACTCGGCCACACTCTCGCCATCCTCGGCGGCGCCCTCCTCCAATGATGTAGCAAAGAAGAAGACTAAGTAAGACCTCCCCTCCTTCCTCTCCCTTCTTGTGGTAAGTGGAGGTCAGGTACTAGTGTGGATGAATTGTGTAGACAAGGTGTTTGAAGAAATGTGTAAGTGCTGGTGAGGGTAACATCTACCCTGAGAACACAAAAGACAGTAATATGTGCATGTTTCAATTTGTGCGTTGCCCCAATTTCTGTGATTTGTGTGAGGAGCTTATCATCTATTTTTGAGCATCATAATGGGTGCTTGAGGATTTAATGTGCCGCTATTTACAAAAAAGCGTATGCATACTTCATGGAGTTGAGTAGGGTTATTTAGTTGATATTTCATTCCTTGTTGTCCAGATTTGAGGTAGTATGTTGTGACCGAGTTTAATGCATATATTAGCACCTCCTTCAGTTATTCCTTGTTACTGCTAAAGAATGCTAGTAATGGTGCATGTATTTAGATGCTAAAGTGGATAATGATGTATGGCATGACTGAAGTAGAGAGTAGTGCATAGATATGTTTAGCATTATATTTCATATATTGGCATTTTGGGTTCTTTTGTGACTGTGAATCAGCAAAAAATGTGCTTATTACTGCTAGTGATTGTATTCCAAACTAGGCCGACAATAGTCGTTATCGCTGGGTGCAGCTTAAGCCTTAACCGAATGTAAGCTAAAGGTACTTAGCTTACAGGTTTTATATTCTTATGTCAGTATTGAACCTATATGTGTTGATCCAGAGTGGTATATGCTTAGGTGGTTCAGAGCTAGCATTTTGCATACACTGGAATGAATGCTACTTTTTTTTGTCTTTTAGACAGAGAGCAGTGCATTTGTTTACAGATTGCATTTTCTTGAGATCGAATGGTAAGAGTTTTAGTGATTCTATTTATATGTTTGCATTGATGTCCTGTATTCTCAGTTTAGTGAGTAATGCGTGATTGCTGCCTATATCCTCATGATCAAATAGAGAGTGGTTTACGCATTCGATGCTTATGATGAAAGACATGGAAATGGGGTTAGGTTGGTTTAAGCTATACTCATTTTGCTAGGTGGGTATCATCCTAGATTTAGTAGGATGTTATCTTGCCCCCATTTTAATAAGAATTCTTTCGAGTTGAAATGTATGTGTCTTTATTTAACCAAGTGTCTCTAGATGATTTAGTTGTGAAGTACATTCTCTCTTCGTGTTTACTTAAATATCTGACAAACTAGCATAAAAAGATCATGATGCTTGCTATAAAATTACAGAACTCATTAATATTCACTAATGTGTCACCTTCATTTATGCAGATTGTTGCCATCCATTTTACTACCGCCTGGAGTTGCATTAGTTGAAAAGTAATAGAGTATTTGACTGCAAGTGTATTGTGGTGAACGTGCCTCGGTGGCCGTATGATTTAATTGCAGGACAGAAACGCTGTAATGTGTTGCCATGTCTTATTGTTGAATCTGATTAGACTAGTATCCCTGGCAACTTATGAATGTGAGAGTTGGCTAGGTTTATGTATGTGGTTATGGCTATGTTAGTGTTGGCAATGAATGAAGGGTTGCATTTCATTCATGTAAATTGCATTGTGCATTCATTAAAGGAAGAGGTGACCCATTCTGATGCGGGCCTCTGTGTTCACACGTAGTGAACACGAAAGTCCTACCTCGTAGTCCCATTCATCGAGGTGAATGGGAGCGAGACAGTAAGAGTAGGCACCTTCCATGGGATGGAAGGGACGTGAGGGTGCACACCGATGGGTGGACACTTGGCAGTACCGGTACGTGCATCAAAGAGCATTCATGTCGCATTGCATTCTAGCGATGATTTTGAGTTAAATGGGAAGGTGTCGAGTTGGGTTCGAGTTGTGGGCTCATCCAAAGGATTTAAAGAGGTACGTGTAGAAATTTAGTAATGAAGTGGAACAGGTGAGCATGCCTAATGCATTACATGATTGTAGAAGTATGGTGGATTATTCAGATCCTGTATTTTCATGTCTGGTTGCAAGATATAATTTATGTTTTCAGGTTATATGTTATGTTCTTAAGTAGGAAAATGCGATTGACTATGAATTTATTCTTTGATGTACTTCGCTGAGTCATCGACTCACGCTTGTTGTTCGTATTGTTGCAGGTACCTTGAACCGGCATGCATTGGTGGGGGTAGTAGCACAATCACGTTTGCATCATCACCGTTCCGTCATGTTGGTTTATAGTTCTGTTATTCATAGTTCGAGAAAATTCTTGTAAAGGGTTGTTCGTGATTATGTTTAATGAGTTCCTGTCCTGTAATAATTTATGTGGTGGAGTTTATTAATTTCCATTGGATGTGTGATTGGTTAACTAAGGACCTGCTAGAATGGTATCATATACCTACTATTGTTTTTTTGTCTGCTGAGTGGATGTCCTCTGTTCTAGAGAGGTTATGCCGAAATTTTGTAAATTTCGGTGGCTTAGTTTAAGCCGGTTAAAGAGTTTAGAGATTGAATTCAGTTTCAGTCTTTTTTTCGTAGAGGTGTCATTCGTTATTTAGGGTTTTTGGTAGCATTCGCGGTGTGTTTGGCTCCGGGGTGTTACATCTATAGTATAGTAATAATCAATACTCCATACATTATAAATTCAAGCATGTCTTTCATACAAAATGTTTATATTACAAATTGAAACATGTCCTTCATACAAAATAAAACATATCCTTAATTAATACAACTAAGTTATGATTTGACCTTCGTTATTATTATGGCGTTTGTATGTAGCTTCCTCACTGTCTTCCATTAGACCTAGGTCGACGTTCTCACCAAAAGAAGGAAGCTCATCAAATTGGTTATAGTCTTCCTCATCGACTACATTCTTAACTCCGACAATCCTTCTTTTTCCTTGAAGAACCAAGTGGCGTTCCTTGTCAGCCGGATCCCTTACAAAGAAGATTTGTGTAATGACATTAGCAAGTACGAATGGTTCTTTTCTGTATCCGACGTGTTTGAAGTCCACGGTAGTGATACCGTACTTGTCGATGTTCATGCTCACAGGGAGCCTGACCTATTGTCACCAAAAGAGAGGGACCTTCAAAGGTCCATAGTCAAGCTTTCAAATCTCTTATATGAATCCATAGTAGGTTTGCATATTGCCATTGCTGTCGTAGGCATCTATACGGACACTGCTATTCTAGTTGGTTCTCTTGTTATCTTGTGCTCTCATATAAAATGTATATCCATTGATATCGTATCCTTCAAATGTCAAAATTATATATAACGGTCCCTTAGCCAACGCTCTCAACTAAGCACACTCCGTCTGTGTATGCATCATGTGTCTAAGCAACCAATCTCTAATGTTATCTTTGTTCTCTCTCATGATCCAAACCTTAGACTTAAATGAGTTTTTTCTTCTTAGCATGTTCTTGTGCATGTTGATATACGAGGCCACTACAACTGATTGGTGCGAATCAGAAATGTGCTTGCGTAAATGAAGCATGATCATTAGTACGGATCAATTTTTGACCTAGTGTCCCTTTCCCTTGTAGCCCCCTCTCATGGTGAGATACGGGCACACCAATCGGTTTGAGATCTATGTAATCGATGCAGAACTCAATGACCTTCTTGGTTCCCCAACCTTCAGCAATGCACCCTTCTGGCCGACGTCGATTATGAACATATGTCTTCAGAACCCCCATGAACCTCTTGAAAGGGTACATCTGATGTAGAAACACGATTGCCAAGCGTCAGATTCTTTCACAATATGAACAATGAGATGGACCATAATATTGAAGAAGGATGGAGGGAAGCACATCTCAAGTTGGCATAGAGTGTGGATCACGTCTCGCTGTAGCTTTTCCAGTTTCAATAGATCGATGACCTTCTGTGAAATCGCGTTGAAGAATAAACACAACTTTATAATTGGGTCTCGCATTTTCTCTAGAAGAACACCTCTAATTGCAACAAGAAGCATCTGTGTCATCATCACGTGGCAATCATAAGATTTCATGCCAATTAATTTCAAGTCTTTCATTATGACTAACCTCTTTATGTTGGCAGAATAACCGGATAGAACTTTGACTCCGTGCAAGTACACACACGCTAATTTTCTCTTTCTCGCTAAGAGTGTAGTAAGCTGTGGGAAGGTACTTTTTGCCTTTACCTAAGTCTTCATGATGCAGCTCCTTCCTAAGTTTCATATCTTTCAAGTCCATCCGTGCGTTGAGTGTATCTTTTGTTTTACTAGGCATGTCTAGTAAAATACCAAGCAAACTATCATACAGGTTCTTCTCTACATGCATGATATCGATTGCATGTCGAACATACAGGTGCGACCAATAAGGTAGGTCCATAAAATGCTGATCTCTTTTTTCACAAAGAAGTTGTATCATCGGAACTCGGAACTGATATACTTTCGGCTCCCTTTGCATGGATAATTTTAATATCCTTTACGGCTGCACATATCTCTTTGCTATTGCGATGTTTCGAAGCAGAAGAAGTCTCCTTTATACCGTCAAAAGCTCCCTTGTTGTTACGATACGGGTGGTCCTTACGAAGGAACCTACGATGCCACATGTAACACATTTTTTGGCAGTATTTCAGCCATCGGCTACCTGTATCACCCAAGCAATGGACACATCCATTGAATCCTTTTATAGTCTGGCCCAAAAGATTACCAAGAGTAGGGTAATTATTGATGGTTATGAACAACAACGCACATAGCATGAAGTTCTCTCTTTTATACTCATCCCATACCATACACCATTGTTTCACAATACCAGAAGATCTTCAACAAGTGGTTGGAGGTACACATCGATATCGTTGCCAGGTTACCTTGGCCCTTGGATCAGCAGCGGCATTATAATGTACTTTCGCTATACAAAGCCAAGGAGGAAGGTTGTAGATACATTAAGTCACTGACTAAGTGATATGAAGACTACTCATGTTGTCGAAAGATTCATCCCATTCGTATTGAGCCCGAACCTTATATTCCTCATATCATATGCAAAATGTTTCTTGTATTTTCTATCGATGTTCCTCTCTGTGCAGAGTCAGCAGGGTGTCTAAGCATTTCATCTTTCTTACGCTCTTCAGTGTGCTATTGCAGCAATTGAGCCTACCTTTTGTTCACAAACTGACACTTCACAGGGGATTATAGGGAAATACCACACCACCTTGGCTGGGGGTCTTTTCCTTCTTACGCCGCACCTCGATGTGGTCATTGCCGTGCTTATACTAAGATGCCTTGCAAACGGGACACGATCCAATTTTGCAAACTCATTGTGATAAAATATGCAATCGTTTGGACATGCGTGTATTTTCTATACTTCCAGTCCCAACGGCAAACAACCTGCTTGGCCTAGTACGTGGTTGCTGGCAATACGTTACCCTCTGGAAGCACGTCCCTGAAGAAACCTAATAGCTCTGTGAAGCTCTTATCGGACCAACCATTGCTTGCCTTCAACTACAGCAGCGTAAGCACAACATGCAGCTTTTTGAGCTCCTCCTTGCAGTCCGGGTACAAAGGTGTTGTAGAATCCTTTACCATACGCTGGAACTTCTAAAAATCCTTTTCACTCGTGAGGTCCTCCTCCCCATCATGCAACATCTGTTCTAGATCATCTTCGTGGTTATCGACGAACGTGTCTTCCGGGTGTCCACGAACGTATCTTCGACCACCGTCGAGTCATTGTTTTGTCATCATCATCAATGAGATGCCCTTCACGTACAATCTCATCTTCACCGTATTCGGTCCAACATGTATAGGTAGGCTTGAAACCCCTTCGATGCAAGTGTGCACGGATCGCCTGAAGGTTAGAGATTGCTTCGCATTCTTGCAATCGACGCACGAGCAACAAATATAATCCATCAGCTTATTTAACTTATACACCGCAGCCGCCAGAAAACTAGTTACACCGCTAAAGTACTCTCTATCATGACAGTCCGCTTCATACATCCATCTTCGGTCCATCTACAAATATTTATAACAAATAAAATCTCAGTAAATCAATAAGTGGTCACAAATTGTTTTATTTATTTAATTTGTTATGTAGTGCTAATTAATCTAGAAATTTTCATTAATTATAAAGCCATATCCAAATCTCACTTTTAAAATCAATTAAATAATTGCTATTAGTTATAATGGTCCGTCTAGCAAATTTGCATTACTTAAAAAGTATTAAATTAATATACACCAAATAAAGAAACAAATATAAGTAATTAGATTAAACAATAATTAATTATGAATTGCTACCATATTTAATTCAATCTACGTATTAAATGCAATCACTAATTTAATCCTCATAAATACTTAAATTCAACCTACATCTTAATCTCACCAATCACTATACATATAAAAGTTGATAAATTGAAATCTAGTCTCTAAATTAGAGCTCTAATTGTGCTCATTATGCAATCAATAATTCTCACAACCTACAATAATATAGAACGTAATATCTAAACGAAATAAACTGCAAATAAAATGTACATCAAGATACGAACTTTATATCACGAATTAGAATTGAATTCCATCAAATTTGAGGGCAAAAATTTGCCCTCTCTCTACCCCAACCGAGCAAGAACAGAGCTTCTCTCTGCTTTGGACAGGTTGGGAAAGAAAGCTGGGATATATATAGGGTCATGTTATCACTGCCGGCTCTTGCTCTGGACACTACAAGAAAAGTGATTTTTAATGACGGTCCAAACTCATCATCATTAGTCCCAAAATCGTCATGGTATGTTTTTTATGACAAATTTATGACGAAATTTAACTTGTCATAAAAAGTGCATCATAGAAAGTTTTCGATGACGAATTGCTTATTTTCGTCATAAAAAATCAACTTTTCTATGACAATTTATCTTTCCGTCAGCAAAGAGGTCACTTCTATGATGAATGTTTATGGGATGTGTATGGGCAAGAGAGACGGACGTGGATGCCTTGCTCGAGAAAGAAAGAGCGAGCTGTAGCGTTGTCAAATTCACGACGATTATCACACTGAATGTTTTTGATTTTGGTGGAAAAGTGAGTGGAGACGTAAGTGGAAAAATGGCATAAGATGGAGAAGGTGTGCGACTTAAGGCGGAGAGGAAATGTCCATAGAAAATGTGTGTGGGCACCTCACGTCCGACTCCGGTAATCTCTCCACTATTCACTCCCTCCTCGTCCACCACGGTGTAAATGCTGGCAACGGCTCATCCCTCTCCGTTGTTGCCTCCGGCGACCAGCACCTTCCCACCACCACCCGTCCCCTCCACCTTTCCAATGTCCTAGTGTCCCCCAACATTATTGCCAACCTCATCTCCGTTCGCCAATTTACTCGCGATAATAACTGCTCCATTGAGTTTGACCCGTTTGGCATTTCTGTGAAGGATCTACGTACCAAGGCGGAGATTCGGAGGTGCAATAGCCACGGGGACCTCTATCCACTCCATCTCCCATCCAAGCCTCACGTCTTCGCCGTCGCCACCTCCGACCAGACCTTGTGGCATCGCCGGTTGGGGCACCCCGGCGACCAGATCATTCCCCACCTCCATAAAGCAGCCGTCATTCCTTTTAATAAAGCTACCCCTCATGTTTGTCATGCTTGCCAGTTGGGCAAACACGTGCGTTTACCGTTTCACCCATCTGTTTCTCATACTTCCGCACCCTTTGAATTAATACATTGCGATTTGTGGACATCGCCAGTTCCTAGTCTCTCCGGGTTTAAGTATTACCTTGTCTGTCTCGATGACTTCACACATTTTCTATGGATATTTCCTCTCCGCCTTAAGTCGCACACCTTCTCCATCTTACGCCATTTTTCCACTTACGTCTCCACACACTTTTCCACCAAAATCAAAAACATTCAGTGTGACAATGGTCGTGAATTTGACAACGCTACAGCTCGCTCTTTCTTTCTCGAGCACGACATCCACCTCCGCCTCTCTTGCCCATACACATCCCAGCAGAATGGCAAGGCCGAACGCATCATCCGTTCCGTCAATAACATTATTCGCACACTCCTTTTCCAAGCTTCCATGCCTCCGCCCTATTGGGCCGAAGCTCTCGCCACGGCTACCTACCTCCTAAACCGACGGCCCACCAAACTCCTCCAGTTTAGCACTCCGTTCCAGGCTTTATACCACAGCCCACCCACCTACGATCATCTCCGTGTTTTCGGTTGTCGCTGTTATCCCAACCTTTCTGCCACAACTGTCCACAAACTAGCCCCTAGATCCACCGAATGTGTTTTTCTCGGCAATCCCGATCACCACAAGGGGTATCGGTGCCTCGACCTCGCTACCAACTGCATCCTCACCTCTCGTCATGTCATCTTTGATGAAAACACCTTCCCGTTCGCCCACCGACCTCCCACCTCAAAGACTCCTTCCGACACTGTTTTCGGATGCAATTTGCAGACGACACGCCAGAGTGCTCTTCCCATTGGTGGCCTCTTGAGGCTGCGGAGGCGCCTTGCCGCCCACCCCGAAGGTGATCTCCTTTGGCACCCTTAGCTGCGCCTTCGGCTCCAAATGGTGGGAGTTCCATGCCCTCTACAAGCAGCGCCACTTAGTCTGCCCATGGCGGTGCAACGTCCTCTGGTCATGAGGGCGTCGCCACATCCCTGGATCCCTGGCTGTTTCCCACTCCTCCTGTGACACAGGTCTACGGCCGGCGCTCGCAGTCCAGTGCTCCCGCGCCGCCCCCGACTTCTTCACATCCCACGACCACACACAGCAAAGACGGTACGCTGCCACCTCGCCTGTACCAGCTGCACGTGACTTCTTCAGGACCCCTTTCCCCCGAGCCGAAGACGTACCACGGTGCTCTCAATGATCCCAACTGGCGGGCGGACATGATCGACGAGTACACCGCACTTCTGAGCAACAACACCTGGGATCTCGTGCCGCCTCCTCCACGCACCAACATCGTCACCGGCAAGTGGATTTTCAAGCACAAGTTCCACTCCGACGGCTCCCTCGCTCGGTACAAGGCTCGCTGGGTTATTCGCGGCTTCTCCCAGTAGCCCGGTGTCGACTACGACGAGACGTTCAGTCCGGTGGTCAAGCCAGCAACCATCCGGACAGTCCTCTCCATCGCCGTTGTCAACACCTGGCCCATCCATCAACTCGACATCAAGAACGCCTTCCTCAACGGTGTCCTTTCTGAGACGGTCTACGCTCTACAGCCCTCCGATTTCATCGAATTCAATTGCCCCGGCAGATGTTCCGCTGACTTAACAAGTCCCTTTATGGCCTCAAGCAGCCCCTCGGGCTTAATGCCGCTTCTACACTTTCATCACCGTGGGTTCTTCAACTCCAAGTCCGACTCGTCCTTGTTCATCTACCACCGCGGCTCGGACATCGCCTACTTGCTGCTGTATGTCGATGATATCATCCTCACCGCCTCCTCCCCAGGCTTACTTCAACGCTTCATCGACCTACTCAAGCAAGAGTTCGCCATCAGCGACCTCGGTGACCTGCATCACTTTCTCAGGATTGCCGTCTCCCGCTCCGAGCACGGCCTTCATCTCTCACAGGGCAAGTACGCTGCTGAGATCCTGCAGCGTGCTGGCATGTCGGACTGTCACGCCTGCACCAGCCCCCTCGAGGTGCGTACGAAGCTTTCGGCCGATGGAGGGCCGGCTGTTGCCAATCCCACCCTCTATCGCAGCCTCGCTGGCGCACTCCAGTACCTCACCTTCACCAGACCGGATATCATTCACGCCGTTCAACAGGCGTGCCTTCACATGCATGATCCCCGCAAACAACATCTTCAACTGGTCAAGCGGATTCTTCGCTATGTCAAAGGCACCCTCCACTACGGCCTTCAGATCTCCCGCGGTGAGTCCCATGATCTCATCGTCTACACGGATGCTGACTGGGCTGGCTGCCCCGACACTCGGCGCTCCACCTCCGGGTATTGCGTCTTCCTCGGTCCCAACCTCCTCGCCTGGTCATCCAAACGGCAACACACTGTGTCCCGTTCGAGCGCCGAGGCTGAGTACCGTGGGGTCGCCAACGGCGTGGCGAGGCCTCTTGGCAAATCAACTCCTTCTCGAAGCCGCAAATTTCTTCGTCGCGCCACCATCGTCTACTGCGACAACGTCAGCGCCGTGTACCTCTCCACCAACCCCGTCCAGCATCAACGCACGAAGCACGTGGAGATCGACCTTCACTTCGTCCGTGAGCGCATTGCTCTCGGCCATATTCGTGTTCTCCACGCCCCCCGCCCCACCAAGATGCCGACATCTCCACCAAGGGCTCCGGCGGCAATTTTCCAAGAGTTTCGTACAATCTCAACGTCAGAGCTCCTCCCTACCGAGATTGCGGGGGTGTTAGAATATATTTCGCATATATTCATGCCTTGTATAGAGATATGTATCTCCGGATACATCTCCTAATTTGTCTGTACCTTATATAGCCATAGCTGTCCATACTTTGGGATTGCTTGCTATAGATAGTTGTACTCTCTGTATTATATATTGGGCATTGCCCTGTCAATGAGAATATCATCTAATTCTCCCAAAATCCTCTTCTCTCTGTTGAAATATAAGTTAATTGCCCACCTTTCCTCATCAGCTTAAGCTTTTGGGTGAACTGGCTGGTGCATGTAACTCAATATGGTATCAGAGTCAGGAGGTCTCGAGTTCAAGACCCAGTTGGCGCAATTTAAAAAAATAATTGCAGCCCACTTCTAGTTCACGTCCTAAGCCTGAGGGAGCCTGTACGTGAGGGGGAGTGTTGAAATATAAGTTAATTGCCCACCTTTCCTCATCAGCTTAAGCTTTTGGGTGAACTGGCTGGTGCATGTAACTCGATATGCTTTATGGAGGTGGGGAATGATCTGGTCACCGGGGTGCCCCAACCGGCGATGCCATAAGGTCTGGTCGGAGGTGGCGACGGCGAAGACGTGAGGCTTGGATGGGAGATGGAGTGGATAGAGGTCCCCGTGGCTATTGCACCTCCGAATCACCACCTTGGTACGTAGATCCTTCACAAAAAAGCCAAACGGGTCAAACTCAATGGAGCAGTTATTATCGCGAGTAAATTGGCGAACGGAGATGAGGTTGGCAATAATGTTGGGGGACACTAGGACATTGTAAAGGTGGAGGGGACGGGTGGTGGTGGGAAGGTGCTGGTCGCCGGACGCAACAACGGAGAGGGATGAGCCGTTGCCAACGACAACACTGGTGGTGGACGAGGGAGGGGAGTGAATAGTGGAGAGATTACCGGAGTCGGACGTGAGGTGACTACACACATTTTCTATGGACATTTCCTCTCCGCCTTAAGTCGCACACCTTCTCCATCTTATGCCATTTTTCCACTTACGTCTCCACTCACTTTTCCACCAAAATAAAAAACATTCAGTGTGATAATGGTCGTGAATTTGACAACGCTACAGCTCGCTCTTTCTTTCTCGAGCAAGGCATCCACCTCCGTCTCTCTTGCCCATACACATCCCAGCAGAATGGCAAGGCCAAACGCATCATCCGTTCCGTCAATAACATTATTCGCACACTCCTTTTCCAAGCTTCCATGCCTCCGCCCTATTGGGCCGAAGCTCTCGCCACGGCTACCTACCTCCTAAACCGACAGCCCACCAAACTCCTCCAGTTTAGCACTCCGTTCCAGGCTTTATACCACAGCCCACCCACCTACGATCATCTCCGTGTTTTCGGTTGTCGCTGTTATCACAACCTTTCTACCACGACTGTCCACAAACTAGCCCCAAGATCCACCGAATGTGTTTTTCTCGGCTATCCCGATCACCACAAGGGGTATCGGTGCCTCGATCTCGCTACCAACCGCATCCTCACCTCTCGTCATGTCATCTTTGATGAAAACACCTTCCCGTTCGCCCACCGAACTCCCACCCTCAACACCCCTTCCGATTACCTGTTTCTGGATGCAGCTGCAGACGACACGCCAGGAGCGCTCCTTCCCGCTGCGGTGGCCCCTTAGGCTGCGGAGGCGCCTCAGCCGTCCACCCTGGAAGGTGGTCTCCGCCTGGCACCCTTAGCTGCGCCTTCGGCTCCAAACGGTGGGAGTTCCATGCCCTCTACAAGCAGCGCCACTTAGTCTGCCCATGGCGGTGCAACTTCCTCTGGTCATGAGGGCGTCGCCACATCCCTGGATCCCCGGCTATTTCCCACTCCTCCTGTGACACGAGTCACGGCCGGGCGCCGCGATCCAAAGGCTCCCACGCCGCCCCCGACTTCTTCACATCCCATGACCACCGCAGAAAGACGATGCGCGCCACCTACGCTCGTACCGGTGACGTGATTTCTTCAGGACCCCTTTCCCCCGAGCTGAAGACGTACCGCGGTGCTCTCAACGATCCCAACTGGCGGGCGGCCATGATTGACGAGTACACTGCGCTTCTGAGCAACAACACCTGGGATCTCGTGCCGCCTCCTCCATGCGCCAACATCGTCACCGACAAGTGGATTTTCAAGCACAAGTTCCACTCCGACGGCTCCCTTGCTCGGTACAAGGCTCGCTGGGTTATTCGCGGCTTCTCCCAAAGAGCAGGTGTCGACACTGACGAGACCTTGATCCGTGGTCAAGCCAGCAACCATCCGGACAGTCCTCTCCATCGCCGTTGTCAGCACCTGGCCCATCCATCAACTCAACGTCAAGAATGCCTTCCTCAGCGGCATCCTTTCTAAGACGGTCTACGCTCAGCAGCCCTCCGATTTCATCGACCCGGATCGCCCCCAGCATGTCTGTCGACTTAACAAGTCCCTTTATGGCCTCAAGCAGGCCCCTCGGGCTTGGTACAGTCGCTTCTACACTTTTATCACCGCCGCCGGGTTCTTCAACTCCAAGTCCGACTCGTCCTTGTTCATCTACCACCGCGGCTCGGACATCGCCTACTTGCTGCTGCATGTCGACGATATCATCCTCACCGCCTCCTCCCCAGGCTTACTTCAACGCTTCATCGACCTACTCAAGCAAGAGTTCGCCATGAGCGACCTCGGTGACCTGCATCACTTTCTCAGGATTGCCGTCTCCCGCTCCGAGCACGGCCTTCGTCTCTCGCAGGGCAAGTATGCTGCCGAGATCCTGCAGCGCGCTGGCATGTCGGACTGTCACGCCTGCACCACCCCCTCGAGGTGCGTACGAAGCTTTCGGCCGATGGAGGGCCGGCTGTTGCCAATCCCACCCTCTACCGCAGCCTCGCTGGTGCACTCCAGTACCTCACCTTCACTAGACCGGACATCACTCACGCCGTTCAGCAGGCGTGCCTTCACATGCATGATCCCCGTGAACAACATCTTCAGCTGGTCAAGCGGATTCTTCGCTATGTCAAAGGCACCCTCCACTACGGCCTTCAGATCTCCCGCGGCGAGTCCCATGATCTCACCGTCTACACGGATGCTGACTGGGTTGGCTACCCTGACACCTGGCGCTCCGCCTCCGGGTATTGCGTCTTCCTCGGTCCCAACCTCCTGCTTTGGTCATCAGCGGCAACACTGCTGTGTGTCGCTCGAAGCCGAGGCCGAAAGTAATCAGGTCGCTAACAGCGCGTGCCGAGGCCAGTGGCAAATCAACTCCTTCTCGAAGCCGCCAAATTTCTTCGTCGCGCCACCATCGTCTCATCGCGATAACGTCCGCGCGTGTACCTCTCCACCAACCCCGCCCAAAGATCAACGCCGACGAAGCCGTGGAGATCGACCTTCACTTTGTCCGTGAGCGCATTGCTCTCGGCCATGTTCGTGTTCTCCACGTCCCCACGTCCCACCAGTATGCCGACATCTTCACCAAGGGCTCCCTCACGGCGATTTCCAAGAGTTTCGTGCCAATCTCAACTTCCAGCTCCTCCCACCGAGATTGCGAAGTGTTAGAATATATTTCCGCATATATTCATGCCTTGTATAGAGATATGTATCTCCGGATACATCTCTGATTTGTCTATACCTTATATAGCCATAGCTGTCCATACTTAGGGATTGCTTGCTATAGATAGTTGTACTCTCTGTATTATATATTGGGCATTGCCCTGTCAATGAGAATATCATCTAATTCTCCCAAAATCCTCTTCTCTATTGTTGAAGTATAAGTGAATTGCCCACCTTTCCTCATCGACTTAAGCTTTACGGTGAACTGTGGTGCATGCAACTCAATATGGTATCGAGCCAAGAGGTCTCGAGTTCAAGACCGGTGGCACAATTTAAAAAATAATTGCAGTGACTTCTATTCCACGTCCTAGACACGAGGGAGCTCACTGACGTGAGGGGAGTGTTGAAGTATAAGTGAATTGCCCACCTTTCCTCATCACTTAGGCTTTTGGGTGAACTGTGGTGCATGCAACTCAATATGGTATCAGAGCCTAGAGGTCTCGAGTTCAAGACCCGGTTGGCGCAATTTAAAAAAATAATTGTAGCCCGCTTCTATTCCACATCCTAGGAATACCACGTAGGAATAATTGTAGACCCGGTGGGAATGATAATACCAGCTTGCTTGTGGAAGGGAGAGAATACCACCTTAAAAGGGAGAGCAACCCTGCCCCCATCGGGCTAGTCTTTGGGGGCCACATGGGACTCTTATGGCACAGCTATGGCAGCCAAGGTGTGTATTCCTCGTTGGGCCAAGGCCCACGCCCTGGGCGATTAGGCGATCCTGTCATTGGCGAGGCATGTGCGCCATACGGCTAGGCCGCGATGAGAACACGTTATGCACCCAGGGAGGGATGCATCGATTGGTATCGAGCTAGGTCCCAAACAAGAGGGTGGGAATGATAGTACCACCTTGCTTGTGAAGGGAGAGAATACCACCTTAAAAGGAGAACAACCTCCCCCATCAAGGCTAGTCTTTTGGGGCCACATGGGACTCTTATGGTCAGCTATGGCAGCCAAGGTGTGTATTCCTCGTTGGGCCAAGGCCCACGCCCCGGCGATTAGGCGATCCGCGGGCATGAGCGAGGCATGTGCGCCATACGGCTAGGCATGAAGGGCACGCTATGCACCCGGAGGATGCATCAAGATATGACAGTTGTGCCACCGATCACTACAAAGAAGGGTCTTCTTGTCTTTCTATAACAAAGACATCAAGAGCTGCACACAAGTGTAACAAAACAAACACGTAAAGCAATTAGAACCATCACCATCTTTGCTACAACTTCGAATTTTATTTACATCAACGCATCGATGTCATTAGGATATCCTCCTACAAATAGAGCTATGGTAGCTATAGCACCAAAAAAATAACTTTACACATCTATCACCTATCTCATATACAAAAATGAACCTAACCTTTTCCTCGAGAAAAAGAACAACTTAACCTCCGCAAACATCGTAAAAAAACCTTTAAAACAGATGTCTCCATAGTCCATACATCAATTTATGATCGTTAACCAGAGTGGGAATAGGAAAATCATAAGTAGGCCAGCAAATCTAATGTGCGGAATTTTGGATTCCTCATTGATTTGATGCATATCTATTTTAATATTGAAGATCTAACTATGCCAATCTTGTTAGCACTTAGCATGCATCATGGCCTCTGAGATATCAAAAGTAAGCAAATAAGCAACCACCCAAACACTTTGCCGTGGGCATTAGCTAAGCACTTTCCATTCGAACCAAACTCGTCATCATAAAGCGACCATGCATTATAAAGCGCACTTTTATCTTAGTTCACTAGTAAGGATAGTTATCAATCAATAAAATTGGGTTAACTAGTATACTATTCAATAACAGAACACATCTTTGCGCACCTAAACAGATTTAGAAATATTACTAATCCACCTCTTTAGAATTTCATCATCTCATTAAGCATCCATGCATGACTCTAATCCATGCATGAATCTAAGTCATACACAATCACATAGCATTCATAAAAGCATTAATGTAATGTAAAGGTCGATACTACAAAAACCCCACATAGATCTATTTTTGCAAAGACAATAACACACTTCTAAAGCCTGGAACTTCTTAAACAATGGCGCCATACACCTCTCTAGCTCATTTACCATTTGAAGCACATCCATCACACTAAAAATTTGCAGAGGTATACAACCATGAACATCTCAAAGATAAGCTCATCAACTCAAAATCCTACTCAGTTCTCAGTCAAGATGTCAACATATTCAACCATAAGGCACACAGATAGATGCCTAACACAAACATACATTTACTCCTTGCCAACCATTTTTAAGCAACCCCAGAGGTTCTATTTCCACCAGCCGAACTGAACCAAGAGAAAATAATTCAGTGTTTCATTTTGCAAGTTCATATTGTGGTCAGCATGCACAAGACCCGTAGCAGCTAGATGTCTAGTAAAAAAAACGAGAAGGGGGATTAGGGCGTAGCTCTTGCGAAGTCAATGAAGCCGTGGCTGAACCATGGTTGTGTGCGGTGGTAGATCGCTCCTCGGAGCAACGGTCTCCTCACCGGTGTTAAACTGTTTCAGTAATATTAATTGCTTTAGGTGTTAAACTACATATAGCAAACGAATTGCATAGGCATCATGAAAGCCGACATTAGTAGTCCCAAAAAGTAAGCATCACCAAAATATTGATCATTTTATCTTTTGTAGCAATACGCAAGGGGGGAAGACACCCAATCCTGAATAATCACATCAACCAGAAATACCCTCTAGTCTATTTTGAGCCTTACATGACATGAACTTAGCTTAGCTTGAAGCAAATAAGACAAATTCAGAAGGAATTTGAAATTAAAAAGAAATAACAAAACAAATGTGATTGGAGCAACAAATTCCACCGTTCCTTTAAAAAGTTCATGTTTTTTATCTGAACCATATTTTCTGCCACTGCCATCAAGTGTAGTAAGTGCTTTGTAAGAAGGCAAACCTCTCTAGTCAAAAGGCGACAAAGGAGATCATCATGCAAAGGTTCTCCACCTTTAACCTCTATTGGAAGTACTTTCTAACACTCTGGAATAGAGAGATCCCTAAAATGAATACCTTGGATAGAAAGGAGATATAGATTACATACAACAACAAAAAGACATAGTGATGCACGTTTAAATTTGGTATCATCAAGATTAGTTCCAATATCATCATAAATGTGCCTTAGCCTCTGAAGCCTCTCTTCCCAGAATAACTTGTCAATTGAAACAGATCATTTCAGTCTTATTCAGCTAAGTACATCAAGTTGACACAAAAGAAAACTCGATCGACTACTTAATTTGATATGTCTACATCTTATGGAGTTTGATTTTTAATTGAAATCACGGATTGGACCACCTAAAACTCATTGCACAAGAGAGAATAGCAACAACTTAAAGCAAAAGCTTATGGAATTCCTTTTGAGTGGTTACTTGCAAAAGGCCCATATATTGATTAACGTGGTTTGTAAATCAAAACTTATTCTACAAACAGAAAAAGGGCATGGATGCCCACATTGACATGAGTCGTTGCCAATTCTTTGCATAATTATGAGATTTAGCATTTTAGCTAATTGACTCAAGACCGCATAAGGTTCATACCGCCATCTAGATTTCCTTCATTAGAATATAATTCATTACAATATAGATCTAGATTTAACCCTTTTATATAAAACAATAAAAAACTAGTGAAAGAATAATAAACAAGTTGTATTTAGGCGAGCAACGGAAGAACTAATGGACAACCGCAACTAGCCCTTCATGAAAGACCACCGACTAAACTGGGCCGCAAGTATGATCGACGGCTATTTGGCCTTTACCAAATAATATTTAGTTTGAATTTCAGATCGTTGACACCAAAAACATGATGTAGGGTTTTTGATCGCAACACACCGCATTTAACGCCGGGTTCAGTTTGCGCGAAGCGTGCAATCGATTTGACTGAACAATCGACAAGGGGAACGTGAAATCGTTAAGGCCGAGACCAAAGTGCTGGTCGGTTTAGATCGATCGACTCTGAGTCGATGGGGCGTAAGGGTAGCAACTAGCCGATGAAGGCTAGCCGAAGGGTAAAAGGCGATAAACTCGAGAAGGCGATGCGCAGTAAAACAGAGCAAATCAGACCTGGATAGGAGTCAACGAAGAACAATAACTGGCGATGTGCAACTCATATTATTCGATGAAAGACAGTACAAGACTTGAGTACAAGACTTGGAGAGGGATTGTTCTAATCTAAACCTAATGCAGAAGGTAAAAAGTAATGTGTAAATTTGTGGGTTGGCTCAGGCGTCTTTTCCTCTAAACTCGACCTCTTATATAGCACTTGGTCCGAACGTGTCCTTCTCGGTTTCCTCAATCACCCGTATCGGCCTCAATCTCTCCTTACCATGTAAAGCCCGATCGTATCCTTCTCAATCTCCTATCTCGCTCAGATTGGACTCGATTTTTTGGGATCGAGGCCTTCCAATCAAACCGCATCAACTTGCTATAACCAATATATCCCTTACCAAAACCGATTTCTCACGATATCGACCTATCAAATTTGGGTGCAAACATACCCCCAATTTTGGGGTATGTTTAAACATGCCCCAAAATTACATGTCAAATCGGCTTCCTCAAAGGTACGGATCTCTCGACTTTGTACCTTTTATTCGACTTTAAGCTCTTCTTTTGGTTTAATTATCTTGGAGTGCTTGCCTTCACGGTCGGTCTCAATCCGAATTGAACCGATCGTAATTTGTATCATCTCCTTACCGCCGTCCGTCTTCATATCGGTTTGTTGATCGGTTTCAACCGATGTTGACAATCGCATTTGTCGACCGATTCAAGATCTTGTATCGAGTTCTTTCCTTTTGCATAACAAAGGAACCATGTTAACAAAAAACATAATCGATCCAACTCAATAAATCGGCTCTTCCGCAAATTGTAATCGACCACCCTCTATAGCCAATCTATCTCATTTTTGTTATTCTCGAATTCCTCCCTGAAGCTGTCATTGATAGATAAACGACTTTCTTGAGCCGGTACTCGGTGTAGGAGGTGACTCAAATCAGTGAATTCTTGTCCGCCAAATCTTTCCTTTAATGGGGAAATTAACCCATGGAAAGCCAAATCGGCTAACTGATTATCGGGCAAAGTTACACCAAAACACCGATTCCTAACCTTTCTGAATCTCTTAATGTACTCAATTGCCGATTCTCCATACCTCTGTCGGACTGAGCTCAAATCGGCGATTTTGAGTTCACGGCTTCAAAGGAAGAAGTATTCATGAAATCGACTCTAAATCGTTCGTATGGACCGAATTGGAGGAAGATTACTGAACCACGTGAAAGCAATTCCGCATAATGATAATGAAAACAATCTAATCCTTAGCCCATCGGACAGGGCAGCTTCACCGCATTGGGCAATAAATCGTCCGATGTGTTCTAAAGTAGTAACGGAATCGTCCCCTGAGAATTTGGCAAAGTCTGGG
Source organism: Guadua angustifolia (assembly GCA_036346375.1). Classification (NCBI taxonomy): domain Eukaryota; kingdom Viridiplantae; phylum Streptophyta; class Magnoliopsida; order Poales; family Poaceae; genus Guadua; species Guadua angustifolia. The sequence goes on along the minus strand of CM070521.1, from coordinate 30,894,670 downwards.
ACTCGGTAATTGCGTGGATAGGCCATGTGATCAATGTAATCTGGGTACGGCTTTCGGTAGTCGATCGTCCTACCCTTGGTTGCGAGCCAAACCGGTCTCTCAATCTGATCGAGATTTGGTCGACCAGTTGACATCACCTTTCGAGTGCCAACTCGGTTGCCGACAGGCCTTTGGCCATAAACGCATCCCGCTCCAAGTGCAAACTCGGGTCGCCGATCGGGTATCACCTTCTGGTATTGTTGTGGCGCTTGATCACGTCTATCGGCTCTGGGTGCAGGTGGCTCTAGCACGGGTGCAAAGGGTTCCGTGTAGGCAACCACTCTGTGAGTCGCCTGATTCGCGGTCGGAATCGGCCTGTACATGTGCTCGTTTGGCTGTGTAGCCGATTGGGTATAGGCACCAAGCGATACCGAAGGCAATAGCGTAGCCGACGTGCTGGGTTTTGCAGCGTCGGTATATGCATAGTACTGAGTGAATCCATCGGATTGTGTCAGCACCGTGGGTTGAGTCGGCATTGCAGGAATTGCTGATGCCGACTTAACTGCCACGTTAGTTGGCGCTCAAGATAGGCGGTGATACGTCGGAAGTTGTTGCAATGGTTCTAACAGACTTCCTGACGTGGCCAACTCTTGAGCGATTGTCTTAACGCTGTTTTCTATCATCGGCACCAAAGTTGTGACCAAGGCCAATGATTGGTTGATTAGTGCATGATGTACCGACTGCTCAATCAAAGAAGATAACTCGGCCTGAGCCGGCATGTATCGACTTACCTGATCGGCTGGTTTGTTGGTATCGCCGATAGGGTTGAGCGTCGGGAGAGCTGTTTTTTGGATAACCCCTCGTCGGGTTTTTTGGTAGCAGCTCAGCATCATCTCCTCGAAAGCATCTTTTCTTTCTTCGATCTCTTGTCGCTGCTCAGGAGTCAAGTCCTCCATTGTGGCGGCGATGATTGCCTCCGTGTTGACGTTGGCTGGAGCGATGGACTTGTTTGCGTTCATCCTGTAGATTGGTTCTTTTGTCCCACCGGGCGTGCCAAAATGTGTTGACACCAAAAACATGATGTAGGGTTTTTGATCGCAACACACCGCATTTAACGCCAGCTCAGTTTGCGCGTGCCGGTCGATTTGACTGAACAATCGACAGGGGAACGTGAAATCGTTAAGGCCGATACCAAAGTGCTGCTGGATAGAGTCACACTTACCTATCTGTTCACCAATATTGTTTTTAAACCCTTGTATGTACCTTCTCTCTTACATAATCGGAGGATTAAGTCAATCGGCTCCAACTAGATATCATTTAGTGGCACTTACCCGATATCAACACTAAGGCAAAACACTTAACTGTTCACCAATATTTTTTCCCTTGTATGTACCTTCTCTCTTACTTCAATTTTCCTTATGCTCCAACCAAATAGTCAAATAGGTGTTTGTTCTTTGTAGATGTTTGGATGGGAAAAGCATATCTGGACGAAATTACCTACTACTTACCATCATCGCATAACAAATCCCTACTTGCGAAATCTGATGAACAAAATAATTGAGTAAATTTACTTTCCAACGATTTGTGTAATAATCCGAAGATTTCAAATTGAACGATGATGCTCATCTATATTAAACAGGGTAATTTGTTGCTCACAATATACCGACCAAACAAAAAGACACTTAAGTCGACGGTAATTCAGATAAATTACACACCTTCTCCATCAATTCGCTCATCTAACCCTTTTGGTTTGATGCATACGGGTGTAGAAGCCGCGAATGGTGAGGTGCGGGCGGGATTCCGTGAGGGCTGACAGCAGCGGTGCCCAAATCTACACCACTACCCCCAAGAACTTGGCCCACCCTCAGATCAAGCATACAAGAAGAAAATCACACCAAACTGGGAGAGAGAGTGATCAGAGTCAGAACCGAATCTGAACCCAATGCTGCACGATTTGATCAAGTCTAAGCTCTGTAACTTGAGATCTAACCCATTGGTGGTGGCCGGTTGAGGGCCTCGAACACCCGCGCAAACCTGCGTTGTCTTCACCATTGATAGCATCTAGCCCCTCAATTCTTATCATGTTTTATAGAATATTTTTGATGTTAATGATCGAGTTAATAATTCCTCATACTATAAAGAACGTTTGCTGAAATCATGGATGAAGCTTACTGGACAAACAAGATTAAGGTATTTGATTACTAGTTCATGACTTAAGAGTTGATTCAAGTCAAATAGCTAGAATTATTTTTCGCTTTGGCTGTACTATCAAGAGGGACTTTGCACAAGTTGGTAACTTGGTTCATTAGGATAAGACAAAACTAGATGGTTTGGAGTTAAATCATTTAGTCTTTCTAGTTCTTGAACCAAAATCTCTATTTACAACAAGTCCAAACTTAGTGACGGATCATAGTTCAGTTGATCACTTCTTATTCTGTCACAAAATAGTCGAAGTTTTCATCTCAAACAAAGTCAGTCCAGTTTGATATTAAAATGCATTTGTGTCAAATTATTGACCAAATTCTATTCATTTCATCGGACCAAACCTTATACTCTTATATACCTTAGTCCGTAGTGAAAAATTCTTGAAGAATTTCAGCTATCAAGTTTTACCCATCTATGACGGACCAAATTTTTTGGTCCGGCATACATGTGCTTTTCGGCAAACCCAAAACTTCTTTGTTGCCCATCTATGACGGATCAAATTTTTTGGTCCGTCATACACATACCTTGGTCAGATTTAAAATATCTCAGTTGTCTATATATGACGGACCAAACTTTTTGGTCCGGCATAAATACAAAACTAATTATATCTTCTGACAGAGAAAACTTTGATATTCATTCCTTGTATTCATGATCAAAATCATATTCTCTTTCAAAAAATTCTCATTCTAGATGGACTAAATATTACTAATTCAAAGTTAAGTCAATGACAAATTCAAATCTTTTGATTAAACTCTTTTTACATCAAATTTGGTCCATAGCTGCTAATCACTATCATATCCCATCTATGACGGACCAAATTATTTGGTCCGCCATACATGTGAGACCCCGTTTTACTCTGACGGACCAAACTTGCTGAACTCCTCATGTATGACGGACTAAACTTTTTGGTCCGTCATATATGTCTGAATTTGGTCCGTGATACACATGATCGGTATCGCTAAGGTAAATCTTTTAGTCCACTGTAAACGTGTTTTAAGCTCAAAATTGACACTCGACACGTGCAGCGGTCACCGTGGTAGGTACAATGACTCTTTTTGGCGAATTGGCTATATAAGCACTGCCTGAACTATCTACCATAGAACTTTATGAACTCCTTGATATTTTAGCATTCAAAGCTCTCTCTTTCACAACAAGGAGTCTGTGCTTCACTTTGAAACTCAAAAACCTCATTCTTTCTAAGTGCTTTAGCTCCAAGCAAGTGTCTTGTGCTGTAGTTTGCGAGTGAACCAAGAGACAGAACTTGCGCAAGTTTATTACTCTTGGATCTCGGTGATCCTAGACAGCTTAGAGGAGGTGAAAAGTGCGACCTGTCCAAAGAAGATTGTGGAAGGCCACTTTTGTTTGTGAAGGGTTTGTAGCTCACCTCACTGGAGTGGTGAAAGAGCTATCCGAGTGAGAACCATAGCTTCTGCGGCTAGCTGTGGTGAAGCAATACTTCGAGAGAAGTGCTTCAACGTGGAGTAGGAGGAGAGTTCTGAACCACGGGATAAATTTTTGTCTCATTCTGTTCCTTACTTTATATTGAATTGCTTTCGCTGTTATTTTAGTTTACTGTTATCTTTGTTACATTCTGACATTAACTCATTGCTTCCATAGAATAAGTTAACTATAATCAAGAATTAAAATTTGAAGAGTTGCCTATTCACCCCCCTCTAGGCCAACTCGTTCCTTCAACCATACCCTGCAAATAGCGACACCCGAGGTCGTGGTGGTGAGGCAGTTGTTTGGGGAGGAGGGTTTTGAGCGGGGTTGAGGGGCTTCCTTACGGTGGTGCAGTGACGAGGAGACACTGGCTCGCGACTCGAAGCAACGCAAGCGGCGAGGCGCTCTGGAGGCATGCTCTAGAGGCCGGGTGGCGAGCTCGAGGCGTGTCTTGAGCGAGAGAGAGAGAGTAGTGGCGGCGCTTGGCATAGAGAAAAAAAAGAAGGCGGCGCGCGGCGCTCAGGGAGAAGAGAGGAGTTCGAGAGAGAAGGTGCTGCAGGCGGCCAGAAGAGGAAATGAGAAAAGGGAAGAGAGGGGGAGAGAGAGAGGGTGAGGGTTAGGAGTAGATGACGAGATCGGCCGGGCTAAGGGGCCAAATCGGCTAGGCCTAGCCGGCAAAAAAATAGTAAAAGTAAAAATAAAAATAAAAATAAAATAATAATAATAATGATAGTAAAAGTATATAATGATAAATATATATATAATATATATATGTATGTATCTCAACAGGGCCGAAAGAACAAGATGAAAACAAATTTTTGTTTTCTCCAACTTAATTCAAATTTCGAAATATAAATGTATTTCAAGATAATCATGAGGAGACTTATTATCTTAATAATATAAATCTAAATAAGTTTTGCATCTAGAATTCGAAGCAAAATGCATGTAATCAAGAAACTCTAAACCTAAATCACACTTGTTTTGTGTAGTAGAATTCTAGTATCTTTAATAAATTTCTTGATTTGTGCCATAGTTGATTCAGAAGCCATTTTAAGAACATGATTGAGATAAGTATAAATCAATTTTCTTTGTAGTAACACCCACAGATAGGATCACATTGTTGGTCCATTTAACTCTATTTTTATTTCACTTTACAAACGGAAAAATCGAGAATATTTTGAATTAATCTCCTATATAAGATTCAATTTGAGTAACACAAGTTATTTTTAGCATTGGCATTCATCCAAAGTGAACTCAATAGGAAATCAACAAGAAGGAAGCAATTGCATTTAGATATAAGACAATTAAAATTAGTTCCATGCAAGGGACAATGTGGAAGCCACCAATCGTATAGAAGGATTCCAATGAAGCCTTGCACTACATCACATGCATCGACCAACCAATCCAGACCTGAACCCTAATCAGTTGACCATGAAAGGACATAAGCAAGAACTGAAAGCGTGTGAGGTGTAACCCACATATGGGCCCACAAGGCCAAGTCGGACAACAAGGTTACGTCTGATAGGGAGCCCTCTAGATATAGCCCTCGATAGGCCATACCTCTGTGATGAAAAAGCATATCGTCACAATACAAACATATGTTTAACGACAGTCCAAGACAAACAACCATTCATTTTTTATGACGATTTGTATTATGGTTTCATGACGAAATTTTATGTTTCGTCACAAAAGTACATGGGGCAAGGCGCCTAATACAATTAATGATGAACATAAACAAGTCATCATAGAAAATAGATTTTCCATGATAAAAGTTGACAACGTCACGATGTTTTCATCACAGATAATCACTTTTCTTATAGTGGGAACCGGTAGTAATATATCACTACCAGTTCTATATCTATAGGGCCATGTTATCACTGCCGGTTTTTGCTTTCAAACAAGCAGTAATATATCACTGCCAGTTCTATCTCTTAATCTGGCAGTAATATTGTGCTGCTGTTCGCGCGGGAAAAATTTACTGTGTCTTATCACTGCTGGTCTGCACTCGGAACCGGTAGTGACAAGATACAGTAAAGTTTTCCCTCGTGGGTGGCTCCCGAGCCGGCAATGATATACTCTATCACTGCCGGCTCGCTCCCTCCCCCCTCTGGGGGTCACAGATGAATCATTCTGTAGTGGTGTATGTACTACTGTCGAGATTTCAGAGGTAGTGAAATTTGTATGTGATTTTGTGATCCATACACTTTTTCAGTAAACGGGAGAAATATATAGCGAGTTGGTTGGTACGTACATATATAAACAAGTAACCGTCTGCCGTTTTTATGAAATCCTCAACATGGTACCGCATGCACATTTTAGGACTGAAATCCTCTCTTGGCTAAGTAGAGTAGTAGAGATGCTGACTTCATTTCTGGACTATCTGATTTGCCATACATTATGCTATGTCAGTTGAATGGATCGATACAGCTCGATTGATCTGTGTTAGGTCTAAAAAGAAACGAAAAATATTAGTATCCCGTCGCTATGAAATTCCCGCGGTGGCATTGCATCCCACATCACATGGAATTTAGGTTTTGAGACATGCACGCATGGCTTACAGACTGCGCTGGGCCACCGGACAGACATACAGACAAACGTATACTAATACGTATACATACACATGCTCTATCCGTATAAATTCTCCTCTCTCGATCCTAGCTAGAGAGACGTACGCAAGCAACATCCATATATATAAGGCCATGCGTGCATGACAAGTAAATCAAGAACAGAACATTCATAATTACTAATTGACGCGTGAAGAGCAACAATAATTCACGAGAAATAATTAACACAAGATGCAAGAGTGGAATGGAAGTGGACAAGAAAGAGAGCAAAAAGAGGGAAGTAGATATATATATATATATATATATGGATCAATGGATCCATTTTGCTAGCTAGTACGTAGCTAGGGAGCCATTTAATTTGTTAATTATTATTGGTGGAGCGTACGTAGCAGCTAGTGCATCGATCGATATGATGCTGATCAGGCCAGCAGGGTTGAATTGGATGATCTCAGGTCAGCTATTTTCCTCCACGGCAGCGTTGATAGGCGCTGCAGCCGCGCGAGTACTTGTTGGCCTCCTGCATGGGCCCCGCCGGCGTCGCCGGGCAGTTGCCCATCACCTTGCAGTCGATCTTCGACTTGTCCGCCGTCAGCCCCTCTGCCGTCACCTTCCTCGGCGTTGTCACCGTCACCGTCTCATTCTCCTGATCCGCCGCCGTCAATGGCAGCAGCATCAGCAGCAGAGCCAACGCCAATGAGGCCACACGGATCACCATATATATTTCTTCTCCGTGTTACTTGTGAGTATATATATATATATATAGTTCCCTTGGATCAGAGATCGTTGGTGAACTCCGATATATAATGTACAGACGTCGATCGCCAGGAGCTAGGTTTTTATAGCGGCAAAGGGGGTGTTTGGCGCCTAAATATGGTTGGTGCAGAGGACATTTTGACTTTTCTTTGCTATATATGGCAGAGAAAACTATGTAATGGTTCGGCCCGAATGGATGTTCGGCCGGATCGGCAGGGCAGAACGCTAGGGCTGGGCGGGGCCTAAATTTCGGGGGCATGTTGAGCGGCGTACCGTCCGAGAGGCCCCCTCTATTTTTTCCTATCTCTTTCTTCTCTCTTCTTCGTTTTGCTCCCCTTTTTTCTCCAACACTCCCTCGATCTCTCCACTTGGCGTGCAGTGTAGGATCAAAACATACTAATATAGCAATCAAAGGGGTAAATGATTGCGCGGAAGTCAAATTCAAATTTTTATGATTTTTGATACACCCCAATTCGGACTTAAATTGCTTGATTTGGATTCAACAAAAACTTTATTGTACCAAACCAAATTTTTACTTGCACGGCGGACCAAATTTCGCACGGACCAAGAAAGAACGTGTACGCCGGATCAAATTTTCACTGTACCAAACCAGATCAAGTCACGCCAGACCAAATAAAAACAGCCTGACATATGTTCACAAAAATAGTAATTTCTGAAGATTCAACCGTTGGATTGATGTGAAATTTTAACTGTAGAAAGTATATTCAATTCCAAAGCTAACCCAGAAAGAATCACCTCGATCGGATTTATGGATCTCGAGATATTATCTTCGCAAGATGATCGAATCAAATAATGACGGAAATCGCGAATCAACGCCAGACCAAAATGAAAATCAACATACGACGGACCAAAACGCTAGGAAAGCAAGTCTTCTCGTAGCGCTGGATCTCCTGGGTGTGAGGATTTTTCCAGACGGAGAGCTCAGGACGCAGGGACTCCAGACGCATCAATCTCAGGCGCTTCTCGTTGCCAAAATCACAGCCGCATGCCGCAATGCACAAGACGCAAGAAGCGCAAGAAGCAAAACGCTCAGATCGGAAGAAGGATTTTGATTTTTCTTTGTCTAATCTGGATACAGTACTCCCAACAAAAAGAGTGCAAAACTTAATTCCTCAGCGCTCTCCATAAACAAGAGACTCCTCCCCTATTTATATAGAGAAATCATAAAGCGATTGAATACAACTCCATTTCCAACATAGAAAGAGTCTGTATACATCTCGACCTGGCCCAACGTGGCCAAAAATAACTCCTGCACGTGTGTACAACCCACATACTATACTCACGTGACTAACAGGCTCTATGTACATGTTCTCTAGCCCAAACGTCCCGCATGACCTCCTTTACCACCAAGACCTCAATTCCTCCCTGAATCTAGTCTCGAACCTCAGTTCCTCCATGAACCTAGTTCCGATCCCATCATCGACCACGTTTGCCCTTGAGCAACACCTACACATGAATAAACAAGAAACAATTCCGAGCACAAGTCTATAACTTGACTCAAGGTCAATCCATGCAACCACTCACATGAGCGCATTGCATCAAGCAAAATCTTTATCATGCTATCACCAGCATATCAAATAAATGTCTGAGACAACACATGCACAAACACCACACATGTCATAACCAAAACCATTTTGCAATGCCAATTTCATTACTCAGTCAATTTTTTAGCACATATTTCACATGCAATGGAAGGGGTGGAGACGGTGGAGGCGGACGATGCGTGCAAGCGACTGGCGGTGGTCAAGGCGACGGGAGTCGAGGCGGCAGTTGAGGCAGCAAGTCCAAGGCGGTGGGGGTCTAGGCGGCTGGAACTGAGGCGGCTCAAATCTAGACAGTGTTGCTAGTAATCCTGATTGGTCCCGCTCGTTTGTTAGCTGTTTTTTTATTTTCAGTTTTGCCGTTACAATCTTCAGAGTCCAGTCGATTTAGCTGTTGTCGGATAAGTTAACAGAAAAGATAGTTTGCAGGTTTAGTTGAGATACAATACGATTGCTCTGTAATCTCATCTTATCTGTAATTTGGCGCTATAAAAAGGTGAATATACACAAGAAAACGCTACGCAGTTTGAGGCAGCACCAAACTTGAGTTTCTCTTGTTTTGCTCTGTTTTGCTTTCCTCTGTTGTCGCTATTGTCGGTACTGCTATTCCGTTGTCGTGCAGGCAAAGAAGATTGCCAAGCCTTCTGAAGTTCAGAACAACAACATCACCTCTCATGAAGAAGTAGCAGCACTGCCGATAAAGTATCATCAAGAAGATCAGCATCTTCGGGAGAAAAGCAGTCTCTTCCAAGATCGATACCAACAGACAGCAGTCCAGGCGAGCAACGACGGCTGAGACGGGGAACCATGCCGACGGCGACCGAGGAGGGCAAAGCGGCGGACGCGGCTCAGCACGTTTTGGTAGCGGCGGGCAAGCACGCAGTGGCGGCGGCAGACAGGCACGGTACCATAGGTGGCCAATGTACAGTTCTTATATACTCTTAGGGCTTGCTTGGAAGCCTAGTTTTAGCTCAAAACCAGTGTAAATTAAAGGCCCGGAAATTTTTTAGGACCGGGCTTAAAAAGTATGCTTGGGTGGGCCGGAAATCAAATATCTTTACACCCGGTTTGGGCCAACACGGTCGGAAAAGTTGTCTCGGCTGAGGAGGCGACATTTTCTTTCCGACGGACGTCTCGCGACTCGCGAGTGCTCACTTCGCACTCGCGACTGGCGACTCGAGAGAACCCTAAAAGGCGACGGCGGTGATGTCGACGACATCGACGACGATTGTTGCTGCAACTTTCATCGGCGACGACGGCGAGCACGACGGTAAGATCCCCTATGTCATCCCTCTTTGATTTTGATCCAATCAGTAGCTATATTGCGTCGCCTCTCTCCAATCACTAGGTTAATAGTGGCGGCGACGGCCTCCCTGCAAGTCCTTCATCCCCTTGTCCGGTCGAGCCACCGCCATCTCCCCCTCCTGCCGTACTGGCAACCATCCACCAGATTCAAAGTTCTCGTGATCCAGCAGCTTCATCGGCCTCACCTCGGCGACTTCATCGGCCACACCTCTCCTGGTTTAGGTTAGCAGATGCTTCTTGTTCTGAGCGTTCTCCTCATTCTGATCGACTTATAATCGCCGCAACATATAAGGCTCCGATGAACAATTTTGTGAGTTGTATGAAATTCTCCGATGTCATACTTTATGTTGCTTGTCTAATTATTAATTATTACAATGTACTTATATCATAAATCAAAAACGGTAATTTTATTTGTCATTTATTCATACTATTTACAATTCCTTGTGGTTTATGGTTTATCTAAGGCTTTATGGCAAATAGAGCAAAATGGACGTCAAGTATGAAAAAGGATTGGTTGATGTACTCCTTGAGTTCAATGTTTCTCACTATCATGGTTAAAATGGATGGACTTCAGAAGGTTGGAACAGAATTGTGAAGGATTTCAACAGACTCTTTCCAGAAGCAAGACTTTCTAAAGCTCAAATTCAAGATAAAGAGGCTCAATTGAAGAAAGACTACAAAGCAATTAGATCCATTCGCAATCGTAGTGGTGTCTCATGGAATCAAAATGCATCCATGATTAACACCACATCTGAAAAATGGGATGAGATAATCGAAGTAAGCTTCTTGTTTTTTTAATTATGAATTTTCTTAGTGTCCAATTAGAATTGTTCTATTTATACTTGAATTGTTCAATCATTTTGTAGGAGGACTCTAGGCTAAGAAGATATGAAAACAAGAGTTTCCCATTGTTTGAGTCGTTGGATCTCTTGTATGAAGGTAATATCTATTCTATAATCCTCTCATTTCAGTCTAATGTGTTGAACTCAGCTTGGGTCTTTATTACCTTCATTGGCTGTTAACGAATCATATAGAATCCTAGGTGAATAATGGTTCATTGGATCACAATATGAACACTGAACTGAACAATTGTACAATGGTTCATTGGATCACAATATGAACACTGAACTGAACAATTGTACATTCATACATCTCAACAATTATAATCATCTCATCTTTAATGTCTTAATAGGACAAAGAGGAAGACCCAAGAAACAAAAAGGTACATCGGCACCACGCATTGAAGAAACAATGGTAGCTTATTTTGAATTCAGAAAAGAACATGCTAGCATGAAGGAGCAAGCTTCAAAGCAAGGAAATGAATACTCTATTTCAAGATGCTTTGAAGTGTTACAAGTGATGAATGATGTGTTCGATGAGATCAAGATCTTTGCCTCGATGTTTTCAAGGATGCAATAAACCGTGAGATATTTCTATGCTATGAGCCAAGACTTCGTGGTTTGTGGTTAAAGAAGGAAGTAAACAAGCTTGCAAATTGACTCCTTGTAAGTCCTCCTATGCTTGAGATTGAAATCCAGTTGTATGCTTGAGTTTTGAATACCACTTGAGACATTTATCTGAAGATTTAAAATAATGACTTGAAGAAAACTGAATGTGCAAGAAAGCAAAGTTTTGATTTCCATGTTCACTGAGATATAGAAAATTAGATAGAGGAGAAATGCTCCTATACATCTATGTGGAGATCCCTGATTATAACTGTTTTGGTTAATTTTCTATATATAATATATTTTTAATACATAGCCAATTAATAGTTATAAGTTGAATTGATTTCTTTCGCTGGTTTAGAGCTTTTTTGAAAATTGTCAAAGTTGGTGTTGAAGGAAATGCTCAAAACATTATTCCAGTGTTTCTACTTGGATCTTGGTATGTTCTGCTTTGGGTTCTCAGAGCCAAGTATATCTAGGTCAAACAATCTGTTTTTTTACTCCGTACTATCTGTGGAATCTATTTTTATGTACTTAACATAGTAATGGCAGATAACTGATATGTATCTACTATTTTCAGGAGGACAATGATTATGTTGCTATGGATGAAGGAAAGGTAGTACAACCATCTTCATCTGTTTTCGTCATTGCTTTCTTATTTTGTACATATTTTGGATCCTATTAATTGCATGGAAGATGGAAGCTCCTCTTTGGAAAACTAGAAACACCCATTCATGAAGGAGTTGTCATAAGCATCAAATTCACGCCCTTGCCCTTCTCCATGTGTGTTTGTGGGAATCTTTGTATTCACTGATCTCTTTGACAGGATGATGAAGCAACTTTGTTTGAAGATGAAGAGTTGGCAAAGAAAGAAGGCCTTGATCCTCTGGATGTGGTGATCTCAGACATCAATTACTAATATTATTGAACTGTTCACATTGTCATGTTAGCTGCTCTAGTTCTAGGTTCTGTTGCAACAGGATTGAACTTGTTAGAAAAGCTACTCTTGCAATTGATTCGCTATCTATGTTATCTGGATGATAGATGTGATTTTGGTGTGACGTTAATCTGGACGCCATTTTGATGTGATGTTGATCTTGTGATTTTGGTGTGATGTTAATCTTGTGATTTTGCCTCTTATCACCATTGAACTCTGTATTTTTGGGAGAAGGTTTATCTGGCTTTGGAAATAGCTGAAAATTGTTCAGACATTGTCCAGTTTCAGCATAAACTTCGGACATTGGCCAACAACAGTACATATGTATAGAAATGTTAATACATGACTATAGCAAAGAACTCCAATAATCGATCTCATTGTTGGTGGATTGGCAAACGAAGTGGAGGGTTGTTTTTTTTACCCAAACAACATTTTACATGGGACAACAAATCCGGTTGTTATTCAAAGGGTTTTTTTTGTGCCTAGAAAAATACAAGTGTAATCTATTTACAGGTGGAAAACATTTCGAAGCATCCAAGCAGGACCTTAGTCTAGCTCTAGCACGCGTGTGTCGTGCTGCTGCCAGCATGGCTAGATGGCGGCCTGACATGTCATCTTGCCATGTTTGGCCTCATCGACGGCTGTCTATGCTGGCACAATATGGCCCGACAAGCTCTTGTGCTGTGCACCGCTGCCCGGTGCACCCGAGGCCCATCGTGTCTGTATGTCACAGCCTAACTCCCAGCTCTAGCTTCACCATTCGGTCATGCACTTTTCAATGTTCTAACACGCACAATAGGTTGTTGCCAAGCGGGGGCACAACACCTCCTGCTACGGTGGGCACCTGCAGTGGTACACAAGTATAGTAGGTAACACGTGTAACTTGTCGTTGCTTTCGCGATGAGGAAGGAGGCTATTTTTGTAATTTTGTTCGCATGAGACAAATTCACCAAAATCAAAGCGTACAAAGGGGATAACAAAGCTAATGCTTCACTCAGCAGTAAGAAGAATCTTCGTTGTTGAGCATGATAACTCATATCTAGTCATTTTAGATTTTGAAAAATGTGCTATAAAAAATCTTAGATGAATCCTAATAAATTCTTACTTTCTTTTTTGTAACATCCTCAAAATTTGAATAAAATAAGAAATTAAATCCTAAAATTTGATTATGTTTAATTATGCATTTTTGGCTTTTCCTAGATTTTATTATTTTTTCTTGATTTTTCTCTTAAAGAAAACCCTTTTAATATTTATTTAAGTGTTAGAATAAAGAATTATAGGGATAAAATGTGTAAAAATTTTATTTAATCACAGAAATCTCCATAACTCCATTTTATGTAATTAAATGTCATGTGAATATAATTATTTATGAAAAGAAAGGTGAATTAATGAAATTTGACTAGAAAGCAGTAGATGATCAGATTTAAATAAAAATATCCTTACATTATCTTAAGCTAAACATTTTACCTTATCTTTTGAATGGATATACCAATTACCAAGAAAAATATAAAAATAAATAATCAAGTTTTTGCATTTAAAAATATAAAAAAAGAAAGCTTGAAAATTTAAAAATTCAAATGTCAAAATTATTATAAATTAAATACAAAATATATGAAGTTAAAAATTTTTACAGAAGAATACTCTAGCTATAAGAAATCTTTACAAAAAGTTTCAAATTTTTGATAAAATGTCATCCCTCAAATAAATTAAAATAAAAAACAAAAAATTGAGCATAGTAGCTTGTTAGAAATAATATAAAATCCACACATATTATTTCAACCTGAAATTTTATAGGACAATCACCATTATCTAATATTCACAGAGAAAAATATCAAAAAATTTTGGACATGTTTACTACCTCAATTAATCTGCTTAATCGACTTAGCTTGCAGTCAAAATCTAGAATTTATCTATTCTTTCGCTGTCATGCGGGTCCTGGCCAATATTACGGCCCACCTACCAGCCAACGTGGCTCTGCCTTCATCTTTATTTTCTCGTCGGTTCCTCGAAGCCAATGTCCGCTACTGTTTCTCCCTCGCCAGTGTCACAATCGCATGTCTCCTGAGGCCATGATGACGTCGCAAACCCATGCTATATTCCCACTGAGGAATGAGCTCATCTACACCATAAATTCAGCTATAAAAGGCACCCTAAGCTCACTCTACTCTGGCACTGCACTTTACTTGATCACTTCCCCCCCTCTCTCTCTAGCTGAGAGGCCTTGATTTCACCAAACCACCACCATTGCCGAGGAGCTTCAAGCTCGGAGCCGAGAGAAATTCACATGATATAGTGGCCCATTTTCAAATTTCCTTGAACACTAGTATCTAGAGACCCTAATGAACATTTCCCCTCAAGTAATTTGCAGCAAACATCAAGTAATTTGCCATCACCTCGAAGGTCATCTTCTACCTCTCCAGCTGAACTATGCTAGCGTAAACCAACCCAAACCCGAAGCCAAACTGAGGTAAAATGGAACACTCACAGCCCCATGATGCTCATACACCCATCCTTTAAGCTTGATGATGCGCCATTCTTGCTTGTGACTAACCAGCCATGGCGCCACTGCTAGAACCGCGGTGGCACAGTACTTTCGACCATTGTCGGCAGCGTTGGAGCCCACCGATACTTGTGCCAGATCATGCTGATGCTCTCTGAGTCGTCAACTGAATCTCTCCATAGCTATAGCCTCGCCGACAGCAAGCCCTAGCTTCGCCTCTGTTCCGCCGATCGACATGTGGGCTAGCCCTACGCAGGATTGGGCGAAGAACGTTTAAAAATGAAAGGCATGTTCTCCGTTTGCAATCTATTATTTAGTATTTACAATCTAAACTTGATTACTGAAAAAAGAACTTAGTAACTCTTCACTTGTCGTAGCCTACATTTAATAATCTTTTGCATATGCTACAAGTCTTGCTGGGTACGCCATGTACTCAATCTTGCTATCATTGTTGTTTACTAGGTGATGAAACGGAATACCCCGATGAATTACATGATAACTTTCTTGGGTTTATCTTGTCTGTTGCATGAGAGATCATGGGCTAAGGCATACTACAAGATAAATAATGTTTCCACTGTATCTATATTTTGGTTTGTAAGGATAATTGTATATCTATGACACTCTTGTATGTATTATATTTCATGTATGGATGTGATTTTAATTTGTAAATGTGCGCACTGGCCACTAATTGTGGGATTAGTATTGTGTGCATAGGGAACCGGCCATTATTTGTACTTAATATCATAAGCATGAGAGGTTGGGGGCCTTACAAGTTGGTTCCTCTCCCTATAAGAGAACCTAACGATAGCGCTTTGTTATTATCATTTCTTAATACTATGTCTTAAAATATCCCTTATGTGTTCTAAATTGAAAATTTTAACTCTTTCCTTATTAATTAAATAGATGGACTTCATACCCACCATCGAGAGAAGTATGATGATGGATTACATCGAGGCTATAAGGAGAACCTACGATACGTTGTATACTATGTCCCCCTCTGCTCAGCTACCATCAAGTATGCAGCACGAGTTCATGTTCCAGCATGGGCTCTTTATGATGAAAGGGAGCACTTCTTTGATGGCTATGGATCCACCATAGTCATCATAATGAATGAGGCCAAATATAAGGCTATCAATCATCTTCACCACGCTCTACTTGAGCTTGGTATGGTGTATCGCCTATATCCTTCATGTCTGTCGTTTGGAGAGATCACCTACTTGACTCCTCTAGCATTCGCCAAGGGAGACTCCATAGTTTTGTGGAATTCATGAGCACATTTGATGCACAACACCACCTAGTGGTGAACGAGTTAGTGGAGTCTCATCGCCTGGTGGCATATCTCGAGGGAGTCATTGCACCATTTGTGAACATGAGTTTCATTCCACACTCAGTACTAGGATATGGTCCACCTCCAGCGACACCCCCTATTTGTGCGGACACTACCACACCTCCAGCACCTGTAGCACGTCCTAGCTATTGCCGCAATGCCTGTATGTTGGTTGGAGGCAGTTGCCCTCGCCCTATTAGCCACAACATTGATCATGTTCCTTCCAGCCCTTGTCATCCTCGATCGACACAGGTGTATCGCCGTCAAGGAACTTTTCTTGCCATCTCAGTAGGGAGTTCCTCGGACAAGCCCTTGATGTTGAAGGATGATGAACTCGACACAGGATTTGCAGGATATCTAGAGACTAGTGATTAGGAGTAGAGTTGAAGTCATAGAAATAACCTAGGGACCTTATGTTATGTAGCGAAGTTGTAGTCTTATGGTAATGTAAGGATTTGATTGTAAAATATTATATATGACTAAATCTTTTGGTTGTGAAAATTTTCTGTGTTTCCTGGATTGCACTCGTAAATATTTAGCCTTAAAGTTAGAATTTTTACGATGTCGCAACCCTTACAAGAAATAATAGCCAAGGAAAAAAAGCCTAGTACTCATCTTCCTTAAACTTTAATGAGGATCATAATAAAAGCATCAAGTAACCTTTACCTAAGTAATAATATCTTAATCCTTTTAAATCTTCATTTCAGGATGCTAGTAACTCGATCTCTTAGCAATCTTTTAGAAAGCGAGGCTACTCCAGAAACTCAATCTCAGAGGGTCACTCTTCCACCCCAGCTCAACCAAATCCAATGCATCCTATAGCAAGAGCGCCATCTTCATGTCATGCTAATCATGGCAATTCTCCATCACCATCTACTCAAAACTAGTAAGGCACCATACCAAAAGAACAACTACTTAGATCTCCAACCATAGCACAAGTATTCACCATGATTGAAAAAGGTCACCAAACACACACTCTTCTTCTCTAGCAGATGGTTCAAAACACCGGCAACCTTGGCGTAGCCATCGCCAGGGTTGGAAACGGTGACACCCTACATCACTCCAAGCTAGGTGAGTTTCTAAAAACTTGGTCTCCAACTTTCTCCACGTCGACATATCCTCTAGGCATCGATGACTGGCTCTACGCAATTGAGAGAAAATTGGCCATTGCGCAATGCAATGATCAAGAGAAGGTACTCTACACATCCTATCAGCTGCAACAAGCTGCAGCAACTTGGTGGGAAAATCATCAAGCCATAGTTCCACAAGATTAGGCCATCACTTGGAAAGCTTTTAAGGAAGCTTTTTCGTAAAACACACATCCTAACAAGCCTTGTGGAAATTAAAAGAAGAGAATTCCTTGACCTTCGTCAAGGAAACATGACGGTGGTAAAATACCTTCATCTCTTCAATTATTTATCCCACTATGCCACTTTTGAGATCACTTCTGAAGCTAGAAAAATTTAGTGCTTCAGGGATCATTTGAATGACGAAATAAAGTGGACCCTTACTGCCCATGATATCCATGACTTCCAATCCCTTGTGGATAAAGCCATTCGAGTGGAGTACAACACTTGAGCAGTTGTGGAGTCACAAAACGCAAGTGGATGGAACAAAAGTCTGCAAATGTTGATTCTTTCGAGCCTTGAACTAGGCAAACACCTAATGTTAGTTCTCCTACTCCACTATATCAACAAACACATCAAGGTTAAGCTCCTCGACCCCATGCCCCTTGTCAACAACCACCTACTCACCCCTTCAACAATGCTAGTGGACGGCCTTCGGGTATGTAAAACTTGGTGACCAATGTAACATGTTTCAATTGCAATGAATGTAGGCACTACGCCAACAATTGCCCCAAGAGAGGTTCGGCTCCACCTTGTCCTCAGCCTTAGGGAGCACAACAACAACCTCTAGGTCATCCACAAGGATCTAGAGGACCACAACCCTTTAAGATAGCTCCTATTTCCACACAAGGTCCTACTCACGGTCGTCTGCATCATGTGACCGCTGAGGAGGCAAATGATGCATTGACATGGTGTTAGGTACGTTCCTTGTACACTCAGTACCTTCTTTGATATTGTTTGACTTTGGAGCTTCTCATTCTTTCATTTCCAAGAAATTTGCTGAACAAAATGGAATTTCAATTGAACTTTTACCAACCAATATGATAATCTATTCTCCCGGATCTAAAATCAAAACCACCAGCTTATGTCCTAGAGTCAATATTGAAATAAATGAAGTATTATTTTATACTGATCTCATTGTCATTATTTTATGCTGATCTCACCATCATAGAAACTTTAGGCTTAGATATAATTCTTAGCTTGGATTGGTTATCCAAGCACAAAGAATGCATAGATTGTGCTAATCGATCCATATCTTTATTAAGCCCAAAAGGGACCTTAGTTAAGTTCTCATCTATTCAAGATACTCCAACTCATCAGCCATTCATTTGTTCTGCCAAAGTAAAAGAACTCAATCAGGTATTTGTAGTTTGTGAATATCCCAACATTTTCTCAAGCGATTACCACTAGATCGAGATATGGAATTCATCATTGATCTTGTGCCCCCAAATAAGTTGGTCAAACTCAAGAAACAACTTGAAGAGCAATTGAACAAAGGATTCATTCGCCCTAGTTCATCTCTTTGAGGAAGTCTTGTTTTGTTCGTCAGTAAAAAGGACGAAAGCCTATGCATGTGCATGGATTATCATGCTTTGAATGATGTCACTATCAAAAATAAATACCCATTTCCTCGCATTGACAATCTATTAGATCAACTAAATGGTGCAAGTCTTTTAAAAAATTGACCTAAGACATGGGTACTGCCAATTAAAAATAAAACCCAGTGACATTCCTAAGATTGCCTTTACCACCAGATATGGTTTATATGAGTATGTTTTGATGTCTTTCAGACTCACCAATACTCTTGCAAGATTTACGTGTCTTATAAATAAAGTCTTTATGGAGTATTTGGATAAGTTTGTTGTGGTTTTCATTGACGATATTCTCATTTATTTCAAAAATGAAGAGGAACATGCGCAATATCTACGCATGGTACTTGAAAAACTATGAGAATACCAAATCTTTGCCAAGTTCGAGAAATGTGACTTCTGGTTTTAAGAAGTTGCATTCCTCAGACATATTCTCTCAGAAGGTAGAATCACAGTTGATCCAAGCAAAATCCAAGCCGTTCAAGCCTGGGAGCAACCCAAGACTGTTCCCCAAATCTGAAGTTTTCTTGGTTTAGCGGGATATTATAGTCACTTTATTGAAAACTTTTCAAAGATCGCTTGACCTATAACTCAGCTTCTAAAGAAGGAAAAGATGTTTATATGGACGCCTGAATATGAAACAAGCTTTCAAGAACTAAAAAAGAGGTTAACCACA
Source organism: Guadua angustifolia (assembly GCA_036346375.1). Taxonomy (NCBI): domain Eukaryota; kingdom Viridiplantae; phylum Streptophyta; class Magnoliopsida; order Poales; family Poaceae; genus Guadua; species Guadua angustifolia. The sequence continues at coordinate 30,875,258 of CM070521.1, read as the reverse complement.
GCGCATGTGCTTGTGTTAGCTGATGTTCAAAAAAGTTTCGATGTCTACTGTGATGCATCATGACACAGTCTAGGTTGCGTGTTGATGCAAGAAGCAAGGGTCGTAGCATATGCTTCCCGACAACTATGACCCCATGAGCTAAATTATCCTACTCATGATCTGGAACTAGAAGCCATAGTGTATGCTCTTAAAATCTGGCATCATTACCTCATCGGTAATCGATGCAATATATACACCGATCATAAGAGCTTAAAATATATCTTTACTCAGCCAGATCTAAATCTGAGGCAAAGAAGATGGCTGGAGCTAATCAAAGACTATGATCTTAGCATCCAATACCACCTTGATAAAGCTAATGTTGTAGCCGATGCACTTAACCCCAAATTTCATTACATTTCCATTGCAGCTCATATTGATCAATCTGAACTACAAAAAAATTCCTAAGGCTTAATTTGGGTATAGCTGAAGAAGGCTACATTGCTGCATTTGAAGTGTGACCTACCTTGAAATCTCAAATTAAAGCTGCTCAAGGTTGAAACTATTATCAAAATCCGAGAAGGGATGAAGGAAGGAATTGAATCTGAGTTCATTGAAAGATTGGAAGAAGTGCTCATGCATGGGAATCAAATTTATATTCTTGATGATCTGAAACTCAAAAACCTCATCTTGAAAGAAGCTCATGAATCACCTCTTTTGATCCACCCTGGGAGCACAAAATTGTATCGAGATCTTTGAAAGGACTATTGGTGGCCTAGCATGAAAAGGGATATTGCTACATATGTTGCAAATTGTGATATGTGCTAGCGAGTCAAGGTCGAGCATCAACATCTAGCAGGACTCCTTTAGCCTCTACAAATTCTTAAGTGGAAATGGGACAATATTAGTATGGATTTCATTATCGGTCTACCCAAGACTCAGAAAGGAAATGATTCCATATGGGTTATCGTTGATCGGTTGACTAAATTAGCTCACTTTATACTAGTCAAAACCACTCACCAAGGAGATAAACTTGCCAAATTGTATCTAGAGAACATTGTGCGATTGCATGGTGTGCCGAAAACTATTTTATCTAATCAAGGTTCCCAGTTCACCTATTGTTTCTGGGAAAGTCTGCATAATCTTTTGGGAACTAAGTTAAACTTCAGCACAGCTTATCATACTTAAATAGATGGGCAAATTAAAAGAACAAATCAAATCCTAAAAGATATGTTGAGGGCATGTGTGCTATCATATAACACTAATTGGGAGAAATGTTTGGCATTCACTGAATTCTCCTACAACAATAGCTTCCAAGCTAGCCTTCAGATGTTGCCATTTGAAGCACTTTATGAAAGAAAGTGCAGGACTCCTCTCTTTTAGTCCGAAGTTGGTGAAGAAAAATTCTTCGGTCCTGACCTTATCCAAGAAGACCAAGAGTAGGTAGATGTGACCAGAAGCCGACTAAAGAAGCTTAGTCTCATCAAAAGAGTTATGCCGACAATCATCGACGTGACCTCAATTTCGAGGTTGGTGATCATGTCTATTTGAAACTCTCGCCACTTAGCAATGTTCATCATTTTTAGGTCCATAGAAAGCTAGCCCCTCAATACATTGGACCGTATCAAATCCAAAAAAAGAAAGGAAAAATGACATATAAATTAGAACTGCCACCACAACTATTTGAAGTTCATGATGTCTTCCATGTATCCTAATTCAAAAATATCTTCGTGTCCCTACTGATCTCACTCACCTGGAAGGTATCGATCTGCAATCCGATCTATCCCTTCGAGAACGTCCAATACGTATCTTGGAAGAAACAAAACGTCACACAAGAAATAGAACTCAAAAGGTGTTGAAGTTGCAGTGGAGCAACCACACTGAAGACGAAGCCACATGAGAAGGCGAAAATTATCTTAGAAAAGAATTCCTAGAATTTCTAGACCTCGCCAAATCTCGAGGATGAGATTTCTGTAAGGGGTAGGTTTGTAACATCCTCAAAATTTGAATAAAATAAGAAATTAAATATTAAAATTTGATTATGTTTAATTCTACATTTTCTGGTTTTCTCGGATTTTCTTGATTTTTGCTCTTAAAGATAACCCATTTTAATATTGATTTAAGTGGAAGATAAATAAGTAGAATAAAGACTTATAGGGATAAAATGTGTAAAAATTTTATTTAATCATAATAAATCTCCAAAACTCTATTTCTATAATTAAAAGTCATGTGAACACAATTATTTATGAAAAAAAGGTGAATTAATGAAATTTAACTAGAAATAGTATGGCTATCGATTTAAATTCAAATATCAGAATTAATATAAATTAAATACAAAATATATGAAGTTGAAATTTTTGCAAAAGAATACTATAGCTATAATAAATCTTTAAAATAGTTTCAAAATTTTTTGATAAAATATCAGCCCTCAAATAAATTAAAATCAGAAAAACAAGAATTTAAGCACAATAGATTGCTAGAATTAATATAAAATCCACATATATTATTTCAACCTAAAAAATCTTAAAGGACAATAAAATTATCTAAGATTCACTGAAAAAATTATCAAAATTTTTTGTACATGTTTATTACCTCAATTAATGTGCTTAACTAACTCAACTTGCAGTCAAAATCCAAAATTCATCTATCCTTTCGCCGACATGCGGGTCCTAGCCGGCCCACTTGCTAGCCAGCGGCTCTACCTTCATCTTCCTCCTCTCGTTAGTGCCTAGAAGCTGATTTTCACTGCAGTTTCTCCCCCGCCAGCACCGCATTCGCCCAACTCGCGAAGCCGTGATGACGTCGCCCACACCCATGTTGTAGCCTTTCCTGCATTTTGCACTACCCAACATGCCTTTTCTTGTGGTATTCCCACTAAAGAACGAGCTCATCTGTAGCGTAACCTGAGATATAAAAGGAGCCCTCAGGTTGCTCTAGTACCACACTTCACTTCCCCTCACTTCTCTCTCTCCCTCTCTTTAGCCGAGAGGCTTTGATTTCACCAAATCACCACCATTGCCGAGGAGCTTCAAGCTCCGAGCTGAGAGAAATTCGCATGATATAGTGACCCATTTTCAAATTACCTTGAACACTAGTATCTAGAGACCCTAGTCAACATGTCCCCTCAACTAATTGTAGCAAACATCAAGTAATTTGCTATCACCTCGAAGGTCATCTTCTAGCTCTCCGTCCGAATGGTGCTAGCACAAACCAACTCAAACCCGAAGCCAAACTGAGGTAAAATGGAACACTCATAGCCTCCTGATGCTCATACACCCATCCTTTAAGCTTGATCATGCGCCATTCTTGCTCACGACTAACAAGCCATGGTGCTACCGCTCGAACCACGGTGGCACGGTACTTCTGGCCATTGACAACCACATTTTCTTGTGCTAGATCATGCTAATGCTCTCTAAGCTATTGACCGAGTCTCTCAATGGCCGTAGCCTCGCCGGCGGCAAGCCCTAGCTTTGCCTCTATTCTGGCCGACTGACATGTGGGCTAGCCCTGTGAGCTGAACGCGGGATTGGGTGAAGAACATTTAAAACAAAAGGCATGTTCTTAGTTGAAAAATGTATCTCCTATTTTTGAGTAATTTTTTAAATTGAACCAAATTCAAACCTCTATAACTATCACAATTTAGCTCCAAATTTAGAGAAATAAATTTTGAAATTCATGTTAAATCATGAAGTTTCATAATATATAAAAATATTTAATTTTCAGACTTTGGAATAAATTATTTGAATTTAAACTTGCATAAAGCCTATTATGGACATTATGTAAAACATGAAAACCATAATTCCTAAGACAATGAAACAAATTTTATTAGGTTCCTGAGGACATGAGCTCTCCAAATGTATAGAAATATTTAGATTTGGGCTTAGTTTGTATCAAATGTAGAAAAAGGTTAATTTCAATACATTCAAAATTCAAATGTTTATAACTTGAGCAAATAAATTCCAAATATCGTGAAATCAGTTCCTAGATACTGTAAAAATGATAAGCTTTCTATGTATGCAAAAATATTCAATTTTGAATCACAGTTCTAATTAATTTTAATATAATTTTAACAAAGCCCTAGTATGGATGCAAAGAGAAATGTGTAAACCCTAAATCATAAAATAATGAAATAAATTATATAAGCTCCTAAGATCTCTAGAAATTCACATCTGCATAAATATTTGAGTTTGAACTCAATTTGAACTTGTTTCATAAATAGATTATGTCCTAAGTATAATGTGTGTGTGTGTGTGTATAAGAGTAGTATATAAAATTTTAATGAGGATAGAACTAATCTATAAATTTTGACTTCCCTTGATAAGTACCAGTATGTCATATGTTGTGTAGGTATAAATTTGCAAAAAAGGCCATAATCTCTATGCATAGGTGTCTTGCAATAATGGCAAAAATTGCTGGATTTATGCCCACTTGACTAAAATCTAGACTTTGATCTATGATAATTGCCTTTATGTGGAGATCTACCTCTAACAATTATCCCCTCGGCCTTAACTTTTGAATGAGAATCAATATCAAATTTCTCTTTAGATAATAATTTTGATTTAATATTCTCAAAACTAAGGTTATCATGATTACTATAAAGCATAATTTCCTTAAAATGCTTAAAGGTAGTGGGTAAAGTGACGACCAACATAATAGCCTTATCTTTAACATCAATTTTCATCTTTAATTTCTCAAGATTAATGATGAGTGAATTGAACTCATTAAGATGAGATTGAATAGAGGTACATTCTGCCATGTGAATTGTATACAAACATTATTTGAGGTGCAATTTGTTGATGAGACTTTCCTTCATATAAAAAGCTTCCAATTGCTTCCATAGACTTGCGGTACTAGTCTCACTGATAACTTTACGCAAAACATCTGTAGGCAAAATTGCTGATTTAGCTTACAGTGCTTTTCTGGTACTCACGTGTGCGAGAACAGCTTTTATCTAAACTTGCCATATAGAAAAACTGATCTTGCCATCGAACTTCTCAATGTCAAATTTGGTGAATGACATGATGAAGAATAAAATTACGATACAATATATGGTAGATACTAAAAAAAATACGAAGCTAAAGGTTAGCAAGAAGCCAGAGCCGAAAGAGTTGTGTACTGAGTTCCTTAACGAGAAACCGAACTGCTCCGCGAGCCACCAAGACTCAAAACGGAATTAAATGGAGCATCTCGATTTGTTTCAAATCTCGATCGGTTGCTTGGAAACCGATCGGCCAACAGACCAAGCTTCTCTCAGTTGCTCTTTCCCCGATGCTTCTTCTTCAGGGTGGAGTTCCTCTCGGTGGAGAGGCCAACAGCCTGGGAGCGGACGAGGCGGCCTGCAGCGCGCAGTCAAGTGGTCGATGGTCGGTGAGTGGCCGGTGTGCATACGGATTTGCTGATGATGGCGGACGAGTTGGCTCGGAGACCGGATCAGCAGTAGATAGGGCTGGCCACGCGGAGGGTGCGTCAGCGACGGTGAAGACGGGTCAGCATCTGGAAGCGTCACGAGGAGGACGGCATGTGAGTGGCCAAGTGACGACGACGATGGTGTGTGCGAAGTAGATGGGAACCAGGTATACTCCGATACCACTTGTTAGGTTAGATGCAAAAGTACAAAAAAGACATAAAGTTTTTACATGGAAAATCCTTGCAGAAAAAAACCGCAGGAGACAAAGATCATTATTTCGGTTCAATCTTTACATATATATAGGAGGGTGAGATATATATATAGCCAAATGAGAGCAAAAAAATTTGGGATAAGGACTTTTAAAATTTGGAATATCTCCTAACAAAAACAATGTCATCAACGATAGATACTCAGATCTCAATTGTATTTATGTGCGGAGTTGCAAAGACGATTGTAAAATTTAGTAGGTGCAAAGACGAAATGACGAGCTGTCGGAAGAAAAAAGACATCATGGGACCAACCACATGGTAGCAACGAGTAGGTGGAGTTTGGAGTGTTGAAGATATTCCCCAAAGGCAATCATAGAAATGATTATATTTCCTTATATTCATGATTAATTATTTTGTTCCTTGAATATTGTCATTATTATTTACTAGCAAGTATGTGACTTGTTTGTGAAACTGTATATATGACTTTGTGATGATTATTCTAAAGTGATCCCTAGTCAATAAATATAAGAAGACACATATGAATAGCCTAGCATATGTATTGGTTGATGATCATATTTCATGGGTCATAGATTTGAAGATATTAAATCAATAATATGGAAACATGTTAGAGAACATGAAGTTGGATCGACCCACCTTAAGATGTTGTGAGAACGTTATAATTTTCTTGTTATCAGTTGGTCTCATATACAATATGTATGCTATATTCTTAGTGTGAAATCACATGCTGAAAAATTGGCTAAGTAATAAATTTGGCATTTCAAAGTGGTTTTGGTTATAGCATGTGTGGTGCTTGTGCATCTGCTGTTTAAGATGTTTATTTGATATGCCGGTGATAGCATGATGATGATTTTGCTTGATGCAATGCGCTCATGTGAGTGGTTGCATGGATTGACTTTGAGTCAAGTCATGGACTTGTGCTCGGATTTGTTTCTTGTTTATTCATGTGCAGGTGTTGCTCGAGAGCGAACGTGGTCGATGACGGGACCGAAACTAGGTTCATGGAGGAACTGAGATTCGGGACTAGGTTCAGGGAGGAATCGAGGTCTTGGTGGTTGAGGATGTCATGCGGGACGTTCGGGCTAGAGAACATGCACATGGAGGTTGGTTAGTCACGTAATTATAGCATGTGGGCTGTACATGCGTGCAAGAGTTATTTTTAGCCATGTTGGGCCAAGTTGAGATGTATACAGACTCTTTCCATGTTGGAAGTGGAGTTGTATTCAATCTCTTTATGTTTGGTCAGTATAAATAGAGGGAGGCGTCTCCTGTTTATGTGAGCCAAGTATTAGGGTTTGTACTATTTTGTTTGGAATACTGTTAGATAAAGAGAAATAAAAATCTTTCTTATGGTCATTGCTTTTTGTCCGACGGCTGGAACGTCTTGTAAAAAGGAAGTCCGAGCAGCTTTGTGTCTTGTGGCCAGAAAGTTCAGGGCCTGATCGTTGCATGCTTCTAGGAGATTTTCTTGATTGGTGTTTGATTATCTCTTGGTGGATCTTCACGGCTAGAAAATTCTAGTGTATGCATGTGTTGGTGATGAAGAAGGCAACTAGAAGAATTTGAAGAGCTCTCAGCACCTTGAGTTGTTTTTAGTCCGGCGAAGATTGGAGCATCGACTGAAGTTTTGGTCCGTCGCAGCAGTGACAGAGTTCGGTCTCTTGCAAAGGTATAATCTTGCAAATGTAATATCTCAAGATCCATAGGTCCGATCAAGTTGATTCTTTTTGGATTAGCTTTAGAATTGAATCTAGTTTCTATAGTTAAAATTTCACATCAATCCAATTGTTGGATCTTTAGAAATTACTATTTTTATGAACTAGTCGCCAAATTGCTCGCCGATTGCAGAAACTGGTCGCCCGACTGCTCTCCAACTGTGAAAGTGGTCGCTCGACTGCTGGCCAACTGCATGAACTGGTCTCCCGACTGTTCGCCGACTACGTGAACTGGTCTCCCGACTGTTCGCCGACTACGTGAACTGGTCTCCCGACTGTTCGCCGACTACGTGAACTGGTCTCCCGACTATTCGCCGATTGCGTGAACTGTCTCCAATCAATTTGAGTTTAAATTGGGGTGCGTTAGAAAAAATCATCAAAAATTTGATATTAGCTTCTGTGCAATCATTCACCCCCATTTGATTGCCTAGTTTTTCTAATTAATCTTAACTGGTGATTACAAACCGTAGCGATGGACAGGTATTCAACAAAACCTTGTGTTTTCGATGGTGTTGATTTTCAGTTTTGGAAAGCAAAGATGGAGGCATACATTCAATCTCAGGGCTTTGTAATCTAGAAGAAGGTGTACAAGCCATATCAAGTTCCTGAGAATGATCAAGTCAATGAAACCAATCAAGCACATGTTGAAGCAAATAGCAAAGCACAAAATTTAATCATCCAAGGATTGGGAAGAAGTGACTTCGACCGTGTGATCCATCTCAAGTCTGCATATGAGGTATGGAAATCTCTTTATGATTATCAAGAGGGATCTAACACTATCAAAGAGGTTTGTCAAGATATATATAAGAAAGAATACATGCGATTTGAGATGAAGCCTGGTGTGTCACTAGATGATTTCTTTGCACGTTTCAATAAGATTCTTAGCAATTTACGTGTTGTTGGGGTTTTCTTTGATGAAGCTACTAATGCTAGACAATTGCTTAGTGCATTAGACATGTCTATTCAGGAGATAAAAGTTACATCCATTAGAGAATCAACTGTCATGAATGAACTTACTGTAGATGTTCTTTTCTCTAAATTAAAAACTCATGAATTGGATGTTCTTGCTAGGAAAAATGATAATAAATCAATTGTATTGACCTCCCAGTCTAGCATGTCTCAGAATAATGCTTCTTCAAGTTTTGCTTTGTCTTCCTTGTCTTCACTAACTAATAAACAAATTGAAGATTTTCTGAAGAAGACTTGGCACTACTCTCTTCTCGTTTTAATAAAGCTTTGCAGAATGTGCGAATGAGGAAGAGAGTTGGTGGTGACCCTTCAAGATGCTATGAGTGTGGTGATCTCAACCACATTCGTCCAAATTGTCCTAAACTTGCAGGTTAATCTTCAAATGAGGAGAAGGACAATGACAAAAGAAAAGAGAAGAAGTTCTCTCCAAGCGATAGAAAGAAGAAGAGCTTCATCAACCGCAGAGTTGTCCACCGAGTTCTTTCTTCTCTTGAATAAGTAAATTTGAGTGATGTGGATTCGGAGAGTAGTGAAGATGACACAACAGGTCCAAGCAAGCATGAATTGACAGGGTTGTGTCTCATGGCTAGAAGTGATGAAAGCTTCACCGAGGATGATCATGACAACGACTTCAATGAGGTAGAACCTTCTTACGATGAATTAGCTATTATTGTTGCTCATCTTGGTAAAGTGCTTGATAAACGTGACAAGAAAATTAAGAAACATGATGTTGTTGTGGAATCTTTGAATGCTGAAATTGTTAGACTTAAATCTTTGATTCCTACTAATGATGCTTACAAATCATGTGACTTGATTTACAATGAGCTTACTCTGCTTAGGAAAGAACATGTTACCTTGTTAGAGCAAGTCAATGCTGAAAAGAAGGAAAATGAGAAACATGTAAAAAATGCTAACTGTTCAACTGTTGATTTGCATGATACAACTCACTGTTCTAAATGCTCCACACTAGAATTGAAGTTGCATGATGCAAATGCTAGGGTTTCTCAAATGACAGATGCTCTGCTCACTCATGAGGTTCTTTTATGCTCAACCTGTCACAAGCAAAAAAGAAAAGTGGGCGTTCCCTGTAATAACTGTTTAACTCTTTCTCAAAAAGTTGATTATTTGGAAAAATCTTTAGAACGTTTCACTAAAGGAAAGAAAAACCTAAATATGATTTTGGATCAATCAAGAGTCAGCACTCATAACAAAGGTTTAGATTTTGATTCTTATACTCATCATAAATCACATGCTCCCACTGTTGTTAAGGCACTTGAAAGTGAAAATTTTGAAATTGTCAATGAGCCTAAGAAAACTGTTTTTAAGTCTGCTGGTGTTTTATCTTCTACTGTGATGAATGCAAATGTTGCTTCTACTGTTAAATCTAAACTCATGTTAAGTACAATTGCACTCATTATGGTAGAGATGTACATTTAGTAGATTTTTACTTTAGACTAGCCAAACAGCAAAAGAAAGAAAAGGCTAAGGCTTGGTCTAATTTCAAAAAGGCACATTTTACTCCTCATTTTGTGCCTAGGGTGATGCAAACACCTTTTGTTGCAAGAAACACAGGAAAGGGCAAATCTGATTTTGTGAACAAGCATACTTGTGTTGTGCCTACTCGTCATGTGTCTCAGTACTGGATTCCCAAACATCTTATTTCTAACCCTAGTACTGAGGCCTCGACATTCTCTATTTTTATGTAGGCTTCTCGCACGAGGAAGGAGAACATTTGGCTAGTTGATTCCGTATGCTCACGCCACATGTCCGGTGATAAAAATTGGTTCTCCTCTCTCACTCGTGCATCTCGTGTTGAAAGTGTTACTTTTGGAGATGCGACTTCCACTTTTGTTGTGGCAAAAGGTACAGTGAAGATAAGTGACAAGTTTATGATCAAGGATATATCTCTGGTTGAAAACTTGAAATACAACTTGCTTTCTGTCTCACAAATGATTGATGAAGATCTCAAAATATGTTTCAAGAAAAATAAATGTAAAGTTTTATATGCTTCATGTGATCTTGTGTTCAAGATTTCTCGCTTTGGAAGAGTATTTAAAGCTGATTTTGATGTATCACCTTCTTCTAAGTATAGGTGTCTAGTTGCCAATGTTTCGAAAGATTTATTCTTTTGACACCGTAGACTTGGTCACGTTGGTTTTGATCATCTTACTCGAGTAAGTGGTTTAGATCTCATACGTGGCTTGCCTAAGCTTAAAGGTGGTAGCGATTTAGTATGCTCTTCTTGTAGACATGGTAAGATGACTGCAGGTTCACATCCACCTCTTACCATGGTGATGACAAACGCTCCATGAAATTTACTACATCTTGATACGGTTGGACCTTCTCGAGTTCAATCTTTTTGGAGACAAATGGTATATACTCGTTATTGTTGATGATTATTCTAGATACTCTTGGGTTTATTTTATGGTATCTAAAGATGAGGTTTTTAGTCATTTCAGAAGTCTTGTTATTAGATTATTTGTTGATCACCCAGGAGCACTTAGAACTATCAAAAGTGATAATGGAACTGAGTTTAAAAATTCTTCATTTGATCACTTTTGTGTTTAGAAAGGAATTGATCATCAATTTTCTTCACCTAAAGTGCCTCAACAAAATGGTGTAGTTGAAAGGAAAAATAGAACTTTGGTTGAGATGGCTAGAACTATGCTAGACAAACATCACACTCCTAGGAAGTTTTGGGCTGAAGCAATCTCAACTGCATACTATGTTTCTAATAGAATGTTTTTGATATCGAAGTTAGGCAAAACTCCTTATGAGTTTTGTTTTGGTCATAGGCCTAGTGTATCTTATTTTAGAGTTTTTGGATGCAAATGTTTTGTCTTGAAATCTAGAAATTTTGATAAGTTTGAAGCTAGATCAACTGATGGTATTTTTCTTGGATATCCTGCTCATACTCGTGGCTATCGTGTACTTGTTTTGGAGACCAACAAAATTGTAGAAACCTGTGAAGTTACTTTTGATGAGGCTAATCCTGGTACTAGTCCAATTGATGAAGGTACAGAGGCATATGTTCAGGGGGAGAGTATCTTTCTTGATGATAATGATGATGTTGAGGATGAAGTGTTGATTCCTATTGCACAAACAAATGTAGCACCTTTGGCACCTACCACTACATCACCTATAGCTGAGCATCCTCAAGCCACAACATCTTCTGTACATGCTGAAAATGAAGAAGGAGAAGTTTCTGAAGTTTCAGCTCCCTTCCACATTCAAAAGAACATCCACCTGAACATATGATTGGAGATTTAAATGAGAGAATCACCCCATCCAGGTTTATTGCTCCTGATTCTCATGCTCACTCTGCTTTTGTTGCTTCTTTTAAACCCTCATACATTAACTGACGAATCTTGGATCAATGACATGCACGAGGAATTAGAGAACTTTGAGCATAATAAAGTCTGGAAACTTGTTCCACCTCCTCATGATTTTAATATAATTGGAACTAGATGAGTTTTAAAAAACAAAAAAAGTGAGGATGGTGTTGTTGTTAGGAATAAAGTTAGATTGGTTGCTCAAGGATTTATTCAAGTTGAAGGTTTAGATTTTGATGAGACCTTTGCTCCTGTTACTAGAATTGAAGCCATTAGAATTCTTTTAGCATTTGCTGCATTTAAAGGTTTTAGATTGTATCAAATGGATGTGAAAAGTGCTTTTCTAAATGGCTACATTAATGAGGAGGTATATGTTAAGTAACCACCTGGTTTTAAAAATCCCATGTATCCAGATTATGTGTTCAAATTGTCAAAAGCTTTGTATGGATTAAAGCAAGCCCCTAAAGTATGGTATGATAGGGTAAAAACCTTTTTACTTGAAAAGGGATTTACAATGGGAAAAGTTGACAAAACTCTCTTTTTACTCAAGCAAGCCACTGATCAACTATTCGTTCAAATTTATGTTGATGATATCATCTTTTGTGGTTCCTCTCATGTTTTAGTGTCTAAGTTTTCAGAAATCATGAGGAAGGAATTTGAGATGAGTATGATGGGTGAGTTAACTTAATTTTTGGGACTGCAAGTCAAACAAATGAAGGAAGTTACTTTTATTCATCAAAGTAAGTACACAAAAGATTTGCTTCATCGCTTTGAGATGGAAAACTACAAGCCGATCATGACACCCATGGGAGGCACTTACACACTTGATCCGGATGAAGATGGTGAGATGGTTGATCAAAAGGAATATAGAAGCATGATAGGTTCACTATTATATCTCACTGCATCAAGACTGGATATTAAATTTGCTATGTGGTTGTGTACTCGCTTTCAAGCTTCCCCACATGTTTCACATCGACAAGCTGTCAAGCGGATTTTCAGGTATCTCCATGGTACTCAAGATTTTGTCATATGGCTTTCTGCTTCCTCATGCATTAGTTTAAGAGCATTCTCTGATACTGATTTTGGAGGTTGTAGAATTGATAGAAAAAGTACATCTGGCTCATGTCATTTCTTGGGTAATTCTCTTATTGCATGGTCATCTAGAAAATAATCTTCTATTGCACAATCAACTGCTGAATCTGAATATGTGGCTGCTGCTAGTTGTTGTTCTTAAATTCTTTGGATAGTAGCTACACTTAAAAATTATGGGGTTAATTTGGATAGTATTCCTCTTTTTGTGATAACACTAGTGCAATATGCATTGCTAAGAACCTTGTGCAACATTCTAGAACAAAACACATTGAGATCAGATTTCACTTTCTTAGAGATCATGTAGAAAAGGAAAATATTGTTCTTCATCATGTGGATACTGAACATCAATTGGCAGACATTTTCACAAAACCTTTGTCTTCTTCTCGTTTTGCTTTTATTCGGGGAGAACTTGGGTTGGTTCATCCGATGGGTTATTTTTGAGGGGGAGTTTTTGAAGTTTTTGTAATATTTTGTAACATGCTTTTTATTTTGTGTGTTTCTTAAATGAAAAACAAAAAAAATGAAAAACAATGAAAAAGTACTGAGCATTGTATTTCATACACATATGTCATTTGAAGCAATGTTTATGTTCCAAGATCTTTGCACCTTCTTGTTCATGCATATATGGTGTAGTTTATGACATGACTATTTAAATGGAATGACAACTTGAATTAAATCTTGTCATGGTTGAACTTTCTTGGCTATCTTGATCCTGCTCAAAAAGTGCTAAATATGAAAGTTAAGTGTTAAAGCTAAAAGAGTGATTGTTGATAAATACAAGAACAAGGTTATGTACTATCGCACTTTTTCTTTACAAGACTGCTTATCATTGTACTTTGATATGAACTTTGAAGAGGTTGTGTATGACCGAAACCATGAAACCTTAAGCTTGTGATTGCTTGGCATGGTTGAAAAGTATGGCTGATGGTGCATGTAATTCCTTGCAATTGTTATTGTTGCAATCAATTAATGAATCAGTTTTTCAAGCACAAATAAAGTGCACAAAAAAATCAATGTTTTTAGGTTTTAAGATTGTTGAGAAAGAGAGATCAAGATTGTTGAGAAAGGGAGATTGTGCCATGCAAAAAAAATCGTTAATAGTACTTGATTTCTAGTTATGCTTACGCTACATTGTTTATGTGTAGATTTGAGGGTGCAAGTACTTTTGATAGCATGACTTGGTGATGAATTTGTGATATTTGTGTATGACTCATAATGCTCAGTACATAAAAAGACAACCTAAAAATAAACAAAAAGATTTTGTTCTCTCTTTTGTATTCTTGATGAATCCATTGTCAAAGGGGGAGAATTTTAGAGAGTTTTGGACACATATTGCACATTCACACACATTTTTTTTCTTCTTTTAAGGGGAGATTATTTCTTCTTTTTAGGGGGAGATTTTTCACTTTGTCTTTTTGGTTTTAAAATAAAATTTCTTTAAAACTTTTCTTGTGAGGTGAATGCCAATGCTCAGTTCTAAATGGTGTTGCCAATGTTTTCATCAAGGGGGAGATTGTGAAATCATGTGCTGAAAAATTGGCTGAATAATGAAATTGGCATTGCAAAGTGGTTTTGGTTATAGCATGTGTGGTGCTTGTGCATCTGCTGTTTAAGATGTTTATTTGATATGCTAGTGATAGCATGATGATGATTTTTCTTGATACAATGCGCTCATGTAAGTGGTTGCATGGATTGACTTTGAGTCAAGTCATGGACTTATGCTTGGATTTGTTTCTTGTTTATTCATGTGCAGGTGTTGCTCGAGGGAGAACGTGGTCGATGACGGGACCAGAACTAGGTTCATGGAGGAACTGAGGTTCGGGACTAGGTTCAGGGAGGAATCGGGGTCTTGGTGGTCGAGGATATCATGTGAGACGTTCGGGCTAGAGAACATGCACATGGAGGCTGGTTAGTCACGTAATTACAGCATATGGGCTATACATGCGTGCAAGAGTTGTTTTTGGCCATGTTAGGCTAGGTTGAGATGTATACAGACTCTTTCCATGTTGGAAGTAGAGTTGTATTCAATCTCTTTATGTTTACTCAGTATAAATAGGGGGAGGCGTCTCCTATTTATGTGAGCCAGGTATTAGGGTTTGTACTCTTTTGTTTGAGTACTGTTAGACAAAGAGAAATAAAAATCTTTCTTACGGTCATTGCTTTTTGTCCGGCGGCTGGAACGTCTCGTAAAAAGGAAGTCCAAGCAACTTTGTGTCTTGTGGCCAGAAAGTTCAAGGCTTGATCGTTGCATGCATCCAGGAGATTTTCTTGATTGGTGTTTGATTATCTCTTGGTGGATCTTCACGGCTAGAAAATTCTAATGCATGCATGTGTTGGTGATGAAGAAGGCAACTAAAAGAATTTGAAGAGCTCTTAGCACCTTGAGTTGTTTTTAGTCTGGCGTAGATTGGAGCATCGACTGAAGTTTTGGTCCGTCGCAGCAGTCACGAAGTTCATCACGGAGTTCGGTCTCTTACAAAGGTAATATCTCAAGATCCATAGATCCGATCGATTTGATTCTTTTTGTGTTAGCTTCAGAATTTAATCTAGTTTCTACTGTTAAAAGTTCACATCAATCCAACTGTTGGATCTTTAGAAATTATAATTTTGTGAACTGGTCACTAGACTGCTCGCCAATTGCGGAAACTGGTCGCCCGACTGCTCTCCAACTGCATAAACTAGTCTCCCGACTATTTGTCGACTGCGTGAACTGGTCTCCCGACTGTTCGCCGACTGCGTGAACTAGTCTCCTGACTATTCGCCGACTGCGTGAACTGGTCTCCAATCAATTTGAGTTTAAATTGGGGTGTGTTAGAAAAATCATCAAAAATTTGATATTAGCTTCCGCACAATCATTCACCCTCGTCTGATTGCTACGTTAGTATATTTTGATCCTACACTTAGATTTGAGATGGCGCATGTACTCGAGATGTGTAATGACTTACTTAGGGGTTACCAAACGCTACTCCGTAATGGGAGAGATATCTCTAGGCCTCTTAAATGATCGAATTCCAGAAAGGCTTGGCCATGCTACTCACGATCAAAGAGTTAGCCGTAGTTGGGGATTTCGAGTCACGTTATCGAGAAGGAGTGGTCGAGCTAACTAAACAAGGATGGCATATACTCGTCTTGAGTTTGACCGATATCATAAGGCAAAGGGAAATGCATATATCTAAACATTGTTTAGGTTTGTTCGATGTGATTCTTATATATACTTGGGAGTTGGTACGTCTTGTTAGGGAGCGCTACCGATTAATGGTCGAGTAAGAATACATAAGCCATGTCTAGGAATATGTGAACCTATAGGGTCGCATGTTTAAAGGGTTGGGACTTAATTCGGATGGTGATCCGAATTCAGATGAGTTTTAAGTTCCTAATGGGCCTCTAATGTAGAGCCCATTATAGAGCTTCTATTTAAAGGAGGGTGCTGGTTTTGGGGGTGAGACACAATAGGAATTCAAAATTCCTAAACCCTAGCCGCCACCCCTCCTTTGCCCAGAACCGCGGAGCCGGCGTTAGCACTTCGGTGCATGGTGTTCCTGCCCCGTACGTGTGGATATCTCGGAGACGTTACTGCGAAACTTCAATGCTAGGATGATCTGCAACCCGCGACGCTCACAACAAACTGTTGGAGGAGACACGAGACTAGTACGACTACATCTGCACCACTACGCTACATCGACTCTACTTCCGCTACGGGTCTGCGCGTCTAGTGGTAATTCTGTGATCTATAACTTGCAGTGGTTCTTTGGTTACGCGGTAAAAAAGTTTTGATTTTTTGCTAGAGTAGCCTACCCGTTTCATAACATGGAGGTGGTACAATCTATGGCATGGAGGGCTGTAGAAATAGAAGATGTGGTTAACCAAATTGCAGAAAGAAAGGGCTCTCAAGTTGAGGTTCGAATGGGCAAGCCTGAATATGAATACGTACATTGTGGTGATGTGCATGACCTCCTGTGGTGGGGCATTCCAAAAGGTTTGAGGAATAATAAAAACATGAAAAAATATGGAGTCGAATTAGAGCAAGTCCTTAGAAGAGCACGGCTCATATTAGTCTTTTAGGATTTAGATGGATGTGCTATAAGAAATCATAGATGAATCCTAATAGAGAACTAAGAGGACTATATGAATCAATGGAGTGGTCATGTAGAACCCAAGCAACTAAGAAACCACAAACCAACTCATCCAAAATAAGAGGTACACGAGTGGACTAGAAGTTAAGTTATTATTTAGCGCTAGATTCTTATATAGAATAAGGATCAAGGATCCTAAAAGTCTGAAAGGCTATAAGAGAGCAACAATCTCTTATACTATTTTGAGATTGTGCTTATAGAATTTTCGGTCGGTTTCACTAAATCTTTCTCTCTCGTTATAGTTGCTTTAATATCGTTATTTTGATTCTCAGAAACGGTTTCACTTATCATCTCAGAAGGAGATAGATATATAATGTGGTGGTGGTCTCACTCGTATGTATGAATATGATCGATCGTCGATGTCCACATATATAATATGTAAAGCATAGAGCATCTTTTTTTCTATTATTTTACGATGCTTAAGTATCATCGATGGTGCGCACAAGGTTTCAATTTTTGCCAAATTTCAGTGAATTTTCACTAAAATTTCAGATTTTGACCTCTACAAAATCTAAACTACTAGCCGGATAAAATAATTTTAAAAATTGAAATTACTATAGTAATGACATTTTTTCACCAAATTTCACCAAAATTTCATGAATTTTGGCTGGATTTTAAACTTTTAGGGCAGGATTTGACTGAATTTGGTCCAATAACCCATAAAAAAGTCAACTTCTATGAAAATTTGTTGAAAAACTGAATTTTTGAGACATTTTAAAATTTTGCTAGAAACACTGTTAGATTTTTATTAAATTTTAAAAGGTTGATAATGATATAAAAATTTTATCGTACTATATTGAGTAGTGTAGGATCATACACAAAATTTTCAAAATAATTAAACTTCATTTGTTATCTTTAAAAATCAAAAATAGAATGAACATAATTGGGATAGTTACATTGTCAGAATTTTATAAATTTTCTCGAGTGTGATCATGAACTAAAATTTTTATAAGAGATTAATAATTGCCTTAGTACCATTATATAAAAGTTTCAAAAAATTTTAACTTCTTTTGTTTGCTCAATCAATTCTATGTAAGCGCTGAACTTTATTTGTCATATTATATTTAAAAAATCAAAAAGAGAAAGAACATAAATAGTACTGTGCCTTGTAAGAATTTTATAAATTTACTGAAGCTTGATAATGATTCAAAAATTTTATGAGATATTAATCATTTTCTTATCACCATTCTGGAAAATTTTTAAAACTTTTTTGATTGCTAAAGCAAATCTATGTATTGATCATCAGGTTTTTATCAGGATGTAGCATTGTCAGAATTTTTAAAAATTATTTAAGCATGATCATTATATAAAATTTTATATAACCATTAATACTACATCAATAACTTTCATAAAAATTTTCAAAATTTTAAAACATGGTTTGGATAATTTTTCATTTTGTTCAATTTTGCTGGTAAGCCTTTTAACAGGACAGTAGCACTTTTCAAATTTTTAAAAATACATGATGCTTAATCATCACTTGAAAATTTTATAAGAATATTATAGATGTGTCAGAACCATCCATAAAAAATTTTAAAATTTTATAACCTCGTTTGTTTCAAATTTCATTCAGTTCAAACTTGCCGGTTAGCGTTTTATCAAGACAATAGCAATGTTTAAATTTTTTAAAATTTTTTCAGACTTGATAATCATCTGAAATTTTTATGGAAATATCATTAATATGTCAAGACTCTCTAGAAAAAAGTTTAAAATTTTTTGTCATCGTTTGACCCACTTTACAGCCGGTGTAAAACGACCGAAATTTCGGCAAATTTCGCCGAAATTCATATTTTTTCGATGGCAAACAGACCGGATTTGAATTTTTTTTTTGAATTTCAACTGAAATTTGTCCGAAATATCAAAATTTCACCAAAATTTCTGATTTCGCCATATTTTTCCCCAAATGAAACTTGAATCCTGGATGCGCATATATTTCACCAACATAAATAAAAGTCATGCTTTAATTTGAGAACAAACGAATGGATGGGAATTAATTAAGAGCCATTTTTCTAGACACTAGTGGTCAGTATATTAAGGCAGCAATTAATACCTGGTAGGGTAGTGTGGTTGGATGGACAATGATCCATACAGCCAAGTTGATTACGATGTGAGAGCAAGCATGACCTAACAAACCAGCCGGTCCCTAGCTGTCCGTTCTCAGTCAAGGTTGAAGTCTGCGCTGCACAGCAGCACCACTGAGCCTGAATTCATCGTTCGCCCTCTCCTCCTGATGGGCTCTCTCGAAGTCTGAACGATGCATCACGTATAATTATTTTCTCATCTAACATACTGAGCCATTCGATCGGTTCGAGTTATAAGACCAACCTACACCGCATGCATGAAGAATCTACCTGCCTGTAACTACTCTTCTGATGATTCTATTACTAGGTGGTTGTATTGAACTCAAGAAGAACCCAAGGGTCACAGTTACGTTGGACAAATAATTATATATATGCTGAATAACATTAGTACTTTACTCATTGCAAAGGAAAAGCTGCAACGCCGGCCTTTACATGCCCTTGAAATGAAATCGTTTAGAATTGTGTTTCCGGTGCATCAACTAGATGAATAATTTTGTACCATGCATGCATGCATGCTACTCTCCATACAACATATCTTCATTAAATTTCAAGCAACTTAATTTACATGTAATCACGTACGCGCGACACTACTCCCGCCATTTATTTTTATAAGACCTATTTTTTAAATGGTGTTGTTTACAAATATAAGGCTTGCATATAGATTTAATAAGATCTTTTTTCTATACCCCTATTTATTTTCTCTCATTCATATGCATTTATTCATTACCACCTACACAAAATATATCTTTCATCTTCCAAAATAATTAAGTGGAAGGTATCTAAGTCATTTTTTCTCGTATCTTTCTCAATTTCAACGCAATCTTAATCCTTGTGCAAAGTCAAAATACGTCTAATAAAAATAAACGGATGGAGTAATTAAGAAGAGAAGAAAATCGACATTACAATCACATACAAGTATTAATTAAGGGCAGGAGTCAGAAGATGGAAACAAGCTAGCCAGCTATGGGCCGGGCAGAAGAAAGAGGGCAGCAGCTTTAAGAACAGACAGACAGGTCTCCAAGAACTTAGTTGGAGGTAGTTAACAAGGCAAAAAGAAGAAGAATCAAAGATGATAAATTGCACGTGTAGGTAACTACTAGTAGGTATATATATAACATATGATGAATTAGTCGGTGGTGATGTGTACTCCGATGACGATGACGAAGAGGGTGATGAGGGCGAAGTAGATGATGGAGTGGACTAGGATGGCCATGGCGCTGGTGTGCATGCTGCCGAACTCCACAAAGCGGTGCTTCCCCGGCAGCTGGATCAGCAGCCCCGGCGACAGAAGCACGAACAGCACCACCGCGATCACCACAGGACCCCAGTCAGACATCCTCCGGTGATCTCTTCTTCTCCGGAGACGATCTCTTCTCGAGCTTTGCAGTTTCTTGGGGCAAATAATATACCAGTATAGAACAGCCGCAGCAAAGGTGTGTTCTTTGTGGTGGAGCGGAGAGAAAGATGAGGTGAGGTGAGGTGAGGCGGCGTTCTCGCCGTTTGGTGCTGCTCTGCTGCTTTGATTGCCAGTCAGTCTATCGGTTGGTGACGTTTCGCTTTCCTTTCCATATGCTGCTTAGGGCAGTCTCAACTCTCCACCTCAGCTGATGTCTATAGAATTAATTACGCTGCCAACTAAGCAAAAATCTGATGTGACATAGGAATTAAGGAAGGGAGAGAAGGAAAAACAAAGAAACCATGTCTCATGCAAGAAACTGAGTCGGTGCGGCCATCAAAACGCAAGAAACGAGCAAAATCGGGGTTGAACGTTTCTGCGCGCTGATCAAGCTGTATTTGTGATGCATGCATTAGTTTATTGCTCTCTCTCTTCTCTAGACACTGCTCATGGAAACTATAGGTTGGGAAACTATGCATTGGTTTATTGCTCTCTCTTTTAGACACTGCTTATGAAAATCATGGGTTGGAACTGCCCTTATGCGAGTTCTTGTTTGAAAAAAAGAGAATGTGACAGAGTTAATCTTGTAATTAGAAAAGTTTGTTTTAGACAAGTAAAGATTATGATGTACTCGGTAATTAGATCAAATCAAGTAATTTGTTTTCTTAGTTAGGATTTTTCATGTTTAGTTGTTGCCTTAATTAGCAGATTGATCAGGTGATCCGCCCACTATAAAAGGGCATGTATCCCATGAGTTTGATAATAACACAAGGAGAACAACAGAAGAGAAAATCGTCTCAAAACTTCTTCGTATTCATGTGTGTTCATGATCCAAGATTAAAACCCAACAGAACGTACCCAAGTTTTTTTTCTGTTTTTTATCCTCTTAATTTCACCTTGCAAACTGGTAATCAATGTCACAATTTTGCTGACTAGATGAGCAACAAGAACATCACTTGTTTTCAATTCCTTGTTGACAGACAAGTGAGAGTGAGGTCTGGACTGACTCTGGCTGGACACCTCTGTGATGCTGAGGTCAACCAGCAAATGTTCGTTGCGTGACTCATCCAACTGTTACTGTTCTTTGCTTCCTTCTTTTTCTTGAGGAAGACTTCTGAATTCTGGTTTAGAATCTATTTTTGGGGAACGGCCAAGCTGGGGAGTATTTCACAAAATCCGATGGTAATTGGTGCAAGCAAAGACAAGTCAAACCAAGTATTTGGCTTGAGTAAAACAGTTTGTTTGGAACACAGGAAATTTCACTAAGTGAGAGAGAGAGAGATCTAATTTCTGAGGAAATGTAACAGTTTGGTCATAATGGTCAGATTAACTAGAATTTATTTCTATTTCCTGTAACAGTAGAGTAGTAGAAATATCTTTCACAAATCAAAGGCTCAATATAATTTCTACTATCCACTATATTCTACCAGTATAATACATGGTAAAATTTCTCAATAGTTAACGGCGTGGGTCAAATCCTGAATCCGGCACTTTCTAGTTGGAGCTAGATAACAATCCAGTGAAACGGCACCTGGAATTGAACCCGCACTCAGCTAGGGAAATCTGGTGGTATCTTAGGGTGTGTTTGGCAGAGATTCAGCTTCTTCAGATTTGTGAATCTGGTGAAGCTGAAAATTCTAGTTTCACCAGATTCGTGAAGTTGAAGCTATGAATACATTAAAAGTGTTTAGATAGATCATCTTGTTTACATTTTAAACAAAAATATAAACTTAATTCACTTTATTTTAGCCTATAAATTTTAAATTTCAGGTGAAACTGGAATCTGAAACTCTACCAAACATACCAAACAGACCCTTATTAGTTGGACTAGAGCCGTACGGCAAGATGACTAGCAATCTCAAGTCTCTGGTTGTGCTTGCATTTGATGTTTCGCTTTCTGTCAAGCAAAAAAAGGAGTAGAGGATATAGACGGGAGAAAAAAAAAATCTTTGTGAAAAGCCAAGGATACGCGCAACCTAAAGCCACTACAGGAATGTACTGGCTGGCGCAGGACTTGACCGTGCTTCTTCTAGCACAAATCGACTGATTTGATGCCTGAATATGCTGCAACCATTCAAAAACAATACTGGGTATATTTTACTTTTATAGGAACAACGCATCTCTTTATAATAATCAGATCTATTTTGCTAAACAAGAATGAGGAAAAATATGCGTTATACTGTGACAGATTAGCAAGCAAAATCACTGCTGAATTACAATGCTTTTCTTGTACGATCCAAGTGTTGAGAAAGACACCATTATTATGTCCGCAAATTTCCTCTGATGCCTAAATTCGGTTAGAACAAGCTATAAACCATGTTAAGTGCCATAGGGCCGATATCAAACGAACGGTTCAACTGTTAGCTGGAGAACGATAGTATTGTTAATTCTCTTATCGAGAATAATCAATCATCGATTTATTGCTTGTCAATTCTTTGCTTAACCTTTCTGACGGGGTAGTTCAATCTTGCGATGACGAATATGATAACTCGGATACGTGAACCCTGACAAACAATGGCCCCAACCACCGTCTAGATACAACAACTTGTGACACGTGAAGTCACCCAAGAACATGTTTTGATCCTCGCCTACTTGACTCAAAGAAGTTGCAAGAATAACGATGAAATTTCAGATTGAAACTCTATATTGTAATGGGGGTATTAGAGCACCAGCTATAGAATCAAAAGTATACAATGGATGGAGCACATATATAGGGGTGGGGGAGCATGAACATACACACCTATGATATACACTCTCACATCTAATTGAAAACAATCTTAATAGTTTGGAAACAAATTACTATATAATATGAGTACAATTTCCTCTTGCTATATCTTGGTCATCACCTTCCTTTCTTAAAGATTGCTGAAATCTCTTCTTGAATCTCCTCTTGACAAGTCATGGTGATCTCTTTTCTTGTGTGAAGATTGCTTATATCTTGTCATATCATGATCTCTTTCCTTACTTAAAGATTGCTAATATCTCTCTTTTCTTTTCTTTCTTCTTTCTTACTTTTTTCCTTTCTTCTTTGATGGTATATATGGAAGGAGATGGAGTACATAAACAATGCATCGGGTATATAAACAATGCATAGGAATAGTGTCTCCATGTGGCTCCCGTTCATACATTGATGCAATTTAGCTCCAATATACATTTGTATAATCTTCATACCTAACAATAACTAAGGACCCGCTATTAGGTAGTACATAATTCCTATGTAAATATAGCAAAGATTGATCAAGGAAAGATTCACTGTTGATATTGATGCGGCTTTGTAATTCTTTCTAGTTAATTAAGATATTATACTGGAATGTACTGGACATACACATATCTGCATCATCCTCCCTTTCTTGAAGAAAAGCTATCCTCGGTTTTGCCTCAACTTTTAATAATATGGAAATGTACTAAACAAAGAAGACAATATGTATACATGGTATATGTAGATATCAACTGTTTTATCAGTCATTTGTATATGATGTTTTGCACAACAACAACCAGAGGATGCATATACATATAACAAATTGGCAATTAGAAACGTAATATCCATTCTTCAACTGCGCTACTCTGATTACATAAACTTTGCACAAAAGTTGGGTTGTCCAAAATATGTAATTTCAATGTAGCAAATCTACCACAGGTAAAGTATATTCGATTAACAAATTTATGGTCTACACCATAATCTCCAATCAAATTGAATTTATAAATATAGGTGTAGGAACCAACTAGTGATTTTAAGCATACAATTTCAGAAACTTCTTCAATCATGCTAGATAAATCTAATGGTTCATCTAACATAATATAGCACAAAGAATCATTAGGGAAAATTTTAGTAAGAATTTTCTTATGAGTAATCAATTCTACATTATGTAAATTAAGCATATCAAATTCAGAACATGAAATCTCTAAATTGGCACAAGAATTATCACTTTTCACTCACCTTTTCTTGATATACTACCAATTCAACACCTTTATTGTTACCTTTAATGTTCTCCTTAGTTGATGTAGGTGTTGTAGATAGCATTTCCTTGGGATTTAACCACAATTAACATTTGTTCCTTCTCCAACTATGGTTATCTCCTATTCCATTTCAAGACGTGTCGGTTATATATCATTCATCTCCTCATTAACAATGTCAACCTGCACAGTATGAGAAACAACACTAGAAATTGAGAGTAAGTCATTAGTATTAGAAATATCCTCACTTTTGTTTTCATCTTCTTCTATCATTTCTTTTGGTGTTTCTCTCTCACTCTTAGTTTCGATGTTGGCAATCTCACATAGCTCACTCTTTTCAACATGGTCACTTATTTTGGCTATATGGTTCTCATGCAATGGTACCTTAAGATTAAACCTAGGTACACAACATTCTTTAAGTTTTCTTTCCTCCTCAATAGCACAATCCACAAGATAAAGCATGATACTAAAATATTTATATTGAAGTACAGTAGTGATATTAAAATTCAAACTTTTCTTGAACTATACCTTATCTTTTTATGCACTAGTGATATCGGCATGTCGCATTGCACATTTCAACTCAACATAATAATCTTGGATTGGTTCACACCCTTGTGTAATGCTCTCCAAGTAGCAAAGTAGCTTTTACTCATAATAACATGGAAGAGATTCTCTTCTCATGATTATCATTAAATCCAACCAAGATGTAATGATGTTTTTTCCAAAATAATGTTGCCACCAACTATAAGCATATTCTTCAAACTTGATAGTAGCATGCATCAACTCTTTGTATTTGGAAAGTTTCTGAAATTTAAACACCTTTTCCATTTGTTCTTCCTATGTGCGGTACTCTTTCAAATCATTACTTCCATAAAATGAAAATTCCTCATACTCGCACCGTGTCATGATTGGTAATAAGCAAAAATAGAATGTATTTGTAGAATCACTCAAGCTCACTCTCTCACTTACCACCCAAAGTTCTTACTACTCCTTTTGATTAAGGTGTTGTATGTAGATAGGACAAAAGTGATTACTCTAGCGAATTCATAGTCGAGGTGCTACATGAGACAATGGCTGATATGTGGAGCTTAGATGGTGAGTGTATATCCTATACAATCTAAAAATTCTAATTATTTTAATGATAAGTAATAATCCAAACTATAATTCACAAGACCTAGTGCTGATCTCAAAGATATAAGTGAATTTCAAAGCAACACACACGTAAAGATAATGGCACTTGTGCAATTAAGGATGAGCTATAAAATATAAGTGAGGAACGAAAGCTCTATTGCACAAATCGTAGAGAAATGCTAGCTTATTGATTTAAGAATGTAAAAAGGGTGCAAGATTGTTTACTAATTAATACAATTGCACAATCTCAAATTTTCTAACACAATAGGATTTTGCTCAATATTGTGCGACCGGCCACTATTTTCTTTTTTCTTTTTTCTTTCTATTTTCTTTCTTTTGAGTGACTTTAGGCCAACACTATTCTTTTTCTTTCTTTGTTTCTATTTTCTTTCTTTTTGAGTGACTTTTGGCCAACACTAGTATAAGCAAAGTTTTGAGATTCCCAAATTGATTTTACAAAATAATATGATAATATGACAATTCAAGATTATGCAATGTATCATATGAACAGCCCTAAGCAATATCAAATAGCTAATATCAATAGGGATCAAAAGTATTTGCAAAGGATGAATTTGGTTTCCAAAGGTGTGTGTACTTTTTTTGTGATTTTATATCTTGTAGATGCTACTAGACTCAAGAAATCAAATGAAAAGCTAGAACTAAAAAACAATCCAAGATACCATAATTCAGTTTTTCTAGGGCAATAGAGTTGTCACCTAGGTTAAAGATTGAAATCAACCAAATATGGAAGATTCACTATGGAATGAATTAAAGATTATGTCCTAATCTTTCTATGGAGTATAAGTACGCAAAAATTTAAGTTTGTATGCAAAATTTGTGAGCAAAACACTGAACTAGACAAAATTAAAATAAAAAGCTACACAAAGGAAAAAACAATTAGCAACTAATGCAAGTAATCTAATGGATCAAAACTTAGCAAAACTCACCAAAATTACATATTAAACTAAGGGTTTAATTTTTATGAGGAATTTTTTTGAAATAAATAGTAGGAGCTCTGACATGCATTAAAGATAGGAGGAATCCAAAACATCAGTAACACAACATTACAAAAGACGAGGGTGCAATGTTTGGACCACTAACACCAACTGAAACAAAAGGGCCGATGCCTTGACGCTAGGTAGGCAACACCACCGGAGCACATGCACATATGAGACCCTTTTACGCCATGGCTGGCCTCACGACTTGCGAAGCATTTGAGGAAAGGAGACTAAACTCTGTATTGTCGATGATGCGACAAGAAAGAAACTGAAAGATGCTTCAGGAAGCTGGAAAACTAATATGTGACCTACACTTTGGCAAATGCATCAGATCCTAAACACTCAGGTTTAAAAAGTGTCGTTCTATAGTGCCCTTGAAGGACTATGTGGAGGTCTATACCTTTGTGTGATGAGTAATTGACTAGATCAAAGGTTGATCCGAAGAGTAAAAGACTAGATTAAAGGTTGATCCGATTTGAATTTGTAACTTGAAGAATTTTGATAGGTTCCCAACCAAGTCGTGTTTCTTTGTTGAGTACTTCTAGCTTCTCGACTGGTTTTCTTCCATGGCTGAATGCTAAGTGCCGAGTGCTGCCAGCCTTTGCTGAGTTCTTCTAGCTTTCCGACTAGTTTCTTTGCTAAGTACTATGTTCTGAGTGGTTCCTGTCTTTGCTAAGCACGTCTAGCTTTTTGACTGGTTTTCTTTCTTTGGTGAAAGCCGAGTGTCGAGTGCCGAGTGCCTCCAGTCCTTACTGCGTGTGTTTAGTTTCTTGACTGATTTCCTTCTTGGTTGAGTACTCTGCTGCAGGAAAGGGGATTAGTCAAGGACTCAGTAAAGTTGTTATGTTTGAGTTTCTAAGTGTTCTCTGTCAAAATCTTTGGGACGCTGGTAATTGTCCTTAGGGCGTTTGGTGTTTAGCCGAGTGGTTAACCAGGTTGTTTAGCCAAGTGGTTAACCAGGTTGTTAGCCAAGTGGTTAGCCGAGTGGTTAATCAGGTGATTAGCCGAGTGGTTAGCCATGTGGCTAGCCAAGCGTTTTAGCCGAGTGGGATTGAGTATATGGGTTTGCTAACTGGTTGTGGTTAAGTTGTGTTTGACTATTTTGAGATAGTCAGCAAATATGATTGTGGGCATTGCTATGTGAAAGGTTTCCTTGTCTTTGATGGTTGCAGGATGACGGTGCTAGGTCATGGTGAGGCAGAAGTTGATCGGGACTAGACGAGGTGTGTCGGAGGTCCAGAACAGTCAGGAGATTGCCGGAAGATGACCAGAGACGGAGTTTGGGCAAGTCAAAGAGGTAAGGAAAGGAGCAGATACTAGCTAGATGCTGCACGGATCAATGAGGACTATCGGAGTACGGTCTAGTTGATAGGAATAGTGGGTCTAGTAGTATGCTTTGAGAGCCGTGCAAGAAAAACCCTGTGTTAGCGGGTTTGGGGTTTCCCCTTGCAGGCTATGTGAGTGGGCTCTTCCTAGCCCTTGGATGAGTCTCTAGGATTGAGAGCTGCATCTAAGGGTGGTAGTTGGCCCGAGAGTTGTATAAATAGGGGTGGAGAGGTAGCCTCCCCCATGGGAAGTGGTAGGTAAAGGATCCTTGAGGGGTTTTTGAGGTTTTGAGCGCTCTATTGAGTTTTGCTCACTTTTGTTTATGTGGCTGTGTAACCTCCCTTCCAGAAATACAAGTTCCACTCAAAGATTTCAATACTTGCATTTTACTTCTTGTTAGTTACTTTATGCAAGTTACTTTCTGCAATTTAATTTACGCAAATTTACTTTATGCAAGTTGATTCATCTCCTTCTACATTCTTTCCTTCTTGCGTCTTTTGCGTTCTTGAGTTGTTGTTCTTGTGTTTCTTTTCTGTGCGTTTGTCGCTTGCTGTGACAAGTTTCCAAGTTCTTTCCGTTCATCGAGATCCCAAGAGCTAGCCTCTGCCAAATTCACTATTCTTTCTGCTTTTATTGTTGTACTCTTTCTTCTCGGGCAAAAAGGTCGAATCTTTGGGATTAATCCTAAAAATCGGTTTGTAAATCAAGTTTCTGGTTGTCCCAAGATCTCATCTACAAAGTTTCTTGGAGTTTTGTTTAGCCGTTCAAAAGTTGCTTTGATTCTTGTTCTAAGTCGGGCTGTTTGTTCTTGGTTAGTTCTTGAGTCTGGTACTCTCATCTACTCCTGAGGGGTACCACCAACTTTCCTTTTCAAGAACCTCATACTTCTTGGGTGATCTTTGGTGTTAGTCTTTTGAAATACTGTGAGTAGGGGAAAGTTTTATTGCGACCATTCATCCCCCTCTGTTCGCCATCCTGATCCTTCAATTGGTATCAGAGCCGGTTCTGCTCTTTTCGTAGATCTTGACCGGTCTCAAGAGCCATGGCGACAGACAAGTATTCCACCGAGCCTCATATTTTTTGTGGCATTGATTTTCCTTTTTGGAAGTCGAGGATGAAGTCATACATCACCGCCTAGGGATTCCTAATTTGGCAGAAAGTGAAGCTCCCATATGATGTTCCTGCTGATAAACACGTCACAGCTGGAAATATGGGTGATGTGGAGGCGAATGTTAAGGCAAGAAACATCCTCATACAGGGACTTAGCCGCAGTGAGTATGATAGGATCTCTCATCTGTGATCCGCTCATGAGATTTGGGTGACCCTCGATGCTTAACATGAAGGCACTACCCCAAATTAAAACCGTGAGGCAGGATCAACATAAGCGTGAGTACAAGTTTGAACAACACACTAGTGATAGTCTTGACGAGTGTTTCGGTCGATTTACAAAAATCTTGAGCGATCTCCGGGCAGTAGGTTGTACATACTCTGACTCGGACAATGCTCGACACTTCTTGACTGCACTTGATCTTCACATTTGGGAAATGAAAGTGACCACCATCAAGGACACTACACCCTTGACGGGCTTTATTCCCGACTCAAGACTCATGAGATCGATGTCGTCTCTCGCAAGACGAAGTCTCAGTCGATGGCCTCGGTCACTGATCTCGTTTGTTCCTCTTCTTCAGATTCTACTGCTGATTTGTCTCTCTCTACCCTTTGCGAGCTAAGTGATGACCGACTGGACAAGTTTCCAGAAACTGAGCTTACTCTTTTAGCTCATAAATTTTCTCACGCCTACAAGAGGGTGAGAGAGAGGAAGAAAGGAGGTGTGATCACCTGCTTCGAATGTGGTGGCCCCAACCACATTCGAGCAAATTGTCCAAAACTGGAGATAGACAAGAACAACTTTGGCGGTTCTGGCAAGAATGACTACATCAATAGGAACCGCAACCAGAAGCCTCCAGTTCATGAGCTGGCGCACGAGAAGAAGTACCGCAACTTCTCGAAGAACAAGAAGCTCTTCCACCGTGTCCTCGCTGCCCTTGACAACATCAACCTCTCTGACATAGAGACATGGAGTGACGAAGGCGAGGATAATCCATAAGAGAAGAAAGGCAGCAACAACTTCTTTGGCATGTGTTACATGGCAGACACCAATGGCATCAGCGATTCCAAGCTCTACAACGACTCGGACAAGGTACCTTCCTACGACCAGCTCAATGAAGCTTTTTGCAAATTAGGAAAATTTCATGCTAGAGTTAGAGCTAGGTGTGTAGAGCTTGAGAAGGAAGTAGGTACCTTGACTCAGAGTTAACCTCTCTTAAATCCTCTTCCTCCCGAGTCACTAATGACTGCTCTTTGTGTGATGCTTTGCTTGTGGAGCTTGAGAACCTAAGGACTTTACATGATAGTGTGCAAATTGAACTTGAAAGTCTTAGGTCGAAGAATGCTAGCACTCGGACTATTAATGCTCCCTCTTTAGATGCTAGTTTTCTTCATACTCATGCTACTCCTTCATGTGAAAATTGCCCTAAATTACTTGCTGAAATAGATGCCATGAGCGTTCACCTTAGGAAGTTTTCTTCTAGAAACGATGAACTTGAAATGCATGTTTCTAAGGACCCTGTCAGCTCATGTGAGGGCTATAAGTAACTAAAACTTGATAACAAAGCTTTAAATGTCAAGTGTGCTAACTTGATAAGAACTTACTAGATAAGTTACTTAAGAGTTGCTTGCATTGTTTTGTGATTGAGGAGGACTTGGATAAAATCCAAGTTGAGCTTAGGAAGAAATTAGAAGAGCAAGCCCATAGGATTAGAGAAGCTTTTTGCGTTTCTTGTGAGGCCCTCAAGATTGAGACAGCTGTGCTGAGCGAGAAAAATACAAGTGTTAGTGTTTCTACTTCTCTTTCCGATTCTTCTTCTCCCTCTCACCCCTGTTCTTCTTGTGCCTCTCTTTTCGGGGAATATGAGTACCTTATGAGCACTCTTGAAAAATTTGTAGGACGCAAGAAGAAGCTAAATCTCATTCTAGACCAATAAAAAATTAGTAGATTTAATCAAGGTCTAGGATTTGACTACTTGGAGCACGCTAGGACTCATCCTCCTACCATTGTGCTTGGATCCAAGAGTGGAGAGATAGTAGTTGCTCCCAGGGTGAGTACCACTGTGTTTAGATCTGCTGGGGTTATCCATGGGACGTCTAAACAGAAGGGTGCTTCTCCTGTCACTTCTGCCTCTAGCTAGGCGAAGTATTCATGCACCTTCTGTAAGAAGGATGGTCATCTAGTAGATTTCTATTTTAGGCACGCTAAGATCACTAAGCGTGAGCATGTTGCTACTCTTAGGGGTATTCAGAGTCATCCCCAGACTCTGAGTGCTCTTAAGGCACACACTGCTACTAGACAGGTTAAATAGTCGCCTGTTTTTGGGGAACGTCCAAGACTCGGTTTTCATGTTGTTCAGTAGAGTTTTAGTCCTAGAGTTACTCGTGGTCATTCTTTTCCGCCGTCCTTTTGATATTTCTCATTTTTCCCATCGAGATAGATGTCAACGACGTGAAGTGTTCAAAGGTAGAAGATTTAGGAAGCCTCATTTGGATAATTCTGCTTTTACATATTGGCAGACCAAACCAGTGAGGACTCCCAGATCTTCTATCTGAGTTGTTTCTCCTGATTCTGTGAGAGTTGAGCGACAGAGAAACACTAGAATCCAGTCATCTCCTGTGGCTGGTACCCTGAGGTGTCGTGTGATTCGGTATTGGGTTCCCAAGTCCTTACTTTATCCCAGTACTGAGTCTTTTCCTTTTCTCCTGACTTGATCAGGTTCGTCGGATAGGGAAGGGAGATATATGGATTGTCGACTCCGGTTGTTCTCACCATATGACCGGAGACTCTCGGTGGTTCTCTTCCCTAGTCCGAGTCCTCGATGATGAGTTGATCACTTTTGGGGATGCTTCTTCAGGTAGAGTCATTGCCCAAGGTACTGTTTGTATTAATGAGAATTTTATTCTTAAAGATATAGCCTTGGTTAGTAAGCTATGTTATAACTTGCTTTCAGTTTCTCAGCTTATTGATGACTCTTTCGAGGTAAGCTTCAAAAGTAATGCCTGCATAATCCTTAATTCTTTAGGAAAGTTAGTTTGTAGGATTTCTAGATTTGGGAGAGTCTTTCGTACTAATTTCTCTTCTTCTGAAGACTCTCTTCATTATTTGTTTACTTCCGAGTCCCGTGATCTCTCTTTTTGGCATAGGAGATTTGGTCACATTGGTTTTGATCATTTGACCAGAATTAGCGGCCGTGATCTCATTCATGGTTTGCCTAAACTCAAAATGGTCAAAAACTTGGTTTGCTCTCCCTGCCAACATGGCAAGATGGTTACTGCTTCTCATCCTCCAGTCACCGCAGTGATGACTGATGCACCAGAACAGCTTTTGCATATGGACACTGTTGGTCCGGCTAGAGTGCAGTCGGCAGGTGGGAAGTGGTATGTCCTTGTCATTGTTGATGATTTTTCAAGGTATTCGTGGGTGTTTTCTTGGTCTCGAAAGATGAGACATTCTCTCACTTCAATGGTTTGGTCAGTAGGCTATCTTGTGAACTCCTAGGTGCATTACGAGCTATCTGCAGTGATAATGGGATGGAGTTCAAGAATTCCTACCTTGAGAGATTTTGTGTAGAATCTGGTTTAGAGCATCAGTTCTCTTCTCTTTATGCCCATCAGCAAAATGGCGTAGTGGAAAGAAAAAACAGGACCCTGGTTGAAATGGCTAGGACGATGCTAGAGGAGTACAGTACTCCTAGGAAGTTTTAGGATGAAGCTATAGCTACTGCTTGTCATGTTTCCAATCGTGTTTTCCTAAGAGCACATTTGCATCACACTTCTTTTGAGTTGAGGTATGGGCGAAAGCCCATTGTTTCTCATTTTCGCGTTTTTGGTTGCAAGTGTTTTATCTTGAAGTCTGGTAACCTAGATAAATTTGAGTCTCGTTCTTCTGATGGTATTTTTCTAGGTTACTCCACTTCTTCTCGTAGCTATAGGGTCTGGAGTTGTGATGCGAATAGGATTATAGAGACCTGTGACGTAACCTTTGATGAGGCTAGCCCTAGGGCTAGACCTGATATCTCAGGCTCTTCTTATCCCTCCGAGACCATCTTTGTAGAGGATGGGGATGATAGAGATGATGGTGTTCCAACTGATCTAGTCCCCTCTACACCTGAGGTGCCTCCTGTTTCCATTTCTGCACCTTAGGGAGACCAGTTTTTACCTTCAGACTCTTCTTCAGTGAGTGGCTCTGTTCCTACCTCTTCTACTCAAGAGGTAGAGGCTACTTCTATTTCTGGTCCTCCCCGACACATTCAGCGTTCTCATCCACCTGAGCAGATCATTGGCAATCTGTTTGAGTGTGTGGCACGCTCAAAATCTGGCTTATCTTCTTTTTGCCTTCACTCTGCCTTTGTTGTCTCCTTTGAGCCAAAGGATATTTCTCATGCATTATCCGATGAATCATGGATTAATGCTATGCATGAGGAACTTGAAAACTTTGAGAGGAACAAAGTCTGGCAGCTTGTAGAACCCCCGACTGGTCATAATATCATTGGGACCAAGTGGGTGTTCAAAAACAAGCAGAGTGAGGATGGGGTTATCATTCGCAACAAAGCTAGACTAGTTGCACAGGGCTTCACTCAGATTGAGGGTCTTGACTTTGAGGAGACCTTTGCCTCTGTAGTTAGATTAGAAGCAATTTGGATTCTGCTTGCATTCTCTACATCCCAGTGTTTCAAGCTCTATCAAATGGATGTCAAGAGTGCATTCCTCAATAGCTTTATTGAGGAAGAGGTTTTTGTCAAGCAACCTCCAGAATTTGAGAACCCCAAATAATCAAATCATGTCTACAAGCTTTCCAAAGCCTTGTATGGACTTAAGCAGGCCCCTAGAACATGGTATGAGAGGCTTAAGTCCTATCTTCTCAGTCATGGTTTCAAAATGGGCCTCGTAAACAAAACTCTATTCGTCAGACACCAAAATTCTCATTTCCTTCTCGTTCAGATTTATGTGAACGATATTATCTTTGGTGGCTCGTCTTAATCACTTGTGTCTCAATTTTTTGAAGTAATGAGCACAGAATTTGAGATGAGTATGATGGGTGAGTTGAGCTACTTTCTTGGCTTCCAGATCAAGCGGACACTGGAGGTACTTTCCGCACCAAGGTAAGTACAATCGGACCTCTGAGACGGTTTGATATGTCCGATGGAAAGCTGTATGACTCCTATGGCCACCGCTGCTGTCCTCGAGCCCGATGAGGATGGTGAGCCTGCTGATCAAAAGGAGTTTCGGAGCATGATTAGCTCCCTCTTGTATCTTACTGCCTCGAGGCCAGATATACCTTTGTTGTGTGTATATGCGCTCGCTTTCAGGCTTCCCCTCACGTCTCTCATCGCCAGGCGGTGAAGCGCATCTTCATGTACCTTCGAGCTACCATTGATTACGGTATTTGGTACTCTTCTTCCTCTTGTCTATCCCTTAGAGCCTTTTCCGATGCTGATTTTGCTGGCTATAGGATAGGTAGGAAGAGCACTTCTGGCACTTGCCAATTCATTGGTGCTTCTCTTGTTTCTTGGTCATTTAGGAAGTAGTCTGGTGTTGCACAATCTACTGCTGAGGCCGAGTATGTAGCTGCAGCTAGTTGTTGTAGCTAGGTGCTCTGGATGAGATCGACCTTGCGGGACTTTGGGTTAGAGATAGGGAGTGTTCCACTTTTTCTGTGACAACACTTCTGCTATCTGCATTGCAAAGAACCCTATGCAACATGCCCGAACCAAGCACATAAATGTTAGATATCACTTCCTTAGAGACCATGTGGAGAAGAGAGACATAGTGCTTCAGTTTGTAAAGAGTGACCTCCAATTGGCCGACATCTTTACCAAGCCTTTGGATAGCTCCAGATTTGTTGCCTTGAGGAGTGAGCTTGGAGTCTTGTGCCCTTACGGCCTTTTGTGAGGGGGAGCTGATTTGTATACTGTGTATTATATTATATTTCTGTCTTTCCTTTCTTCTGGGTGCTTATGGGTTTATCTTGCATTATCTTGAGTTCTTTTCCTTTGCTCTTTTGCTACCCAGGCGTTAGTTTTTTATCTTTTTCTTCCTGGTCTGAGGTTCTGGTCTTTTCATTGAGTTACCTCTAGTTCCTTCAATTGATACCTTTCTTGAGTTAAATCTTGCTAATAACTCAACTTAAACCAGATTTGTGTTTAAAATTGAATCACATGATGAGGGGGAGTTTAAGAATCTATCTCATGCATGGCATATAGACTTGATTTTTCTTTTATAAGCTCTGTCTATTATGCAAATGATCCATGTTTCATTTTATACACCATGCTATATTATGAAGAAAATTACTTGCTTAGATATGTCCAAGTTCATTTATCTTGCTAAGCTTGCAAAATTGAAAAATAAGCTTTAAAAGAAAAACCAGATAAAACATGTTGCGTTTACTTGCTAAAGTTTCTTCTCTAGGTGTATTTGCCATGATTTGTGAAATTCTGGAATTCTCTAGAGTCCCTATAACAATTTGGATGAATCTTGTTTGATCCATACCAGAGTCCTTCACTAGCTTAAAAATGCTAAACTCAAATGCATTAGACTCAACACCTCACGTTAC
This sequence comes from Guadua angustifolia, assembly GCA_036346375.1. Classification (NCBI taxonomy): domain Eukaryota; kingdom Viridiplantae; phylum Streptophyta; class Magnoliopsida; order Poales; family Poaceae; genus Guadua; species Guadua angustifolia. Next base: position 30,839,861 of record CM070521.1, on the reverse strand, counting down.
AAGACGGCTTCTCATTGCACATGAGATGAACTTGGAATGTGTTGTGTATGACCAAGATCATTCTCTTAAGAGTCTCTCTTGAGATGATCGAATATGGCTTGAGTCAATTGCTTTAAAATGAAAAAAAATCAACATATGTGGGTAAAGAATGTGAATAATGTCAAATATTTGCACCCCGCTATGTCTTTTAAAGTTTCAAAGAAAAATTTGCATACAAGAAAAACTCGAAGGACCTTGTATGAACTTCTAGATTCCCCAAAGTATTAAGTAGGTTGAACTCTAGGTTTTCTAATTAATACTTTGAATGGCTTTGCTTCTAGTTTTGAAACTAATGTCAAGTGTTGCTCATGTCCATTCTTACTAAAAATGACATGGTTTCAATTAAAATCTTGCTAGCAAAATATTTATTTGCACTTGGACATACCTTCGCTTAGTCTATCTTTGTCATATCTTAGCTTAGTGTCATAACTTGTCTTGTTGGTCACTTGGATAATCTTTAAAGCCCCCCCTTAGACTGCATCATTTGCATAAAAACAAAAAAATGGGGAAGAAAAGAAAATGCCATCTTGATGCCTATATTGCCAAAAGGGGGAGAAAGTTGTCCCAAAAGGCATCTTGACATTCTCATTGTGTAGGTTTTGTTACCGACTTGGTCATGGACCCTCTTTTCTCTTATCCCTGATCAAGTTCAGTTTTTGTAATCAAAATGCTTTCTTCCTTTAATCTCATCTCGATGCCTTTTTCGGTATGTTTGACAATATACTCATCAAGGGGGAGATTGAAAGACCATGTGGAGGTCTATACCTTTGTGTGATGAGTAATTGACTAGATTAAAGGTTGATCCAAAGAGTAAAAGACTAGATTAAAGGTTGATCCGATTTGAATTTGTAACTTGGAGCATTTTGATAGGTTCCCAACCAAGTTGTGTTTCTTTGCTGAGTACTTCTAACTTCTCGACTGATTTTCTTCCTTGGCTGAATGCTAAGTGCCGAGTGCTGCTAGCCTTTGCTGAGTTCTTCTAGTTTTCCGACTGGATTCTTTGCTAAGTACTGTGTTCCGAGTAGTTCCTGTCTTTTCTAAGCACGTCTAGCTTTTTGAAAGGTTTTCTTTCTTTGGTGAAAGCCGAGTGCCGAGTGCCTCCAATCCTTACTGCGCGTGTTTAGTTTCTTGACTGATTTCCTTCTTGGTTGAGTACTCTGCTGCAGGAAAGGGGCTTAGTCAAGGACTCAGTAAAGTTGTCATGTCTAAGTTTCTAAGAGTTCTCTGTCAAAATCTTTGGGACGCTGGTAATTGTCCTTAGGGCGTTTGGTGTTTAGCCGAGTGGTTAACCAGGTTGTTTAGCCAAGTGGTTAACCAGGTTGTTAGCCAAGTGGTTAGCCGAGTGGTTAACCAAGTGATTAGCCGAGTGGTTAGCCATGTGGCTAGCCAAGCATTTTAGCCGAGTGGGATTGAGTATATGGGTTTGCCGACTGGTTGTGGTTAAGTTGTGTTTGACTATTTTCAGATAGTCAGCAAATATGATTGTGGGCATTGCTATGTGAAATGTTTCCTTGTCTTTGATGGTTGCAGGACGATGGTGCTAGGTCATGGTGAGGCAGAAGTTGACCGGGACTAGGCGAGGTACGTCGGATGTCCAGAATGGTCGGGAGATCGCCGGAAGATGACCGGAGACGGAGTTCGGGCAAGTCAAGAAGGCAAGGAAAGGAGCAGATACTAGCTAGATGCTGTGTGGATCAATGAGGACTGTTGGAGTACGGTCTAGTTGATAGGAATAGCGGGTCTAGTAGTATGCTTTGAGAGTCGTGCAAGAAAAACCCTGTGTTAGTGGGTTGGGGTTTCCCTTTGCAGGCTGTGTGAGTGGGCTCTTCCTAGCCCTTGGATGAGTCTCTAGGGTTGAGAGCTGCATCTAAGGGTGGTAGGTGGCCCGAGAGTTGTGTAAATAGGGGTGGAGGGGTAGCCTCCCCCAAGGGAAGTGGTAGGTAAAGGATCCCTAAGGGGTTTTAGAGGTTTTGAGCGCTCTGTTGAGTTTTGCCCACTTTTGTTTGTGTGGCTGTATAACTTCCCTTCTAGAAATACAAGTTCCACTCAAAGATTTCAATACTTGCATTTTGTTTTTTGTCATTTACTTTATGCAAATTACTTTCTGCAATTTAAGTTACGCAAATTTACTTTACGCAAGTTTATTCATCTCCTTCTACATTCTTTTCTTCTTGCATCTTTTGTGTTCTTGAGTTGTTGTTCTTGTGTTTCTTTTCTATGCGTTTGTCACTTGCTGAGACAAGTTTCCAAGTTCTTTCCATTCATCGAGATCCCAAGAACTAGCCTCTGCCGAATTCCTTGTTCTTTCTGCTTTTCTTGTTGTACTCTTTCTTCTCGAGCAAAAAGGTTGAGTCTTTGGGATTAATCCTAAAAATCGGTTTATAAATCAAGTTTCTGATTGTCCCAAGATCTCATTTACAAAGTTTCTTGAAGTTTTGTTTAGCCGTTCAAAAGTTGCTTTGATTCTTATTCTAAGTCGGGCTATTTGTTCTTGATGAGTTCTTGAGTCTAGTACCCTTACATACTCTCGAGGGGTACCACCAACTTTCCTTTTGAAGAACTTCATCCTTCTTGGGTGATATTTGGTATTAGTCTTTTGGAATACTGTGAGTGGGGGAAAGTTTTATTGCGACCATTCACCCCTCCTCTGTTCGCCATCCCGATCCTTGTGCCCTCCTTTGGGAGTCCACATTCTGAGCAATACGAGCAAGAACTGCGTGTGTAGGTTAATACACGTTATTGAAGATTCTTGCATTGCTTTCCTTCCATAGCTTCCATAAAGTATACATTATCATCCCGTCGACCTGTTTGCGCTGTGGGAGTAATCAATTTCCGTGGGATGAGATGCCACCACTACGAAACCGAGAGCCATGCGTGTGGTTTGGGTGAAGCTAGCTGCAAATGGGAAACGAAGGAAGAGATGCACTGCCGATTCAGGTTCGGATCCGCAAAGTGGAAAATAAAGAGAATTTGGCCAACCCTCACCGCCAACCTATCCACAGTGAGTAACCTGTCATGGACAATAAAGAGAATGAGGCAATTTTTAAATAGGACAGAAAATTAAAACTACTCTAGGGATAGAAATTTGTCACCACTCAACCATGCTCTGGTACCAAGATAACTAGTAACATGCCCGTGTGTTGCAACAAAATTTCAAAGGAGAGTGGTATACATTATTGAGGGATCCTAAACCATATAATTCCTCCTGTCACAAAAAACACATCATTCTAGACTTGGATGATCTAATTTCTACAGTAATATATTTATAAAACCTAATAGAATAATAATATTATTAATCCAATCAGCCAATTGGGCAGTGACCTGGAGCAAGAGCAATGACATTGCAGGGTAGTGGTACTTTCCCTTGAGGTGCATAGCGGGATGGTCAACTGCTACTCATAGAGCAATATTGGTATGTTGTTGTCATTTTTGGAACTTTTTTATGATTCCACTATTGCTTTATCTAGAGTTTATTACTCAATCTCTTCTTTAATTGTGCATTATATTCTAGAAATTGCTACCTACTTAAGGAACTATGAAAATGATAATATTTTGTGTGAATCTATTTATGCTATGAAAACTAAAATTTTGAAATATTAGAAAGAAATTCCTATGTTATATGCATTTTCATTTATTTTAGATCCTAGAGCTTAAGTTTGAAGATTTGGTAATATTCTCTCACTTCTTAGTGATGCAGTGGGTACTAATTATTCTAATTATTTTTCAAATATTCATGCTAACTTATCTCAAGTTTATTCTAAGTACGATCAGAAGTTTGCTAGAGTTCACCTACAGCATCATCCACCAGCACTCACAATAGGTAAGAAGAAAACTGCGTGGGGAAAGATATAGGGTGCAGGTGGCTCTACATTAAGGAGTTTGAATACAACAACATCAAGTGCAGACACAACAAGTGGTGGGGAGCTAGCTATCTATATCAATAGTGACATTGTCAACTACTAAGAGCATCAAGAGGAGGACTTTAGCCTTTTGCAGTGGTGGCACGAGCACAAGATAACATATCCGGTGCTTTCCATATTAGCATGGGATGTGTTAACTGTTCCTATTTCTACGATTTCTTCGAAGACTGCATTCAATCTATCAGAAAGAATAATCGAGGAGAGAAGAACAAATCTGACAAGTGAAATGGTAGAAATACTTCTCATTGTGAAAGATTGGGAACAAGCTAATCAACGAGCTCAACACACTACAGAAAATGTTGAGTTGATGACGATGTTTGCAAATCTTTATCTAGATAGTCAGGAAGAATAATTGTAATCTTCACTTTTTCCTGTATTAATGAGCTATAGGTTGTACTCTTTTTTCTTTGCCAAGGTTTTCTCATGTTAAGTTTTTAGTTAGAATAGTTTTTAATGAGGCAGCCAAACATTTATAAAGCTTATTATTTAGTTCAAATTATTTGTCTCCTTTTAGAATTTTATTTTATATTTTTTGCTTTTACTAATTTAGATAGATTTTAAAAAGATTTTCTAATTATTCTAGATTTTTTCCTATTTTTTAAAAAACTTTTACAATTTTCCAATTTTTCTAACTTTTTTGAATTTTTTTTATTTTTTTGGCCCAAACGGGTCGGCCTTGGCCCGGCATGCCCCATCGGCTTGTTTGGACCTATACCGGTATGGCACGGCTTGGGAGCCACCCCACCCGTGCTTGGGCCGTGGCCTCAGCCTGTGGGCCAACATGGCACGACCCGTTTGCTAGCCGGGCCTAAGCGAGCTGTGCCACATTTTAAACGGGTCGTGCCATGCTGGGCGACCCGTTTGGACACCACTAGTGCACACGATGGAGCCTACCAGAAGTTCCAAGCCTTTATCTCTACTATTATAAAGCAGCAGTTGGTGGACGGTCCGTTCTTTCGTGGGCCCCACTTGCCAGTCCCCAACCCCCCACTCCACAAGACGCAGAGCTTTACGCAGCTTCTCCTCGCCCCAATCACGCAGCGCCTCCTTGCCTTCTCCTCGTGCCCCCCCACTCCCCAGCCCAATCTCCTTGACGGCGTGTCCCGATGCCTCCCACGCCCGCTCCCTCATGAGCTCCGGTGCATCCTCGCTCCACTCCCTCCCGATGCCTCCCCGCCTGCTCCCTCCCGATCCCACCCCAACAGATCCCTCCACCCCGGCGCGTCCGATCCGGCCATGATCCCCATGGCTCCTCGTCGAGTGAAGCGGCCTCCTCCCGACCCCACCCTCGACACACAGGCACTCACTCATGACGCCCAAATCCCCAAAACCCTAGCCCGAGGAGTGAGAGGGAGGAGGCGCGCATGGCGGGTCTTGTCGGGCGCCTTGCGGTCGCGAACTGTCGAACAAGCGGGGTGTGCGGTCGTCATCATCGGTGACCCGACCGGCAAGTCCAGCCTAAATCGCCGCTGCCGCCACCGAGCAGTTCGAGAACGTCCCCGTGTCATGACCCCCACACGCCTCCCGCCGACTACTTCCCGAACTCGTCCCCATCACCATCATCGACACCTCCTCCGGTACCCCCATTCTCAGATTTGGTGGCGTCCGCGTCGCAAATCGGCACCTAGATGCCTCTCGATTTCGCTGCGGTTTGATTGGCATATTCGTGGGTGATGATTCCGTCGCATGCTGCTGTGTGCCCGCTTGGTTGCAGCCCGAGCAAAAGCAAAAGCGATCGCCGAGTGCCGGCGGCAGACGTGGTGGTGCTCACGTCGCGAACTTCGTGATTCCTTGCGCTGTTGATTGCCATTACTGCTGCTTTGTTGATGAGACTAGGAGATTCTCAAATTTGAAAGAGCTCAACCCTAAAAGCGACTGTTGATTCCCATTCTTTGCAAGGCCGTCAAGTTTGATCTTGAAGAAGACATAGTTTCGGGACCTCGAGTGGCCTCTACAAGGTTCTTCATGCTACTTATGTTCTTCTGTTCTATTGTTTCCCTAACGTAAAAATTCTACAGAATTTTGAATTCACTTCCTTAATGCAAATGCGGGAAGCAATTGCTTTCAAGGCCTTCTTTTCTTTGATACATGTAAAGCTTAGTTCATGTATTCTTCTCTCGAAGACAACATTAAAGGTGTGAGGGAATTTTTTGGTATGAAGGAATTTTTTCTTATTTGTTGCTATGGAGCCTTTTGTTTTATATCTTTGTCATTTGACCTTTGGGGAAAAGGAGGAGATGAACTCGCAAGAGAAATTCGATGTTATGGAGATATTAAGGAAGACTAGATTTCCTCGGGTTCACGGTGTTGGTGATGTTAAGTCACTTGAAACAATTCTTGAGCATGGGTACGAATTTATCTTATTCAACATAGTAATGTAGAAGCAACATAAAACTTGGCTTACTTTCATATTCTTTTCATTCTAATTGCAATCGATCATATGGCTTGGGGATTTGAATTACGGATTTCCTTTCATACACCTCGGAAAAGCTCTCGTTGAAATGCATAATTGGAAGCAAGCTGTTGGAGAATGATCGTAAATTTATGCAGCTCATACACACTTTACACTACAACATTAGTTTTGAGGGCCATGTCTAAATTACTTGTTCGGAACATCTTGATTAGAGTGAAGGTGCGAGCGTGTTTTCGTGGTTGGAAAGAAGGAAGGATTTATTTTCCTCCAACATATAAATACTCATTCAACTCAGATCGGTATTCGGTGAGGGTGTGCGGCCCAAGGAAAAAGAGGCTAACACTTGCTTGGTAACTTCTTTAATACTTGTATCCACCGAATACTCTCCTACTTTGTTTTAGTTATAAGCAACTTCATCGAGAACGTTTTCTTCTTCTTTTTCTATCAAAGGTGTAATCGTATTTTGTGGTATGGTAATGGCCTCATGCAGTTGTCTTATGTTCGCAGAGTCTCGCTTCTCGACTACGCAGACCGGTTCTGCATGATTTTCATGGCGGAGGTTGAAATTATCCGTCAGAGAAGGAGAAACATGGGCTATTTCAGCTTTACTAATTAATTTGAATGCACGCTATATGTAAGTTTTACGCTTTAAGTGTGTGTAAGCTTCTTGGTTGCTTCTTCCTTCTATTTTACACATTTACATTGGTGGTGCAGATTGGCGGGTTTTCAACAAACAATAACTAGGGTCCAAGATCTCGTTAGATGATCGATGAGAATCAAAATATTTTTCCATCCTGGTCTCTCTCTCTCTCTTTTGTTAGCTCTCAAGATGCACACTTAACATTTGAATAACTATTGCCAAGATCTGAAGCCTAGGGCGGATGCTTGGAAAACACATTGTGCAAAAACTAACATAAAGGTAATCGATTTCTTGATCGTTGAGGAAAACCTAAAACTCTCACTCACATAGGGCTAACGTTTTCTCTGGTGTTTTTGCAGGATAGTTGGGTAATTTTATGACTAACCATTTGGTCAGGAACGGCCATGTTCATGGAAGTATCACCACATCACTAACTATACAACTCAACCAGCTCTTGCCTTCCGGTTCATTTCCTCTTTTGTTTAGAGACGTCAATCGCCTTCATCATTTTTCTTCTCCTTTGCCTTTGGAAAGTTTGTAAGATGGCGGTTGTATTAGCATGTGGTGTAAAATCATTGCAAATCGCCAAGGGAATGATACTTGAATTGAACTAATTTCGATAATGATTTCCACGCCTCCAACGTACACCAACGCTTGCTTGTTCTTCTATGGTACAAAATATGTTTGCTTTTACAAGTGCTAATAAGGATACTGACTATCTTATCTGCTTGTTAGATTCTATGCTTAACACAAGAAAAATTTGCACGCAGCGTGAAGGAGCCTCGCTTGAAGCACTTGATGTGTCCGAAAAATCCCAATTATCTCACTCACCTAAGAGGCCACATGACAGTCATATTGTTTATTTCACTCTATTATCTTCCACGTTGTTACTCATGATTCTCAAAATAAAACACCTATTGTATCTTGTCGCTTATCACTCTCGTTAACCATGCCGTCTTTGTAGTTTTAGATGTTCAATTTGAACATTACCTAGATTATTTGTATTGAGATATTGGGATTCATGAATTTGTCGTTTTTGATGTTCAATTTTGGGGCCTGAGTTAATCTGTGCTCCAAAGTTTCAAACTTTAGATCTTCTCTATTTATTTTAAATGTGTCACTTTAGGGATTAGTTCTAGATGCTTCCAGATCCATCACATGTTGGATAAATAGAGCAAGCTTGATGCGGAGGAGGCGGTGAATTTTCTTTCCGCCAAGGTGTTTAGGTTGCCAAGTTTGTGTCTTGAGTAGTTGTAATATAGATTTGCTACAGAATTGCGACTTGGAAGTGCACCGCCATCCCAGCTATTGCTCCTTTTTCTTTCTTTTTGTTATAGGCGGTAGAGGCATTACTCATGTAATTATTCGCTAACTTCGTTGTTTGCTATGTTGTTTTCTGCAGGAAGGATGGTGATCTCTAAGAAGTTTCGAGGTAAGAAACGAACCTTTTTTCATTTTTGTGCAGCTTTCTTAGCATCGCTGCAATAAAAATGTTGTGTGTATAATGCGGTCTTTCTTTTGCCATATATTGTGTACAAATTGTTTATGGAGGAAATTTGTTGACTTCACCTCGTAAAAAACTTCGTGGATCTGATAGTTGCCACAAGTATTTACATAATCTAAGTAGCCATGCTATTCTATTGATTGTTATTTTGTTGCCTTGTGCTTTGTTGTTTCTTTTGCAATGAAAATTGAGACCTATGGATGGAAGCCAATTACATTTGAGCGGACTCGGAAGGTAGTTGAAGAGCAATAATAGTATGCCTTTTCCCTTTAATGCGTATGTGGTCGTTACATGTAACGGTGTTATATGCTTAATATTATTGTCGGTGCTTACCATAGATAAATTGATGGTATTAGATATTACCTTGAGTTGGACCGTTTGGGATCAACTTTGATGGGATAATATTGATGAAAGGGATGAGGTTATCCCAGCAAATTGCCTCCATTTCTCCACTCGTAACCCTCTGTCTCGAAGACCCACTCATGGGAGAGCTTGATAGTTGGTAACTTGGTATTGTTTTTGTTTCGAGATGCAGGCTCACATGCACTCTTATGTACCTACATTATATAAATCTAGAGTTAACGACACTTGATTTATTTGTCCTCTCATTCCTAAATAGTAGAAATTGTTGTTACTTTTACGAACAATCGATAAACAGGACTTGTACTGTACTTCTCTGAACATATAATGGTTCTCTTATGTTCAAATCACGTGGTAAGCAGCCTTTAACACATGCTTTACATCCACTATTCAAATTGTTCTTGAAAGCGATGACCATGGAGAGATGCGGGTAAAAGCTTAAATATGATTCAAACGCTCAAGTCAGTAATTAACCATTTTGTTTGGAGATACATTGCTAACATGCTACTATTGTCAATTTAGAATGCTATAGAATGCTTGGCAGATTTATATCAGTGGCCAGGATATCAATTGCACGATCACATAGAACTGCGCCTCAAATCCATTTATTTTTTTTTTCTCACTTTGGCCATTGTATACATGTCAAGTACCGGTATTAAAGATATGAGGTTTGTTGCCTTTTTCCTTGAAAGTTTTCATATTTCATTGCAATGATCGAGTGTTATTATCATTATTATCTAGAGTCGGGTTAGATGAATGCAAGAAATCAAGTATCTCATAGCACTTTTAAGAGTTTCAATTATTATACATTGTATGTTTTGTTGGAGATAATTTTCCTACACCTAAAGAATGGGGGCTTAATGGCATTTTATATGGATTTGTTGATGGATAATCCTACTACCCTAAACTTAGATTTCAAATGGAATCGGTGAGCAGAGAAAGATTTATGCTTTATCAAAGTTAACGTTTCGTCTATATAGACAAGAATTTGTGCTATGGAATAGATACAAATTACTAAAAGGAACACCTTTGTTGGAATGGTTAATAAAAAGCATCATTTGAAAGATGAATTTGTGAGAGGAAAACTCTCTGAGAATAGATTTTTTAATGTGTATCGCTCTTCCGTACTCTGAGATAATTTCATAGTTTGGATATCTTGGATAAGAGTAACCCAAGGCTTGCACTCTAGGGTCTATGTTTTTTCTCTCCAGACTCACCTTTAAAAATGCCCGTGCTCGATCTGCGTATATATTCTTAAGGACTATAACAAAGTTATTATTATATCGAATTTAATGAGAAAACTCGAACAAGGTTATAACATCTGAATGTCTATGTCAGCTCAATGGCACCAATTAATCGAACACGAAAGAGAACGTGTTTTTGGTTTTAATTCATACCGGAGAAGAAACCATAAAATCTTTTGTAATCGGGAGAAATAGATGTTTGATCTGGTAGCATAATTTCCTTTTATCGCTTGACCTTTATGTTTCGTTACCAATTTTATTTTTCATAGCAACGCATGGGCATTGAATGCCTTTTATTGCTTGACATGTTTTTTTTAGCAATTTTTTTTTGTAGCAACGCACGGGCATTGAATGTCTTTTATTGCTTGACATGTTTTTTTAGCAATTTTGTTTTTCGTAGCAACGCACGGGCATTGAACTAGTGAACAAATATGCTACACGCACACACCAAGGCTACCAAGAGGATTTGTTGTTCGTTCCTTGACGAATGTAGCAGTATACCAAGAAGGGATGGCAATAGGGCCTTGATCCCCATTTTCCCACAGGGAATTCCCCTATTCGGGGATAGGGATGAGGGAAATCTTCCCCTGCAGGGGGCTTATTGGGGAAAATATTGTCCCCATCGGGGATGGCATGGCCGGGGACGTTCCATCATTCCTCGTCCCTGTCTCCACATTATCATTGATAGGTGGATTTGTGGCTTAAGTTCAAAGCACTATTTGTGATTTACGAATAATTTTAATGTGTTGTACTATCATATACTATTCTTCTGATTTTGGTGTTGAAATATTGAATTGTTTGTTGTCATTTGGTATATTATTGATGAAATTTGTATTGTGTTTGCCTGTCCATTTTCGGAGATTAGTCCCTGTTGGTGGTCAGTGATGGGGAAATTAAGCCACTCGTGCGAGGATAGGAATGGGGACGGAGGAAGCTTTGGTTATTGGGGATGGGAGGGTGCTCCCCACGGAGATTTTCCCCATTGCCATCCGTAGTAACAAGCCTCGACTTCGGTCCACATATGATGCCACATACTACATGTCATACTGAGTGTTAACCCATGCTCTACTTCTGACGAGTGTTCTAGTGCCAGTTCCACCAGCATCATCTTTCACACCACCCAACGTCACGCCTAGGTGTTGTCTTGCACAATCTCTGTTGATGTTCTATGGCTCAGTTGGTCATCTTCCATCGAGAGACTATTGATACCTTTTCATGTTTTTTTGTGAGAGATGGATTTCATTGTAATTTAGGATATTATACCTATTATTGGCAACATCCATACAAGATTAATTATTGGCAATTTATTCGATGATCCATTGTCTTTTACAGGTTACCATGGCAAAATTCGCAGATGGGGAGTCTAAGGTGGAGTTGCTGGCTTTCAGCATAATAGTACTATGCTTGATCAAGGATAATTTAGAAAAATAACTCACTATCAGTTGTGGTGACAACTGAAATTAGTGTTTTATTCACTGTTTGTATATATTGCAATTTGGATTGCTTGCACGATTATTATGGAGGCTTTCACAATATTAACTTCAAAGGTTCGAAGACACTGTGATGGTAGTTAGAACGATACTTTCTAGAGTTTTGCTATTTAAAAATACAGGTTTTGCTCTAATTTTCAATTCGAGATGAAGGATTTAAGTGCAGGAAAGAGTTTATTTTGTGTGGATACTACAACATTTTTTTAGCTATCATAGCTCGATATGAAGGGTCTATTGTAGTTTATACTCGACTGATGGTGCAAGAGTTCATTTCATCCAGATAATTTTATAGGAGCAATTTCAATTATGTTATAGAATTTCAGTTACTTTTTAGTCGGAAGTTTGATGTACATCATAGCCAAACATGCAAGTTGGTCTACCGATGAGCGTTGTTTGCCTAGTTTTGTATTCCAGGTGGAGCATCTATTCGTCTACTTTGTTGATAGCTGTGAGTTTAGACCTGTAAGTGGCTTACTCAGTTTTGCTTCATGAAAAGCATTTAGATTAGACTGTTCTAGTCTTAATAATTGAGGTTAGTCCTTTGGACTTTCGAGCCACAAGGATTGTTTATGAATACTTATTTTGAGGAGGTTTTCGTATTTTGGCTACATGAGGGAATTCATCTCAATGTAGATATTATTAAAGTGTGATCCGAATTCAACATAGTGTCATTGCCAAACATTGCACCAAACGTGGCGCCGAGTGGTTCATGCCCCCTAGCCATGCCAGATGTGGCAATGGCCAATGCATGCGACTCTAATTCAATTTTCTTCTCTATTCAGAACTCTGATCCCTAGTCCATATATGTACCCCTATAGTCACACGTCAGCAAGTATTTAATCACTGAAAAATATAAATCTTGGATTATTGAAAAAATGTGAGATTAGTATTTTTATTACAATTTCTCATAGCTTAGGCTTATAAGAGATGCATTTGAGTCTTTTAGTAATGTTGGATTTCAAAATAGCTCCAATATTTTTGCCATGAGTATTTATGTAGGATAGTAGGGTTATCGCTAACTACAAGTTACGTCAAATAGCGAAGATATTGCTAACTATAGCGCTTGTAGCTAATATAGCAAAACATTAGCCCACAACTTCTCTGTTAGGGTCCAAAAAAAGCTATAGCATAGCTAGCTATTTAGAACACTAGTCACATGGTTTAGATAAGCTGAATGGCCTTGTGCTGTAATTTCTCCTCGTATAGTGAATTCCGCTTTCACGTGGAATTCACGAGTCTGTGGTTTTTCCTCAAAAAGTTTTTCACGATAAATCCATAACTTTCATTATTTTGATTCTCTATTTTTGCCATGTGTTTATGCAACATTTTCTTCTCGCACTTTGACATCGATCGTTATGTATGGCGACATAACAACAAGCTGTCTTCTATTGCCCCGAAAAATAACGCTTAATTTCTTTTTCTTGAAAGTTCTGGATGATTCTCCAGCAACTTGAGCTAGCCAACAAAGTTACAATTTCAAACGTATCATTTTTTTTACATAATGATAACAGAAGAAAATCAACGTGATTATGTCCAAGGAAGAATTTTCACATAATTAAGGTGTTCAGAGTTTGATAGGTATCAAATTCAGTTACATGAAAGTGTGTACAGTAAATCTAAGAACCAATAACTAATCAAACGAACATCTCCCGTACGTATCATGTGTGAGTGCATACAAACTTAATTTTCTTCTCCAAGAAAAGCAAAGGTGGATCGACCTTTTAACTATACATACAAGCAGAGGCAGGTGTGCAGGTGCAGCAGATTGATTAGGAACAAGTAATTAAATGATCAAAGAACTCATCTCGATCATGCAGCTAGGCAGCTAGAGCCGAGCTCCATGCGGACGCCAATGGCGACGAGGAAGACGGCATCGAGGCCGAAGAAGAGGATGGTGTGGATGAGGATGGAGATGGCGCTCCTCTGGAAGTTGCCGAACTCGATCACCCACGACTTGCTGGGCATCTGGAACAGCAGCCATGGGGACAAAAAAATGAAGTGCACAAAAGAGATGAACACTGGAGCCTAGCCCTGCATCCATCTTTCTTCTTCTTCTTCTTCTTTGATCTTTTAATATGCCTCTTGTTCTTCTTACTAAACTAGCTAGCTATGCTATAGCTAGTATTAGTAGGGGTGCAATCAGAGCAAATATGGATGGATATCACTTATTTGTCTACATTTTTTGCTGAATCGGAGTCGAATACGGATAATGCCAGACAAGATTGTCTCAGTCATAAATACGAACCAAATACATGTCAAGCCAAATGTGGATAGTCTTGGTTATAGATATTTAGTTAGATATCACGCAAAAACAGAACTTATATATGCCACATAAAAAACCAATCAACCGTACTACACGTTAAAAATACAACTCATTAGGAGTTCAACATGAAAATTTGGCTACAACAATTAGGCTCAAAAGTATTTTTTAAAAAAGTTTCTTATGTTCAAACATATTTGTCTAAATTGTTTGGAATTATTTTGAGTTTATTTGCTATTTTTCTTAGCTTATTTAGATTTCCTATATTTTCTAAAAATAAAAAACTAATTTTAATAATGAAAAAAGCCTCATGGGTCGATTTCTTTATCTGGCCCACTCTCAGCAAGTGAGCATAGTCATGTACTTATGGGCATGGCTTCATGGGCTTACCTATTATGCTGATATCCGAATATCTGAAATAAGTTTATTGGATACTATCTGATTAAAATTCTACATTGCTTCGAATCTGACGTACGTATACTTTATCTGGAATCTATTTCTATATCTGACAAAAACTATCTAGATATGACTCCGATATAAAAAAACACGAATATCCATTTGTCGGTGTATTTTGCCTGACAGATTTTCTCCCTAAATGGAGTCCGGGGTTCGATAGAGGGGATCTTTGCGGAAGGACACCTATAGGCTCTCCTGAGGGATCCACACAGACAAGAATCCAAGAACAGACCGATATACCCAGGTTCGGGCCCCTGGTGTGGGTAACAGCCCTACGTCCTGGTTCTGCTCTTGTTAATGTGTTTTGAGTGGAATACAAACGCACAATCTACACTCTGTCTCTTTTTTTACTCTCTGGGTTCTTCTTGAGCTCGTTCTTTCGTTCGAGTTCTTCTTCTCTCCTGCTCGGGTTCTCCCCCCTTCCCATGCACCAAAGCTCTCCTTATATAGGCCGGGCTGGCTCGGGCAGGTGGGAAGGATGATATCATACTGATTACACTTCATTTATTACACCAGTCGCTATAGCTCCATCCCTTGGCCTCATTCTCTGCACCACTGTCCAACTTCGCCTGGTCCACCCGGGATGCGACTCGTAGGCGACGAGGTTAGGTGCAGGACGACAGAGGGATAAACTATTGTGCCGTCAGCAGGGCCATGCGCATTCAATGGTTCTGACACGGTGCGTCGGGGGAGAAGACTTTGAGGCGAAGCTCCCCAATTCCTTCGATGTACATCTCCACGCTTGTCCGATAGTGGACCCCCGAGTACCTTCTAACTCCATTGGCCGACCATGTAGCCCGCCACCCGACATCGTGGCTCGATTGCCCACCGCCGCCGCCGCCACGCTGCGGTCGCTGGCGTGGCTCGATCGCCACTTGCTCGCCGCCGCCACGCGGCGTCCGTCGCTGGCGTGGCTCGACGCCCACTCGCCGCTGGCCGCCACGCTGCACGGCCACTTGGCATCGTGGCTCGACGCTAAGCCGCCGCCAGTTGTCACGCTGGCGCGATCGGCGGCGTGGTCTGACGCTTCACCGGCTCGCTAGGCTACCACGCGATGCGATCGCTGTGTCGAGGCTCGACGCCCACCTACCGCCACTGTCATGCTTCAAAGACTCATGGCCCCTCGATCAGTAGCGGAGAGGGTACTCCGGCGTAAGTACGCCGACAAGAGCCCGAGCCGCCCCGAGCACGCGCCACCCTTTCGCACCCTTTAATGCCGACGTGCTCCTGGACGGGTCCACACTCCTACGCATGCAACCACTCCAGTCCTCTCTGCTTCCACCGCCATCTCTCGGGACCCGAAGCGTCGCGCACTTTCGCCCTTTCGTGAACCGCCAGCACGAGAAACCTATTAATATGCGCACCCACGACCGGCAGTTCACGCTCTTTTCGACTCTTCTGCCTTTCTCCTTGCCCCTTCAACTTCCTTGCACGAAGACACCGCTCCTCTCCAATGGCGCAGCCGTTCCCATCCTCCTCCGTCGATAGGGAGAGGACAATGAGGCTCTCTTGAACCGCCGCTGAGGGTTCCCTTCATCTGCGTCACGGAACCCTTGCGCCGCGGTGCGACGCTGGGGAGATCATCGTCTTCTCTTGGGCGCTGCTGGCGGGTCTGGTCCCGCCCTTCTCTGAGTTCTTCCTCACGGTCCTCCACTTCTAAGAGATCCATCATCTTCATCTCACCGCCAACTCCGTTCTCATTCGCTCCACCTTTGCTTACCTCTGCGAAATGTTCGTGGGGGTAATGCCCAATCTCCCCCTCTTCCGCTTCTTCTATACTCTCTGTGACTCCACGGATAGTAGAGTCGTAGAGAGCTGCCACTTTCGTCTTCATGACGGATTAGCCTCCCGCTACATCCCTTCCGCATTTAAGACCAATTGAAGGCGTATGGCGAGGCGGTCAGATGACGACGGCGACGGCAATGCCTCGATGCCCTAGAGGTGCCCTCTGCACCAGTGGAGGCCGTTGAGAACTGGGGTTCACCCGTCGAGGAGACGGCAGAGCTTCAGTCAATGGTGGCCCGCATCGATGGTGGACTGACCGGGGCGATGGTGGTCAGGGACTTCGTGACCCGGAGGATCAGCCCCCTGGGCCGACATGCCCGACCGGCGTGGCAGTATATGGGTGACAACGACATTACCCAAACTCACCCGGGCCGTAAGTTTCCATTCTCCCGTCCTTTTGATCTTCCATGGTCGCTATCAATCGGTAACCTTTTCTCTTTCTCTAGGCGCAGGGAATTTGGATGCCCCTGCTATCACCAAGTGACTGGGCGGAAGCCCAGCCACTATGTGATCTGGAGTTCGCGGAGCGTCTCCGGATCGTCAAATCGCTATCGGCAATGGACTCCACCGGGCTTGCAACGCTGCCACTCCACAGCCCCTTGACAATTAGGGACCCCGCCCCGGTGGATGACCGGAGCGCGGGCAAGCGGCCATCCTCCTCGGACGCCTCGGGTGCGGACCCAAAAAGGTCCCGCTCTAACGACCGGACAGCCGGCCCCTCTAATTCCATCGTGCCTTCTAGCACGACTGGAACGGGGTCTTCATCCGCTGTGGCGACATCCTTCGCGCCTGCCCAGCGCCGACTCCATCTGCACCGACTCCGTCGGCACCAACTCCACCAGCTCCGGAAGCCCTCGCCACTGCCCCGCAGGGAGGGCTTAACCTGCTGGCGTCCTCCTTCAGCTTCCCGGTGCTTCTCAGAACGGCCCCCCTTGGCGCTTCGCGCAGCCGGGTGCCCGCTGAGGCAGCGAGGGGTCCTATCTGTGAGCCATCCGACACTCCTGAAGTGGTTCCTGCGGATGTCGCCGGCACCGGTACCTCCGCCCACTCCGCACCGAGCGCCCTCGCCGCCCCTGCCTCTCGGCTGGCAGCACTGTTCGCTGAACTTGGCAGCGTGCATGCTTCCACGGGCACCCTTCTCACGGCGGCCACCTAGCAAGAGGCGCAGATGACCCAGCAGAGGGGGCTGCTGCACGAGGAGATAGCACAATAGAGGGAGAGAGGGGCGGCCCTGGTCGCCCAAGAGAAGGTGAATGCGGCGGCTCTGCCGCCAAGAAGAAGAGGCAAGTGGTGGAAGCAAGTCAAGACGAATCAGGCCAAGACGCTGCACAACCTCACCGTCATGCTCTGCCCTGCTTACAAACGCATGGTTAGGAGTCTACAGCCCCTGGGTTTGGAGCTGAGCGATCCGCTGGAGCCTTCGCCGATGCAGTACGCCCACTGCGTCACCAGGGTTGCCGAGACTCTTGCCAGCCTGCCCGCCGGTTCCACCCGAGAAGGGCGGGAGGTCGCAGCCGCCACTGCGGGGTACGTTCTGGCCTACTTCACCAGCCGCAACGCCTCCTTCGACGCCATGTCCCCGTGGCCGGGATTGAGGGCGATGAGGCCCAGGCGCAAGCTCGTGTGCACGAAGCCTCGGAGTACGTGGCAGGGCTGATGAAGGTGGAGGACCCGGCCCTTGACGCTACGATGGCGGAGGAGGAGGCGGGGGACGACACCGGGCACATCATAGTCACCGATGAATGATGGCTCGGGTGGCCCTTCTTGATTTCTTTGTTCCTTTCTTCTTCTTCTCTTTTTTTCTATAGCCATGTACATACACCCTTTATCAAACTTAACGAAATTATCATCCTTTGTGTTTACCTGAATGCCTATTTGCGCGAGTTTGCCCACGTCTGCCCGACCAAACCACCAGGCGACTAGCCCCCTGGTCTTGCCACGATGCGGGTCCGGAGGCTTAGACTAGGTCGATGCTTCGGCACTTTCCCTGCACGTGACCGATACAAACATGAGCAGAAGTTACGCAAGACACGCAGGGAATAGACCAAAAGAGCATAAGTCCCCACGCGTGTGGTTGTCACTGTCCCATTGCCTTTTGGAAGTTAAACTCTTGCGATCTCTTGGAACCTGACCACGGCGCTGCGTGGCAAGACAAAGAGGTCCCAGAGTGGTTTTGGGGGCGGTACTCATGGTGACAACCCGGTGTACTAGCCGTGATTGAACATGTGCGAACTCGACCCCGATCGATAGTCTCGCCGACGAAGCATAGCGGCCGGGCGTTACCACTTCATCGACAAGAAGCCACCGAGCTACCAGTACCCATGACAACCACGTAAAACGCGACCCACCAGGGCACAAGCGGGAAAGACAAAAAAAGACAGACAGGAAGCCCATAAGGCAAACAACTTAACTTATCATCGGCCGTCACCGATCAGCTTAATGGAGGGAGAGCCCAGTCCCTGGCTGATCGGAGTGAACCGCCAAGCACTTATAGTTCTCAGGGGTAGAACTTCCACAATAATTCCAAGTTCTGGGAGTTCACCAACTCTTGGCCGTCCTCAATAGCCAACCGGACCACCCCAGGCAGAGAGACTGAGACCACCATAAAGGGGCCCTCCCACAGGGGAGACAGTTTGTTGTGACCTGCCTATGCCTGAATTCTATGCAAGACGAGGTCGCCCACTGCCAGTGTTCTCTCATGGACCGGGTGGTGTGGTACCGCCTGAGGCTCTACTGATATTGAGCGGCACGCATAGCTGCCCGATCGCGTACCTCCTCCAGAAGGTTGATTTCTTCTCGGCGCTGGTCTTCCTGGTTCTCCTCGCTGAACGCTAAGAAGCGCGGCGAGCCCAGTGACAGTTCGGACAGAAGGACAGCTTCTGCCCCGTAGACCAGGAAGAAAGGTGTCTCTCCAGTTGCCCGGCTGGGCGTGGTTCAAAGCGACCACAGCACTGCCGGAAGTTCATCTGTCCACCGTGGTCCCCGCTTGTGGAGCCGGTCAAACGCCCTAGTATTGAGGCCCCTTAATACCAGCGGGTTGGCACGCTCCGCCTGGCCATTGCTCCTTGGGTGGGCCACCGAGGCGAAACACACCTTGGTGCCCATCTCTTCGCAGAACTCCAGGAATGCTGCCATGTGAACTGGGTGCCATTGTCGGTCATGATGCGGTTGGTGACTCCGAAGCGGGTGAAGATCCCACGCATGAACTTGACGACAGCAGAGGCCGTGATGGTGCACACTGCCTCTGCTTCAACCCATTTGGTGAACTTGTCGATGGCGCATTTAACAGATGGGTGAAGCCCCTATGGCCAGCGGAACAAAGCCGGGATATCCAAGCCCCGCACTACGAACAACCAGGAGAGCGGGATGGTTTGCAGTACTTGGGCCGGTCGGTGGATTTGCCTGGCGTAGAACTAGCACACCTCGCATTTCCTCACCAGCTCGCAAGCATCCTGGAGGGCAGTAGGCCAATAGAATCCTTGGCGGAACGCTTTTCTGACTAGCGTCCGACTGGACATATGGCTCCCGCACATGCCTCCATGGATATTAAAGAGCAGGTTGCTCCCCTCTTCCCGAGTGATGCACTTCAAAAGAATTTCGTTTCTACTCTAGCGATATAGGTCCCCACCTACCAGAGTATAGCACTTGGCCTTACGTGCAATTTTCTCGACTGACGCATCATCGTCAGAGATCACTTGGTCCCATAGGAAGGCTAGGATCGGATCCATCCACCGACCTTCCTGGCCAAGTGTAGCAATCACATGGTGATCGCCTGGGTACTCCACTTGGCCAGGCTTTTCCCCTGGTACCG
This sequence comes from Guadua angustifolia, assembly GCA_036346375.1. NCBI lineage: Eukaryota > Viridiplantae > Streptophyta > Magnoliopsida > Poales > Poaceae > Guadua > Guadua angustifolia. The sequence continues at coordinate 30,819,939 of CM070521.1, read as the reverse complement.
CCTCGGCACCGCCTCTTCCCCTCTCAATCAGGGTGAGGTCGGCGACCGCTTTTTTCCTGAGCGAATCGAGGCCGACAACCGCGCCACCTTCCCCACCTGAGTTGGAGGCTGAGACAGCCGCACCATCGTCCCCACCATGAATGGGGGCAACGACGGACGATCGCGTAAGCCTTTCTTCAAAGACCCCGACCGGAATAGTGGTTCTTGACAACGCGAGCTGCGAAAGCCCGTCTGCCGTATGGTTGTCGCGCCGAGGGATATGGATATACCCTAGTCCTTCAAAGCAGCGCTCCATCTTCCTGACCTCTGCCAAGTATGCCGCCATGGCGGGGTCAGAGCACTGAAATTCTTTTCGCACTTGATTGATGACCAGCAAGGAGTCGCCTTTGACTTGGAGACACTTGATGCCTAATGCAGAGGCGGCGTGTAGCCCTGCCAGTAAACCCTCATACTCGGCGATGTTGTTGGTGGCCCTGAAGTCCAGGATGACCACGTATCAAAGGATGTCACCGGTCGGGGAGACCAGGACGACCCCAGCCCCTGCGCCTTCGATCCTGAAAGAGCCGTCGAAGAATAAAATCCAGGGAGAAGGCGCGGGTATTTCTTCGGCTTCAGGAGTGGCGGGAGTCCACTCGGCGACGAACTCCTCTAGTCTTTGACTCTTGATGGCAGTGCGGGGTTGAACTTGAGGCAAAACTCCCCCAGCTCTACCGACCACTTGGCGACGCGACCCTCGGCTTCCCGATTGTGGAGGATCTCTCGCAGGGGATAGGCAGTGACCACCGTGATCTCCCGTCCCTAGAAGTAGTGTCACGGTTTCCTGGACGCCACTAGGACGGCGTACAACATCTTCTGCGCCTGTGGGTATCTAGTCTCTGCCTCATGTAGCACCTTACTGACGTAGTAGGCCAGCTTCTGGACGCCTTCCCTCTCCTCCACCAGTATCGCGCTCACCACCGCATGAGTAGCTGCAAAGTATAAGAACAACGGCTCGCCAAGTTTGGGGGCGACCAGCATTGGCGGGGAGGAGAGGTACTCCTTCAAGTCTTTGAACGCTTGTTGAGCCTCCGGAGTCCATTTGAAGTGGTTGGTCTTCTTCAACAGTTTGAATAGGGGTAGACTCCTTTCCCCCAAACGAGCGATAAACCTCCCGAGGGACGTTAGGCGGCCAGCGAGACACTGCACTTGCTTGAGTGGAGTAGGTGGCTTCATGTGCTCGATGGCCGCTGTCTTGTCGAGATTGGCTTAAATGCCTCGGTTGGACACAAGGAACCCTAGTAACTTTCCGAAGGGCACGCCGAACACACACTTCTCAAGGTTGAGCTTCAGGCAATTCTTCCGGAGGTTGGCAAAAGTTTCTTCCAGGTCCTTGATCAGTCCTTCGCCCTTCTTGATCTTCACCACCAGGTCATCGACGTACACCTCGAGGTTCGGTCCTATCTGCGGACGGAAGAAAATATGCATAGCACGTTGATAAGTAGAACCAGCATTTTTTAACCCAAATTCCATTCTGATATAATAATAAATGCCCATCGGGGTTACAAAAGTGGTTTTTTCTTCATCCTCTGCTGCCATGCTAATTTGATGGTACCCAGAGTACGCGTCCAGAAAGCACAACAGCTCGCACCCCACCGTAGAGTCGACCATGAGATCAACACGCGGCAAGGGATATGGATCCTTCGGGCAGGCCTTGTTGAGGTCGGTGAAGTCGACGCACATCCGCCACCTCCCGTTGGACTTCTTGACGAGCACGGGGTTGGCAAGCCACTTGGGGTGAGAGACTTCCCTAATGATCCCCGCGCGCTGCAGTTTCTCTACCTCCTCGCGAATGGCATCCTATCGCTCTGGTGCCTGTCTCCGGACCTTTTGTCGAACAGGGCACACTGCTGGGAGCGTTGCCAATCAGTGCTCGATCACCTCCTTGGGGACCCTAGTCATGTCGGACGGTTGCCAGGAAACACGTCGGAGTTAGATCGGAGGAAGGTGACGAGCATGCTTTCCTATTTGGTGCCAAGGTGGGCACCCACCTTGACGGTCTTCTCGGGCTCGCCCTCGCTCAAGGAGACCACCTTAATCTCGTCGGACGAATTGGGCAAGACACGGGTCTTCGCCGGAGGGGCTTCCGAGTAGGCAGCATCAGCTTGCCTCGTGCAGGTGGTGCCGACCAAGTCCAATGCCTGCTTGTGGCAGCGCAAGGCTTCCGGCCTATCCACCTTAACGACTATAGGACCACGGGGTCCTGGTATCTTCACCACCATGTATACATAGTGGGTTGCCGCCATGAACTTGACCAACACCGGTCGGCCAACCAGGATGTTGTACGGGTGGTCGAAGTCGGTGACTTCAAAGTCCACCACCTCTGTACGGTAGTTGCTCTCGTCCCCGAAGGTGACGGAGAGGCGCACTTGGCCTAGGAGCACTGAACCAGCCCCCGGGGTGACCCCATAGAAAGGCAGGGCCGGACACAACTCCTGTTGCGATATCTGGAGCGCCCTAAACGCCTTGGAGGACAAGAGGTTGACGGAGCTCCCTCCGTCCACCAGCACTCGCCCAAGCTTCACGTTTTGGATCGTGGGCGAAACCACAATCGGAAGGTAACCCAGGGCCGCAGTGCTATTAGGGTGGTCGGCCCGACTGAAGGTGATCGGCTCCTCCAACCACTTCAGCGGCCTACCCGCCCCTGAGCTCGGTACAGTGGCGCAAACCTCCCTCGTTAGCCGCTTGTACTTCGTGTTGGAGGGATAGGTGGCCGAGCCACCATGTATGTATGCCACCGTGTGCTCCGCCTACTAGGAAGCCAACGAGGCGGGGTCTTCATCCTAGTCGTCATCATGGGGACGACGCTCCTTGAGACGCTGCACCACCATCTTGCTCACAACCTAGCAGCTGGCCAGGTCGTGCATGTTGGATCTGTGGATGGGCAGTAGGGCCTGCCCTCCTTCTCCTCACGGCAGTCGTCCCTCCGGTCACGGCAGTCGTGCCACCGTGGCTTGATGTCCCTGTGCTCGCGCTCGGCGGTTAGGACCTGCTTAAACTCAGCCGCTCCGCGCTTCTTCTTCCTGCTTGTGGAGCCGGGACCCTTCGAGGTCCCGGCTTCGTCTCTGCCATGACAGCCGGTTGGACCGGACACCTTCCTTTGAGCTTCCGCCGCTCGTGCGCACTTGTGCGCCAGGGAGAACAGCTCAGAAGTGGTGGTGATGTCACGGGTGGCCATCTTCTCCCACATCTTGTGGTCCCGGACGCCTCTTTAGAAGGCGATGACGACCGACTGCTCGGAGTTCTTGGGGATCATGTTGTGACAGTAACTAAACCGTCGGATGAAGTCGCGCAACGACTCCCCTTTCTCCTGCTCGAGGGCATGGAGATCATCCTCCACGTCCGGCTGTGTGTACGAGCCTTAGAAGTTGGTGACGAAAAGGTCACACAGTTCCTCCCACGAGTGCACCGACTCTCGCGCAAGGTTCAACAGCCAAGAACGGGCAGATCCCGTCAAGGCCGTCGGGAAGTAGTTGGCCATGGCCTTTTCAGACCCTCCTGTGGCACGCACCACCGTCGCGTATATCTGCAAGAACTCCTCCGGGTTAGTGGTGTCGTCATACTTCTCGATGGACGTTGGGAGAAACCTCTCCGGCCACGCAACGCAGCGCAGCTGATGGGAGAACGCTTGGCACCCAACGCCGTAGGGGGAACCATGCCGTCCACCTGAACCCCGGCCTGGAGACCGGGGGACGCACGAGGCGATACATCGACTGCCGCACGGCCCTTTGCACCAGCGGGGTCCGAGTCCAGCAAGCTCTTTCCCTTGCTCTGGCCCTCCTGGCCAGGGCGCTTCCCACTCGGGTGGCTGGAAGCATGGGTGCGGTCTGCCTGCAACCCTGACCGCGGAGCACCAAAGGTACCCGACCGATCAGACGCCCCCACACGAAGCTAGGCTGCGTCTATCAGGGAAGCGATGTCCCGCAGCCATGGTGTGGCTGGGGTGTCTCCTGCAAGTTCCACCAGGAGGTGGTCCAAGAGGAGACAGACGACATGCAGGTTTTGGCACGAAGTGGCCTCTTCCATAGCTAGCCGCCGCCGAACCGGCAGCTCTACTATCGCCGGGGGGACAACGCCGCCCCCCTCCAAGGAAGGCGTGAGATAGTCCCCCGCCCGACGGGAGCGCCGGGATGCGTTGCGGGCGCTGCTAGCCTCCGTCAGCTCTTCTCACTGAGAACGCGAACCCGCCATCACCAGAAGCGGGATCCTTCCGGATGGATGACCAGGATCCGCTGGGGAGACAAAAGGGTGAGCCAACCGCTACCCCCCTACCTGGCGCACCTCTGTCGGTGTATTTCACATGACAGATTTTCTTCCTAGATGGAGTCCAGGGTTCGATAGAGGGGATCTTTGCGGAAGGACACCTACGGGCTCTCCCGAGGGATCCACACAGACAAGAATCCAAGAACACACCGATATACCCAGGTTCGGGCCCCTAGTGTGGGTAACAGCCCTACGTCCTGCTTCTGCTCTTGTTAATGTGTTTTGAGTGGAATACAAACGCACAATCTACACTCTGTCTCTTTTTTTTTACTCTCTGGGTTCTTCTTGAGCTCGTTCTTTCGTTCGAGTTCTTCCTCTCTCCCGCTCGGGTTCTCCCCCCTTCCCATGCACCGAATCTCCCCTTATATAGGCCGGGCTGGCTTGGGTAGGTGGGAAGGATGACATCATACTGATTACACTCCATTTATTACACCAGTCGCTGTAGCTCCATCCCTTGGCCTCATTCTTTGCACCACTGTCCAACTCCGCCCGGTCCGCTTGGGATGCGACTCGTAGGTGACGGGTTAGGTGCAGAACGACAGAGGGATAAGCTATTGTGCCATTAGTAGAGCCACGCACATTCAATGGTTCTGACATGGTGCGTCGGGGGAGAAGACTTCAAGGCGAAGCTCCCCCATTCCTTCGATGTACGTCTCCACGCCTGTCCGACAGTGGACTCCCTAGTACCTTCTGACTCCGTCGGCCGACCACGTAGCCCGGCCACCCGGCGTTAGGGCCTGATCGCCCACCTGCTCGCCGGGCTGCCACGCGGCCTTGATCGCTGGTGTTAGGGCTCGATCGCCCACCGCCGCCAGCTACCACGCTGATGCGGCCGCTTAGCGTCAGTGGCTGATCGCCCACTGCTCATCGGCCGCCACGCTGGCTGATCGCTGGCGTGGCTCGCCCGCCCACGCCGCCGGGCCGCCACCTTGATCTGATCGCCTAGCGTGGAACGATCACCCACCTACTCGCTAGGTCATGCATGCCAAGACTTCAGGCCCCTCGACTACGGCAGAGAGGGTACCCCGGCGTAAAGTACGCCGACACCATTTTTATGCTCGAATAAGATCCAAATTTATTTTGGCGGTCGGAATTGTCCGCTGTGTTTGCACCCCTAAGTATTAGTCCCCCTCTAGCAAATTATGTAGACATGAGTATAGATGTATGGCCTAAGAGCTCTCCTTGTGAATGCAGGCACGAGTATAGATGTATGGCCTAAGAGCTCTTCTTATGAATGCAAGGGCGAAGCTGGCCCAAATCCAAGCCTCGGGCTAGCCCAAAAGTTATTAGGTTGATTTGTATTTTTATGAATTTTTTAAGAGAATTTATATGGGCTTTTCTTGCCAAGCCTTAGGCCAAGGTCTGGGTGGTCCGAGGTCTGACCCGCCCCTATGTGAATGTGATGTATACTGTACAAATGGAAATGGATTGGCCTCTATCTATAGGGCAGAACTGGATGCATTCACCCTTGTGTAGTCCGTTTGATAAGAAACGGGCGGTTGAGATTGCGCGTGTGGATGATAAATTGAATTGGGAAAGAAAGAAAGAAAGAACACATTTGGGAAAGAGGAGGAAGAAAGAATCTCCCTCTCCAACAAACAATGAAATTTGATGTGGACCTCCTTGAAAACAACAATATACTGACGAATTAGAACCAGGATGCAGAGACAAGTAGGTCAGAACTCACAAGTCTCATAATTAATCAAAGAGGCTTCAGTTAGTCGTTAATTTAATCTAGGCATAACCATTTCCATCGTGTTGTACATGATGCAGATGGAATCGCAGAACAACATACATGCACAGTGCATGGTGGCTCCAAGAATCTTCATAAAACACGCAGGCATGATGTTCGGATGTGCAGGCCAGACAGGTGATGTTATTGAGATCAAAGCCTTATTCAGATGGATGTTATTCCAAGTTGCATCTAGTGGTCACACATGATGATGTGTGACACTTTATTTATTGGTCCCCGCTAAACTATATAAATGGTAATGCAACTGCTGTTATACTGGCTATTACAAACAATTCTTCAGTAGCAGCCAGCAGTAGTAGCAACGCTGCAGGGAGTGCTGCAGTAGGTCGGGTACACATTGCACATGGACGGCAGGTTCTGGGCCATCTTCATCATCTGAATCTGAGCTTGCTGAGGCTCACAGAAACTAGCACCAAACTCCCCTTGCAGCTGCAGCTGCAGCTGCTGCACGAGCGCCTGCACCATGGTGCAGATGGCCTGGCACCGAGACTGCGGCGCCATCTGCCGGAGCTGCTGGCAGCACTGCTGCCGCATCATCTGGCAGCTGCTCAGCTGCCACATGCGCGAACGGACCAACGGCATACTCACCGTGCTGCACTGCTGCTTCAGGAACTCCCTGCACGGCTTCATCTGTCGCTGCTCCTCCTGCTGTAGCTGACATTGCCCGTAGCCCTGGCTGCAGGTGTCCAACTGTGCAAAGGCGCTGCTCGCGGCGAGAGCGAGGAGAGCCAGGACGAAGAAGATCTTCATGATGATTGATACTGCTCTGCTCTTTGAATGATGTTTATGCTGTGTGAACGATGAGGTGGACCTTCATGGTGATACCTTATTTATAGCTGCCATGGCTCGAGGTTTCAGCATTTAATTGCTGGGTTGCTTTTGGTTTTGCATTTGCTTTGCTAATGTGTTTGGTTGTTTTTCAAACTGATCATTCGGAATGTTGTGTTAGGCGGCGCTCTACAAATTTGCTTGGATCAAATTTACTTTACTGCACATATGATCTGAATGTCAGGAAAGCTTGATGACTAATATGACTCATCACTCTCTTTACATGTCAAACATTGATCTGGATCACATCCTTTTGTGAAACTAAGTTTGTAATGTTGTATAATCTGTTTTACATAAATCAAATTAGCATGGCTTGTCATGCATGACTCATCAATTTTCACTTTACATGTCAAGGATTGTTTTGAACTCTATGCTTTTATGAAACTAAGTTTGTAATCTTGTGTGAGCTGCTGAGACAGATCAGATCAGTAAAGCTTTACATGATTTCATCAATTTGCTCTGGTTGTTCTGGACTCCTTTCTTTTGTGAAACTAAGTTTGTAATGTTGTGCAAGTAGGTAAGATAAATGGGATTACTAGAGCTTGGCATGACTCGTCAATTCCCTTTACATGTTAACGATTTGTTATGGAGTGAGACTAAGTCTGTAATGTTGTTCAAGTTATTAACATAAATCAGATTAGTGTAGCTTTACACGACTTCATCAGTTCGCTCTACATGCGAAGGCTTGTTCTGGGTTCCATTATCTTGGTAGACTAAGTTTGTAATATTCTGCAAGTTGTTGAGAATCTTGAGATAGATCACGGGGTTTCTTGAACTGAATTTGTTGAAGATTGTCTTTGTACAAGACGTATGCTGTATTACATGGCAGCCTCCTCTTTGAAGCTAGAGCTCTTGCCTTCTACTAAAGGGTTTTCTGCTCCAAGCATGTTGTTTTTGTTAGTGCGTATGGATTTTGCACATAGAAGAGCAGAATTACTGGATGTTCTAGGGCGTTAGAGATGAAAATGGTTCATTTTATATTGACAGCGCTAATTTCACAGGGATACAGCACATAGAAGCAAGCCAGAGATTGAATTAAGTTCCAAAAATTCCCAAAGAGGTCGACCAGAGCTTGAAATAAGTCCCAAAAATTCCCAAAGAGGTCGACACCCTTTTTTTCATGGGAGATTGCTGCTCATGATCGAGAGCATTTAGACGTGCAACCAACATAATTGGTATACTGCTCTGGGAAAAAAAAACGTAATGTTGGTTTACAGTGGAGTAACTTCAGTCCGCGTAAGAAAGAATGGACAGACGTCCAGGCATTTCATCAATCCACGAGAAACCCACAAGGTACTTCATCTGTCGTGAAGAAAACTACAAATGACATTACCCTGACACTCGACAGGGTAGGGAAAGCAAGCACATTTATTCCAGCCGAACAAGGGAGGTATGCCGTACGCCTCAGATTAGAAATATCGGCTTCAACTCAGCATTATCGCTAACTATGTGGAGAAAGCAGTTCAGTGCGAACCCTAGAGGCACAAATATTGATGTTCATCTGAAGAAGATGGTAGCCATTCAACACTTAGACCACCGGAAGCTCCCCGCACTCACTGATCACTACTTTCTTCTTCGGACGGTCCCCTCTATCAGTCTCCTGAGACTCGATCATCCTTACGATGTCCAGGCCTTCAAGAACCTGGCCAAAGACAACATGCCTCCCATCCAACCACGGTGTCTGCATCCAAGGTAGCAGCCATACCACTTTGGGATTAGTTTCACAGTAGTACATGAGCAAACATATTTGAACTTCAAATGGACAAAGCAGAAGCAGCAGTAAAAAGGAAATCATTTTGCCTTTGCTTGATTGGAGGAAGCACACAATTACCTTGACAGTGCAGATGAAAAACTGGCTGCCATTGGTGTTTGGTCCAGCATTAGCCATGCTGACAATTCCAGGTCCAACATGAACCACTAAAAAAACATTAAAAAAACATACATTCAGTATTAGTATGTGATTTGAAGCACAGATAGCATGATCCATACTAGTTCAATGCAACACATACATTTGAAGTTCTCGTCCTTAAAGGTGCGGCCGTATATGCTTTTCCCTCCAGTACCCTGAAATTATCAATTTATATTCATTCACATGCAATAGTTGAAAACTGCATATTCCAGCTTAGGCCATCTCAAAGTTCAACTGCAGAAGTACTTCGCCCATGCATAAGTTAAGTGAATATCAAAGGGTGGAGAACATATAACTTGTATTGCAGTGATCAAACACAGAACTATGTATGCATCAATATGGAAAAGGAGGACTTAACAAACAGGATTGTAAATCCAAGGGCATAGCGCATTATGACAAGAATTTTAAAGGTTAGTACATGACGCAACGATAGTATCTAAAACACCTGTACAGGACAACTAATCTTTATATCCATAAGTTAAATGCTTAAACAGCACAAAGTACTCAACTTGCTAAACTACATTTCAACAACCCAAAAAAAGGAGAAACATTTAGCACAATAACAACGAGATGAAACAGGTGCAGTTGCACAAATAAATACATCAATTAGTTCAATCTTGTGGGCAAAGGCATTTGCATGGTGGCACGCAATATAGTCTTTCACTTCTATTAATATAATCTGTAAGATGGTATAAAGATGCAAGTGCAACAAATTAGAATTAGTGAAAGTAGGTAAATACATACATTGCCCTTGTCAAAGTCTCCTCCCTGGATCATGAAATCCTTAATGACACGGTGGAAACTGGATCCCTTGTATCCAAACCCTTTCTCTCCTGCAAAAAGAAACACCTTGTCATGCACCTCATCAGGGCAATCCTGCAAGGATGGCATAACAGAAGATTGTTCTGACGATATCTTTCTCGAAACGAACAAAAAGGAAAAGAAAGAGAAAACAGAAATCATGATCAACTAAGCCCTCTCAGGGGATTGCTTAAGAATAAGAAAGAGGAATCTTATGGAAATAGCATGGAATAAGGTTTGATCCTATTCATGGGGATTCCGTAAATATCCCATTCCAAAAATCGAAACAAACGGGACTTTTCAGAGATTGGATGCAGTTACTAATTCATGATCTGGCATGTACAGAATGAAAACTTCATTCTCGATTCTACAAGAATTTTTATGAAAGCGTTCCATTTGCTTCTCTTCTATGGAAGTTTCATTTTCCCAAAATGTATCCTAATTTTTGGCCTAATTCTTCTTCTGATGATCGATTCAACCTCTGATCAAAAAGATAGACCTTGGTTCTATTTCATCACTCCAACAAGTTTAGTAATAAGCATAACAGCCCTCAATCCCGTAAGGATGGCATAACAGAAGATTGCTCTGACAGTCCCTCATACCAGTGCAAAGAGCACGGAAGTTCTCTGCAGTTTGGGGAACATCATCCCCATACAACCCAATGACAATCCTCCCAACGTTCTTGCCGACAGGGTTTCCAATGCTTATGTCGAAGTACACCTTGTTTGTGATTTTGGACTGAAGTTCTGCTTCCTGCAATGCAAGCAAGAACTGCATCAACACCATGAAGTGTAGTATTCTTCGAAACCATGGCCTGCAAGCCTCTCACGCCTTAAAAATTGATATAGCATGAGTAAACGTACACTGAATGCAACTATAGAAGTGGCATAGCGCACACAACAACGTAAAAGCCACATTTTCAGTAACATACGACAGCATTTGTTCCCTCACACCGCAAATGATTATGTGTCTACATTCCATACACATATGGTCCCTTGCAATTACCAGTCCAGAGCCCAACGGGCCTCCTAGTGTCTGAAGATGCAATTAATTATTTCAGAAAGATAAATCATTGGTGATAAACCTCCATTGCAATTTTGTTTCCAGAAATTTCAGATGGTGGGTGACTTAATATTGACACACAAATGCACATACATGTCCGCCGGATTAAGATAGCAATTCAGCCTCCTTATTAAACCGGAGTACTATACTAGCAAAGAGAAAAAAAGTGGCCGTTCAGTATCCAGGTATAGATCCCACCTTGGGCTCGGCGCTGGCGGAGCTGACGAAGCGCGCGCGGCTCTGGGAGGGAGAAGGCGCGAAGGCTCCGGAGAAGGAGACGGCCGAGGAGGGGAGGCGTCCGCCCGCGGCGCGGAGGGAGAAAAGCGGAGAGGGGGCCTTGGAGGCGAGCAGGGCCCGCTGTCCCGCAGGGCGCGCTATGGCCTGCAAGAAGAGCAGCGCGACACAAAGATTCAGAGCTCAGGAGGCCACCAAGGAGGAGGAGGAGGGGAGCTTAATTACCAGCGTGGCGAAGGTGGCGGCAGCCGCCATTGATGGACAGGATTGGTGGTGTGGGGGAGGCGAATGTAGGGGAGGTTTAGGTTCGCTGCGAGTGCAGATAACAAAAAGAGAGGAGGAGATATTTCCGAAGCTAGCGAGCGCTTAAATGGCCCGTTCCACTTCTTTTTTTTTTTTTTTTTTTTTTACTCGTACCAACAAAATTGCAAAAAAATACCTCCTATCCTTTCACGGAAAAATTGTCATGTATGATCGTGTACGTAGTTACTCGTGATAGCTGTTGCTGCCATATGCCCTAACTCGATGGTAGCACATGCCGAGGTTGGGTGACTCAACAGTATATAGGAGCAGTGCTATTGCCGTAGTCGATGATAGCCACGGGGCCGACTAGCTTTTATGGTATACAAGTGCGGTAGATGATATATATCGCATACAACTCTTTTTACAGTTGAAAAGTTTGTAATTTTTACAAATTTATTTAGAATTGCAAAAAAAAAATGGTCTGGACTTAAAAGAAAACTAAGAACTCGATACTTCCTAGCTGCTCCTCTTGTATCTGCTTGAGGGGCTTTTACGTGTATGTGCACACAGAATATAGAAATTACAAATAAGTCGTTTGGTCATCTGTATTCCTAGTGCTAGCTTATTTTAGTAGTAGCACGCTATCCTTTTTCCAGAGTAGTCCTGGCTAGTTAAGCAAGGTCAAAAGTATTTTAAGACAAACCAAAATATTGTCCTCAGGATGACCGAGCTAGCAAAACTGAGCTTAGCTCAGCAGGCAAGGCGTCAGTTGCAAGCCTAGGCGCTCGGGTTCGAGTATCCTTGACCGCACAATAGCGAGGGCTAGGTATAGGCGTGTGTTGGTGTGTGTGGGCGTATGTGTGTAGGTGATGTATGCGTGTCTGTAGCTCAGCTGTTGTACTCTTTCTTTACTAAATACTAGAGCTCTTAGTCAATTTTTTTTTTAAAAAAAGATGAATGAGTAGTGCTACTTCTTGAGGTAATTATAGAGGTGATTGTATTAAGTCTATATTTATAATATAATATGACTATTTTATCCCTTAAATAAATATCATTAGTATCGACCAACAAGTATATGATAAGATGCTATCATTGTTTCATCGAAGGATTCTCTAAAAAAGCCAGACCTCTCACCCACCTGTTGAAAAAGGAGAAGAAATTTATTTAGACCTTAGAATATGAGTAGAGTTTTCAAGAGTTGAAGAAGCATTTCATAACAGCCCTACTGCTTATCTTGCTAGATATCTAGCTTATGCTTCACGAGAAACAAGGCCGCATGAAGGCAACCATCCCATCTGTGACTTCAAATTGGCAGCCGTCATGCATGCTTTGAAGATTTGGTGACACTACCTCATCGTTAATCGTTATGAGGTTTACACTGACTATAAGAGGTTGAAGTACATATTCACTCAAGATGATCTCAAATAAGACAAAGAAGATAGTTGGAGTTAATCAAATATTATGATATTAAAATTCATTATCATCCAGACAAGGCCAATATCATAGCTGATGCTTTGAGTAGAAAGAATTACTACAACACCTTGATGATTAAGGAAAGTCAGCAAGCACTTCATTAGGAATTCTAAGCTTAATCTAGAATTGATTTAAGAATGGTACCTAGCCAGCTTGGAGGTATGCCCTATAGTAGCGGATTGGACCTAGGAGGCATAAGTTGAGATGCAGATATTAATGAAATCAAGCATAATATGAAGAAGGGTAAAACCATAGGCTTTACTAAGGATGAATAAGGTATTGTTTGGTATGAGAATCATATCTATGTGCTAGATCAGAAGACGCTTAACGAGTTGTTGCTCAAAGAAGCGTATGAGACTTTATACTCCGTTCACCTTGGAAGCACAAAAATATATCAAGACCTTATGGCCCATTATGAAAAGTGAGATTGCAAAGTATTCTATTCTTTGTAATGTTTGCCAAAAGTTCAAAGCAGAGCATCAGAGGCCAGTAGAATTACAACAGGCGTTAAAGATTCCATAGTGAAAATGGGAAGAAGTTGGTATGGAATTTATCACCGGACTTCCTAAAATCAAAGAAGGTTGTGATTCGATCTGGGTAGTAGTGAATCGATTGACTAAGATAGCTTACTTTCATTCTAGTCAAGTCTACCTACACCAAAGATAAATTGGTAAAATTATACATGTCAAGAATTTTCAGTCTTCACAGAGTACCTAAGAAGATAGTATCCAATAGAAGAACCTAGTTTACCTCTCGTTTTTGGCAGAGTTTGCACGAAGCCATGGGTATCCATCTCAATTTGAATACTACCTTATCACCCTCAAACTGATGAAGAAGCGCATGAGACTTTATATTCCATTCACCTTGGAGGCACAAAAATGTATCGGAGGTTGGGCAAGCTGAGCAGTGGGGTGTTGGACCCATATGTCAGTCTAGTACGTATGCGAGGGGTGTTGGGAAAGGAGAACAGACGACCACCAACTTGTATTTATAAGTATAGAGATGTACCGTGATATAGAAAAAGGTTGTCTATGATACAATTCTTTATCATCTATAAATAGGACTAAAGATAACTCATGCAATGAAGTTTATGTAATGGTCACTTATACAATTAATAGATTGTCTATACAATGGTTCAGACAATATAAAGCCATCTGTAAGACCGTCTATTAAATAGTAGATAATATTTTTCTCTCTCCTCTATTATCACCCTAAATCTTATGTCATAGGCTTATAAATAGTTGACATGTACCATTGTATGCGTCTACGAGGAATTCACATTCTCTTATAATTGAGAAAGGCGAATTTTAGGAGTTATGTTTCTCTGCCTCCTAATATGCTCAGTTGAGTTCCCATTCCATGTAATGTACTGTAGGAAAGGATAGAGCCGGTCACTTGGAAGGGATCAAATGCTGAGTCCTAGGTTCAAGTTCTAACTTAGCATGACACTAATACGTCTTCTGTTCTGAATATATAAGAGCATAAATCTTGATAAACATTAAAGAATGTATGGCGTATCGACATCAACATACGGATATTCTTATCATGTTTGAGTTAGACAAAATCCAGATGTGGATGCGTGATTCTTGCAGAGTGAAGAGTGATAAACTATCAGTACCCAGTTACTTCACCCCAATTAGTGTGTTGGGTTTTAGAAGACAAGATGCTTGCAGCACAAACACAACACAGCTTAATAATCTCTACTTGCACTACCAAGTACCAACTCATGTGCCCCTCTAAAATCTCATCTCTGGTAAACTTACATTATCACACACTACATATGCTTTCAGTTTTAGTGAAACATAAGCACCACCAAACTCTACCATCCAATGCTACAGAGACAATAGGCAGCATATCAGGAATTCAGGATACAAGAAAGAAAAAACAAAACTATAAGCTATATCCACACAATCATCGCTGAAAGGAATTTAGAAAACCAGACCTCAAAGGAAGAACAATCAAATGATTTAAGTTGTATCAAATCAATTCCTCTGGTTAAAGTCAGTCAGCTCAGGCTTCATCAAACATGCTCGAGTACAAAGGGCCAAAATTACATTGTTACTTTGATCCTGGCTACTTCATTAAGAGTACATGGGATCATGGGAACAACTCAAAAGTTTTAAAGAGAATAACAGGTTGTTTCTTGGGATGGAAACTTGCAACTACAAAAAGGCAACAAACAAACAGATTCAGTGCTTCTTCTTGCTTCCTTTTGCAGCACTTGATTTCGATGGGCTTGTGACTAGGTAGACAAACACACCAACAAAGGAAGCAACAGAGACCAGCGACCCGTATTTCCCAACAAGTCTCTGCAGATGAATGATTTATTAGTTCATGAGCTCACAATGTACTAAACATATGCTTTTTGATTTCCTACTTAGATGCAACAGATAAGTAGATCAAACACCGAGGATAATGAAATTACCTTAGCCTGAAAAGGTCCAAGTGCAAAAAGTGGATATTCGGAAGTGGAGTGCTAGAACCAAAGATAGAGCATTCAAATATTAGAATCATAAGAGGTTTTAGTCATAAACTGAATGCAATAGCATAATAACTAACCCATTCAAACTTCTGCTGTGGAGGTCTCTCAGCGAGAATATCAAGTGGAAGGATGGGCGTTGAATAGGCCACCTTTAGAAAAGAACATTAGCTATTAAGCTCAGAGAACAGAACATTGCCAAATGACATAGTAGACAGTACAAAGTGATATTTAGCACAAAAGTACTAATCAGCTATTTGAGCTCATCAGATTCAGCCCCTCACTACTGATCCATGGAATAAAGGAATCACATCGGAGTCCGTAAGCAAAAGCTATGTAAAGCACATCTGATGCCAACTACCAATCACCAGTCACGTATAACTAGTTATGAGTTCTGACAACATGTTTTATTAGCACTTGGCAATCAAATTCAAATCGATAATTGGTATAGTGTAACCAATTCTCTGAACATGCCACTTATGTTCTATAGTAGAACATAAAGCAATCACCAATTGCAGAAATACTAGATAAAAAATATGTGAAATAAATAAACTTGAAGTACAGCCTTTGTGGGAACACGGTATTTAATAACAGTAGGAGAACCCTGAACTCTTCCCCACACTTTGGTATCCAAGACAAAGTTGTGGGATGCAGTAGCACTGCTGGATGTACAAATGATAAATTGTCAAGGGAAAATGTTGGCATAGCAATGGTAGGACAATGCATTAGGAAGTGTACTCACAGATCAAGCGTTTCCACTATCTTTGAAGTGCTTCCAGAGACAAGCTCAAATGCTTCTTGTGGCCAAGAGTCAGCATTCAGGCTAACATCATAGGCGGTCCTGTAAACTTAACAGTTTACAACAACTTAGATGATGCCAATGAAGAATGTCATGAAGGTTTGTCTTTCCTTTCTAAAATAACAAAAGGGAAAGCAAGGTGCAGAATTAAATTGGTATTTGATAATGGATTTCCATGCAAATATCAATGCAATTTAGGCTCCAGCGTGGTAAGGAAAATAGTAGACCAGCATCAAACCATAAATGCGGAGAATATAAGCTTTGGAACTTAGCAGAAGATATATTTCATATCAGAACTTATCAAGAATCATGCAGTCATTAGTGTCAGAGTGGTCACACGGATAGCTTATTTGCCGTGTACATTGTATGCTACCGAGGGTGTTATCCCTTATGATGGTTGAATGTAATATCTCGGTCTATTAATGTGAAGGTCTATATAGAGCGGTAGTGGGATTAGTTATACATTACTTATCTAAAGTGAGTTATAGTAGCATATAATATTTGTTGAATTTAAAGTAACACATCTAGATTAACCTTTTTACATAAAATAAGGATGAAAGTATAAATAAGATGCTATACATAGTAAGGAGAAAAGAATGGGAAAAATGATTTCACTATATTTCTGACCGGGAACAGGGCCTATCACAAGAATATTTTTTATCGGGACGGTAACTCTGAACAGAGAGATTTCCTATCTTTTCTTTCAACTCAGGAAAAATACGGTCAGATGGCGCTAATTCGAATCTCTTAGGCAAAATAAGAACAAAACCCATATTTAACCCTCCCTTTTTCACCCGTACTTTGGAGCAGTAGCGGAGCCAGAAATTTCTAAAGGAGGGGGCCTAAGAATAAAGTAAATCTCTACTAATGATTGATATTTAAAGTTTAATACTCCCCCGTTCCAAAATATAGGGCGTATTAGAATTCAAAAAAGTCTTTTGAAGTAAACTTTGACCATTAATTTCATTATAATATATTATGAATTGTTATGAAACCAACAATAATTTAAGATAAGTGAAATATGAATCAATTGATACATCTTTTGTAAATTAAACATGAGAAGTTTTTCAAGGAAAGAAGAAACTTTTCAAGAAGTTGCAAAGGATGGCAAAGAGCGAAACCCATATTGGTGAGTGGGATTCCGAGGAGTACTCGGATTCCGATTCATCCAAAGATGAAACACCTTCAAAGAAGAAGGGGCTTGCGGTATCGCCATCAAAGAAAGCGTCATCACCATTCGTCACTCCTTTATGTCTTATGGCTAAAGGAGATGTTAAAATAAATTCGAATAGCGGTGATAAACCTTCATATGATGATTTAATGGATATGCTTGAAGATTTAAATGAATATCTTGGCAAAGAAAAATCAAAATTTAAGGTGTTGAGAAAAGAAATTGTTTCTCTCAAAAACTCTTATAAGGAGTTAAAGGAAGCTCATGAAATTCTCCTTGCCAAGAATGATTCAAAATCCACAAAAAATATTGGTATTGAATGTAATTTTATTGATGTTTTGCCTAGACATAATTAGCTTCTCTAAAGATGATGTTGTTATTTCTAGAAAAATGATAATTCTTTAGTATTTAAAGGATTTAGATTTGGAAATTTGTATTTGGTTGACTTCACCTCAAATGAATCTTGTTTTCAAACATGCTTAATGGCAAAAACATCTTTAAGATGGTTATGGCATAGAAGACTAGATCATGTTGGGATAATTCAACTCAAAGGCTTTTTAAAAATGATTTAGTTATGGGCTTGAAAGATGTGAAGTTTGAGAAAATAGACTTTGTAGCGCTTGTACATAGTAAGGAGAAAAGAATGGGAAAAATGATTTCACTATACTTGGGTTTTCTTTTTAGGCGACCGAAGCCTCGAGAACAGGGCCTATCACAAGAATACTGAAGCCATTAATACTGCCGAGAGATTTCGACTATCTTTTCTTTCAACTCAGTTTTTGGGCAAAAATACGGCTCTCTAAATTTCAAAGTTGTTGTGATGAAGGGTTTTTAGATAAATCAACTAGCAAAGCGAGTTTTTAATAAAAATAAAGGTTTTGTTAATTGAATTATAATATATTATGAATTGTTATGAAACCAACAATAATTTAAGATAAGTGAAATATGAATCAATTGATACATCTTTTGTAAATTAAACATGCACATAATTTGACTAATTCTTGGTCAAAATTTATGTAATTTGACTTTAATCGAATTCTGAATATAGATTGGTCAAAATTTATGTAATTTGACTTTGGTCAAAATTTACTCTTTTCTGTAATTTGACGGATTTAGAATGGCGGTAGAGCATCGGATTTAGAATCTTTCTCGATAAACATTTCTCTGCTGAAAAATCTGATCGGTACTACCGCTACACAAAATCCGGTAGTACCGAAATATAGGTACTACCGCTCTTAACACTGCGGTACTCATTTTACAGAGAAGCGTTTCTCACATCTTCTTCTGAGGGTTTTAAAGTCGGTACTACCGGTGTGATTTTTGCGGAATTACCGCAAAAGTGGAAGTACCGGAGAAATACCCGGTAGTGTTTTTCCAGAAGGAAGTGTTCTGTCAGTTTTTTCAGGCATGGGACTACCGCAGAGAAAAATCCGGTAACACCGGAACCACGGCACTACCACATTTTGGCTGGCGGTACTCTTTTTCCAGAGGAGGTTTTCTCTGAACCCTTTTTCTCCAAAAAGATCGGTACTACCACACTTTGCACGCCGGTAGTACCGGGATTCCCTCAACGGCTATTTTTGCTGCATTAAATGCTCGACATTTGTCCATTGCCTGAGGGGCGGTATACCGGACTTTCCACACCGGTAGTACCGGAATTCCTGATTTTTCAAGGAAATGTGTCCAACGGCTGGAACAGTTTATGGGGGGTTATAAATACCCCCACACCTGCACAATAGAGGGGTTGGTGACTCATTGAATACACTTGTGAGCTCTAGCAAGTAAAATTTCTCTCTAGTGCATTGCAACTCTCATTCTTGAGTGGAAATAGAGAAATCAAGTGTTGCATCTAGTTTTGAGCCATTAGACCTTTGTGTCATCCTCAAGCGAGCGTCATTACTCTATTCTCTTGGAGGTTGCCGCCTCCTAGACGGCTTGGAGGAGGTTGTGCATCGGTGATCTTCTCAAAGAAGGTTGTGTGAAGACCCGATCAAATTTGTGAAGGCAAGGAGCTCGCCTACCCGGAGCGGGGAAGAGCTACCTCTAGTGATCGAGGAAGGCTCAAGCAAGTGGAGCCGGCTTGAAGAATTTCAAGCCACCTCAATATGGAGTAGGGGAGACCGGCAAGTCTCCGAGACCACGGGATAAACTCGCATGTTCTTCTATTGTGGTTTGCCTAGTTCATTTTGTTGCATTAATTTTGGGTATTTAATTATCTTGTTGTTACATTAGTATAGCCGTTGAATCAATTAATTAGAGTAGATTACTTGGTATTCACTAAAATTGCTAGATATTAAATTTGCCAAATTTGTCACCCGTGCTTAGAAATATCAAAACTTGAATTTAGCGTAGAAAATTTAAAACCTCCTATTCACCTCCCCTCTAGTTAGTATCCTTGATCCTACACCGCTGCCACAAGGGATGTGTAGTTCATCGTGGCGCACAAGAAGGTCGCGATGTCCCACCCTAGCCCCGGCATTGAGCGCCTCGCTGTTACCCTCGACCTCTACAACTAGGGTTCTGCGTGAGTCCATCACTTATCCTTCACCCCGATCTACGTCTTCTCTCTCTCTAGATCTTCTCTCATCCGTCTGGTCTGCCTCCGTCCAAGGGGACACGTATGCGGTTTAGCTAGCCTTAGTGTTAGGATTGTTGCCCAAGGCGAGAAGAAACAGCATGAACAACTGGGAGAAAATGGGAAGGAGCAAGGCATCGGCGTGGAGGGAATGCGATAGAACCAATACATGTTGATGAAGGGGACACGTAGGATGGTGGGCCATAGGCTTAGGTGTGAGTGTGGGGTTTAAAAGTGAAGATGTATTCCGAATGACAAACAGACAAGAAAAATGGATTAAGTTCTCTCTCCCTTCTCTCTCTTCCGTTCCCTTTTTCCCCAAGTTTTCATTCCATTTCTTCAGATGTGAGTGTTGTTCCTTGTTTGATCTCTCATCGGTGAGTGTTCTCTCTTTCCGGTCATGAGTCATTATATCTGGTATCAGAGCCGATTGATTGCTGAGAGATTTTTTATTGTTTCGTAAAATCCTAAAGAAGGTTCTTGCGTCTCATGAAAAGTTGATCCGAGTATTTAGAACCTAATTTGGTTGGTTCAATTCGAAAGATCATCATGGCGCCTCAGAAGCCATCTTTGTAGACAAGTTTTCTGTTAGAAGCAATGGGGGAAGCAACAAGCCAGGCAGATGCTCGTTGGGAACAAATGGATGAACAATGGGAGTCATTGAAGGCTAGTCTGGAGTTTATAGTAGAGAAGATCAAACAGGTGGAGGCGATTCAGGCTCAAGTGGAAGAACATAATATGGTGATTACGAGATTGTTGGATCAGTTCCAGAGGATGACATTATCACAAAAAGGGAACTCTGAGGAGCAAGTGGCTCCGCGAGCAGAAGAGAAATCAGTAGCGGTCATGCCTCCTCATGTACCATTCGGAATTGCAAAATAAGTCGGTGAGTTGACAACCACGTAGGCAATATTATTGGGAAGGTGTACTCTACCACCATTGGTGTTTGGTGCTAGTGCTCAAAGATCAGGCCACACAATACCGACACTGACAATAGTAGGGTCAAATACAGAGAAACGACCACCTATACCCAAACTGTCGTTTCCTAAATTTGAAGGGGAGGAACCACACATTTGGAGAAATCAGTGTCTGAAGTATTTCAGAATGTACAACATTGATGAATCGCTTTGGGTCACCACAGCTGCCATGCACATGGAAGGAAATGATGCATTGTGGCTACAGCTTATCTGGAGGAATAGCAACTGGGAAATTGGGAACAGTTTATGGCAGTAGTGGATTCTGAGTTTGGAGCGTATGATTCCAGAAGGTATTTGAGAGAGCTCATTCAGATAAGACAAATTGGGACAGTCTCAGAATATAAAACCCAATTTGAAATGGCAATGTATAAAGTGCAAGCATACAGTAAATCTTGCCATGAAGAGTTCTTTGTGAATCATTTTGTCATGGGGCTTAAGGATGAGTTGAGGTATGAGGTGGAGATCCAATTAACAGAGTCAATTTGAAGGGCATTCTTGTTAGCTCAGATTTAGGAAGAGAAGTGGGAGAAATTCAAAGTGAGGCCGTCAGAGGACCTTGGTGGCAGCAAAGATGAATACTACATATCGGAATGACTCCGTAGCAGGATAGCAAAAGGCAGCTAGTAGATGATCTGGGAAGAGCTCGTCAGCTCTGAGAATTTCGGCTTGCTCGGGGACTTTGTTTCAAATGCGGTGAAAAATATGAACAGGATCACCATTGCAAACTGATACCAGCAGTTTAGGCTCATGCAATGGAAATGGCAAAGTGTCCTGAACGTATCGGTGAAGAGATATTGCAGACCTTAGAAGAGATGGATCGAGATTTTGAACAAGAGTAGTACAAATTATCATTACATGCAATGGCTGGCACTAAAGATGGTGAAACGATGCGCATCCGGGCAATGGTGGGAAATCAAGTAGAGCTGATGTTAGTTGATTCTAGAAGTTCTCAGCTTTATTAGTTCAACCTTCCTGGAAGGCACAAAGTGCGAAACAAAGGCAATACCAACAGTATAAGTGTATGTAGCGAATGGTGCCTCATCTGGAATGGTGGCTACAGGGGTATATATTTCGGATGGATATGAGGGTTTTACAACTGGGAGCATATGATGTTGTTCTAGGCATGGATTGGCTCTAGATTCATAGTCCTATGACCTGTCATTGGAAGCAGAAAACCTTGGAGTTCGTGGATAAGGGTCATGTGATTAAGTTGCAGGGAGTGCAAGCGAAACAGAAGGATTCCCTGACTGAAATGCCATCGAAGCAGCTGCATAAGTGGAATCGAGGCAACGAAATATGGGCTATTGCACTAGTTGAGAATATTATACCGATTCCGGCAAAGGAACAAGTGACAACAGAGATTCAACAAGTGATCAATGAATATGCAGAGGTGTTTTTAGATCCATCTACGTTACCACCATCACGTATATATGACCATGCGATTCCTCTAGTTCCTGGAGTAGTGTCGACCTTGTCGGTATTCTCCCATGCACAAAGACGAGATTGAGAGGCAAGTATCCGAGATGTTGAATGCTGGGTTAATAAAGCCGAGTATGAGTTCTTTTGCATCACCCGTTTTGCTAGTCCAGAAGAAAGATAGAAGGTGGCGATTTTGTGTCGATTACTGCAAACTGAATAGCATTACCATCAAAATAAATTTCCAGTGCCAGTAGTTGATGAATTACTCGATGAGTTAGTAGGAACTCAGTAATTCTCCAAATTGGATTTGATATCTGGATATCATCAAATCCGTATGGTGGAAGGAGACATAGAGAAAACAATATTCAAGACACATCATGGGCATTTTCAATTTCAGGTAATGCCGTTTGGATTGACAAATACCCTAGCAACTTTTCAGTGTCTAATGAATTCGATCCTTGCGCCTTCTCTGAGAAAGTTTGTTTTAGTCTTCATGGATGACATATTAGTATATAGTAAGACTTTGAAGCGGCATGTGGAACATTTAGTGGTTGTGCTGTCATTGTTGAAATAGAATAAGCTATTTGTGAAGAAGATGAAATGCGCCTTTGCACAAAGGAGTATTGCTTATCTAGGACATTATTTCAACAGTAGGGGTAGGTACTGATCCGGTAAAAACTCAGGTGATGCTTGAGTGGCCTCAACCTACTAATGTTACTGAGCTGCGAGGATTTCTAGATTTGACAAGTTATTATCAGAAATTTTTCAAAAATTATGGAGTCATTTCTCGACGACTCACTAGTTTGCTTAAAAAGAAAGCATTCCATTGGGATTAGGAGGCTACAATGGCTTTTGAGACCTTGAAGCAAGCTATGGCACAAACACTGTACTAGTAATGTCGGAATTTCAGCAAACCTTCGTAATTGAGACCGATGCATGTGATGTAGGTATCAGCGCAGTGCTTATGCAGAAAGGACACCCTATAGCTTTCCTCAGTAAAGCATTAAGCTCAACCCATCAGAAATTGTCAATTTATGAAAAAGACTTCCTTACTGTGATCATGGCAATTGACCGATGGTGCCCTTATTTGGAGTGGGGAGAGTTCATTATCAATACGGATCATCGTAGCTTATGCTATCTCAGTGATCAACAACTTACATCAGACTTGCAGCGTAAGGCAATGACTAAGTTGATGGGCCTTCAGTTTCGCATTCAATACAAAAAGGGTCGACAAATTGTGTTGCAGATGCACTATCAAGAGTGGGGCACCTAATGGCAATGCAGCCAGTCTCTAGCTGTCAACCATTATGGATTCAGGAGGTCCATAATTCTTATGTAACAAACACCCAAGCACAAAAACTACTAGCATCCTTGGCCATCCAGAGTCCAAATAATAAGGATTTGAACTAAGTCAAGGACTATTCAGACCTAATCAGACATCAGGGTCGTATTTGGATTGGTGAGAATTCGACTTTGCAAACTAAGATAATCAACACTTTTCATGCTAGTGCAATTGGGGGGCACTCGGGTATTGCAGCCACATATCAGAGGCTGAAGAAGCTATTTTCATGGCTTGGATTAAAAAGAAATGTAATCAATATTGTTAAATAAAGCAATGTTTGCCAGCAAGCCAAACACGAACATATATGTACACTAGGATTATTATAGCCCTTATCGGTTCCCAGAGGGGCTTGGCAAGATGTTACAATGGATTTTATTGAAGGGTTGCCAAGATCAGAGGGCTATAACACTATTATGGTGATAGTAGACAAATTTTCCAAGTACGCACACTTTGTGGCCTTGAAACATCCTTACACAGCATCTCAAGTAGCCAAGTTGTTTCTAGAGAATGTGGCTAAACTTCATAGAATGCCGCGATCAATTGTATCTGATCGTGACAAAATCTTTACAAGCCTATTTTGGAAGGAACTATTCTCAGCCATGGACACGAAATTGAAGTGCAGCATAGCATATCATCCAGAAACAGACTGGCAGAGCGAATGGGTTAACCAGTGTCTTAAAATGTACTTGCACTGTGTAGTTCATTCTTCTCCTACTAAGTGGCATAGTTGGCTGGCAATGGTGGAGCTCCGGAACAACACTTGTTATTACACATCATTAGGATGCTCTCCATTCAAAACACTATATGGCTCAGAACCTAGATATGGATCTCTGTCTAATATGGAGAAAGTAACACATCAGTCAGTGAATGAATTGCTTAACGAACAGGTAACACATACTACATTGCTCAAACATCATTTGGAGGCAGCGTAGAATCGTATGAAAATGCAAGCTGACAGAAAACGATCTGACCGACAATTTCAACAGGGTGAACAGGTATACTTGAAGTTTCAAACTTATGCGCAATTGTCGGCGTATTCTGCCTGACAGGACCGAGTCTACAGACCGGGTTTGGTTCAGTAGGAGGGCGTCTTCGCGGCTGGCAAACCCTAGCGAGTGAAAACCCTAGCGACTCCCACACGAAGGATTTCGGAGCCCATGAACTAAGATGACACGCAGATTTTTACCCAGGTTCAGGCCCCCCTCACCTAGGGTAATAGCCTTACTTCCTGCTGGATCTTTTATAGAGTGTTTGAAGCTAGTACAGAGCTCTCGGGTTACAAGTTCTCTCTTAGGCTCTCTGAGTGATCTCTTCTCCTCCTCTCTTGATCGACCGACCCCCCTTACCCACGCACTAGAGGGCCCTTATATAGGCCAGGCCAGCGTGGGTAGGTAAAAGAGGGGTCATCATGCTGATCTTCATACATTTATTACTCATTCTCGTGTTGTCCTGTTCCTCAGCCTCATTAAATGCCGACGCATGGCTTCACCCGGTCCGCCCGGGATGCGACCCCTTTGGGACGGGTAGGTGAGAGGCGCCAGAGGAATGGGCTTGTAGCAGAATTCCTCATAATCAATGGACCTAACACAGCAGGCCTGCCTCTGGCATAGTACGATAGGGGAAGAAGACTTCGAGGTGAAGTCACCCCGCCCTACCTTTTTGCCTTGCGGCGGGGCGAGCAGGGCGTCCTCACCCACCTGCTCACCCGAACGCCACGTGGGCCGGCACTGGCCGACGGGCGTGCTTCGCCACCCGCCGCCGCCACCAAAGGCGCCACATGGGCGGGCGCGCCCCGCCGCGAGCCGCCCGTGTAATGGCGGGCGAAGCGCAGCGCCTCGCCACTCGCCGAACGCCACGCACGGGCGGCACTGGCCGGCGGGGGCATGCTTCGCCACCACCGCCAAAGCCGCCGTGGGTGGGCGCCCAGCAGTAGGCGCCCTGCCCACTGCCGCTCGAACGCCACGTGGGCGGCACTGCCGGCGGGCATGCTTCGCCGCCCGCCGCCAAAGCCGCCACGTGGCTGGGCGGCGCGCAGCGGCCTCGCCACTGCTCGCGCTCAACGCCGTGGGCGACACTGCCGGCCGGCGTGCTTTCGCCCACTTTGCAAAGCCGCCACATGGGTGGCGCCCGGCAGCGGCGCCCTCGCCCACTGCCCCGAACACCACGCGGGCGCTTTGTGCGTCGGAAAGGGTACCCAAGTAAGAATCTGTACCGACGATCTTCGGTGGTCAATCGTCTATTTCCAAGGTTGGCGTTCAAGTATTTTGGTCCATACTGAGTGCTGGAACGAATTGGTCCAGCTGCGTATATACTAGAATTGCCTCCAGGGAGTCAGGTACATCCAGTGTTTCATGTGTCTTAGCTCAAATCAGTGGTACCTGACTTCACTCCAGTATACAACCATCCGCCAAACATCACTGATCTCAATATGGAATCTACTGAACCGAAAGCAATTTTAGATCGGTGCCTGGTCAAGAGGGAAATTATGTAATTCCACAAGTATTGATCAAATAGACTAGCATTCCTACTAAAATGGCTACTTGGGAGGATTATAATGTGGTCAAGCAAAGCTTTCCATATGCCAATGCTTAGGGTCAAGTAGATTTTCCTAGGGGGTGTTAGGCTTATCGCCCAGGGCAGGAAGAAACAGCGTGAACAACTGGGAAAAAGTAGGAAGGAGCAAGGCATCGGTGCGAAGGGAATGTGATAGAACCAGATACATGTCGATGAAGGGGACACGTAGGATAGTGGGCCATAGGCTTAGGTGTGAGTGTGGGGTTTAAAAGTGAAGCTGTATTCCAAATGACAAATAGACAAGAAAAATGAATTAAGTTCTCTCTCCTCTCTCTCTCTCTCTCTT
The DNA here is from genome assembly GCA_036346375.1 of Guadua angustifolia. Classification (NCBI taxonomy): domain Eukaryota; kingdom Viridiplantae; phylum Streptophyta; class Magnoliopsida; order Poales; family Poaceae; genus Guadua; species Guadua angustifolia. The sequence continues at coordinate 30,793,715 of CM070521.1, read as the reverse complement.
CCATTCCCTTCTTCCCCAAGTCTTCGTTCCATTTCTTCAGATGTGAGTGTTGTTCCTTGTTTGATCTCTCATCGGCAAGTGTTTTATTTTGTTCCGGTCATGAGTCATTACACTCAAATAATATTTTCCTCCATGAATATCTCCTTTTCTCGGCATACGAAAGGGCAAAGGGGATACTGAGTTTGCAATAGGTGACTCATGACTATTAGTATTTGATGAATTTCATACCATGATTTCCCTTTTCCTTGTATCATCATGTACTTACCTGAAGTGAAATCTTTCTTAATTCTCAGAGGGCAAAAAAGATGGGGGAACTTTGTTGACAACAACACTTGTCTCTCCCATAGTTATAGTTAGATAGCACACTTTCCTTAGCCTTGATGTTCATTTTCTGTGAAATATGCAGAATTCCAAATCTATTGCTATTAACACAGATAGATTGATCATTCACACAAGCTTGTAAAACAAGTGTATTCAAAAACTAAATGTGGCATAACTTGCATATGGAGACTGCAGATTATTGGTAATCCTGGCTAGACACTATTGGTTGTGCTCCTGGCTGCTGGATGTTGAAGAATCATAGCAAATGGCATTGTTGTGAGTTCTCAACACCTGAGTCCTACCCAAGTGCCACATTGGACAAACTATAACTGAAATGAAGAATGTAACTGAATTCTCAATTGAAGAAATTATCTATATAATTTCACTATACAATATTTCTAGAGGTCTGGTATGATGTTTGTGAAATCTTCCCAATAAAATAAACATATATTATTTGAAGTTTATGTGAGTGTCCTACATCTTCCTTTTTCTGTATCCATAGGTTTCTTGAAGACAAGCCTTGGTGTCTCACACTGATGACTGCATGATTCTTGATAAGTTTTGATATGAAATATATCTTCTGCCAAGTTCCAAAGCTTATATTCTCTGCACTTATGGTTTGATGTTGGTCTACTATTTTCCTTATCACGCTAGAGCCTAAATTGCATTGATATTTGCATGGAAATCCATTATCAAATACCAATTTAATTCTGCACCTTGCTTTCCATTTTGTTGTTTTAGAAAGGAAAGACAAACCTTCATGACATTCTTCATTGGCATTAGCTAATTTGTTGTAAACTCTAAGTTTCAGGACCGCCTATGATGTTAGCCTGAATGATGACTCTTGGCCACAAGAAGCATTTGAGCTTATCTATGGAAGCACTTCAAAGATAGTGGAAAAGCTTGATCCATGAGTACACTTCCTAATGCATTGTCCTACTATTGCCATGCTAGTATTTTCCCTTGACATTTTATCATTTGTACATCCAGCGGTGCTACTGCATCCCACAATTTTGTCTTGGAGACCAAAGTGCGAGGAAGAGTTCAGGGTTCTCCTGCTGTTATTAAATACCGTGTTCCCACAAAGGCTGTACTTCAGGTTTATTTATTTTACATATTTTTTATCTAGTATTTCTGCAATTGGTGATTGCTTTATGTTTTACTAGAGAACATAATTGGCATGTTCAAAGAATTGGTTACACTATACCAATTATCGATTTGAATTTGATTGCTAAGTGCTAATAAAACATGTCGTCAAAACTCAAAACCACTTATACATGATTGGTGATTGGTAGTTGGCATCAGATGAGCTTGACAGAGCTTTTGCTTATGGACTCCGATGTGATTCCTTTATTGAATGGATCAGTAGTGAGGGGCTAAATCTAATGAAATCAAATAGCTGATTAGTACTTTTGTGCTAAATATCATTTTGTATTGTCTACTGTGTCATTTGGCAATGTTCTGTTCTTTGAGCTTGATAGCTAATGTTCTTTTTTGAAGGTGGCCTTTTCAACGCCTATCCTTCCACTTGATATTCTCGCTAAGAGACCTCCACAGCAGAAGTTTCAATTGGTTAGTTATTATGCTATTGCATTCAGTTTATAACTAAAACCTCTTATGATTCTAATGTTTGAATGCTCTATCTTTGGTTCTGGCACTCGACTTCCAGATATCCACTTTTTGCACTTGAACTTTTTCAAGCTAAGGTAATTTCATTATCCTCTGTGTTGGATCAACTTATCTATTGCATCTAAGTAGGAAATCAGATGCTGAAATCAGAAAGCATCTGTTTAGTACATCGTGAATTCATGAACTAACAAACCATTCATCTGCAGAGACTTGTTGGGAAATACAGGTCGCTGATCTACCATTTCTCTTCCTCTCTCTCATCCTTCTGTAGGTATGAGAAAATTTGCGAGCTAGAAGAGCAAGCTTATTTTTGAAAATTTTTCTAGCTGTTCATCGCTCAGCTCACAAAGGGCGAAAAAGAGAAACCAATTGAAGGATCGAGATGGCGATTAGAGGGGGGTGAATGATCCCAATTAAAATTTTCCCCCACACAAAATAATCCAAACAAGCCCTCAACAAAAACAATCAAAGGAGGCAAATAAGAATGAGCCATTTTCTCTGTATGGCCAGTATGATCGTAGGGTCTCCGGTATGACCAGAGAGTGGGCAGTAAGTATGACTAGGCTCAAAAATAGTAGGAAAATCAGCACAAGCTCTAAGAGCAAAAATGATCCAACTTTTATTTGGATGGTTAAAAACTCACAAAACTTGGTAGATGACTTCCTAAGGATTTTAGAAACTTATTCCAACCTTCAATCACAAGGATTGACGTCAAAGTTTCGACCTTTTTCACTTTGAAGGAAGAACACACCAAGTTTGAACAAAAACTCAAGAACTTGATCTTGCTCGTAGGGTTTTGATGATCAAGATGATCTTAAATAACCTCCCACATGTCAAGGAAAGTAAGAACATAAGTCCAAAACTCCAGCAACATGATCTAGAAGAATGATTCACTCAAGAACACAAGATCAGTTTCTTGCAAGAAAAACACAAGAATTCCCTAGATGATTGGGATATGATTTGAAGAAGATTCATCCATCAACCAACATCCTTGGCACAAGAAGCAAAAGCATGTAGAAGGAGGGGAGGCAAATCCAAATTGCGTAAATATAGATTGCAAGAATGTAAAATTGCATAATGTAAAGACTGAATTTAAGTGCGGAATATAAATACAGAAAATAAATTTAGAATTTAGAGAATTTGGTTTTTCATTTTTGAAAGGAAGGTTTACAAAGCCTCACAACAAAGTGGCCAAAACTCAAAGGACCACAAAACCTCTAAAACCTTCAAGAAGGGGAAGGCTACTCCTACCCCTCTATTTATACCACTCTTGGGCCACCTACCACCTTTGGATGAGTCCCTTAACCCTAGGGCACTCCATTAAGGACTAAAATTGACCCACTCACGCACCGATGCAAGGGCTAATACAAAACCCACTAAACAAACCGGGTTTTCTTGCACGGTTTTCAAAGCACACTAACTAGACCCGTTATCCTATCAACTAGACCACGATCCAACAACCCTCCTTGATCCACGTAGCTTCTAGCTAGCATCTTTTCCTATCCTTGTCTTCTAGACTTGCCACGACTCTGTCTCCGATCATCTTTCGATGATCCTCGACCGTCTGGACCTCTAGCACATCTCGCCTAGTCCCGGTCATCCTTTGCCTCACTATGATCTAGCTTCATTGTCCTACAACCATCAAAAACAAGGAAAATACCCATCACATAGCAATGCACATAAGGATATTCAATAATATTGCAAAAATCACAATTTTAAATGCATTTTCGCTCATTAGGGCAGGTGCTACCACCCTAGAGCCAGTAGCACCGCTCTACATCCAAAAACCACTCTATGGAAAAAACACAATGGCTTGAGGCCGATGCTACCGCACCCCGACCGGTAGCACCGCTAGCCGGTGCAACCTGACCTCGGCTGATCATACCTCCCTTGACTGGGCAAAAAAATGATTTACTTTAAATTTGATTTAAACTCCAATTCCACTTCAAACTCAAACACTATAAGCTTAAATAGTGTCAATAACTCATCACAAACGTGGGTAGACCTCCACATGATCTTTCAAAATTATGTGGATATGATATATCTATCAACATCATATGTTTATCATGTACGAAGCATGGGAAATAATAACATAATTGATATAGTTACAAATATCATGCCTCTATACATTGTTTACTATGATTGTCATTGCTGATTTCACTTATAGTTTCTGTTGTACTACATATCATCATATGATGAAAAGTAATGTCAAGATGGAAGATGAATATATATACCATTATACACATTGTCCTTTTTGTTTAGTACATTTTTAGATTACCAAAAGTTGAGGCAAAAGCCGAGGGTTTCTTGAAGGGTAATACGGATATGTATACGTCCAGTACTTTTTTGATTTAATATCTTAATTAACTAGATAGAATTATTAAGCGCATCAAATATCAATAAGGGAAATTGTTCTGTCGAAGGTTAGTGATCGACAACACACTTATATTCGGGTACCTTCGAGATATGCATGATCAAACACGCAATCAAGAACACGTGATATAGACAGGTTCGGGCCTCGTTGTCGAGTAATACCCTACTCCTGTGTCAGCGATGATGGAGACCAATCAAAGGATTACAGACTAATGAGGGTATCCCTGATTACAAGGAAGAACTACGAATCTGAGGGATGGCTAAGCTATGGCTTGTAGATGATGATGGCTAGAAGCTTGCGCTCTATACTGGTTTGTTGTGGGTTGCGATTGACTTCTCCTGGTTTGTTCTCGCTTCCAATTGGCTTGTCCTTAACAACATCCTCCCTGGTCCTAATATAGTGGGCTGAAGTACCAAGTCATAGTTGATGAGGAGTCTTTCTATCGTTATGATCCCCGTATCGTACCTGAACTCCCATAACTACTGGGTGTGTTCGAGTAGGCCTTCTTGTATCAGGAGCTTTCCTTATATGTGGATATCCTTTTCATGTATACCTTATCCCACTAGTTCGGGCTAAAGATATACAAAATATCCTGGTACCGATAAAGATGTATATGGTGTGATTCTGACTTTATGGTGCATGCCTATATCCCATATTTGGATATTCGACAGTAGCCCCGAACTTCGCTTAGCGGAGGATCCGTCTAAGTGCTTGGTCTATTACTACCAAACTCGGCTTGGTCGAGTAATGCCTCACCTGCCCCTGGTCGAGCATTTCGAGCAAGTTAGGAATCGCTAAGTATCGAGTAGGTTGTGTGGGGTCGAGTGCCCTACTGCAAGCCTTGCTCGAATGCTTAGGATAGCCTTACGCTGCTTGGTGTTGACTAGTCAATTCAACTCTAAGAGGAGTTAGAACCGTCGTCAGAAATTCTGAATATTGAGCAATTGGAGCATCTATTGCTCACGTTGCGGCGAATCGGTGCCATCATTCCACTTTTTTCGGCAATCGATATGCTATTCGGCGGGAAACGAACCGTTGTGCTTGGACACCTTTTGACTTATAAATCTCCGGATTTGGAACTGTAGCTTTTCCATACCTTCGTCCTCAGCCTTCCTCTCGAAGCCTCCATCTTGTTTCTTTGAGCATTTGCGTCTCTGCACCTTGAGAAATTTCCACTTCCTCATTTTGCGCTAATGGCTTCTGGTTCCTCCGCCAACCCAAAGGCTACCGTGCAGCCAAAGAAGGAGGCTGCGGCAACGCCTGTCGAGGGGCCGGCCTTCAGCAACGAGACTTATTAGCAAGTATGGCAGACATCCATTATGATGGAGAAGCGTCTCACGGAGCTAGAAAAGGGGGGCTTCATCCCTCCTCGAGCGTTCTTCCATTGGAGGCCCTCTGTCGGTGAGGACTATCCGACTCCTTAGGACGTGGATGAAACTGTAGTTTTTGAATCTTTCTTTAGTTGTGGCCTTAGCTTTCCCCCTTCTGCTTTTCTGCTGGCTGTTTTGGACTTCTATGGAGTCCAGATTTTTCACCTGAGCCCCAATTCCATTACTATGCTCAGCGTTTTTGCCCATCTTTGTGAGGCCTTTCTGGGTATTAAGCCCAGCCTCAATCTGTTTCGCCACTTCTATCGTCTGAAGAGGTGGGCCAAAAATGATGTCGTTGGGGGCACTGGCTTCCATCTCCGTAGCGGTACTGCCAGTGTATATATCCCTGTGCTGGTGACTTCTTCTTGGCAATTGGACTGGAAGAAGCGGTGGTTCTATATCGCCTCAGCTGGACATAGTTAATTTTTCTTTGTCTTATCAACCTTCTTTCCCAGTTTCTACCGACCTCTGGATGAAAGTCCCTCCATCGACAATGCAGAACACGCGCTACGTCGAGAAGATCGAGGAGCTGAGAAAGAGGGGTCTCTCCGGGTGGCATGTCGCCCGAGACTTCTTGACGTGGCAGTCAAGTGTCTGCTGAAATACCAGAATCATCTGGCTTGAGAGTACTCTGGGGTTGATGACGCGACTAGAGACAAATCCGAAGGTAAATGACACTGATCTCTTTTATTGTTCTTTTTCTTTGCCATGAATGGTGGCTGACGGACCGCTTTACTAACAAACAGTTTTATTAGATGCAAATATTTCTGCTCGATTGAGCAAAATCTTCCACGGGTCATATCCTGGCCCCTACGGCATAGAGGCTTACTCTCTAGTCAATCCTCGACCATAGGTATGTATCGAGTACTTACCACTGCTGCCATACTAGGGCATACATCGTGGCTTAACTCTTTTTTACATTTTCAGGAGGTCGAGAGCAACGAGCACAGTGAGCTGCTCGAGGGAGCGACTGACCTAGATGACAAGCTAGCTCGAGATGATGGGCATGCATCGGGCTCAGCTCTCGTCGGGGCTGGGTCGTCCGTGGAGGATGCAGCGCTTGTCATAGCTCCTAGCGAGGTCGAAGCATCTCAGGAGCCAGAGGTGGCAGATTCTCCTCGATCAGGGAGGTCGGTGTCGCCATTGCCCCAGCCATCTTCAAAGCATCGCCGAGTGTCGCCACCGAGGGCTTCTGAGCAGGTGACATTCAATCGATTGCTTGGGTGCTTTGAGATCACAGATGACATGATTCGACAGCTCTTGGAGGAATAGCAAGACACTTGGGTTGCAGACGTGCAAAGTCTCGTGGCTGCTTCGCAAGCGTCTCCCCAAGAAGATCCTCCATCGATCGGGATAGTTGAAGAGGTGGAGTGACTAATCAATTACCTTAGTTGTAACCCGAGTCACTACTCATAATCGTCTTGTGTGAATAGGCTGCTACTCCGGTTATCGACTTGCTGGCACCGCCGCTTTGACCGGTTGGGCTGATCAAGAGGGCAGCCACTGGGGCCAAGCTGGTCCTGAAGAAAACATCTAGCTCACAAGAAGGCATGCGGATGAAGTGGAAATCCACGAGGTAGGGTTTACCTATTCAGTTACTCTCTTGTGCCTCTATCTCTTCTAAAAGACGTCACATGGGAGCCTCTTGCAGGAAGGGCATGTTTAGCGGTGTGGTCAAGGGTGCCACTGTTGGCTCCTTGCTACCGCCGAGCGCGATCGAACCGGCTCCGGCAAGCACCTCGCCGCCCCTAGATGCGGTTGCAACTACCGTGGACAGCTCCATGCCTCTAGCGGACATGGCAGCATCCACGTTGGTCGATTCTCTGCCTTTGTCGAGCGCAGGCGTGATCATTTCGACCTTCGAGACATCGGCGGTGGCCATGACTTCGCTTCATCCGCCTCCTCTAGTGCCGCTCGAATATTGGTCGATCCTGGAGTCGGATCTATAGGCACGTACGCGAACATGCTTAGCCGCTCTTCGGCTTTGGGCCTATTTTTCCTTCTATCGTCCTCTTAACTTCTTCTGAATAACTTCTGGCAGCATGCTTCGAAGACCCTGCAGCGTGTTAAAGCATTTTACAAGCAAGCCAAGCAGCAAAACGCATGACTCGCAGCTTCCCATCAGCAAATTACTCGGATGAAAGATGCCGAATTGGCAGGACTCCAAGTAGAGCTGGAAGCCACCTGGACCAAGGCCGATGCAGAGGTGAAGGAGTTGAGCGGAGCTCTAGTCAAGTCTGAGGCGAGGGAACAGAAGATGATGGTGGAGGCAGAGATACTAAAGGCTAGGAACTCTTCTCTGGATGCCACGTGCGCTAAAACCAAGATCGACCTAGCCAAGGCAGAGGCGGACTTGAAGGTGGTCGAGGGAGAGAGGGCTGCAGCAGGCACGGCGTTAGCTGCTCTACAATCGAGGACTCTCCACCACATGACCACCTTGGCTTGTCTTGTGTCATCGTCCTTGCTTGGCATGATCAATTCCCATTATTCGGACCTAGACCTCGCGTGCCTGGAGGATGGTTTTGCCTACGAGGATGGCAAAATCACTGACATTGTAGAGTCCTTCAGAGATCAGGCCGAGAGGTTCATGGACGGATTGGAACTGTCCCTTGATAGCGAGCCCGAGTGAAGCCCTTAAGCTTCTTGATGTAATGGACCTTGTGCCAGTTCTTCAATCATTTTTTTATGGAAATGCTAACTATCTTGCTTGTCCATGCGTATCTTGCCATTTGGTTCCTTACCGATAAAACAAAAGAGACGCGAGTGGATGCAAATTCGATTAGCACTTGTAGGCCTACGCTCACACTTTGACTATTTCTACACACAAGACTTAAGAGAAATTCTTGTTAAATTTCTAAGCTCCCAAGCTTGTGCCCAGAGAGGCTGTGCATAACCTTTGTACCGTGTAGACAACACTAAGAATTACACGATTCTTTGCTAGCCTTTATCGACCGTATTGCTTAGACTGCGTAGCAAACTCGAGCTTTATTCGGGTAGCGCATATAGAACTGACTAGAGGTCTCGTCTCCCACTGGCCACTGAGCGTTAGATGTCTAACAATCTGGTGCTCGTTTGTGCACAAGATAGAATTACTCGTTATCGGGTTCAGGCATGGCCGCGCTTTGGTTTCGTTCACTGACCATTTAAGCATGAAGTCAAGTAAATACGAACAAAGGAATTCGTGTTTATTTAAACTGATAATAATAATTCTCGCCTACAGTGTGCTCCGCTCAATAGCTGTATCGATTAGAGGAAAACTAACAAAGGGCAAAAATTTAGACAAGGTATTGGATTACCTGTGTACCGTGTATCGAGTTACCTATAGCCCCCGACTCCCTACTCGATGAGACTATCAGGTATGGAGTAGAGTATAGCCAACATCATGCTACAATTCTGCTCTCGGCCTCTACTCGATAGCTAGATCGAGATGTCAGCGGAGCGTTAGTCTTGCACATCTGTCATTACTCCTGGTCTCTTACTCGATGAGTGTCTTGAATCGAGGATGGGTCTTAGCAGAGGTGAGAGCTTGAGTAACGCCAATCGTTGACCTCTTACTCGATGGCCATGTCCGTGGAGTTTCACGCTTAGTGGGAACATGATGTGGCCTCTGATTTCCTGCCCGATTACACCATCGAGGAGGCAGTTGGGCGTAAGCATCACATCCAGCGTCCTTTCGATGTACGTACTGATAAGGCTTAGCACTGCTTTAATTACTGACGACTGCTACAGCCGTCGCATCCTTTGGTCTTCGCGTAGCCCATCATCATTCAGTGTCTCTTCATCTTCCGCATTTATGCGAGGATACAGAGGAATGCCTCGTAAACCAGAACCGACACGGACTCCCATTGGTTCGCGATGTCTGGCCTGACTCACTCCCTGGCCTATAAATAGGCGGGAGTTCGCAGTTACTTTGCATCGCCTTCTTCTTGCTTTGGCCTTGTAACATCTTCATCTTTTTTCAAGACATCTTCATGGCCCCCTCACCGCCTCCTCCCTCTTTGGAGATCCTCGAGGGGCCTCCTGCTCGGGAGGTTTCCCCTGGGATCTATCCTGTGCCTCCTGCCATGGGGGCCTCGCCGCCCACCATCATTGTCCTTTCTGAGGACAGGGATGATGAGATCGACTGGGACGTAGTTGAGAAGGAGGTTTGGCCCGAAGAGGAGGAGGAGAAGATCGATTGGATGGCCATCGAGAGGGAGGTGTGGCCCGATGAAGAGGAGGAGGTGACGAGCAGGTTGCGCGTCGCTTCCCCATAAGACCATGCGTCCTCCACTTCCTTTGCGAGGGTCGCCGCCTCCTCCAACACCAGAGAGAAAGAGGCGAGACCGCTGGCGTCAGCGGCGAAGGTGAGCTCAAAGCAGCTTCATCAGTCTGGCACTTGCTCGCCCTTCAGCCCATCACGATGGTGCCGCGGGCATTTGGTGGCACAGGAGGTGGGTCTGTTCCCACCAACCAGTCGGCGCCTGCTTGCCTCCTCTTCCAACCCACACTGGCGAGGCCACCGACCCATTTCGGGGACCATCAGCTGCTTGCCCATGAGTGAGGAAAAGAGGAGGCGAGACACCTTCGACGACAAGTAGCTGTAGGGTGCCTTAGGGAAGTTTGCTTATAAAATGTAATAGGAACTTTTTATTAGTTCCGTAAATAAAATGAAATTTACTTACCTAGTGCTTTCTGTTTTGTTTGATCTTTGTCTATGCGACATTTTTCTTTCTTCCACGTATGGAATTTCCTTAGCTGATCGATGTTCATGAGTTCTCAAGTATCACGATGTCTACTGTAGATAGTCGCACCGATCTTGGCCGAGTAGCCTCAACTACAACATAGGGACCTTCCCACATGGGCGATAATTTGTTGCGATTATCTTGTTTCTGTACCTTTCGTAGTACTAGATCCCCAATATCAAGTTATCTTCCTTGGATTTTTGCGTTGTGATATCTGCGCAAGGCCTATTGATACTTAGCTGCTTGAATGGACACTCGATCTTTGTACTCTTTGAGTAGATTTATGTCGCTTGCTCGTTCTTACTCTTGTTCCTTTTTAGAGTAGTTCTCCACTCAAGGTGATTTGAACGTTAACTCAGTCGGGAGCACTGCTTCTGCTTCATAGACCAAGAAAAACAGAGTCTCACCGGTGGCTCGACTAGTCAATGTTCAAACGGCCCATAGCACCGAGGGAAGTTCTTTTGCCCATCGAGTCGAGTAACCTTTTAGCCTATCGAATACGCGGATCTTAATTCCCTACAAGATCATGCCATTAGCTCACTCGACCTGACCATTACTCTGAGGATGAGCGACAGAGGCGAAACAAGTTTGATTCTCAGTTCTTCGCAGAAGACTATAAAAGCACTGGTTTTGAAATGGTTGCCGTTATTAGTAATTCTTGATTCGAGATGCCAAATCGAGTAACAATGCTCCTCATGAACTTCTTGGCTGCCTCTGAGATGATGTTCCTAATGTGTTCGGCCTCGATCCACTTGGTGAACGTGTCAATTACCATGAATAAGAACTTATAACCTCTTTGGGCTCTCGGGAACGGTCCCAAGATGTCCAAACCCCAGACAAAGAAGGTCCAAGACAGAGAAATAGTTTGCAGGGCTTGGGATGATCAGGTGGTTTGCTTACTATAGAATTGGCAGCTTTCACACTTTTTCACTAGCTCGCAAGCGTCCTCAGAGGGCAATTGGCCAATAGAACCCTTGCCGAAAAACTTTTCCAACTAGAGTGCGATAAGACTCATGGTTGCCACTGATGCCTCCATGAACATCGAGCAATATTTTATTGCCCTCTTCCTAAGTGATGCACTTCATCAAGATTCCGTTACTCCCTTTCCAATAGAGCTTGTCGTCTACCAATGCGTATAGCTTGGACTTACGTGCAATTTTCTTGTCTGAAGCATCATCATCAGAGATCTCTCAACCTTCGAGATAGGCCTAGAATGGAATCATCTAGGTCGGCTCGCGTTCGAGTAGTGTAGCTTCTGTGTTTGCAAGTTTTGCCTCACTGACTCGACCAGGTTGTTGGTCGAGTTAGGCAGCATCTGCATCTCGCGGGGAGGAGACAGATGGTTTGGGGAGTTTCTCAACGAAGACTCCTAAGGGTGCAGGTGATCGGGACGAAGCGAGCCTGGCAAGTTTGTCGGCGGCAACGTTATCGCTTCGCCGAATGTACCTTACCTCGAGGCCTTCGAACTTGTGCTCCTGCTTGCGGACTTCATTCAAGTACGTTGCCATGTTATCATCCGAGCACTGGTATTCTTTCTGCACTTGGTTTACGACTAGCTGTGAGTCCCCTTTCATGAGTATTCACTTGATTCTTAGTGTTGCGGCTATCCAAAGCCCGTTGACCAGTCCCTCGTATTCTGCAATGTTATTCGAAGCTTGAAAATCAAGTTGGATGACATATTTAAGTTCCTAACCTATCGGGAATTTAAGTATGATGCCAGCCCTAGAGCCTTGAAGTGTGAGCGAGCCATCGAAGAACATCGTCCAATGATCATCAGGCGTCCTAGCTTCTTTTTCCTCAACGTGGGTCCATTCCACGATGAAGTCCACCAGAACTCCTGATTTGACACTGGTTCTCGGCACAAAGTCGACTCTGAACTCGTGGAGCTCGACCACCCATTGCGCGATTCGCCCTATTGCCTCTCGGTTGCGTAGTACATCCTTGAGCAGGTACGTGGTCATCACCAGGATCTCGTGTGCCTGGAAGTTGTGCCGCAACTTTCGGGAAGTCATCAAGGCGGCGTATATCATATTCTGTATCCTAGGATATCGCAATTTGGCACTATGCAGGACTTCGCTCACGTAATATAGCAGCTTCTATATCTTGGTCTTTTTCTCGGGGCAATCCCGCTTGACCAGTAGGACTGTGCTTACTACTTGGGGGGTAGCTGCAATGTAAAGAAAGAACTCCTCTTTTTTGTTAGGTGAAACCAAAATTGACAGAGATGATAAATACCTTTTTAGATCTTGAAAGGCTTCTTCGGCCTCCTTGGTCCATTCGAAGTTGTCGTGCTTCTTGAGCAGCTTGAAGAAAGGTAGCCCTCGTTCGCCCATCCAAGAGATGAATCGACTAAGGGCAGCAATGCCTCCTATAAGCTTTTGTACCTCTCTTAGTGTTCGTGGAGGGTGCATCTGATTTACTGCCTCGATCTTGTGTGGGTTGGCCTCGATGCCTTGACTAGACACCAAGAAACCGAGAAGTTTGCTGGACGGAACACCAAACATGCACTTCTCAGGGTTAAGCATCATCCGATAATTCCTAAGGTTGTCGAATGTTTCACTGAGGTCACCGATTAGGGTGCCCCTGGTTTTCGATTTTACTACGATGTCGTCAATGTTCGCCTCTACATTATGCCTAATTTGGGACTTCAAGTAATTTTGAATACAGCATTGATACGTTGCGCTAGCATATTTCAATCCAAAAGGCATTTTTACATAGTAGAATACACCGAAAGGAGTAGTAAAGGCGGTTTTCTCTTCGTCCTCTGCAGATATGCTAATTTGGTTATACCCCAAATAGGCATATAGAAAAGATAGCGATTCACAACCTGCAATGGAGTCCACTATCTGTCGATGCGAGGGAGAGAGAAAGGGTCCTTAGGACACGCCTTGTTGAGATTGGTGTAGTCGATGCACATCTTCCACTTGTCGTTAGCCTTCTTTACAAGGACTGGGTTTGCTAGCTAGGTTGGGTGGCAGACCTCTCAGATGACGCCAGCCTTCAGGAGTTTGCCGACCTCCTCTTGTATGGCTTGCTTTCGATCCTCTGCGAATCTACGCTGCTTCTGCATCACGGGCTTGGCGCATGGTTCCACAGCTAGTCAATGCTCAATCACCTCCTTGGGGACCCCGGGCATGTCGAACGGTTGCCATGCAAACACGTTGCAGTTTGCCCAAAGGAAAGTGACGAGCTCGAGTTCCTATTTGGGGTCGAGGTCGATGCCTACCTTGACCATCTTGGATGGCTCCGTCGGGTCGAGGGGCATTGCCTTGACATCTCCACATGTCTTCTTGCCCTTCCCGCTGTCGTCAACTTGGTTGTCGGTGGCACTGTTGGATGTGGAAGCCTGATTATTGCCTCCGGATTTCTAACGCTTAGTTTTCTCGTCGTCGGCACTAGCTGCCAATCTACCGAGATGCTCGGCCATCTCCAGATTTTCTTGTCACACCTGACCGCCGCACGCTGGTCCCCCTTGATTGTGAGGACTCCCTTTGGCACCGGCATCTTGACTGTCTGGTACGCATAATGCAACACCGCCATGAATTTGGCTAGCATTGGGTGGCCCAGTATCACATATATGTGCGTCTCAAAATCCACTACATTGAAGAGGATCTTCTTAGTGTGGAAATTGTTCGGCATACCGAATGTGATTGGTAGCTCGATCAGTCCCAACAGGTCAGTGATGAGTGTAGGATATATACACTACAAGTATCTGCAAGGTAGGCCTGTGAGGCCCAATTGAACAAGGCTGGGCCGGGCCGACTGCAAGGAAATAAAAGCTACCAAGGTTACGCCAGACGTGCGAAACAAGGAAGCCCTGAAGATAGCAACCGATCTGGATTAGGTAGGATACGATTGTAATCCAAGCCGTTACAAAACGGATAGGTGCAGGAGATATAATCCCTACTTTGTATCCGACTAGGACTCTCTTTTGTAACCGTCCTCCTCTGCTATATAAAGGGAGGGACGGGGAACAACAACATACGATCTCATCAGCAAATTAGCTAGCCACATATAATTTCAGAGCATAGGACTAGGGTATTATCTCCTCCACAAGAGCCCGAACCTGGATAATTCTCTTGTCTTGTGTTACCATCGAGTTTGGATCCAGCGCCTAGCCCCGTTTTCATTATTGCTGACAATAAACGTCGATCTGGCCCAACTGGGTCAGTGATGAGCGTGGAGTTATGCCATGAAATGGCTCGGCTTTGGCTTTTATCTCGGTCAGGGGAATTCCCATGTTATCCAGTGTCTTTGCGAAGATGATGTTCAGCGAGCTCCCTCCATCGACTAAGGTTTGGGCGACCTTGACGTTCACGATGGTGAGCTTGACCACCACAGGATATCGACTCGGATGTGGGACCGTGGTTGGGTGATCCGACTAGTCGAAGGTGATCGGTACCTCTGACCATTTGAGAAATCGAGGGAGAGATGGCATGGCCAGGTTGACCTCTCTCTTGACTGCCTTGTATTGTCTCTTGGACTCATATGTGGCAGACCCCTTGAAGATGTGTGCCAGCTATGCTCAACTCCCCGATATTCGGGCTCGTCGTCCTCAAGCTTGTCTTTAGCCTGCTCGATGCCGCGCTCGGCGAGAGCAACCTTGAGCTTTTCTTGGACCATCTGCTGATCACTTGGCACTCATCGAAGTTATGCTTGTCTGAGTGATGGACGGGGCAATATTTGTTTCCCTCAAGGCTTCATCCTTTGTTGTCACCTAGATTACGCGTTTTGCCCCTCTCGACCGCGGCTACTGTGGAGTCACCTTTGCACTTCTCCTCGCGGTTCTTGTTCCTCTTAGCCCCTTGCTTGGACGATTCGGGCTTGTTGCTGCTAGGCTTTGGGGTGTCGAGGTGGTCTCGGGCTTCGATGCGGATGGCGTACTTATCCGCCAGCTTAAAGAGCTCCTTGGTGGTTCTGATCTTCTGGGTGGCGAGTTTCCCCTTCAGATATCCATCCTTAACCCCGTTCTCGAAGGCAACGATCACTGCCTCGTCCGAGATATCGGGGATCAGGTTCCGTTTGTCACTGAATCGTCAAATGAAGCTACGCAGCGACTCTCCTGACTTCTGGACTAGCCGATGCAAGTCACTGCGTGTCCTAGGGTATTCATACGTGCCCTAAAAATTAGCAATGAACTGGGCCTGTAGCTCAGCCCATGACAATATCGATTGTGGCGGGAGGTTAAGTAACCAAGACCTGGTTGCTCCATCGAGAGTGGTGAGCAGGTAGTTGGCCATAACCTTCTCGTTGCCTCCGGTTGCTCTCATAACTGTAGTATAGATCTACAGCTATTCAACAGGATTAATTTCCCTGAGTACTTCTCGACCGAACCAAGCTTGAACTTGTCTGGCCATCTGACCGCGCGCAGTGCTGGGGTGAATGCCATGCACCCCTCATCGATGTCTTCCGGGGTTATCTGGCATTGTCCTCTGTGCGCATCTTGCCGAGGGGGGAACCTGTGTCGCGGCGGCGAGCGGTCCCTCAAGGGTAGAGATTCACCCTGGTGTGCATGTCGGACCAGAGATCGACCCCATGAGGATGTGGACTCGTTGTCCCACCTCTCACGGTCTTCACACTCCCTCTCTTCCCTTCGATCTCTCAGAACATCATGCAGATCTTGTCGATCATGCGGGATTCGCTCTCAGAGATCTCCCGATATCCTTGGTGGGGGTTCGAACGGATCATTCTAGAGTTGCGATGGCCAGAGCTAGCCACCGCTGATCATGCTGCCTGACAACTATCATGAGATGGTCCTGGCAGATGGCTCCAGGCGCCTTGGCGACTCTGCTACCCAAAACTCGAGTTGGCTGCTCGAGAAGTCTGAGCTTGTGCTGCATCGAGCAGCGTCTTCATATGGTCAAACACGGTGTCATAGGGTTAGCCGGGTCCAACGGTGGGAGAGACTTCAATAGCATGTGAGCTCACTGGACGTTAGCCTCAGGAGTACTAAAGATATCGCTGGAGTGGCTCTGATGGGATGCTGTTGCTAAAACATGGCCAGGTGCGCCATTGTGGTCACGCTGCCAAAAAGTCTATTGCCCTTGGAAACCTGGCACCTGCGGATGAGGTGTCATTGGATTGTCAAGGTTGAGATGCTTTGACAATTTGGATGCGATCCCTGCATCGGCTGCGGTTGTTGGTTTACGGCGATGGTCCGCCATGCTAGGAGTGACGTTGTCCACGGTTGCATGCAGTATGGCGACTGCCGCCCCCTGATCTCGGGGAGTGCTAGGTGGACGCGGTGTTCTCGCTCGACCTGCGTAACCGCTTCGAGTCCCACCCATGGGAACCTCCCTGATAACACCTTTATTGGCCCTAGCCATGAACACATGTCCGATCTGTATGACTGTTGGACTGACTGCTAAGGTCATCGTTGCTACTGTCGCTATCGCTCTTCGTGTCAACGCACTTGAGGACGCTGGGCTTTAGAGGGTTAAACTCGATGAACCACACTTCACGGCATAGGTCCTCGGAATAGGACTCGATGAAGCCAATGTGCTCAAGGTTACTAGCCGGGCGCCATCGGTACAGCATGGTTTCAAGGGCAATGTTGGATCCCATTGGCAGGGCTTGGCGGATGTTGAGAATCCCAGCGTGGGCGCGCATCGAAGACATGCTTAATCTGCAAAAATAGCTCAAGGCCCCTATCTGGCACCCCAGCTGTCGAAGGTTAGTGATCGACAACACACTTATATTCGGGTACCTTCGAGATATGCAGATCAAGCAACAATCAAGAACACGCAATATAGACAGGTTCGGGCCTCGTCGTCGAGTAATACCCTACTCCTGTATCAGTGATGATGGAGACCAATCAAAGGATTATAGACTAATGAGGGTATCCCTGATTACAAGGAAGAACTATGAATCTAGAGGATGGCTAAGCTATGGCTTGTAGATGATGACGACTGATGATGCGACACGGGGCCCGATCTTCCGACAGGTAGACGATAACTCGATTGGTGGAGGACTCGACGTAAATGATCCGGACTTCCGATCAAAGTCGAACGAAACCTGCAATTGCAACACCACATCACCGTTGGTTATCAACTGTGCCAAGGCGCGGTTGACCTCGCCCAGAAGGCTAGTTCCTGCAAGCAAATCGAGAACATGAGTAAGAACGAAAAAGAAACAATCTCAATTGCGAATTGTATTAAGCACATGAAGTTGAAGTTCCACAAACCGAAGAAGGAAGAAACTGCAATAGTAGAATAATCTAAGCAAAACCCAAAGCATAACAATGACGGCTACGAGGTTTTAATACGTGAGAGGGGTGGCGGCTAGGGTTTGGGGCGTAAGCCCTACTCCAAATACAGTGGCCAGGCCTTTGGACCCAAGTGGAGGTGTCGCAGCACCTGACAGATTCTGTATGTCATATTATTTTGACGATTCCTATCGATCTAGAAGGAGTTTGAATGTGAAACCACTTCCATTGGAAATCTCTCATCCTGGGCTTCTCCGTAGAGTCCAAGAATGCCTCAATCGGACTTCTATGACCCAGATATGGTAGTTTTATTGATGTACTATCCTGAGACTCTGAACCGAAATTAGAGTCTGACTTGAGCTCGACTTTGATTCCAACTAGACTTGGACTTCGAGGGATGACGTCTAGGTATGCTTGTGATGCTTCTCCCATATTCCTAAGCAACAAAACATCACAAGAATTTAGTAGCAACCCATCCAAGAAATCATAAGCAACGAGGAATGAGTTCACCTGGAAGTTTAATTGTCGTGCACGTGCTCTTGTAATTGGTCCTTGCATATCTTGATGAGTCATATTGTACGTATCCGAAGGAGTGATGTCTCTCCATCATCCTCCCCCTCTTGAATTGGAGTCATCCTCGATTCAAGCTCATCTTCTTCTCCCAAATATGGCTTCAAATCTAAAATGTTAAATGTGAGACTAACCCCAAAATCTGCAGGTAGATCCACTTTGTATGCATTGTCATTAATTTTCTCAATTATCTTAAACGGTCCATCAGCTCTAGGCATCAACTTTGATTTTCTTAATTCTGGAAACCTATCCTTTCTCAAATGCAACCAAACCGAATCACCCGGTTTAAATTTTATTTCTTTCCTACCTTTACTGCCAACAATCCTATACTTATCAGTCATGCGCTCTATATTCTCTTTAGTTGTTTCATACAACTTAAGGATAAATTCAGCACGCTTTTTAGCATCCCAATTAAGTTTTTCAAAAGTGGGCAAAGGTAGTAAATCAATAGGAGCACGTGGATTAAAACCATATACTACCTGAAACGGACTTACCTTGGTGCTGGAGTGTTTTGACCTGTTGTAAGCAAACTCAATATGCGGTAAACACTCTTCCCACATCTTCAAATTCTTCTTTAAAATAGCCCGCAACATGGTGAATAATGTGCGGTTAATGACCTCTGTTTGTCCATCAGTTTGGGGATGACATGTAGTAGAAAACAGCAGCTTCGTCCCCAATTTGTTCCAAAGTGATCTCCAAAAGTGACTCAAAAACTTTGTATCACGATCCGAGACAATAGTATTAGGCACTGCATGTAGGCGAATGATTTCCCTGAAAAACAAATCAGCTATGTTTCTAGCATCATCGCTCTTATGACAAGGTATAAAATGTGCCATTTTAGAAAAATGATCCACAACTACAAATATGCTATCCCTCCCCCTTTTTGTCCTAGGCAATCCTAAAACAAAATCCATAGAAATATCCTCCCAAAGTATATTAAGAACAGGAAGAGGCATGTAAAGACCATGTGGATTTAAGCGGGACTTAGCTTTATTGCAAGTAGTGCAGCATGACACATAGCGCTCGACGTCGCGTCTCACCTTTGGCCAAAAGAAGTGAGCGGCCAGCACATCTTCAGTCTTATTTGCTCTAAAATGTTCCATCAAACCTCCTCCATGTGCCTCCTGTAACAACAAAAGACGAACGGAGCTAACTGGAATGCATAACTTGTTAGCACGATAGAGCAAACCATCATTCAGCATATATTTATTCCATGTTATCCCTTCTTTACAATGTTCATACACGTCTTTAAAGTCCAAATCAGTAGCATATAAGTCCCTAATGGTCTCTAAACCAAAAATCTTATGATCAAGTTGAGATAACATGGTATATCGCCTAGAAAGCGCATCAGCAATCACATTGTCCTTTCCTTTCTTATGTTTTATGACATATGGAAATGACTCAATATATTCTATCCATTTAGCATATCGTTTATTCAATTTAGCTTGACTTATAATATGTTTCAGCGATTCATGATCAAAATGTATAATAAATTCTTTGGGCCATAGATAATGTTGCCAAGTTTCAAGCACACGAACTAAAGCATACAATTCTTTATCATATGTAGAATAATTTAGACTTGGCCCACTTAATTTTTCACTGAAATAAGCAACCAGTTTACCTTCTTGAATTAGCACACCTCCAATTCCAATCCTGCTAGCATCACATTCTAGTTCAAAAGTCTTACCAAAATCCGGGAGTTGGAGCAATGGAGTATGGGTGAGCTTTTCTTCTAACAACTTGAATGCTTTTTCTTGTGCAGGTCCCCATTTGAAAGCTACTCCTTTCTTTGTCAACTCATTCAATGGGGCGGCAATGGTGCTAAAATCCCACACAAAACGCCGATAGAAACCAGCAAGCCCATGGAAGCTCCCTACCTGGGAGACCGTTTTAGGAGTCGGCCAACTCCGTATGGCTTCAATCTTGGCTTCATCTACCTTAATTCCCTGTGAGAGTCACAACATAGCCAAGAAATGAGACTCGATCGGTGCAAAAGGTCACTTCTCGAGGTTACCAAACAAACGTGCATCTCTCAAAACATTAAAAACAGCACGTAAATGTTCAAGATGCTCAGAAAGTGACTTGCGGTAAATCAAGATATCATCAAAGTAAACAACCACAAATTTCCCAATGAATGGACGTAAAACCTCGTTCATTAAGTGCATAAAAGTACTGGGTGCATTAGTCAATCCAAAAAGCATAACTAACTACTCATATAAACCGAACTTAGTTTTGAAAGCAGTTTTCCATTCATCTCCTAATTTCATCCTAATTTGGTGGTATCCACTTCGCAAGTCAACTTTAGAAAAAATCTTAGAACCACTTAACTCATCAAGCATGTCATCTAACCTAGGAATAGGATGACGATACCTTATGGTGATATTGTTAATAGCTCTACAATCCACATACATTCGCCAACTACCGTCTTTCTTAGGAACCAAAAGAACAGGAACAGCATAAGGACTAAGGCTTTCTCGCACGTACCCACGGTCCAAAAGGTCTTGGACTTGTCACTCAATTTCCTTAGTCTCCTCCGGATTGGTCCTATATGCAGCACGGTTTGGCAAGGTCGCACCTGGGATCAAATCAATTTGATGCTCAATCCCTTGAATAGGTGGTAATCCCGGGGGTATCTCAGCTGGAAATACATCCATATACTCCTGCAAAAGGTTAAGAATAGAAGGAGGCAAAGAGCTAAATATATCTTCAAGTGAAACTAAAGCATCTTTGCAGATCAAAGCATAGCATGGCAGCTCATTGTCAGTAACTTCAGCAAGATCAGATTTTGTAGCAAGCATAACAACACCCTTCAACTTAATTCCCTCTGACCTAGAACTTGACACTTCCTTATCTTTTCTAGGTGGAAAAATAGTTTTAGCTACTTGCTGATTTTCAGATTCTAACACACTTTGTTTCTTCTCATTTTCGGCTCTTTCCTTATCACATTGCAAAATTTCAACATGTGTCATAGGAAGTAAAGTGATCTTCTTTTGTTTGTGCATGAATGTGTATTTATTAGTTCGACCATGATGAGTGGCATCTGTATCAAATTCCCATGGTTGACCTAACAAAAGTGAGCAAGTTTGCATAGGTACGACATCAAATTCAGCACAATCATTGTATGTACCAATGGAAAAATTAACTTTTGCAGTTTGTGTTACCTTCACCTTACCATTGTCATTAAACCATTGAATATGATATGGGTGCTGATGTGGTCATGTGGCCAAGCCAAGCTTCTTGACCAAATCTGAACTTACCAAGTTGTTGCAACTTCCGTTGTCGATAATGACACGGACACGATGATTGTTGATAATGAAGAAAAGTTGGAACAAATTATGGCGTTGGATCTTATCAGCTGGCTCCATTCGAGTGCTCAACACTCGCTGCACAATTATGCTCCTGTAGTTCTCCGTATCATCTTTGCCGAAGGTCTCCTCATCATCAATATCCGTTTCATTCTCAGTATTATCACCTGCAAGGTTAGCTGCAAGAACAAGTTCATTTTCTACATCAGACACACTAATGTACCCACCGTCATCTATCGTAATGTAAGTTCGTTGACTTGGACAGTCCTTCATAACATGTCCTATTACCTTACAATGGTGGCACACTATACTTGTCATACGTCCAGTGGAGGCAATAGAAGATGACGTCTTCACGGGTGCCTGCACATTAGAAGATTTACTCACCTCAGGTGCACGTGACGAAGGTGACGGTGCTGCTGAACGCGCCCTACTCGTCGAGGGGGCAGCAGATCGAATAACAGGAGGTGGTGTTGATTTGGTTGGCGTTTGTGACTGTCTTGGAGTGAAGTTGCCACCCAAGTTGCTCCTTGGTCGTTGTTGTCATCTTTGCAATTCTTTTTCTGCCAAAATAGCAACCTGGAACAATCTATTGATAGAGTTATACTCTTTGTAATCAACAATATCCTGAATTTCACGCCTTAACCCTCCATAGAAACGAGCCATTTTATCCTCCTCATCCTCTTCTACCTCACAACGTAACATGCCTATTTGAAGCTCTTAGTAGTACTCCTCTACCAACTTGCTACCTTGATCTAGACGCTGCAATTTTTTTGCAAGTCACGTTTAAATGAAGGAGGAACAAATCTAGCTCGCATGTGCCGTTTCAACATATCCCAAGTATCAGGTTGTATGTTAGCTTTTACTAGTTCATTCCACCAAATTATTGCAAAATCTTTGAATTCACTAGTGGCTTGTCTTACTCTATGAATTTCAGGAACTAGATGGGAGTTAAATTTTTGTTCAACGGTCATTTCCCAATCTAGATAAATTTCAGCATCATATGAACCAGAAAAGGATGGTATGGTAAACTTAACCTTGGCAAAAGGATCATCATTGCGGTTGTTAAAGTTAACATTATTTTCATGAATACCTCCCATACCTTGTCGATTGCGGTGCCGACATTCACGTAGTCGTATGTCTTGGGCAACTCGATGCATAGCGGCGTCATTGTGTGGTGCCCCATTTCGACTGTGGCCTGCATCAGACTCTTCAGCTACATCATCCACTTCTTCATCACCTAGTCCTTTGGGAGGAAGCTGGTTCTCCACAATCTCAACTCTGCCAGCAAGGTCTGAGATTCAACGATCTAGTCTCTCAAAGTTCTCTTGATTGTCTTGCTGGACCTTTGCGACGTCATCCTTAATCTCGTGGATGTTCTTGACGGCATCTCTGTTTGCTTTGGCAAGGACTTCCTTGAGTTCCTTGTCCCTCTTCGCAAGATTCTCCCTAAGATCTTCAAAGAGCTTACGGAAGTCATCGTCATCTCCCGCAGCTCTAGCTCTTGTATGGGGTCCTGTCATTGTTAGTAATAAAATAGAAGATAACACAAAAGTATTACCCCTATTAACTACTGGGTTCTGGCAGGTGAACTCTCTCTCAAGCGTCTTACTACGCTCTTACAAGGTTCTTACCAAAACTGCAGGGAGTACAACCGGTGGCTGGTTCGTGATACCAAACGAGTGTGAGTGGAGCGATTGCAAGGTTGAACCTGTACTGATCAGAAGTTTGTAGAGCTCGGTAGGCAAATATAGTAGCAAAGGTTAGCAATAATCAAAATCAGATAGCAAAGCTGAATAAATATCCAACGTACTTGTCACAGTTGCTGGCCTAAGCGTGCTCCTGAAACTAGTTCAACCTAGCAAGAGATATATCAAAGCACAAAGGATGCAAGCAATTCTGATTTTCTGCTTCTCTTTCCCTCTTTTTGTTTCTTTTCTTCTCTTCTGATTTTTTTAGTGCGGCTCTTCTTTTTTTTTTGCACTTGCCTTTTGTTTTTCTTTCTTTTAACTCAAAGATAAATAAAAAATCTCATGTTTTGGGACGTGGGAGACAGTTAAACAGATGATCGAAAAATCAACAAAAATGATGTAGGAAACTTCTAGGCTCCAGAACTCGCTCTTAGAGGCTGATTTTGAGGGTCAAAAATTGCACAATATGGAATTTTCAGATGCGCGTCGTCATCCTCTTCAAAACAAAAAAAGTACACCCCAATCGGATTTCGTATGCAAAAGTTATGCCAGTTTTACTAAACACTGCACAATCTGGAATTGCTCGCGACTTCACTTCTTTCTTCCGGTTAGGGCTAGAATAGAAATAGGTTTGCGGGTGAAAAAGGGTGGCCAGCGGTGTAGGAATGGGCTATATAATGCAGAGCGGCGGCAAGGCCCAACCGAGAAGAATTCAGTTCGATTCTAGGGTTGGCAGCGATGGGATGATAATTGATGTAAAACAGAAACTAGGGCAACGGAAAGGGACAACTAGAAACTAGGATTACGACCTCAAACTAGCAACAAGACGCTGACGATGGACACAAATTCAACAAAGCGAAATTGAAACGAAAATTGCAAGGCACAAAGGGTTGTAGGACAGCGGAATTGATGATGAACTTTTTGTGAGGCAATTTTTTTGGACTCTAGGACGATGACAAAACAAAGTGGGGATACAGGAACTACCTATCGGGCAACCGAGGCTCTAATACCATTTGATGTGACACGAGGCCCGATCTTCCAACAGGTAGACGATAACTCGATTGGTGGAGGACTCGACGTAAACGATCCGGACTTCCGATCAAAGTCGAATGAAACCTGCAATCGCAACACCATGGCTCCGTTGGTTATCAACCGTGCCAAGACGCAGTTGACCTCGCCCTGAAGGCTAGTTCCTGCAAGCAAATCGAGAACACGAGCAAGAACAAAAAAGAAGCAATCTCAATTGCGAATTGTATTAAGCACACGAAGTTGGGGTTCCACAAACCAAGAACGGCGAAACTGCGATAGTAGAATAATCTAAGCAATACCCAAAGCATAACAATGACGGCTACGAGGTTTTAATACGTGAGAGGGGTGGCGGCTAGGGTTTGGGGTGCAGCCCTACTCCAAATACATGGGCCAAGGGGGGTCCGTGCAACCCTAGGTCGTACAAAACCTTTGGACCTAAGTGGAGGTGTCGCAGCACCTGGCAGATTCTGTATGTTATATTGTTTTGATAATTCCTGTCGATCTAGAAGGAGTTTGGATGTGAAACCACTTCCATTGGAAAGCTCTCGTTGTGGGCTTCTCGGTAGAGTCCAAGAACGCCTCAATCGGACTTTGTATGACCCAGATATGGTCGTTTTATTGATGTACTGTCCTGAGACTCCGAACAGAATGGAATCTGACTTGAGCTCGACTTTGATTCCAACTAGACTTAGACTTCGAGGGATGACGTCCAGGTAAGCTTGTGATGCTTCTCCCATATTCCTAAGCAACAAGACATCACAAGAATTTAGTAGCAACCCATCCAAGAAATCATGAGCAACGAGGAATGAGTTCACCTGGTGGTTTAGTTGTCATGCACGTGCTCTTGTAATTGGTCCTTGCATATCTTAAGGAGTCGTATTGTACGTATCCGAAAGAGTGATGTCCTCATTAGCTGGAAGCTTGCACTCTATATTGGTTTGCTGTGGGTTGTTGACTTCTCCTGGCTTGTTCTCGCTTCCAATTGGCTAGTCCTGGACAACGTCCTCCCTGGTCCTTATATAGCGGGCTGAAGTATTGAGTCATAGTCGATGAGGAGTCTTTCTGCCATTATGATCCCCGTGTCATACCTGAACTCCCATAACTGTTGGGTATGTTCGAGTAGGCCTTCTCGTATTAGGAGCTTTTCCTGCATGTGGATATCCTTTCCACGTATACCTTATCCCGCTGGTTCGGGCTAGAGATACACAAAATATCCTGGTACCGATAAAGATGTATATAGTGTGATTTCTGACTTTACGGTGCATGCCCATATCCCATATTTGGATATTCGATATGTTCCTTAGGCAATTTCCTTTATTATACATGAATAGTTTACTATCTAATAGCAGGTCATTGCATGTTATGTGGTACGAAGAATGGCCAAGTTGTGAGGTACGAAGAATGGCCAAGCGTCAAATAGAGCTTTATTATATCAATGGACATTGGTGGAGCCAGCAGGAGGCAAGGGAGGATAGGAACCACGTAGAAAACCCAGAAGACGAAGTGGACCACACGGGAGATTACCCCATATGGCCTATGCAGCCAGGACAAAAGGCCCTTGAGGCCAAGAACCAAGTGGGAGCAAGCCCATGTAGCCAATGTTCGTGGAGGCATGGCCCAAGCACAATTCATCCAAGACAAGGAAAAAAGAAAGAGATAAGGCCAAATCAAATTTAAAGAGCAAAAGAGCCTATTTCGAAATGCCAGACCATTCGAACTTAAAAAGGCCATAATTCTCACATGTGAACTTGGATTGTAGTGTTCTTGGACTTGTTTAAAAGCTTACAACTTTCTATGTATTTCAGACAACCAGAATTAGCTTCCTTCTATTTTTAAATTGATCGACAAGTATCAACTTCTAGATTAGATGAATTAGATTAGAAATTTGAGTTAGAGATAGAGTCCAAGATGGTGGAACTCATCGTGGCCGACCCTAGGCTAGGTTGCTGGCCCACTTCCCCTTCAGTCTATTTTATATATTTGTGTTATTCTCTATTATAATTTGAAGGTCACAATTGGTAATATACACATATACACTTGTTTTTCCTCTTGATGTTGCATACATAATACAGCAGGTAATTGGTTGTTGCTTCTTCTAGTATCATTATATCTTTCCATTGGGAATTGAGAGAGTGATACCATTTCACTTGGTGGTCTCATGAAGTCCAGCACGTATGTGATTTTGGCGAATCAAAGAATTGCAAGCCCATTGTATCTGACAGTAAGGGATCAGCTAGTATTCATGAACATATTGTACAAGTAATATTGGATCATATGTCAGGAAGATTGAGCACCCTTTTTCTGTTTTGACCAAATAGATATCTATGTTCGCTCAGCCGCTCGAACAATTTAAAAGCCCTGGCTTCTATCGCCATTTGAAATGGTGATAGAGGGAGCGGGTGTATCTATCGCCATTCCAAATGAGGATTGGTTCACTCTATCGCCAATTGAATTGGTGACGAAGGTTGTCGCTAAATCAAATAACGACAAATATAGTGGTAAGCTGATGTGGCGGCCTGTCGTCTGTTTATTTAATATGATAGGCACTCTATCGCCATTTCAAATAGCAAAAGAAATTCTATCGTCATTTCGTTTAATGACATAGTCATATCTATGTAGTTTTTTCAACCATTTTTTCGTAATATTATTTAAAAAATTCATCTCTAAACCACACTACACGGACTAGCTAGCTAGTAGGACTTAGACCCTATTTGGGGGGCTTAAAGTTAGTTTCGGTTTTCAAAAAGCTAGTAAGCCCACATATGAGTCAACTTTTAAGCGATAAGCTAGAAAACACATAGGGCCTGTTTAGGGAAGTTCTAGCTTTTCTAAAATATTGCTTTTTGGCTTTTGTGGCTGAAAATTAGCTGTAGCTTTTTTGAAGAGGCCGTTTGGCAAATAACTAATTCTCCTCTGAATAAGTTGCACAAGCACGTTGCACCCTACTTTTGGCTTTCGACTTTTGCTAGTTATATATAGCTTCTGGCTTATGCCAAAAACCTCTTAAAATCTAACTTGTTTGGAGAGCTAATTGACTTTTTAGAAGCTGAAGCTAGCTTTAAGCCCCCCAAACAGGGCTATAAAACTAGTGAAAGCAAAAAGGAGGATGGGACGTGATTTTGCAGCTTATTATAGAGAGAAATTAGTTATTTTTAAGCGACATCTTATAAAAAACTATTGATGCTTTTGTCGTGCCCCGAATTCCCACGGATTCGGACACTCTGTGTATTCCGTACTAGTCCAGGATCACGCTAGTACACACAGATAAACAAAGTTGAAGTACCACAATCATACACAATGAAATAAATAATAAGTACTTCAAGCATTAATAGTAACGAGTTACATGGCCTTATGGCCACCTTATAATACTTCATACAAGCAGCGATAAATATCATCGAGATCAAGTTCATTCAATGGAAGCAAAATATGATAGCGAACCCTTCTTAACCACAAAGCTCTCGAGTGCGGCCCAACCCTTAGTCCTCCGCCTTCAATGAACTCCTCCTCCCAAGCCGGATACGGCTTCATCTTACGAGGTTTTTGTCGATGCAAGGGTGAGTATACAACATACTCAACAAGTCATGCACAAATGCGATCTATTACTACATGCATGGCTTATTCCAAAGGAAAGGCTTAATTGGTTATTTTGCATAAAGCAAAGCATTTCTTTTAATCGGGTAATCCTATTAGATTAAAAGCGATAAAATCGATATTATTAATAATTAATTTTTCAATTCTTTCTCAAGAGTTCGGCACACACCCTAATTTCATTCACATGCTTTTTTGGCACACGACCACCCATTCCACATTTTCATTTTGGAAATCTAACCCTTGATCAGTAATCACCGAGCAATGTCCAAGATCATGACACGGCTATTCAATAGATTCACACACACACTCGCAGAGGTCAGACACTTTACCCACAGATACAAATGCTCACCACACAGCGATTGATTGTAACAAAGTCTTTCAGAGACTAACACTTAGCGATGATCCTCTCCAAGATTGCCTTCCTAACACTTCCTCACACAGAGCCAAAGTTTAGAACAGCACATACTGTTAGATGGGTACCAAGCAAGAAGACAGTGCACGCCCCGTCTGTTACATTTTTGGTGTAACTGTCACCCCGAGGTATCGAGAGGAAAGATATTAGAAACCTACTTAACTAGGTCCGTCCCATTCGCATAAGTGGTTGTACACGGAACTCAGCTCAAAGGCTCGCAAGGTTAAGTCCTTAATTGTCCCTGCAAGACAACCATTTTATACATCTCGCACACACAGCCTTCACATTCTTTTCATACATCCCATTGCCACATTGGCCCACTTTGCACGAAGCCTTCTTGCCACTTGCCCCTGGCCCAAATCATTTTCCCACCCCACTTTATACTTAAGCAACACATGCCATTTTCCACATCGGTTCATGAATAGCACCACACAGGTCACTATCCCGGCCCAATTCATGACATCATCGCATTTTCCAAAATGCGCTCCATAATTGTTTAGTCAATATTCATTTGATATTTGAAAGTCATTCACGATACAAGCAAAGCTAAGCACTAATCACTGCCTAGCCTCCCGTGTTGGCATCATATTAGCATCCAACATATTTAAGCATCTTAGGGTGGACAAGGTTTGGGGCATATAAACATTTATAATCAAAGTGGCATAACAAGTTTGGCTTTTAACTACCATTTCCCAATTTAATCAATAGTGGTTGTACTTAACATAGCATGCAATATGGAAATCAAAATATACTTTTAAAATCTAGGGGCAACATGGTCAAAGCATGACTTGCCTTCAAGAGGAGTTGGTTCAGTCGAGGTTCTCGCGACGGTCTTCAAATTCTCCTCGATTTAAACCCATGACTCTGAGTCTACTCTGAGACAAGCAAACACACAATAAATATATAATATAGACAGCAAACAATTTACTAAAATTAAATAAAAATCACCAATAAATAGTTCACATTTTTACAAATTTTGGGCACTAGAATCACCCAAATCCGAAAGTTAAGATGCAAAAGTTATAGCATTTTCAAGTTTACTAAAATTCAATTAAATAATAACCGAATTATCCCTTTATTTTTATACTCGAAAATCCGGATTAAATCTCGGCGACACGCGGTCGGCACCGGGGCCTCCACGTCACCCTCGCCATCGACAGGGTCTTGATGACGCCATCTCGACGTCAAGACAAATGTGACTGACTCACCCATCGACATGTGGCCCGTGAACAGTGTTAGGACCACTCAATGATCGACACGCTGGCGGAGAAACGTCGCCACGCGACGATTTAATCCCGCCGTTGATTTAGATCCAACGGTCGGTCGTTAACCGGCGATGCATCGCTACAAGGCCTACGTGGGACGAACCAGGGCGGTCGGATAGAAATCCAACTACGGAGATCTATCGGAGCAAACTCAACTCAACCCCACGGGAATACGTATAACGCCCACCGCCGATGGGAATCCGACGGCTATCGCTATACCGAGCGGGTCTACTATTCCTAAGCCTCACGCTGCTCAACGAGTGTCGCCGATGAAGATCCAACGGACCGATCTAGCCAAACTATTTAAACGTTAATCGCCACGGAAAGAAACGTGGGCTACCTCGCGCGTCCGATGGAGATCCGACGGTTGCTTTGAAGCGCGAGGCGCCGAGGAGAAAGTGGTGGAGCCAGTCACGGACTTGAAGAAGATGCTGTGGCGCGCGCGGCGGCGTCTCCGGCTAGAAGAAGTAACCACACTGGTGCGTCTCGCTCGGTGGACTTGGGGAGGGTCTTGACGGCGGCGGAGAGCGGCGACGGCATTTAAACACGAAGAAAACCGCGCGGGGTGAGTAGCTACTACGGCGAAGCTCCCGAGAGGGCTACGGAGGGCGAGAGCGCACGAGAGTTGAGGCGAAATGAGCGGGGTGGAGGCCGAGCACGCGTGATATACTCTACTCGCTTCGGACATGCCTTGATAACGACACAATCTCGACAAAATCCACCGAGGCTAACGGCGAAGCGGCGTGGTGCAGTTGTTTCGCCCCGAGACCGACCGTCACGCCGACTGCTCGATCAAGATCCGACGGCATGGATTGATCCTCGGCTTCAGAATTAAGATGCATAAGCATAACCGTCTCGATCAGATCCGACGGTGAGGATCGGCGCTTAGGGTTTCAAGGGCGAGCATGTTGTTGGGCCGGTCCAACATCAGTAGCTAGCTAAAATTCCGATTTTAGCAATAAAAATAATTCCAAGAATTCAAAGTAATTATTTGGGGCACCAAACATATCCGAAAAATTCGAGAAAAATTCTAGAAAATATTTCAGAGCATTTTGAGCCTAAATAAAATATTAGTTTTAATTTTGATAATTACATTTTCTGGTATTTAATTACTCAAAGAAAAATGATATAAATAAAATCCAATTAAATCCAATAAATCCCAGAAAAATTAGATAAATTCCATTAAATGCAATTTAAATGCAAATAAAGGTTGGTTAATCCATAAAAATTCAAATAACTCCAAATTTTAAAATCTGGCCAAAATTCGGGACGTTACAGCTTTTTACCCCAAAAAACCAATAATAAGCATTTTAGAAACTCCCATAACAGGCCCTTAGCTTAGTTGGCCGTGCAGTGCATGCGACACAATGTCAATGCAACTAACCATTTCGGATCGGATCGGATCGGATATGCATGCACCCGCAGCGGCCAACAAAGTGACAGACTAGGGTCTCGGTCTCTGCCGGTAGGGCTAGGGCCAACATCCATAAGCTAGCCCTGCCAGATGAGAACTATCTACATACCAAGAGGCCCAAGCACAGCAGGTGCCCAAAGAAGATAATGTTTCCTGAGGTTTCTTTTTCTTTTTTTGTATGAAAATATATGCAGGACCGCGTCTCCACTCAATCGCTCTTATGCACCAAGTTAACTAGATAATGACCCGCGCTACGCCACGGCGTATGTAATTTGTTCTCTGCGTCACACAAAATTTTGATCGCTTGATATTTATGGGGAAAACTGTGTAATCCCGGTTTTTTTGCCTTTTTTAGAAAAAAATGTCAAAAATAGTCTAGAGGAAAAAGGGCGAAAAATTGTTAGAGACGACAACCTTCTTTTGTCGAGCCTAATACTCTACGCATTCACGGAGTAATAATACATGTTCACAAAACCACCGACCGGTGAAAAATAGTCTAGAAGGAAAAGGGCGAAAAATTATTAGAGACGACAACCTTCTTTTGTCGAGCCTAATACTCTACGCGTTCACGAGTAATAATACATGCCTAAAAAAACATCAGAGATCGAGATGGAAAATCGAGTTGGGGAAAAAATCTAGAGATAGAGCTGTACACATCTCGGGTGACGAAAACTTTTTTTCCGGGAAAAACGGAGAACACAACCGCGAATAAAAAAACTACGGAATTTTTTTGGAAACGGAAAAATAAAGGTGAATGACCCGTACGCGAATATGAGGAAAAAGGACGAAAAACTATTAGAGATGACAATCTTCTTTTGCCGAGCCTAATACTCTACGCGTTCACCGAGTAATAATACATGTTCGCAAAACCACCCACCGGTGAAAAATAGTCTAGAGGAAAAAGGGAAAAAATTATTAGAGATGACAACCTTCTTTTGTCGAGCCTAATACTTTACGCGTTCACTGAGTAATACTACGTGTTAAAAAAAATATCAGAGATCAAGATGGAAAATCGAGTCGGGGAAAAAGTCTAGAGATAGAGCTGTATACATATCTTTGGTGAAGAAAACTTTTTTTCCGGGAAAAACGGAGAACACAACTGCGAATAAAAAAACTACGGATTTTTTTGGAAACAAAAAAATAAAGGCGAATGACCCGTACGCGAATATACGAAATGGTAGGGCCCTTTTTGCAAAACCACCGATCGAAGGGATTGGATGTATTTTTTTATCTTCGCAAAACCACCCACCGGTTAAAAATAGTCTAGAGGAAAAAGGGCGAAAAATTATCAGAGATGATAAGCTTCTTTTGTTGAGCCTAACACTCCACGCGAGTAATAATACATGTTTAAAAAAATATCAGCGATCGAGATGGGAAATCGAGCTAAGGAAAAAGTCTAGAGATAGAGCTGCACACATTTTTCTGGTGCTAAAAACATTTTTTCCGGGGAAAATGGACATTTCTCTGGTGCCGAAAACATTTTTCCCGAGAAAAACGGAGAAAGGACCTAGACGGATGTATTATTTATCTTCGCAAAACCACCCACCGGTTAAAAATATTCTAGAGGAAAAAGGGCGAAAAATTATCAGAGACGACAAGCTTCTTTTGTCGAGCCTAACACTCTACGCGAGTAATAATACATGTTTAAAAAAATATCAATGATCGAGATGGGAAATCGAGCTAAGGAAAAAGTCTAGAGATAGAGCTGCACACATTTCTCTGGTGCCAAAAACATTTTTTTTGGGAAAAACGGACATTTCTCTGGTGCCGAAAACAATTTTCCCTGGTCGCTATAAATCCTCGGACGAATCTACATTTTTTTAAAAAAAAACCCGCGGTTATGACCCGTTGTCAAATCCATAAGTTACTATAAACTTTCGACGAATCTGTGTTTTTTGTGACGAAAACATTTTTTCCGGGTTTTTTGGGTGGCGAAAACATTTTTTCCGGGTTTTTTTGGTGACGAAAACATTTTTTTCCAGGAAAAACGGAGAAAGGACCTGAACGTAAGAAGCAGGGACTTGTTCGATATTTTTTTGGACCTGTTCGCTATCCTGAAAAATTAGAAAAGGGCTTGTTCGCGATTTGAACTTAACGGGAGGCTTTTTCGTAAAATACCGCGCCAGGGACCCAAACGCGAAGAAAAAAATTTATCTTCGTCTCACAAAAAATCGCGAAGGACCTATCCGTAATTTTGAAGAAACGAAGGGGCTTTTTCGCAAAAGTGCAAGACGACACGTGGAATGGCCGGCTGCTCTCGAAATCTTCCGCTCATAAGGGTGTTGATATTAGACCATGTGTGTCTTTTATATATATATATATATATATATATATCATATATATATATATATATATATATATATAAATAATAAAATTAGTAACGAAACATAAAGGTCAAGCAATAAAAGAAAATTATGTTACAAGATCAAACATCTATTTCTCCCAATTACAAAAGTTTTTATGGTTTCTTCTCCGGTATGAATTAAAACCAAATATATTGTACGTAGCAATATATATTACCAATCTCAAAAATCAATCAATTATTTTTATCCCTTTTTTGCAATTTATATTACCAGCTCGCGTTCCTCTTCCTCTCGCCATGCCTGCAGCGTGCGCTCCTCGGCGCCGTCGACCTCGTCTTCCTCGTTGCCTCGCTCGTCCTCGTCATTCACCCCCTTCGCAAGGTCGACACGGGGCTTCCCCCGAGCACAAGGCGCTGCTGCCGAAGCCACCGCTATTCCGGACCACTGGCCGCTACGCGGTCGCGCGACGGGCGTCCGCCGTCCTCCTCGCGCTCGTGTTCTTCCTCCTGCTGAGCACGCCATGGCACGCTATAGAGTCCGCCGTCCTCGCCGCCCACTTCATCGCACACGCCATGGCCGCGTGGTTAGTCGCCTCGGAGAAAGGGGCCACTACCGCCACCCAGCTTTTACACCTCCGCGTCTTCTAGATCGCCACCGCCCTCAACGTCGCGCTCTTCTCCGCTTTAGCGGTGGTCCGCTGCGCCGACCATTCGCTGCTCTTCCCAGATGACCCTCTCGCCTTTGCCGGCCTACTCGTCTCTATACCTCTGGCGTACCTAGCCATCACTGACTTCACCGGCCATAATGCTAGAGCCTATGAAGGTGAATCGGAAAACACCAGAACCGAGGCGCCCGCCACGCCGTGCGCCGCCGCGTTGTTCCTCTCTCTCGCGACATTCAGCTGGATCAACCCGTTTATCTCCAAGGGGTATGCCAATGACTCTCTCACCGTCGACAACGTCCCACCGGTGTTGCCGAGCAACCGCGCCGAAGCGTCGTACGCTTTGTTCATGTCCAACTGGCCGGCGCTGGGGTCACGGCACCCGGTGGGCGCCGTGACTCTAGTTCGTCCTTCCGGCGCAATTATTATTAATCGCGCGCCGGTCTCTCGCAGGCGCCCATGCCATGTATGTCATCCATCACTTATTGATGAGTTAAATCGAGTTCATTCGTCGCGGCAAGACGATATGGAAGATCTTAAATGAATTCTCTTGATTGATTCTCGTGAAAACTGCATAAAGATATATAGAGTACAAAATGAATAATTGGCGGCTATTAATTACCAAAGAATAATTAGGATTTTGCTATAATAATCACCATATTTAGGCGAAGATATGGTTGCCTATAAATCAGAAAGAATAATTAGCTATAATGACCTGGGACATTATTGGAGATATGCCCGGAGGTTAGGAAGATATATATATATATATATATATATATACCAAGGTCCGATGCAAATTTATATTAGTATATATATATATTGAGTATATAACGAAAGTGAGAGAGCTTATTTAAGTAGTATATTAGATGGGATATATATATATATATATATATATATAGGAAAATGATTCCATACTCACGGTTTATGTACTCCCACCTCTAATATATCATTTAAATGATATTGTTATACCTCTTTATCCTTTTGAGTATACTTTAATATCGATTATAAGATACTCCAAAGTGAGTTCCATGAAAAATTTCATTAAATTCACCCTTTATAGCATAATTTGTTTACATATTCCTTATACATATGGAAAAGGGTATGTAGCAAAAAAAATAAAGGGTCTGATGAAATTTTTTTAATCATGTTGTATTGAAGTATCTTAGAATTATTATTGGAGTATAACGAAAGTGATAAAGGAGTATAAAGCGTTTATTTAAGTAGTATATTAGAGGTGGAAGTATGTACTCCCGGGAGTACGGAAAAGGCTTCCTATATATATGAGTTTTGCTACCGTCAGCTGCAAAGCACAGAGCCTCCCATGCTTCGGGATGATTTTGCGAAATCCGTGACAAAAAATGTTCGATCCAAACCGTTCATCTTCTTCATCTTGTTGAAATGTAGCTATAGATCAAATTTCGTATTTTTTTGAATTTGTTTACTATTTGTTTTGCATTTTCTAAAATCAGCGATATATATATATGGCAATGTATCATGTGCACACAGACTTCCCGTGTACACACCGTGCACACCAACTAACAAAAGTCACGAAAAATTCTGAAAAAATTGTAGATGTACTTCATAGATTACTCTACATATGTATAAAGTTTCAAGTTCAAATTCATTATATACTTGTCAGAATTTTCTCTTTTTTGTAACTCTTGACATATAATGAATTTGAACCTACAATTTTATACATATGTAGAGTAATCTATGAAGTACATCTACAATTTTTTTAGAATTTTTCGTGACTTTTGTTAGTTTGTGTGCAGTGTGTACAGGAAAGCATATGTAACATTGAGAAATGTTATATATATATATATATATATATATATATATATATATATATATATATATGGGGTTCCGTTTGGTACGCACGATTGCCCTGCTATGTAGGTACAATCCAGAAATCTTCTCGGATTCATACGGGAACTAAAATATTGTATAAGATGGTCCAAAGAAGCCCAGAGACAAATCTAGGCCTGTTGCAACAATGTCACAAATTCACCCAGATGCCATTAAAAATCAACTAATGGAATGTTAAACATGGTGAAACAAGATGGACGTAAAGAGGTTTCCAATATGTACACCATACAGAGCACGGCGCTCTATCATTATTCCATAACGCAAGTTCCCAGCAAGATAACAGAATGAGGATGACATGTCCCAGTCAATTAAGGGTGTGTGGGTGTGTTTGGCAGAGATTCAGCTTCTCCAGATTTGTAAATCTAGTGAAGCTAAAATTATGAGTACATTAAGAGTGTTTAGATAGATCATCTTGTTTACATTTTAGACCAAAAATATAAACTTAATTCACTTTATTTTAGCCTACAAGTTTTAGATTTCAGATGAAACTGAAATCTGAAACTCTACCAAACAGACCCTAAATTTACACCATCCACAAGTAACGAAATGTCCTCTTCCAAACGACCTAAACAAACAATGGTGTAGATAGATATCAAATTTTAACAAATTGTAGTGGAACGAGGAAGATACACTGAATTTGTTCATGCACAAAACATCAAGTTTTTACATCGAGTTCAACATCCACCGTAGTCTTAACTACGGATGGATGCTTGTGGCACTGTAGGCAATCCCAGTTCATCCTCCTGCACCAACATACAAAAGCAAGCAGCAAATTACTACCTGTTGACAGTGGAGCCATTCAATGCAACTAGAACCATGGATATTAAAGGAGGGGCTGCCTGAGTGGTGCACAACGTAATGGAACCATACGCAAACAAAAGACAACTATAGAGTTGTTTACAAGTCATTAGGTCAGACATGCTTAACAGGGGTAAGCTCAGGATCAATCCATCATACAACAAACAAAGGGCCTATTTGGCATGAAAAAGGTGCCCCCTTCTATGTGTTTCTTCTATATGGTTTAGCATTAAGATCAAGCTAGAATATGCTCAATTGTTCAAAATGACAATATGGCCCTTCAGTTACATTAGGGTGCATGATGCCCTACCAGCTACCAAATTCTACATGAAATACATGAATTCAAAGCTAAGAAATACACTCGTAAAGATCTGGAGTAATTTAGCCCGTCATTAGATCACCTGACATGGTAAAGAAAACAATGCACAGTTCGACGTACTGTGATGTGTATGGGAAATGACATTTGAGTCTTGTTCAATTATGCATTGATATCTTCCTAGGAATAGTGACATCAGAATGAAAGTAGACAGAAGATAAGAACATTCTCCTAATTCACATACCTGCTGCCGGTTTGGTGGGGCTGCTGCATGACCAGTTGGTGCAGCAGGTAAATTAATCTCAGAATCTAGATCTGGTTCCTTGTCTGGTTGAAGGTAAGAGGGGACTGAACTTGATTCGAAGTCCATGTCAGCTTCCAAAGCATCAAGCTCTGCATTTTTGAACAAAAACAAAATGAGGGCAGCAAACAGAGAACTGTCTGTCTGCATAAGCTTTCAGTAAATCAGCACTAGTTGGCCACAAAAGCTCTGAAGGGTGTACAACCAAAGTGCCAAAAAAATGTTTCGGAGAAAATCCTGGACCTAGGGCAGTACCACTTCCCTCCCATTGGGATAAATTGAAGGGTTTGCTAACTCAACTTCAAATGCAAATTGAAATCAAAAGCCAGTTCCTGGCTAGTGACCACTGGTTACAAATTTAAATGATCAAGAATAAACAAATACCAACTAAGAGCCGTACCCCCCATAAGTTCTTCCTCATCGATGTCATCAGGGACATTGTAGCTTCTACCAAGAGTTTCTTGTATTTCATTGCTCACATCCATAAGATCCATCATCTCGTCTTGCATGCTCTACAGATTATATAAACAGGTATAAATTCAGATGCAATTGAAAATAAAAGTAAACAGGAAAATAAGCAATCAAATGAAAATATTGAAAACATGAAGAATCTAGTAAACAAAAGGATGCTACGTACATCTATATCTTCAAGCTTGACAGTTTTCATCATCCCTTTCAGCTCTTTATTGGCAGCCTTCATTGCAGTCATCTGTTCAAATAATACTTTTAACATAAGTATGGAATCAGGACAGATCTATCATGGGAATCAAACTTCAGCGGAAACTGACAACGTACAGTCTGTTGAGCATCTTTAAGTCCCTCTGCCGCAAAAGCAACTTGGTCAAGA
The DNA here is from genome assembly GCA_036346375.1 of Guadua angustifolia. NCBI lineage: Eukaryota > Viridiplantae > Streptophyta > Magnoliopsida > Poales > Poaceae > Guadua > Guadua angustifolia. Next base: position 30,755,727 of record CM070521.1, on the reverse strand, counting down.
TTATATGTTTGGTTGTACAGCATGTCACGTTGTCCTTCATACCTGTAGGGAAAGCATATGGAGTATAAGGATTATAACACTAAATTAATAGACTGTTGCCAATAAAAGTTACAGAAACGATCACTAAAAGTTCATTAAAAATTTACTGAGATTAAATGCTAAAGGATATTCAGCTTTTGTAACTAATGCCTAGAGTAAAAAAAAAGCATTCCCCTTTTGTCCTGCCCACAGAAACTTCCTTGCTAACATTTAACTTGCTAGCCTTACCCCTGTTCACCTAGGCAGCCGCCTAGGCACTAGGCCACACCCTCCCGCTTAGCCCGCCCAATCAGTGATTAGGCACTAGGTGCCGGCGTGCCGCCCACCTAGTGCCAAAAGGAACACTGAGCCTTCCAAATCTTAATGTCCATATAAAGTACCCTAGGCTGGCAAAAACGCAACCTTTACCTACAAGGAAACTTTGGTCCTATAAAACATGGCCTATATTAAAATAGGAAAAAAATCTGAAGGCATATGAAAGCAAGTCAGCAACAATCAGTGTCCAGCTATACCTCAAATAACCCTTTTAGATGATGACCTCACAACATCGATACTACCAATGGACTTCCACGACAGAGTAGGTGTGGGTGTGTGGCTACACATTCCTTATAGCTTACAAGCTGTGACATTCTTGTTCAATTATTAATGTAAATAACGTGGGAAAGACACCTAATGTCATAGACATGGAACCATGGGTAGCCACAGCCCATTAGAGGGGCTGCGCACAAGGAAGGAACAGCATATCTTCATATTAGGAATATTTAGATGCATATCTTCATATTAGGAATAATTAGATGCATATCTCCATATTTGGATAGTATAGATATTGTTTTATCTTTAGTGATTACTTTGCATTACATAAGATAGTTTCCATATTATTTGGGGCTAACCTCACCTATATAAAGAGAGGAGCTGCACCATTCTGATCAAAGAATAAAGAAATTTCTTCCACCGCTCTCTTCTTCTCTAGCCACCGGAGCCTCCTTGACTGGTGGTTTTTACCCCATTATGATCGAAAGACCATAACAACTTGGAATCAAAGCCAATCGTTGCCCCTTCCACAATGATGGGTGACAAGGGTTTCAATTCCAAGACTTTCAGTGCTAGGTTAGATTAGATCATGGCGCAACATGCAGTCATCAACAACTGCCTCGATAACCATGATGTGCGGCTTGCACGTTTGGAGAAAGCGATGCTTAGTGAGCAAGCTGGAGTGGAGGCTGTCCACACGACGATGTTCAACAACCAGGGTGCTCATGTGGAGCCACCAACATTGCTTCCTAGGCCAGCACCATCACTGACGGCAATGCCGACTCTACTACCACCACCGCCAGTGAAACCTCCTCTTCCAATCACGCTGCCCTTGGCTCCTTTGCCGAAGGAGAAGACGGTCGCGGTTTCACAACTGTCTGCTCCTCATCGCCGACCGACACCATGCTTTCAGAGGTGTGGAATGCAATGAGTGTTATACCCTTTGATCGGGTATTCTACCGCAAGAAGAGAACAGCAGCAGGCGATAATCACGTCGCATAGAGTCCAGCCAAAGGGTTAGCAATCCTAAAGGCAGGAAAGGAGGTTACGTCCAGGTCTAAGTTAGTCAAGTCAGTTTTATTTTTCCTTTGTTGTTCCCTGATTAAGGGGGATTCTAGATTTGCTTGTTAGAGATAGAATTTTACTATTCTGTTGCATGGCGTGTGAGGTTATTTAAGAGAAGAAATAAACTAGAAAAAAAGGCATGCTTTATTGTGCCACAAATTCTAAGTCTCAGGCGGTGGCTCCGAAAACAGCCAACCTATCCAAGAACACGTTCGCCGACCACGGCGTCGACGAACAGTGCTCGCTCTGGCCTCCGGCCGGGTACCCGTGCTTACGAACAGGTTCATTCCGAACCGACTCGTAACAATTTGGTATCAGAGCCAAATTGTTCTGGGGCGATGGCGAATCAGTGGGAGAATCGGGTGACGGCGCTTGAGGAAGACGTGAAGAACATCAAGGAGATGATGGCTGAGATTCTGAAGCAAGTCAAGGCGAAGGGGCCAGTCGGGGATGGCAACCAGGAAAATAGTTGCAATCATCCGGGAGGGACAGAAGAGGTTCGCAGGAGAACAGGGGAAGGACGATTGGCCGGAGCAATGGAGGGAAGACAACGCCCAGCATCTCGCTGGGAGGGGGACGATCGACCACTCCGGGCGACACGAAGATGGCGTGAAGAGGAGGAGGATCGGCGGTGGCTACCACGCGCTCCTCGGTTCGATCTGTCCGAGTACGACGGGACGTCCGATCCTTTCGGGTGGCTCCGACAGTGTGAGCGATTCTTCAGGTTCCACCGAATTCCGGAAGAAGAATGGGTGAGTTTGGCCGGAATTCATCTTAGGGGCGAAGCTCTGGAGGTATTGGATAATTGGCAACAAGATGACGAATGGCTTGACTGGGAGGAATTCTCGGAGACGTTCGGCCAAAGGTTTACGCGTCACTCCAACGCGGGAACCCTGGGCGATCTCGTGAACTGGAAGCAGGGCAGTCACCGGGTGGACATCTATGCAAAGGAATTCCAGCGGCTCCTCGCCAGGACGGCACGTATGAAGCGAACCGACCAAATTGACACTTTTATCGCAGGTCTTTAATTACCGCTTTGGCGCAGATGTCAGCGGAGCTTTATAATCTGGCCAAGCGATTGAATTGCAAGGAAGCGAAGTCCGAAAGATGCTTAGGTCGGCCGATGCAAAGGTCAGAAGTCTGCGATCGGTAAAGCACGACCGCTGCTAACCGAGGCGATCCTTCCGGCTTCCTCCGGGTCGGCGTTCTCGGCGCGTAGAACATGTCGGCACCGGTAGGCTTCAGATTGGGACAACTCCGTGTCGAACAACGGCTTGGCACCCACTGCTACCTCGACGGTTCCAGCAGGGACTCAATCAAGTTCGGCGTCCAACCCGATACGCGTGCGCCTCAGCGCTGATCAACTCGCAGAGCGTCGCGCGAAGGGGTTGTGCTATAACTGTGATGAGGTCTACAGCCGGGGTCATCGTTGCAAGAGGCTATTTCATTTGGAGGTGCTGGATGACGTTGAGGAAGAGGAGGAAGCAGATCCGGAGGAAGTAACTGAACCTTCTTTATCCATGATGGCTATGACGGGTCCTAAGCAAGGAAATACAATGCAGGTGTTGTTGGTGATGCAGGGAAGGCAACTGCATGGGTTAGTTGACACAGGCAGTACCCATAATTTTGTGAGCGGCCATGCAGCTCGCCAAATGGGCTGGGTTCCCTCTGCGCTCGGCACGGCAAGCAATATGTTCGAGTGGCCGGGGGCGGACAGCTGCCGTGCTTGGGGACCGTGGGAGACGCAGAATTTTCCATTGGGGCGCATCACTTCAGGGCATCATTCATCATCATTCCCTTGGATATCTTTGATGTTGTGCTGGGGATTCAGTGGCTGAGTACCTTAGGGCCGATCCACTGGGACTTCCAGAAATTATGTATGACCTTCCAACACCAAGGGTTGCAAGCAGAGCTGACGGGTTTAAACAATCACCGGTCATCTCATTTGTTGCAGCTTCAACTCGAAGACTGTGGGGTGGTGCAGCAGTTATTGCGAGCATATGAAGATTTATTTGCTGAGCCGCAAGGTCTTCCTCCATCGCGGCCTTGCGACCACCGTATTTGTTTGGAGGAGGGCACGAACCCCGTGGTCGTGGCGCCCTACAGGTATCCTTACAGACAAAAAGATGAAATCGAGAGGCAGTGCGGAGTCATGTTAGAACAGGGCATTATCCGCCGAGGCCGTTCCCCATTTTCTTCTCGGTCTCTTGGTCAAAAGGCGAGACGGATCTTGGCGATTTGTGTGGATTACTGAATACTCAATGACCATACTATTAAAGATAAGTTTCCCATTCCGGTGGTGGAGGAGTTGCTTGATGAGCTTCGGGGGGCCCAGTTCTTCACCAAATTGGATTTACGGTCGGGCTATCATCAAGTCCGAATGTGGCCGGCAGATATAGAGAAAACAGCATTCCGCACACATCATGGACACTTTGAATTCCTTGTTATGCCTTTTGGTCTCTCTAATGCTCCGTCCACCTTCCAGGCCCTGATGAACGAAGTCTTGCAGGATTCTCTCCGCAAATTTGTCTTGGTCTTCTTCGATGATATTCTGATTTATAGCAAGACTCTGACAGATCATTGCGGCCACCTTCGTTGGGTATTTGAGCGGTTACGGCAACAGCAACTCTATCTTAAGATGTCCAAATGTGCATTTGCTCAAGGCCGGATCAGTTATCTGGGACATATAATTTCGCCCGAGGGCGTAGCGGCCGATCCACACAAGCTGAAGGCCATCTCAGATTGGCCACAACCGCCCTGGCGGCAAAGATTGCGAGCTTCCGCTTGATCGGGCTATTACCGTCGGTTTATTCGGGATTATGCTACCATTGCAGAACCATTAACTGGTCTCCTGCGTCGCAACGCCTTCGTGTGGGATGCGCTGGCGGCTACCGCTTTTCACAGTTTAAAGCACGCCCTGAGCACCGCACCAGTTCTTCAGATGCCAGACTTTGAGCTTCCCTTTGAAGTGGAGTGCGACGCTTCAGGGGTGGGCATTGGAGCAGTTCTTCAGCAACAAGGGCATCCAATTGCTTATTACAGTCGCAAGTTGGCCGACCAGCATGCCAAGTTGGCTGCCTATGAGCGTGAATTGATTGGGCTCTCCAAAGCGGTGCGTCACTGGCGGCCTTATTTGTGGGGACACCAGTTCCGGGTTCGCACAGATCATGGCAGCCTTAAATTCCTCCTGGAGCAAGCTCTCGTGACACCGCCTCAGCAACATTGGTTAAGTAAGTTGATGGGTTTTGATTTTAAGGTTGAATATAAGCCGGGTCGTGCTAATCGAGCTGCCGATGCTCTTTCCCACATGCATGAGGAGTCTGCCAGTGCGGCCACTTGTGCGGTCATCTCTTCGCCACACAGCTTGGCTCGCGACGAATGGCTGATTGCTCTGCGGGGGGATCCAGAGATACAACAACAGCTGCGCCAAGTTGCTCCCTTCGGACGCAATTGCAACACGTCAGTCGGCTTCGCCAGTGCCAGGGGGTGGCGATTCTACGGACGGCTGGACTACCCATGAGGGTCTCCTCTATCAGGACGGCCGGCTATTTGTGCCCTCGACGTCTTCGTTGATCACGCAAATTATTGCGTCGATCCACGACCTTACACACGAAGGTGTCCAGAAGACCTTCCACCGCATTCAGCCATTGTTTTCGTGGGCAAAGCAGCGGCAGACCATCGAGCAGTATGTTGCCCAGTGCAAAGTGTGCCAGCAGCATAAGTCTAGTACTTTGTCTCCTGCTGGTCTTTTGCAGCCTCTTCCGATTCCTCACCAGATATGGGCTGACATCTCCATGGATTTTATCACAGCTCTCCCGAGATCACAAGGCAAGACATCTATGCTAGTGGTGGTGGATCGGTTATCTAAATACGCTCATTTCATGGCCTTCAAACATCCTGCAGCAGCTCCCAAGGTGGCTACTCTTTTCTTTGACCAGGTGGTACGCCTACACGGCATTCCGGAGTCTATCATTTCAACAGAGATCCCGTGTTCCTTAGCGCCTTTTGGCAGGATTTATTCAAGCGGTGTGGTACCACTCTGCTGCCCTCCACGGCTTACCATCCGCAAACGGATGGTCAAACTGAAGTGGTTAACCGCACCATTGAGATGTATTTACGGTGCTTGGCGACTGATCATCCTTCGTCTTGGGTCCAATGGTTGCCGTGGGCTGAGTTTTGCTATAATTCCTCCTTTCACTCCGCGGTTCAGATGACCCCCTTTGAGTTGGTCTATGGCGCACCCGCCCACTTCTTCCGTGATCACCAGGAGCTACGGTCATCGACTCGGTTGATGAGCAATTGATTGATCGCGATGCTCTCCTTCAAAGAAGCTCGCGAAAATCTTGTCCGTGCTCGAACCGCATGAAGCAACGATGCGACGATGCGGCCACCGTGATTTGGAGTTTTCTGTTGGCTCATGGGTATGGCTTCGCCTCCAGAAGCATCGCCAACTGACGTTAAGACCCGACTCTGTGCATAAACTCTCGCCGAGGTTTTTTGGTCCCTATAGAGTCGTTGCCCGAATTGGTCCAGTCGCCTACAGACTCGAGCTTCCAGAAGGCGCTCGTCTCCACGACGTGTTTCATGTCTCTTTGCTTAAAGAATTCAAGGGAACACCGCCTACCCATACGCCAGCTCTACCGGATGATCTCGCTGCCACTCCTGCCCCTGTTCGGCCCGAGCCCCAGTGCTTGCTAGCTCATCGTTTTGTCAATGGCCAGCGGCAAGTCTTGGTTCGATGGGGATAAAAGGAAAGAAATGTATAACATGGATGGATGCTTTGACCTGCGCCGCTTCCTACCTCGATTGCACGCTTGAGGACAAGCTTAATTTCGAAGCGATAATGTTATACCCTTTGATCTAGTATTCTACCGCAAGAAGAGAAAAAGAAGAAAGCGATAATCACGTCGCATAGAGTCCAGCCAAAGGATAGCAATCCTAAAGGCGGGAAAGGAGGTTACGCCCGTGTCTAAGTTAGTCAAGTCAGCTTTTAGTTTTCCTTTGTTGTTCCACGATTAAGGGGATTCTAGATTTGCTTGTTAGAGATAGAATTTTACTATTCTGTTGCATGGCGTGTGAGGTTATTTAAGAGAAGAAATAAACTAGAAAAAAGGCATGCTTTATTGTGCCACAAATTCTAAGTCTCAAAGCGGTGGCTCAAAACAAACCAACCTATCCAAGAACACGTTCACGACCACGGCGCCGGCAAACGATGCTCGCTCGGCCTCCGTAGGGTAATTCGTGCTTCTTTAACAGGTTCATTCCGAACCGACTCGTAACAATGAGTGTCGTGTGTGTGTGTGTGTGTTTTTGGGTAAAAGTGGGGCAGAGACGTCTTATGCTCCACCAATGATGATAGTTTTCTGTGATGGGAAGAGTGACATTGCTACCCCGTGTCAATTTCCCATGCCACTGGTCTCTTCCTCAACATTGGCTAGCGCCACAACCACCTTGCCAAAGCCGCAGATCCCACACCCAATGCAGTTTCGACAGTGCAGCTTGTCTTTGACATGGGGCCACGATGGGTTTTGTCCTTGGCCTCCACCTAACAGCTCGAGGATGAGTTATCTTAAAAGGGTGAAGTGTCATGGGCGTGGGCCCATGGGTAGCCACGGCCCATTAGGGGGCCTACACGCAAGGAAGACTACCAGCAACATATCTTCATATAAGGAATAGTTAGATGCATATCTTCTTATTAGGAATGATTAAATGCATATCTCCATATTTGGATAGTATAGATGTTGTCTTATCTTTAGTGATTACTTGCATTACGTAAGATTGTTTCCATAATATTAGGGGCTAACCTCATCTATATAAAGAGAGGAGCTGCACCATTCTAATCAAGGAATAAAGAAATTCCTTCCTCCCCTCTCTTCTTCTCTGCGGTGCCGGCGCCTCCTCGGCTGGCGGCGTTTATCCCATTATGATCTAAAGGCCATAACACCTGATTTGATTGTCCTTAAACCTTAAACCAATGGAAGTTGCCAAGCAATGTGAAGATTCATAACTTGTACAAGACTGTTTGTTAGAGAGACTCTTAATAATTTTTGGTACTGTTGAACAACAGATGTTGGTCGTTGCGTAAACCCTGATCTGTAGTCGAAGAGCCCCCTTGAAAGGGTAATCATTTCAGCTCCAATACAACTTGCTATGCTCTGTTTGGCAGTTCTGTGGGGTGAGTATTAGAAGACGCCTCTTGTATCTAGTAAGATAACAGATGGTAAAATATCCTAAAATTGTTTGGTAAATGGAACCTTTTTCTTTAGAATGCACCACAAGCCCAAACAGATCCTTAGTGGCTAAAGATTGCATGCAAACAGCATTCACAGAGCATCCTACGTGGTCGGGCCAGGGAAACGAATCCTCATTATTAGCTATTATATATCTAGTTTGCGAGGTGGAATGCAATTGCAAAGGGGGAAAGGTGTGATAAGGAAGGAGGTCATACATACTAACATGTAGAACTAGTCCACTGGAGGAGAAACAGCAGATGGTGCTAGACACTAGCGATAGATAGGCTGTATACCTAGGATGGCAATATATAATGGGAAATTGATGGCTAGGAGTGAGTTGGTGTCTTACATCCTTCGCTGCTTGAGGACCCTCATGGCGCGGGCCTTGATGGCCTCCTGCGCGGGTCCGGGCCTCGTCTTCTTGATCTGCTCCTTGTAGCGGGCCAGCTCCGCATCGAGCTTCTTGATCTTGTCGTCGGTCGTATCGCCCCTCTTGTTTATCTGCGATGGCGATGGCGATGAGAAAGGGGGAACCCTAAGTGATAAATCAATCCGGAAGCAGGGCAGGAGAAATTGAGAAATATTCGAAGAAGATGAGTTGCTGATGGGTGGGTTACTCGATCGGTGGCGTCCTGGATGGTGGGCGGCGGATCCTGGTTCTTCTTGGCGCCGAAGATCTTCTTCATCTCCGATCGAATCGAATTGAATCGAATCAGCTAGGCTAGGGCTAGGCTCCCAAAAGAACGGAGAGAAATTTATTGATGGCTTCTTTGCTTGGCGACCTGGATTGGGATTGGGAATCGGGGGGGAAGACGAAGTCTCTCGCCCCCTCTGGTCAAGTGGTCGTCAGTACGTACGCGGAAAGGAGATTTCTTCGTTAGTACTCCATCGTTCAATACAAAGCGTATATTTTGATTTTACACAAGAATTGTGGTTATAATAAAATTAAAAAAATATAAGAGAAAATATTTTAGATGCTCTAACTTAATTATCTTAGAAAATAAAAGATATACTTTGTATGGGTGGTAATAAATAAATACATAGAATTGAGAGAAAATAAATAGAATATTGAAGGAAATGTCTCATTAAATCTACATACAAACTTTATATTTATGAACAAGACTATTTAAAAAATAATCCTTATATTTATGAACAAGATTATTTGAAAAATAAATTTTATAAAAGTGGACGGACAGAGTACTTGCATTGCATCAATGTTTAGCTTTCAAGCTAAAATTGGTCACATCTCCACCTTGTGCTACACGTTCTTACGCATATATTTAGTTGTCGTCGTATGGTTTATCACACTTTTTTACTTTTATATCTCACATGTCATAGATTTATTTTTATCAAATTTTCTGAATTTTATTATCACAAAAGGTATAACAAAACAACTTATCTATAGTTAGATATGACAATATTGGTTTTAAACCAAATAGAACCATGCTCCCTAACTTCCTCTATTTTTTACATATTTTCTACCTATTAACAACCAGTATGTTTAAAATTATACAGAATGACTATGTATTATTGGATTCATCCTTCAAAAAAAATTATAATATTACAATTTTATTACTATATCTTAATATAAATTTATAAAGATACATTTTTTCGCTAGGAATATAAAGTTACATCTCTCTCTGTAAAACATCTACTCTCTTGAAGCCAGAGATTTCGCGAGCACAGCTAGCGTCACTTCATGGCTTTCGTGGATGGGCCTCTCCAAAATTTTAAAATTATGTTGAAGTCCTTGTACAGCTCTTTTACAAAAAAACCCTTGTGGTTTCATAAATTGGCATCTATCTCTAGACTGAACCCTTTTGCAAAAAAGTCCTCGTAGTTCTGAAAAATTGTTTCCATGTCCACATTCTTTTGCGAAAAAGTTCTCATGGTTTTGAAAAATTGCGTCCAGCTCGGACCAAAATTCACCTAACACGACATAGGGTGGCTCAACCTAGTTACACTTGTTCCGGGTAAAACTAAAGGAGCAAACCTTGTTTAACAAAGGAGGGAGGAGAAGGAGCTAATAAAGATCCTATGTAAGGCCTATCCAATTCATGACGTGTTGAGTATAAGGTTTAAAATTCTGGCAAAATTTCAGAAATTTTAGTTGAGATTTCAGATTTTAGTATGGAGGAGATTCCAAATCCATGTAAAATAAAAAATTTGAAAAAAAATTAAATTATTATATTGATTTCGAAAATTTTGGTGAATGCCGAAATTTCAGGTTTTTTAACCGAGATTAGCACATACTGGACCGGATTTAGTGTTTTTAGGACCTGCTTTGGAGTGGAGTACATGTAGAAATTTATGCATATACAAGTTAAGTAGTACAAGAGACTAGTACATCACAAAACCATTCGAGTCCAGGTGGTTCTCATGGCCGTGACCAGAGTGTCATAGACTAAGAGGTTGGATGGGATATGGCTATTCAGTCTGGATGGGATAGAGCCATCTAGGTAGTTGTTTGGTTAGGTAGATAGGGATGAGACAATTTTTTGTTTGATTGGATGGATGGTTTGTTAATTCTAACTTAGAGAGAAAAACATTTTCAAAAATTTTGGAATGAAAAAAATAAATTGATTATAGCTTTAAAATTTTGAAATTAAAAAAAATCTGTAGCAGAACAGGGGGGAATTGTAGTTAACATTATATTCAGCACACATTGTAGATGCTACGGTACTCAGGGGGATTCGAACGCAAGACCTCTTGATAGGAACCCAAAGCTTTAACCAACTACACTAATTGAGGCTTGTGAAAACTAAGGGCTAACAAATATATAAACCAAGCACACGGTAGATGCCTGGATGGCCTCATCCGAACGAATTTCTAGGATCCATTTATCCAGCATGTTTAAGGAATATTCTCTTTTTTTAGATGCTCTTATTCATCTTTACCATCCAACCAAACAAATGAATAAATAGAGAGAAGAATAGGACCATCCTATCTACCTTTGCTTTTGAATCAAACACAACCTAACTGCTTCAGGTGAACTTCCTGCCTTGGCACGATAGTTGTATTCTTTTTCTAGCCTTAGGCTATTTACAGTGCATTGTATCTTGTCACAATATCCAAAGCTGCCATATCATATGATATTATAGAAGATACAAGTATCACAATGCATGGTATCATAGATTGTTTTTTAGTCCCCACAAGATAATTAAATGCTAGATGTGTATGAGAGTATGAATTGTGGGCCACTTAGATGATTCAAGTTTCAATGTCTATGATTTCGTGCTCAAGTGGTATATTCCTCAAGATACAGCTTTCTTCTCTCCCCTCTTAGAGCAAGTATAATAAGGTGAAGTAAACAGACTGTAAGGATTGTCACATCAGATTTATGGTGAGTTGGAAGAGAGAGAAGAAGAGAGAGGAGAGAAGCGGGCTACATATCTACAGCCGGCTGCAGCGCGGGCTCCAAGAAACTTGGTGAGAGAATGGGTGGATGAATGTGGGCCAAGTATTAATGGCTTTGTATGTATGTATGTATGGCTAACTATTATATGAGTGGGCTGTTAGATTGGCTGTATATGATATGGCAATGAGATAAAGTCCTCAGTTGGCTCTCTTATTAGCCTTGCTCTTAACTATCTTGTCACATCATCAAAAATTAATGCTTATATAACATACATTAAATGAGTATGTTACTGTACACTGGGAATAGCCTTAGGAGATCATTGCACAGAAGTTGGAAAGCTCAAAATTTTAGGTAAAAACCTTCGTTGGATGGGCTTGATTAGATCGTAGCCGTACGTCCACATAAATTAAGTGACATCCAATGAGGATGAGTGGACGACACATGCACATCAATTCAAGTCAGTGCAAAGCTTCGGGAAATTAATGTTTTGGCCAGCGATTTTGCTGATGCCATGCCATGCCATGGTTTAATGGAATATGATGGTCACTGCAAAACAACAAAAAAGAGTCGGTGCAAAGCTTAATGCTACAGTAACTATGACCTTGACGAAACCAGCTAGCCAAATTTGAGAGGAATTAATACCCACCTCCTCGCAAGTTTCCGGTAACGATCCGCTCATCAATCGATTGATGAGACGTACTCATCACCCAACGAATTGAATGTTCGTTAGTCTAACATGGATCCAACTCACAAATTAATACTCACCCTCTCCTCTATGCATGCATGCTCCCAAGCTATAGTTTGTAATAGGATAGTTTTCGCGGTGTGATACGTCGTGTGCGTTGTTTTTTTCGTGAAAATAATTTCGTTTTTTTTATCGGTGTTTTTTTTTAATCGTCGAGGAAACGTGTGAAATGGTTTAAAGGATATAAACACATCCGCGATTACGCTAAATCGAATGATCCTTTTCGTGAAAAATAACCGAATGATCCAAACGTCGCTACGTTTTCTTTCGGTATTTATTTAGGGTCATTTCATAAAAGATTTGCGATTTTCCTAAACCAGAAGGTCCTCTTGGTAAAAAACTGTGAGAAGGACCTACACGTAATTACGTATTTTTTTAGGGACCTACACGTGAAAAGGAAAAAAACGAGCCGTGCCGACCGGCCGTGCATTGTTTTTTTCGCGGAAACAATTTTGTTTTTTTCGTTGGTTTTTTTTTTCAAATCGTCGAGGAAACGCGAGAAACGGTTGAAAGAATACAAACGTATCCGCGATTGTGTTAAATCAAAAGGTTTTTTCGTGAAAAATAGCCGGAATGATCCAAACGTCACTACGTTTTTTTAGTATTTATTTAAGGTCCTTTCACGAAAGATTCGTGATTTTTCTAAGTTAGAAAGTCCTCTTCGTAAAAAACTGCAGGAATGACCTATACGTAATTACGTATTTTTTAAGAGACCTAAACGTGAAAAGGAAAAAATGAGCCGAGCGCCGGCTCAGCTCAAAGCCTCGAGAGCACCGGATTCCTCCCAAGTTTAGTAAAGGTATTATTATGTGCAGCTTCTTCTTTAATCGTAGTAAACTTAAGTTCTACAGCCGGTGATATTGGAGGTAAATTTATTGGCTTTGCAGATGTAGAAAATCCCATAATAATCTTTAAATTATAGTAAAAACAAAGTTTCTATAAATCATTTCATTATTCAACACAAAAACAAAAATCTCCACCACTTATATATATTGGTGAGACTAGATTATAACAGTGTAAATTAATCATGTACAGATACTATATCTATTACAATTATATACAAATACAATTATATTTTTTGAGAGGTAATAGAGTTATTAACAAGTACAATATGTTAGAATATCTAGCCATGAAATTTGGGCAGGAAATTCCACTAGTTAACAAAATGCTACCTGAATGTATATGGAGGTTATTTGGTTTAAGGAAGAGAAAAATCATTATATGCCACCGAATAACTCTCTTTTTCATGATATGCCATCAAATAACTGTTCTTCACAATATGTCATCGAATTCCATATTTTCTTCATAATATGCTATCACCGTCACTTCTCTATCCAAGCCCTTCCGTTAAGCATTAAGAAAAGACAATTTTTCCCCTGGTAGTCAATTTTTGTCACATTTCACTGCATGCCAAAAATTGATTATTGTTTCACTGTAAATTATTCCAGTTCAAAACCTACAATTGAATCGGATGCTATTGCCACTCAGTGGCAATTTAAAATACACTAGGAGGAAAAGATTAAAAAAAGTTTATGACAACTGTGACGGACCACCTTTTTCAGGGGGTGCGTTTAAATACTTTAACAACTACCTAGGATTTTAGCTGTAGGTAACCAAGCGTTTCATTGCCAGCTTCAAGAATGAAAGTAAACATTTTATAGAGAATTTAAGAGCCTAACGACTAGAGTTTTACAAAAGGGTATGGCTGGCACGAGATATATTACAAAAACACCCACAAGAAAGCTTGAGCAAATAGGTCAAGGTTTTCAAAACCAAATACTGTCACCATCTACAGACTCCTAGAAGTCGCCGTCTTCTTGAAAATCTAAGGGGGGTGTAGGATGCAAGGATTAGTACACAACAGTACTCAACAAACCATACGAAAATTCTAAATACTACATGCAAGGAATGACAAGGAACAGGCACAGGTTCTAAGTATTTGTGGATGCAAGATTTAAGTTCCAGTTTTATATTATATTTGAAACACAAACTAAGTAACATGTAACATCATGGGGTTATTTGCAAAGTTCAGATTTACGACATGTTCTTGTTTGAAAACTTCTTGAGCTCGATTACAGAAATCACTCTAGATTAACTCAGATTCATTGACCATAAACATGGCATATTCGAATACCATCAACATCACTCTGCAAAGCTGCTCAGCTTTACCCACAAGATATCTATGGTCGTAATGCCACGCGAGTAACATACAACTCAAATGCATGCGGCCGGACCGAGACGATCATAACCTTTAGTTAGATTTCCCCTCTTTAGCCCCTACCTAGTAGGCTTCGAGAATCCACGGTCTCTAGGACCCACTGGCCAAGATGAGAGACACGATCTAATCGCTATGGACACCTACTGATGCAAGAACCGGCGAATGGCCACCCCATTCCCGTTCCACCCCGATCGCTCTGCGATCCATTCTTCCAGGCGAGAATGAAAGCTACCACCCATAGGTATTCCAAGGGTAAATACAATATACCGAGCTAAGTAGGATTAAGCCAACAAAGTTAACCGGCCCAACTTGTGGTTGAACGGGAACTAAAGTTATTTACTTTGCCTTAGAGGGTCGGTCCTTAAGTGCCTGAGACTCGGCCCATTCCATACCACCAGCCATGGTACCAGCTATTCTGACCACCATACCAACACCTAGGCTTTGTCATCGGTCGGGGGTCGGACTAACATCCACCTTCCGTGGGCAGCCCAACGCTGTCCTCCTGACTATAGTAGTTTTTGAAAATCTCCCGAGTCACCACTCGAATATTTTTAAGTAACAGATCTAAAAGTGAAAGATTATTAATAGTTAAGCTACGACGGTTCATTAATTATAGCCTAGGGTTAAAATGGACTATAGCACAACAACAGGTTTAACAAGGGGTGGATTTTAATTAATCAGGTCATTCCAAATTATCTCATTTTTAGTTTTCTAAAATATAGGAAAATAATGCAATAAGAATATATATATATCTCATTATACTAGAACTGGGTTCAACATGTTCAAGGGTGTGGCTTGCCTTGCGGGGTCAAGGGGTCTCCTAGCTGGAAGTAGCTGTAGTCGTGGCCTGTCACAGACAGCTCCTACTCTGCATGCACTCAGTACTACTCCTACTTCGAGAACTGCTCCAGGGGCTGCTCCAACATTGGATCTAGCGCGAGAAAACAAAACCCGTAAATAAACAAATAAAAACATCCAAAAGAAAGAAAATAGAAAATGGATCGGAGAGATAAAGGCCGAAAACCGATTTGAGGGGCATTTTGGGAATTTTTGAGACTTGGTTTTGCAAAATGGAGATCATTTTTGGACTCAGCGGCTTGAACTAGTCTAGAATATATTTTTGGGCATTTTTGGAATTTTGGGAAATTTTGGGATTTTTCTAGAATTTTTGGGAATTTTCCTGAATTTTTAATTGCTTTTTCAGATTTTAAACAAAATTAAAATCTAAAAAATAAAATCAAAAATAAATAAAACTGGGTCGCACAATAAAAGCAAGACTGCAATCTTGGCCCATTACGGGTCTATCAAGACGGCCGACGCACTTCTTTGGCCGGCTTTAAGCGCGTGTGAGGCAAATGACCGACAAGTGAGCCCAAGGCAACGAGAGGGGGAGGGCTGACGAATGGAGCCCCTACACAGTGAGAGGAGAGGGGCACTGATAGGTGGGGTCCGCGAGGCAAAGAGAGAGGAGGACAATGGAGCAGCAATGAAGCAAGGGCCGAGGCGAGAAGAAGCGTGTGGCGCGGGCAGGGGAGGACGCCAGAGGGGAGAAGAGTGAGCGGGGGAGGGAGAGCGCTCACCAGGGAGTTCGGGGCGGGGGAAACGGAGCTCGAGGGGGTTTATAGCGGCGTGGGGAGGGGAGAGAGAGAGAGGGCGGTGCGGCGGGCAGCGCAGGGCACTCGTGTGGCAGGGAGGAGCGGAGGCGACGCAAGGCGTCGCGGAAAACGAAGGAGACAGGGGTGGTACTGAGGCGCGAGGCTGGGCGAGGGGCGGCCTGGCTAGAGGCGATGGGGGGTGGCGGTCGGCGCGATCCATTTGGGAGGAGGTGGGCGAGTGCCCAACAGGAAGGGAGAGAGTGAGGGAGAAGGAGCGGCTTGGGCATGGGGAGGATTGGGGCAGTAGGGACGCGGGTGGAGTGGTGGCAGGAAAGTGGGCCGGAGGCCGGTGGGTCAGAGGAGAGAAAGCGTAATTTAGAAAAGGAAAGCGAAAGCGAGGGGACTTTCAAAAAATATCCGAATAAATTCCGAGAAAATCAAATAATTTTGGGGGTATTTCAACAACTTCATATAGTTAAATGTTAACAAGTGTGGGCAAAACCGTTTTCTCCCGTGGCTTAACAGAGGGGTTTAGTCAGAGAGGTGACACAATGGCTGAAAGACCCGTCCATCTAAATGCTATGCAAATGAATAACTAAGGTAAGATGTTCTGGATTTCAAGAATTAGCGGCTGTAATTATTCAGAAATAAACCTCATCAAATAAATTTAAACAAATATACATGCACACATTGAACCCTCGCACATTCATAAATCAAATCTAGTACTCGGAGAATTAAAAATTTAATAATAAAAAAGCAAATGGAAATCACAAATAAAGCAAACCAATTTCTTTTATTGATCAAAAGCATTAAATTACCTGATGTCAAATTTCAATTCAACAAACATACACGAGCACCTCATATGACAACCACATATTACTAGGGGTGCAATCAGCTCGGATTCGGTCAGATATCACTCTTTCTGTACACTAAACCATATTTTTTTGTTAGATTTGGAATCAGATACGGATAATACCGGATACGAATATGGCCTGAATAATATAGGTCAAGGATTTGAAGCGAATTCGGAGCAGAATCGATAAGGTACCAAATATTTTTTGTCGGATATCATGTGAGAATATATACCTCATATAGCACACATATCACAATGATTAATCAATCATTTGCTGAAAACCACTTTGACGATATGCGAATGAAATTCGGTTTTGTCGCTAAAAATCCAATTCCACCCCTTTTTTCTTTTCTTTTCTTTTCTCTCCTTTCTTTTTTTCTCTTTTCTTTTCTTTTCTTCTTCTTTTTTTCTTTTTTCCCCTTCTTCTTCTTTTCTTCTCTTCTTTCTCTTTCCCCCCTTCCAAGCCAAGCCCCTCTTTTTTTTCTTCCTCCTTTTCTTTTCTTTTCTTTTCTTTTATTTTCTTTCTTTCCTTCTTTTTTTCTTCTTTCCTTCTTTCCCCTTCCTTTTCCTTTATTCCTTTTCCTTCTTTTTCTTCTCCCCATTTTCCTGGTCACAAACTCCTCCTTCCATCTTTCGTTATCCTCTTCTCGTTTCTTCCATCTTCTCCCGCAGACAACACTAGCCTACCTCCTCCCTTTTCTCCTGGACCTGCACCAGCTGCCTAGGCTGAGCCTCACGCTACGCTGCTGCCTCAGCCCTGTGTCGCGTCTGGTCTAGCGCGCCTATCACCAACCCTACGTCATGCCGAGGGCCGCGTTGTTGGCCACCGCCACCTAGTCGGCTACACCGACCACCTCTTATGTTGGGCCACGGCACCCCACACCACGTTGCCCCTCCACAACTCACCTGCACGCTGCCCTGATCATCCGCGCCCACTTCGGCTCCAGTCGCGCCTTGCGTATCACTTGGCTGGCGCCGTTGTGACTTGGTTGTCCATGTCCCAGCCTCACGCTACCCTGAGCCACTAGGCCACACTTGCCGGCTTCTTACTACGGGCGGCATTAGGACGGGGAGAGAGGGGCGCTGAGGAGCGGGAGGGCTGCTGCGGGAGGGTCAGAGGGCGTTGAGGGTGGAATGAGTGTGGGGCACCGAGGAGCGGGAGGGCGACGGCGAGACAGGCGGAGGGTGGCGATGGAATAGGTGAAGGGTGGTGTCGGGAGGGCGCTAGGGCCTAGCTTAGTTGCTCTAGGTCAGGACTAGGGGGAGGGGACCAAAGGAAATTTGGGTTGGGCACTTGGGCCTGGCCGAGTGGCCACTGAGCGGTTGATCGGATATCCGATTTAATTCTATCTTGATATATCCGAAAATAACTTTAGAATATACCAATCCAACAGATAGTACTCTCTCAAATCTAAATCTGAATCCGAAATAAGGCATCTAAATCTGATATTGAATTTGACAACTATCCAAAAAATTATCCGAATCTGATTCAAACACATCTAGTTGGTTGAAAATTATTAGAACCGATTCCACCCTTACAAATTACAGTGTACACAAATATCAAAATTATAACAACAAAAAGCAAACACATAAATTTTACAAATGAGCTACAATCTAATCTTCTAGAGATCGCTGGCTCCAATCACCTGAAACAATAACAACTAATATGAACATATATGCATATGCAAACAAATAAGAGATATAAACTAAATTGCCATCAGACCCAATCACGAGTAGGATTCACTCATCGAGATACTAATCCATCTATTAGGTACCATAGACATACTAAAATAGTGCCAAAAGATCACATGGTCAAAAAATAAAGCCTCCATGGTAAAGAGATGAAAACCTCACTGTGGGAAGTGATAACTAGCCAGCTGAACCCTCTTCCCTAGTCCAACACTTCTCCTCCCCCCCTGAAAGTTCAAGCTCCATTAAGTTGGTTTTGGTGTTAATGACAAATCTAATATTGAGACTAACTCTTTTGATAATCATAATATTGATTTGTCTCAATTGTTAATTAATGACAAATCTTTTTATAAGACTAACTCTTTTATTGAGCTTAACTCTTATTAGTCTCTTTTGGATGAAAAATATGGAAATATCAAAGTCTCATTGAAAAATGGAAAACTCAAGGTATGCACTCGTATTCATTTTATAATATCTTAATGCATATTTTGGATTCAAGTTAAAAGATGAACTCTACCATTATTTAGACCTCAAGATGTGCATAATATTTTCAATTCCATATATACATGAATGCACACATTTAGGGGGAGTTCATACTTTACCTTGATGTTTCAATAGTATTGATCTATTTCATCTTTCTATATCAAGGATCATTACTTTGAAACAACCTTTTGAGTATATATAACTTGTGTAGTTGTAGTATACTCAGGGTAATATAGGATAAACTCAAATGCTATCTAAGATTAATTATGTGCATATTGATTTCAAGTTCAATTATTTATATGCGCATACCTAATGGAGTTTATTCTATAGTTGATGGTTTAAAATGTATTGATCCCTTTCCACTCCACATAATATTTGGATCATTACATTCCATCAAATTGAATATATGAAACTTGTGTAGTTATATGTATACTCATGTCAATTTAAATTAAGTTTAAATTGAGTTCGACTGTCTTTCAATCAACTAAAGAACATTTCATCATGTGTTGATGATGTCTCTTTGTTGATTAAGGACAGACAAAAAGTTCTTGAGTATAATGAATCATTAGTTGCATCAAAGTACTCAAGACATCTTTTATTCATTCAAATTTATTTGGGTTGTGCTCAATCGATCTTAGAGGCATTCATTATTTGTTAATGGAGTGCAAGTGATGATCGAGGCAACCGTGTTTGTTGGACTAACAATCTTCCATGAGTTGTGAAGTAGGTTGAGTCCAAGACGATAAAGAATCGGGAACAAGAAGTCATCATGTGTTGATGAGCTTCAAGAGAAGATCCCGATATGAAGAGAACGGCTAGAGAAGGTTTATCATGTGTTGATGAACAAGAAGAAGAAGATTCGAACTTGGAGAGAAGATGATTGGAAATCATAAAAGCTCCAAATGGATCGATAAAAGCAAAGGTATAACTAGCTAGGGCTAAGCATGTTTTCCTAGTCTTTTACCGGTCTCGGTGTTTGGATGGGAGACCGGATTGCTAGTTAGGTGCCGTACTATTAAGAGGGGTTGAGTCTTTTAGCTTGAGCTTCATCATGTGTTGATGAACTCAATCCGGTTCACTCTAGCTCACTCTCTTTGTTTGCTTTTTGCGTGAGCTAAGTATTTGCATGTGTTGCAAACAAGGGAGCTCATACTTGCTTCTTATTGAATCTTAATCGATTTGGTTTTTGCATGGAGCTAAGTTTTGCATGTGTTGCAAAAGGTGAGAGCTCATGCATAAGTAAAGTTTATGCTTTGTGTTTGCAAAATGTGTTTTTACAAAATGTTGATTTGTTGTTTGCAAATGTGGTTTGCAAATAAGCTAGAGGTTATGGGTTTCAATCCTAAAGCATGTGTTGGCATTTGCAAATATGTTTTGCAATGTGTCGGGATCATGTGTTGATCCTTACATGGCTAGAGGATTGATCTTATAGCTTTTCGGATTATTTGCAAATGTGTTTTGCAAAATATCGGTGTTTCATTTGATCTTGGAGCATGTGATTAGAATTTGCAAATATGTTTTGCAAGAATTGTTTTGATCATGAGTTGATCATCACATGGATCAATATTTGATCTTATTGACTCTTTCTAGCTTGTAGTCATGCCCTTTATCAAGTCTATGTGAGGGATTTGAAAAATGAGATTTTAGACTTGAATGACTATAATAGAGTTTGGTTTTGGTGATATTTAAAAATATATATGGTTGCTTAAATTTTGAAAATGGGTGGAGATTGTAGCCCTCGTGATAAGCTTCGCATAGAATCAAAGATCACCTAAATCGGAGTTCGGAGTAAAAAGTTATGGCTGTTTTGTCTTTGCGGTGAGAGGTAATACCACTAGCACTGAGGTCATACATTGTGCGGTCATATCGCTAGGGGTGCGGTCATACCGCTCACGGTATGACCACAACCTCCCGGTTATTTTTTTTCCGAGCGGGGTTTTCTCGCTCTAGCGTGCGGTATGACGCAAGTGGGTGCGGTATGACCGCAAATGGGTGCAGATGACCGGTTTTTGGTGAAACGGCTAGTTTTCTAGCCGTTGGTTTTGTGAGCGGTCATACCGGCCCGAGGGCGTATGACCGGCTCCACGGAACTTTTGCCCATTTTGCCCCCAACGGCTAGTTTTCTTGTGTGGGCTATATAAGGAACCTTAATGGCATTTTGAGGTGTTGAAGCTCTTATTTGTGTATTGGCTCTTGTGTGAGTATTTGAGAGGTGGTTTGCATGTATTGCATCCCCTCAAGTTGATTCTTGAGCTAAGAGTGAGCTCTAATTGCATGTGTTGCAATTAGGAAGTGGATTGAGTGCCTCTTGTGCATGTGTTGCACTTGAGGGAGCCATTGTGCATGTGTTGCACTTGGTGATCACCGGAGTGTATGTGTTGCACTAGGTGAAGTTCAAGCGGGAAGGCTTGGCTTGTTACTCTTGGTGTTTGCCGACACCTAGACAGCGTGGAGGCGTCGTCTTGCGGTGAGCTTCTCGACGGAGGTTGTGAGAAGCCCGGCAAGTTGTGAAGGTCGGTGCTCGCCTACCCGAGCGGGAAGAGCAACCACTAGTGGATTTGAGGCGGTGCTCAATTCGTGGAGCCGGTCCAATTCGTTTGGGCTAGCCTCAACGTGGATTAGGGAGAAGCAAGTCTCCTAACACCACGATAAAAAGTATCGTGTCTCTTGTCTCATTAACATTCAAGCATTTACATTATTGCTATATTATTGATTACTTAATTGAGATAGAATTGCTTAGTTTAACTTGATTGTTCAATCTAGCAATTATTGTGTAGAGACCAAATTTAGTTAGTGCACTAGTGAGCCTAGTTGATTTAGGCCTTAATTGTCAAGACCTAGTTTATCACTTCCGCATTATCTTTGATTAGGTTTTGACATAGGGGTTGATTAGAGCGAGTTATTTTAGAGAGCGATTAATTTTGTAAAACGCCTATTCACCCCCCCTCTAGGCGCATCCTCGATCTTACAAGTGGTATCAGAGCTTGGTCTCTCATTTTATTAGACTTAACCGTCTAGAGAGTAAAGGATGGCGACTAGCGGATTAGTGCACTACACCGATTCACATATTTTTGATGGCTCAAATTATGATTCATGGAAATTATTTATGATTTGTCTTTTTAAATCCATGAGCCCCCAAATATGGTGGATCGTAGATGTCGGCTTTTCTTCTCCATTGAATGATATTGCTCCAACTAAGGGAGAGGAGAAATGCCTACATCTCGACGCTCAAGCTACTAATGTTTTATTTAGCGTTGTGAGTGTAGATGTATTTAATAAAATATGCAATCGCAAAAGCGCTCATGAAATATGGATAAAGCTTCAAGAACTATTTGAACCATCCACATCAATTGAGGATTGCATTAAGGAAGAGATGTCGGTTGATGATTCTTCAACCTCTACATCAAGTGATGAAGAACCGACATCTCCATCAACCTCAACCTCCGCCTCAAACGACGATGAAGATTCACTTCCATCACGAAACCGTTGCCTCATGGCTAAAGGTAAAAATGAGGTATGTGATGATGAAGAGCCCTCATGTGATGATTTAATGGATATGTTAGAGGAGCTCAATAGTTATCTTGGGAAGGAGAAAACAAAATATAAAATTTTGAAACTTGAACATGAATCACTTCAAAATTATTATAATATGCTCAAAGAAAATCATGAATCCCTTCTTCTCAAGGAACTCATTAAGCCAAGAGTGGATATAGGAATCCAATGTGATTTAATTGATGATTTGCCATGCTCAAATGTTAATTCTTGCATTTCATCTAAAGTCAATATGTCCACTTCTTGTGAAGATTTAATTGATATACCTTGTTGCTCTAATGAAACTGTTTCAAGTTCCTCTTTGTGTTTAGAGACTAATCTTGTAGAGGAGAATAAAGAGCTCAAGAAACAAGTCACTCAATTGAGAAATGACTTAGAAAAGTGCTACAAAGGAAAGGCCACCCTTGACGATATCCTAAGCAAGCAACGAGTCTTGCAAGATAACAGAGGGATCGGCTACATCTCCAAGAAGAAGGAGAATAGCAAGACAAGGCACAACGCAAGACACTCGAAGATCATCAAGTGCTTTGCTTGCAACAAGAAGGGACACCTCGCCTCCGTGTGCCCAAACAAAGTGGAGATCAAGCCACAATCATCAACAATGAGGCAAACCGGCAAGGAGAAAGTCAAGGCGGTCAAGAGAGGGCCAAATAGTGTGACATGCTTCAATTGTCGGGAAAAGGGACATTTCGGTAAGGATTGTCTGAAAGGTACCACTCCTAAGACTATGATATATAATTAGGATGGATAGTAATTTGGATATCAATTTTTTTGTCTTTGTTCTTCAATGAGAAACAAATAGGATATAGAATTTTCTATCCAATTCATATTCTTGTTTGTGGTGTTGAGCTTATTCAAATTCATAAAAATGAACCTCAAATTCATTATATATTTATTTAAATGATAGAAACAAAATTGGATATCAATGGATCAGATTCGGATATTTTTTCACCTTTTTATTTATGGGAAGCAAATAATGCGTAATTTTTTAATCTAATTTTATAATCTTATTTTTATAATGAGCTTGCTAAAGTGTTAAAAATGAAAACCAAAATCGTTATATATCTATTTAAAATGTCGAATTTGTTCAAATTGGATATCATCCTATATATAATGATCATTATTTGTTTAGGAAGGACAAAAATGGCGATGTGTTTGCCAAGTTTATCGATTCTTCTAAGTCTATGCATAATAGTGACAATCATTTGCTTAGAAGAAATAAATCTAGAAATGTGTTTACTCAAAATGCTAGATTTCCTAAGACTATGAAAAATCATGTTGATTATGTGCTTAGGAAAAATAACTATAGTAAAACATTTGCTAGAAATGCTAGATCCTCTAAGCGTCCTCAATATAATGATTATTATGTGCTTAACAAGGATCAAACTAGGAATGGATTTGCTAAGAATGCTAAAACTCCTAAGCCTCCTCAATTCAATGCCAATAAATCGCTTGGGAGTAATAACAATCGCAAATCCATTGCTAGTCATGTTAGTTCACCTAAGACTATTAATGTTAGGGCCATTTGGGTTCCTAAATCTATTGTGACTAACATTGGAGGACCCAACCAACATTGGGTACCGACAAGTGCCTAAAAGAATATTAGGTATTTGGAGATGCATTGGACGTTTGGCTTCTTCAAAAGGGAAGAGGACTCCATCATTTGCTATATGAAGCCAACTATGAGGACGATCACTTAAATCTTAAGCCAATGCCATCTCGGGTAACAAGTATTTAAATTGATAATTTTAGCTTATAGCCTTGTGTAGGTTATAGTACATTCTTATGAAAATCAATTTAAATTTCTTCTTCATGTTCTTGCTCAGACTTATTAGTTGTATTGATTGCAATCTTGAGCAAGTTTGGGTAGTGGCACATTCAGGGGGAGTGTTAAATCATAACCATGTATATCACATCTTTATGTGTGCCCATATTCATATAAATGCTAATATATTTTTAAAATCAAGCCATTTAGCCAAAAGTGAAAAATCTTAGTAACTATTACTAATCTTGTGAAAAACTAGTTGAAAAATATATACAAATGCTTTCAAAAGGTTTTCCAATGGTTTTGGGTTTACAAAAACTAATTTCAAAAGAAAATAAGTTTTTAGTCCAAAAACTAGTTACTAGTATCTTGTTTTGGATTTAAATTTATAATTTTTATAAAATAAATTGTAAAATAATTTTGAATATAGCTCCAAAACGAAAAACATAGAATTGATCATTCTTAACAATTCTCATATTCAAAAGATTTCCAAAAAACCAATCTATCAAAAGTTATTTGATTTTGAAATTCACCTTAAAACTATACTTGACTTATATTGATCATATTCTAGCACTTTGTGAGTTTCATCTCTTGGACCGGATTCTTAACTATATCTTGGTTCCAAATAGTATTTCATACTCATACATACCAATTCCAATCAAATATGTTCTTATTTGCTTCATTTGATACTTTTTGGAATGATTTGAAAATCATATGCATTCATATTCTTCATACGAGCCTCTTTGGTCAAAAGTCAAAATTGTTGTTTAAAAGGCCCATATTTGTGAAAATCTTTATAAAAGTTCTTAAATATGTATTTTAAATGTTTTGCAACGCTTTCAGAGTAAAAATTCCTATGTTAGAAACAAAATAGCAAATTTGGCCTCAAATGGATCTTATATGATCTTGTTTTTGAATTAAATGAAATATTTTCATAAGTGAAAATCTATTGAGTTTTTGAAAAAGTGGTCAATACAAAACTTGTAGAGTTGGTCATTTCAAGTATTTCATTAGTTCAAAGTTTTTCAAAACGACCAACCGTTCAATAGTTATAGCTATTTGAATTTGGCCAAAATTTTTCATTTGACCCAAAATGACCCATTATTGCATATTATGGGTTTTGCTATTTGAGTTAGATTTCTTTACATTTCATGGCTTGAAATAGTATTTCTAACTCATTCAAAGCTATGAAAGTTCAAATCTCCATGAAATCCAAGTTATATTGCATTTTGAGCTTTCGATACAAATTCAACTTGTCTTTATACCTACAAAGCACAATTTGCCATATCTTTTGAAAAAAAATTTATTTTGAGGAAATTCTTTTTGAGAAACCTTCTAATTAGTCCAAAGTTCATTTCTGGAAAGTTTCAAATTATGTGGACTTTATTTGAGAAAGTTTTGACTTTTCTTCTCTTTGAGTAAAATTCATACCTACAAAGCAAAATTTGGCATATCTTTTGATTGGAGACTCCTTTTTAGAAATTTCTTTTTGGAAAAGTTTCTTAGGAGTCCAAAGTATGTTTCTGCATAATTTGAAATAATTTTAACTTAATTTGCAAAAGTTATGACTTTTCTCTCTTTGATCAAATGCTGAAAATTCAGACTTTTGCATGATTTTGAGCTGATTTGTGATTTTTGTATCTCCAAATTAGAGCATAATTTGAGGGGATCACCTTTGTAAGAATTGATCCTCAATAGTTAGTCTACTATTTCAAATTTTATCAATTTTTTAGACATCATATGAGCAGTTTTTCAGCTATCTTTTGAAGCCTAAATGAAATGTCAAAAAATGAAAATCTGAAATTCTAGTTCTTTGAAATCTTTGTGGTTTTCATGTCTTGAAATTGGTTTCAAGTTGGTAGAACTTTTCAAAACAAAACTTGAGGATGTTTAAATGTATTAGCTCCATGATTTACCTTATGATCCTTTTGGAGCTTGTTTAATCAAGTTTTGTGTGTTTAAAAGAGAGACTCTTTTCGGTTATGTTATAATATCAAGTTGATCTTAAATTGACATATAGTGTTGGTTTTTGAGAAAATGAGGTTGTTTTTAAACAAATATCAATATTGTTTTTCTCAAAATTAGAATCCTCATGCAAAATGATCTTTTTCAAGTGGTATCTCTTACAAATAGTATCATTTGAAAAACAATCTTTACTTGTAGTATCAATTGAAAAATGAGCATTTCAAGTAGTATCACATTAAAATTGATATTTATAAACCTTAAGTTTTCCTCAAGTGGTATTATAAGTAATGCTTCTTTAAAAAAAACTTTTTACAAGTGGTTTCGTGAAAGTTCAAAGTTCATTTCGAAGTTTTCCTCGTTTAAGCGCTATTAGGCTCTCAAGAACTCCGTTTGTGAGTCATTTGCAAATTAAAAGGCCTAATAAAATGAGGAGAATATTTTAATATGTTTCAAATATCTTGCTCATGTTTAACTTAAAATATGGCCATGTTTCCATTTGTTTTCTTCTTTTGGGCCATATAAAGAAAAAGTTTGCGGAATTCTTGAATCTTATTGAAAATTCTTAATATTTACAAGTGGTATTTTATTTGAGAATTCTTGTGAACTTAAATAGGTCATATATATTTATTTCAATCTCGTTATGACCTCATTTCAAAGAATTTCTTGCCAAGCTCTCTCTTCTTCAAAGTGGTATCTGTTTACCAAGCTCTTCACTTTAAAAGTCTCCTTTTTGTATTCGTTTTCCATTTTTGGTGTTTAATGCCAAAAGGGGGAGAATTTATGGGAGCTTAATACCTCATTTGGTTAAAAGAGAGTTTGTGAAAGCTTAATTTGGTAAAGGGGAGAATTAATTCTCATATGTATTCTCAATTATCAATGCTCAAATTGTTCAAAGGTATGCTTATATGTTCAAATAGTTTAAATCATCTCAATATGATGATTTTCATCCAAATGTGGTTATTAAGCTTGGATTTGTCATCAATCACCAAAAAGGGGGAGATTGAAAGTTCAAGCTCTATTAAGTTCGTTTTGGTGTTAATGACAAATCTAATATTGAGACTAACTCTTTTGATAATCATAATATTGATTTGTCTCAATTGTTAATTAATGACAAATCTTTTTATAAGACTAACTATTTTATTGAGCTTAACTCTTATTAGTCTCTTTTGGATGAAAAATATAGAAATATCAAAGTCTCATTGAAAAATGGAAAACTCAAGGTATGCACTCGTATTCATTTTATAATATCTTAATGCATATTTTGGATTCAAGTTAAAAGATGAACTCTACCATTATTTAGACCTCAAGATGTGCATAATATTTTCAATTCCATATATACATGAATGCACACATTTAGGGGGAGTTCATACTTTACCTTGATGTTTCAATAGTATTGATCTATTTCATCTTTCTATATCAAGGATCATTACTTTGAAACAACCTTTTGAGTATATATAACTTGTGTAGTTGTAGTATACTCAGGGTAATATAGGATAAACTCAAATGCTATCTAAGATTAATTATGTGCATATTGATTTCAAGTTCAATTATTTATATGCGCATACCTAATGGAGTTTATTCTATAGTTGATGGTTTAAAATGTATTGATCCCTTTCCACTCCACATAATATTTGGATCATTACATTCCATCAAATTGAGTATATGAAACTTGTGTAGTTATATGTATACTCATGTCAATTTAAATTAAGTTTAAATTGAGTTCGACTGTCTTTCAATCAACTAAAGAACATTTCATCATGTGTTGATGATGTCTCTTTGTTGATTAAGGACAGACGAAAAGTTCTTGAGTATAATGAAGCATTAGTTGCATCAAAGTACTCAAGATATCTTTTATTCATTCAAATTTATTTGGGTTGTGCTCAATCGATCTTAGAGGCATTCATTATATGTTAATGGAGTGCAAGTGATGATCGAGGCAACCGTGTTTGTTGGACTAACAATCTTCCATGAGTTGTGAAGTAGGTTGAGTCCGAGACGATAAAGAATCGGGAACAAGAAGTCATCATGTGTTGATGAGCTTCAAGAGAAGATCCCGATATGAAGAGAACGGCTAGAGAAGGTTCATCATGTGTTGATGAACAAGAAGAAGAAGATTCGAACTTGGAGAGAAGATGATTGGAAATCATAAAAGCTCCAAATGGATCGATAAAAGCAAAGGTATAACTAGCTAGGGCTAAGCATGTTTTCCTAGTCTTTTACCGGTCTCGGTGTTTGGATGGGAGACCGGATTGCTAGTTAGGTGCCGTACTATTAAGAGGGGTTGAGTCTTTTAGCTTGAGCTTCATCATGTGTTGATGAACTCAATCCGGTTCACTCTAGCTCACTCTCTTTGTTTGCTTTTTGCGTGAGCTAAGTATTTGCATGTGTTGCAAACAAGGAGCTCATACTTGCTTCTTATTGAATCTTAATCGATTTGGTTTTTGCATGGAGCTAAGTTTTGCATGTGTTGCAAAAGGTGAGAGCTCATGCATAAGTAAAGTTTATGCTTTGTGTTTGCAAAATGTGTTTTTGCAAAATGTTGATTTGTTGTTTGCAAATGTGGTTTGCAAATAAGCTAGAGGTTATGGGTTTCAATCCTAAAGCATGTGTTGGCATTTGCAAATATGTTTTGCAATATGTCGGGATCATGTGTTGATCCTTACATGGCTAGAGGATTGATCTTATAGCTTTTCGGATTATTTGCAAATGTGTTTTGCAAAATATCGGTGTTTCATTTGATCTTGGAGCATGTGATTAGAATTTGCAAATATGTTTTGCAAGAATTGTTTTGATCATGAGTTGATCATCACATGGATCAATATTTGATCTTATTGACTCTTTCTAGCTTGTAGTCATGCCCTTTATCAAGTCTATGTGAGGGATTTGAAAAATGAGATTTTAGACTTGAATGACTATAATAGAGTTTGGTTTTGGTGATATTTAAAAATATATATGGTTGCTTAAATTTTGAAAATGGGTGGAGATTGTAGCCCTCGTGATAAGCTTCCCATAGAATCAAAGATCACCTAAATCGGAGTTCGGAGTAAAAAGTTATGGCTGTTTTTGTGCTGCGGTGAGAGGTAATACCACTAGCACCTGAGGTCATACATTGGTGCGGTCATATCTGCTTAGGGTGCGGTCATACCGCTCAATGTATGACCACAACCTCCCGTTGTTATTTTTTTCCGAAGCGGGGTTTTTCGCTCTAACGTGCGGTATGACCGCAAGTGGGTGCGGTATGACCGCAAATGGGTGCGGTATGACCGGGTTTTTGGTGAAACGGCTAGTTTTCTAGCCGTTGGCTTGTGAGGAGCGGTCATACCGGCCCAGGGGCGGTATGACCGGGCTCCACGGGAACTTTTGCCCATTTTGCCCCCCAACGGCTAGTTTTCTTGTGTGGGCTATATAAGGAACCTTGGGGCTGGCATTTTGAGGGTGTTGAAGCTCTTATTTGTGTATTGGCTCTTGTGTGAGTATTTGAGAGGTGGTTTGCATGTATTGCATCCCCTCAAGTTGATTCTTGAGCTAAGAGTGAGCTCTAATTGCATGTGTTGCAATTAGGAAGTGGATTGAGTGCCTCTTGTGCATGTGTTGCACTTGAGGGAGCCATTGTGCATGTGTTGCACTTGGTGATCACCGGAGTGTATGTGTTGCACTAGGTGAAGTTCAAGCGGGAAGGCTTGGCTTGTTACTCTTGGTGTTTGCCGACACCTAGACAGCGTGGAGGCGTCGTGCGCGGTGAGCTTCTCGACGGAGGTTGTGAGAAGCCCCGGCAAGTTGTGAAGGTCGGTGCTCGCCTACCCGGAGCGGGGAAGAGCAACCACTAGTGGATTTGAGGCGGGTGCTCAATTCGTGGAGCCGGTCCAATTCGTTTGGGCTAGCCTCAACGTGGATTAGGGGAGACCGGCAAGTCTCCGAACACCACGGTAAAAAGTATCGTGTCTCTTGTCTCATTAACATTCAAGCATTTACATTATTGCTATATTATTGATTACTTAATTGAGATAGAATTGCTTAGTTTAACTTGATTGTTCAATCTAGCAATTATTGTGTAGAGACCAAATTTAGTTAGTGCACTAGTGAGCCTAGTTGATTTAGGCCTTAATTGTCAAGACCTAGTTTATCACTTCCGCATTATCTTTGATTAGGTTTTGACATAGGGGTTGATTAGAGCGAGTTATTTTAGAGAGCGATTAATTTTGTAAAACGCCTATTCACCCCCCCTCTAGGCGCATCCTCGATCTTACACCCCCCCACATACACATTTCCCCCAAAGGCAAGGAGCCAAGAGGAGGAGGCCGAGAAGAGGAAGCCAGGAGCCCAGCCTGGAGAAAAGCAAGGACCTAGGCAGGCAAGAGAAGAAGGCCAAGAGCAAGGAGATCAAGATCTTAGCCACCTCTCCATTAGCACCCCAACATCATCATCACTACCCATCCCTAGTACATAACTATATCCATCACAAACTTTCAACATTAGGTGCACAATCATACTTCTACCAATAATAGGAATGTATAGTGTGTAGATAAAGTAAGAGAGTAGAGATGGGGAATCAAAGATCTTTGGTGGTCTCGGTTTGTAGCCGTAGAGGGGGGCCAAAAGACAAGAAGCAGCAATATAAAATTGCAATTTTTTAGAAAAAGTTTATTTTTAAAAATTTAAATAAAATTTTAAATAAAAAATTTAAAAAAAAAATTAAATCTATTTTAAAAAAGTTAAAATATAGAAAATATCAATAACATTGGTCATTAAGAAATGGTCAGCTGAATGTGACTGATTGTTTAAGGCTTACAGTAATAACGGAATTAATATTTTCTGTTTAAAATTAATTTTTTTTTTTTATATTGGTATAAACTTTCTAATTTTAAAACTTCAAAAAAATATATAAAATAAAAAATTAAAGTTTCAGTTGTTAAAATTAAAAAAATTTCAAAATTTTTGTTAATTATTTAAAAATAAAATTTACAAAAAAAATTTAATTAAATTCAAACAAAATTTTTTAACTAAATTTTTTTTTGGTTATGTCAATTCATAAATTTTTTTTTTGATTAAATTTCTTGAAAAAATTTTAAAGCCTTGAAATTAAATTAATTTAATTTTATAAATTAAAAAAATTGCAAGTTTTTTATAAAATTTAAAATTTTTAAAAGAAAATGTTATTTTAATTTTAAACACTAATTTATTGCAAATTTTTCCAAACCTTTTGGTTTTTTTTTTTTGTAATTATAAAATAACAACATTTTTTAATATTTCAAATCTTTAAAAAATTTTTGAATTTTTAACTATAATTTGAATTAATGTTTTAATTTTTTTTTAAATCAAAAATTGTTTTGCTTTAATTTTTGAAATTTGCAATTTATTAAATTTATATTAAATTTTTTAAAAATTTTTTTTTTTCAATATTGCTTAATCATTTAATTTATTTTTTTTTTACAAAAAAAAAAAAATTTTAATTGTTTTAATGTTATGATTTAAAAAATGTTAATCTTCTCTTTGTTTAATTTTTAATTTGTTTAATTAATTGTTTAAAGTTTTAAAAATTTTAAATACAAATTTAGTAATTAAAAATTATAAATTATAAATTTAACTATTTCAGTAATTTAAAAATTTAGTTTAATAATTTATTTCTTATGAACTTTTAATAAGCAAAAGATTTATTAATTTATAAGCTTCTTTTTTTTTGGCAAAAAATTATTATTAAATTATTAGTTTTTATTATAAGTTTTATCTTAAATTTCATTAAGTTTCATTTAACTTTTTTTCTTTTGTTACAGGATTACTTGTAAAGTTAATATTGAAGGATATTATAAATTAAGTTAATTAAATTTCAATGTTATGTTACAGGTAATATATTTTGTAAAATAATTTAATTTATTATAAATTTAATTTTTATTTTGAAAAAAAATAAAAGAAAAGTTTTATATTTGTATAAAACTTTCAATTTATCATTGGTTTCTTTATTTTTAGTTTAAACTTTGATTTGGAGAAAAATATTTTATATTTCAGTTTTGTTAAATCTTCCATTGTTCAATAATTATTAATATTAATTTTAAAAATTTTTTTAAATAATTAAAATTTTTAATTTTGGTATGTGTTTCTCGCTCTAGCGTCGCGGTATGACCGCATAAGTGGATCTGACCGAAATGGGTATGACCGGTTTTTGGTGAAGCGGCTAGTTTTCTAGCCGTTGGCTTGTGAGGCGGTCATCTGGCCCGAAGCTGTATGGCCGACTCCACGGAACTTTTGCCCATTTGCCCCCAGCGGCTAGTTTTCTTGTGTGGGCTATATAAGGAACCTTAGAAATGGCATTTTGAGGTGTTGAAGCTCTTATTTGTGTATTGGCTCTTGTGTGAGTATTTGAGAGGTGGTTTGCATGTATTGCATCCCCTCAAGTTGATTCTTGAGCTAGAGTGAGCTCTAATTGCATGTGTTGCAATTAGGAAGTGGATTGAGTGCCTCTTGTGCATGTGTTGCACTTGAGAACCATTGTGCATGTGTTGCACTTGGTGATCACCGAGTGTATGTGTTGCACTAGGTGAAGTTCAAGCGGAAGGCTTGGCTTGTTACTCTTGGTGTTTGCCGACACCTAGACAGTGTGGAGGCATCGTCTTGTGAGTGAGCTTCTCGGCGGAGGTTGTGAAAGCCCGGCAAGTTGTGAAGGTCGGTGCTCGCCTACCCGGAGCGGGGAAGAGCAACCACTAGTGGATTTGAGGCGGGTGCTCAATTCGTGGAGCCGGTCCAATTCGTTTGGGCTAGCCTCAACGTGGATTAGGGGAGACCGGCAAGTCTCCGAACACCACGGTAAAAAGTATCGTGTCTCTTGTCTCATTAACATTCAAGCATTTACATTATTGCTATATTATTGATTACTTAATTGAGATAGAATTGCTTAGTTTAACTTGATTGTTCAATCTAGCAATTATTGTGTAGAGACCAAATTTAGTTAGTGCACTAGTGAGCCTAGTTGATTTAGGCCTTAATTGTCAAGACCTAGTTTATCACTTCCGCATTATCTTTGATTAGGTTTTGACATAGGGGTTGATTAGGCGAGTTATTTTAGAGAGCGATTAATTTTGTAAACGCCTATTCACCCCCTCTAGGCGCATCCTCGATCTTACACCCCCCCACATACACATTTCCCCCAAAGGCAAGGAGCCAAGAGGAGGAGGCCGAGAAGAGGAAGCCAGGAGCCCAGCCTGGAGAAAAGCAAGGACCTAGGCAGGCAAGAGAAGAAGGCCAAGAGCAAGGAGATCAAGATCTTAGCCACCTCTCCATTAGCACCCCAACATCATCATCACTACCCATCCCTAGTACATAACTATATCCATCACAAACTTTCAACATTAGGTGCACAATCATACTTCTACCAATAATTGGAATGTATAGTGTGTAGATAAAGTAAGAGAGTAGACAGTAGGGGAATCAAAGATCACTGGTGGTCTCAGTTTGTAGCCGTAGAGGGGGGGCCTTGTGCATACCCATGGACCATCTCGCACAACCCGGTGAACGATAGACCATGGGTATCGCCGCAAATACCTCTAACCCGCTAGTACCACAAGTATCAACTCATCATAAACCAAGAAAATAGCCATTTTTCCTTTGAATCAATAAGCATGAAAAGTAATCTAAAGCATCATAGCAAAATAAATCAAACAATAAAAGATGTAGTAGGAGAAATGAAGGTGCCAACCAAGCCGATGTCATGAGGGGCGCGGCTGTGGAGGAGAGAGATAGCTAGGGAGGTGGCTCGAGGCAGCTAGCCTAGCATCAATGTAGAAGGGGTGGCCCAGGTGAGCCACGACGCGAAGGAAGGGGGCTGGGAGAGGCGACAACCGGGGAGAGGCGTTAGCCGAGAGGGGCAGCGCGAGAGAGGGGGGCCCGGAGTGGGCCATAGTGGCGTGGAGTTGAAGTGACCCACCATAGCTAGGAAGCAGCCCAAGTAGGCTTGACCAGGAGGCAGCCAAGAGGGGTGAGCGAGCAGTGACAGCCACACACACGCGAGGGGTAGGGAGGAGCAGGTTGAGGCAACGGAGTAGGAGGTTGGGTAGTCGGCGATGACTGGCGCGGTGGTGGGGGAGCCAAAGGCCTAGGTGACAAGGTCAAAAGTAGGGAATGTCGCAAGAGAGCTCGGCGAGCACAGCCCTCAGGCTCGAGCTCGAGTTTGGGTTCGAGCCTGGACTCGGGCTCGAGCTCGGCTCGACTAAGCTCGATAAGCTCGGGAAGCTCGGTAAACTCGAGTAAGCTTGGTTATTTTGTAAGCTCGGTAGGCTCGGTAATAAGCTCGAGTAAGCTCGGCTCGAGAAAGCTCGGTAACAAGCTTGAGAAAGATCGATTTAAGCAAGCTCGATCCAGGCTCGAGTAGGCTCGCGAACTATTCGAGCTCGGCTCGGTTAGGCTCACGAGCTCGAGTTCGAGCTTCATGAAGGGTTACAATAGGCTACACTACTACAAATTAAAAATTCTATAGATCCCAAGTGGTCACGCAAGTAAATGATCATAGATTATAGATCGTTACCACTAAACACACAGTGTAGCGGAAGAAGACATCGAAGCAGATTGATGTTGCATATTCTGGTATGGTCATCGAATAGTACAATCGGTCTAAGCAGTAGCCGAGTAGCAAGTTGATCCTTCGGCTTCTAAATTAGTCCAATCAACTCTTTGATCAGTCCAAACAGTGGTCCTCGAACAACACCACAATAGAGCAATGCCTCTATCGGTATCTAAACGTTCGGAGTTGGAACAGCGAGCACCAGGGTGCTAGCACCATATGCATGGCAGAGGTGGTGGAGCACGGCTAGGGTTTTGGTAGTGATGCAACTCTTGCATACAACTTCTACCTCAAACTCTAAGCCTATGTCCCCTTTTTATAGCTCTCGGTGGTACCCAACCCTTGAGCCCAATCTGAGTCCATATTCAATTTGGTCCATTAAAATGAATCCAATCTGAACTCTGATAACCGATTGTAACTGTTCCAAATACCTTAAGTATGTGACCCTATAGGTTCATGTATATTTGGACACAACTCGGAAACATCTTTCCGGCCGATAATTGATAGCGGTCCCTAGCAATACATATCAATTCCCAAATATTCATGAAGCATCAGACGGACCTACTATAGTATGATAATGTCATGTTCCCTTTGCCTCACGATATCAGATTGAACTCAAGGCGAGAGTGTCATCCTATGACAACTCGATCCATTCACTCTTACCGTAGTTGATTGATTTATCTAGATTGACTCTCAATCGCATTAAACATGACTATACACTTCCTTAATCCATCTACCTCGAGGGGCCCAGAGATATCTCTCTGTTTTGTAGGAGGAGCAAATTCTATCTTGATCATTCATGTACCTCAACATATTTCATGGTAAACCCGAAAACTACATTGATAACTACATGGTTAAAGAGTAGCGTTTGGTAGCCTCTAAGCAAACTATTACACATCTAGGAAACTAATGACAATCTTAGGTCTAAGGATCATACATGCACTATATATGAGACCAACTAATAACATATAAGAATATATAACAATTCTTGTAGTGTCTCGTTTGGGTCTATTCAGCATATGTTTTCCAACATGTGTCCACATTTTTTATTAGATATCTCCATATCTCTATGACCCATGAAACATGGTCATGAATCAATACATGCACTGATCTATGAAATATAATCATCCTATATTATGATAACCGAGAAGAGATAACTTGAATAACATCGATATATGAAAAGAGATTTACGAACAAGTCATGTACTTGTTAATCAATCCAATCGATATTTATTCAAAGGATAAACAATTATACAGTTCCATAAACATAAGATGTGATACAATCATTTCCATAATTGCCTCAAGGGCACATCAACAGCTTGGTGGTGAGAAAGGAAGAGAGAACATTGGGGGAGAGAGAGAGTTGGGGAAGAACCAAGAGGTCAATGGATAAGACTGGGTAGGAAGGAAAGGAAAGAGGGGAGGAGGAAAAGAAAAAGGAGAAAAGAAAACAAATGGAAAAAAGGGGAAGAAAAGAAAATAAAGTAAGAGAAAAGAAAAGATAAAAATAAATAAACAAATGTATATGTATATATATATATAATAAACTACAATAACACCTATAAATTTTGTATTAAAATTTGAGTATTTATAAAAAGAGGATAAATGCCAACAAATAATTAAATTAAGAAACACACAAAACTTATTAAAAATGGAAAATAATACACTACCAAAATGTAATCACAACCCAAAATCTTAATAAGCCATGCAGATTAATATATGCCAATTTAAAACTTGGTAACTTAAAATATATGAGATTAAAATAGCTAAATAAATATAACTCAAATTAAAACAAGCAGTATACATTCATCAGTTTACCATAAATCAAGGTAAGGTTGGACGCCACAAAACATACTAAAATTGACTAAAATATAATATTTTATAATTTTAGGGATTGAATCAAATCTGTCCAGAGCTCATCTTCAACAATCGGGCGAGGGCGATTACCTTTACTCAAATTCTGGCAAGCATTCTCTTTATCATATTTAAATATTTTTAGTCAAACATATTTGTTTATATATGATATCACCAAGGCATGGAAAAATATTTTTTTAAAAAATCATAAATCAGATGAGATTGTATCGATGTTTTGTTGATGAACTGTTGAAGCAGTAATGGATATTGATGTGATGGGGAATGTATCTAGATATGTCGTGGGTAGAGGGTGCCTTGAGAAGGGTATAGGTGGTGGGGCCCTATACATAGGCTATGATATAAGGATAAATAATTACACTCTAGTAATTAGCCGTATAATTTGTATCAACCATAGTGTGTGGAAATGACCAGAAAAGTTTGTCCTATAAGGATGTTATGATCTCCACATTGGGTAAGAGTAGATAACTATGCATGTAAAGCCAGGTAGGCTAGAAGGCCTGGTGAGGTGACACTGTATCAATTGTGATTGATTTAGTGTTATATTTAAGCGCCTAGGTTGAGTATCGGGGCTGTTGCGGTAGCATAGTACAACTGGTAGGCAGTGAGTGGGTGGGGAATGTTGTGAAGGAAACCACGGCTCATCAACTACTAAGGTTGGAGATCTAATATTTGAGTAGTGATAAACATTATGGTTCTCAACTGAGGCTGTGTTCTTTCTGGGTATAGTGGTATAAACCTGCGCAAGATAAAATCATGAATTCAAGCCTATCTCCTAGATTGGAGGCTACAGAAGCTAAGTCTACCTCACATATAAGTGCTAGTAGCAATTTCAATAATTAAAATTGGAAACCCACGTTTTCCTAATAAAACTCTATTTTCCTAAAATGGATTTGAGAGAATGATGTCTATGAGATAAATATTGGTAAAATTTTATATGGTGCATTTTGTTATTAATGCTTGCTGAGTACATTTGTACTAATTCTTGTTAAATCCCCCTTTGATTAGATAAATGCTCCTGTGGTCAAGTGTTCAGTTGGGATATGGATTTCAATGGGGTTCGACCATGAGGCATGGGGTGAATGTCATTCGTAGGATCAAGACTATGAGGGGGTGGACCACCAGGAGGGCTAAGTTGAGGGTTAGATAGTGCACTAGTTTACATCAGTCTTTGGAGTAATTAATACTTTTGTATTGTACTTTTGTTGTATTTGGATCTTATGTATAATTAATGTACTGGACCTGTAGCCTATGTGGCAATGGATTATAATAAGTTTCCATTTCAGTCTCTAACCATTGTTCTGTTGCAGCACTCTGAACATAATGTATTAATTGATAAAACGTCAGGTACGCTCGATGTTTTGATTAGGTAATTTGTCGAGTTTCATGTAATTATTTTAGAGTAATGGTGGTGTTACTGTCGTTACCCTAAGCTAATTATGTGGATCGTCACAATGGCATATTACAAAGACAATTTAGAACCTGATGGCATATTACAAAGGAGTTATTTGATGGGAAAAACAGTTATTTGATGACATATAATGAATTTTCTTTAAGAAATATTTTGGTCCTGGACCAACACATTCATATCTTCTTGGTTGCTGACGGATAGTATATAGCATGTCTCGTCAAGGGAGAGAGTATAGTATGTCTTATATTTAGAAATGGGTGAGATACAAATTTACACACAAGTTAGAGGGTCTTTGTGTAATTTACTCGTTAATTCCCTTCTCCACTAGCTTATTACTACGTACAATGTTCAATTAGTCTATAGTTACAAGCTGTATTAGTCTATAGTTACAAGCTGAATTGTCCATCGATCCGATGTATTTGTCGGAGGAGGTGGTGAGGAAGCACGTAGGAAAAGATCTGTAACACCCCATTTAGATCACAAAATTGGGCAACATAACATCCTAATTTTTGCTTTTATTTGAATTTTGGGAATTTTTCATTTTATGCTAAAGTAGCCTACCCGTTCCCCAATAGCTTCCCCTTTCTTTAGAGGATGCTTTTCTTTTTCCTGTATCCCTTCTCAGCATTGATTGATGCTTTCTCTTCCCTGTATGAGTGTCCTTGACTATCCTGTGTGCCCATTCAGGGATGCTTGCAACCCAAGTATCCTTTCTTAACACAACAGGGTGAATCGGGTCTGTCACAAGCTATAATGGGAGAGGGGTGTCACTCATTGTATCCTCCGTGTTAAGTAATGGGTCACTATTAGACATTCCTTTTTCCATCCACTATGGGATCATATTTGCATCATCACATAGTGTAAGCTCCTAAGATGCTGGAATGGATCACCTTCATTTAAGCACTTTTGATTTTCTACGGCTTGAATTCGAAGCCGAAGATTATAGTTGACGTACATCAACTTATGTAGCTTCGTATATGACAAGTGGTATGAATTTTTGTGTAGATGCATGCAAATGTATTCCAATTGTGCTCACATCCGCTAGAAGATGCGCATTATGACACGAGACATAGGGCAAACCGCTGAAGGATGGGTGTTTCCATACTAAACACATCCCACCAATGTGCTGCAAATTAACAAATAGCATAGTATGTACCGATGAGAGTACCATTACATTTAAGACGGTATAAGGAAAATATCAGGGGATGTTTTGCTATCTTGTGCCATCCTTACAGCTAGAGCACTTGAGAATGATCCTGCCCTCCTTTTGAAAATGTCAGTGTCATGAAGAGCTTTCGCGGGCGCTATCAATAACATTAGCAAGCACTTCAAAGGAAACCTAGAAATTTGGCAATAAGTTGCTATTCATGTTGTAAGCTTAGGCAATTCGGGGGTTTAAGGCGGTAGCTGCATGAAGTGAAACGAAACATATCAGTACTGTTAGATACTGTATTCCAGAGAAGAATGTATTACTAGCATTCATATAAGTGTAGCATGTTAAGTCATCCTTTCTTTGGTCCACCACGTCCATGTATATCTCCTTTGTTGCTGGAGAGTCATGTAATAAACTATCTTAGTCCTATCACAATATAGTGTACTGTAGGATCGTCTAGCTCAATATTGGCACCCTGTCTTGATAGGTGAATCGCAAGAAGATGTACAACAGTTCCACCAACTTGATAGCAGATCAAAGATTATCCCACCAGTCCAACCTCAAGAGGCAACCATACGCGTACTCCCTTAGATGGTATCAACAAAGTAAGAGTTTATAAATTCTTTGACAGCCATTCATTACATGAATTTATCCTTATGCTGAAAGAAACTATTCAAAAACATATAGTTAGTGCCGAAACAAGTTGTATACTTGCCCTCTGTGGTCTTTCTCATTGTGAGGAACTCTGAAACATTTTCGACAACAGACCATCGTGATCTCCTCCAGCCCCCTGGAGGAGTCACTACCACCACTGTGCTCATATGGCCCGGCTTCTAAATTTTGCCTCCACCCTAGAGACAGCCATGGCATAATGGAGTTGGTCCTCCTCATAAGCATCATCCGTGTGCTCTAAATATACACTTCGTCTTGGCGAGAATCTCCAGCTGGTTCTTCTTTCCTCGACCTCTTATCTCTCTTGTCCTTCTTATCCCTCGTCCTGTCTAGGTCACGCTGAAAGTACTTGTGAACTTCTACAGGAACTTTACTACAATGGACGACACTCGTACCACGTCCTGCCAAGTGCTGCTTCAGTTGGGTTGCACCACCTCCTTTCTTCTCTTTGAGATAGTGTTTGTATCGAAATCCAGCGCCCAACTTCTCTCCATACTTCCACACCACATCGACATAGTCTGTCGTCTGCTAATAGAAAATAATAAAAGTAAGCATGTATACAAATATCGCTACTTGAACAAATAGTATCATTTACGGGTATCGTCCATTGCTACTAAATGTATTTTAACAAATATTACTATTAAATATAATTGGCCAAATATTGGTACTAAATATACTTTGACAAATATTGCTACTAAATGAGTTTGGAGAAGGCACCATCGAGTGGTAAACAGCTAGAAGGATACCACTTATGTTCAATGACATAAGGGACCTTTCTGTCTCACCTGAATGCAAGAATCTTGTAACTTTGCTGGTTCAGAATAATCCTAACTTGTGCAGGCTCAGTCAAGCATTATTCCCATGCATGCATTCTTTAAGGGTTCTTGATCTTTCAAACACCAGCATTACAGCTCTTCCACTCTGTAGAACAATGACCAAGCTTAAGTATCTCAGTTTGTCCCACACATTTCAACCGACAGAGACCATTTCAACCTACAAATGTTAAAGTAAAAAGCAAATACATGTATGAACAAGAAATAGCTACTAGTACCAAGTGAAAATCGACAAAAACCATGCAAAAAGCGCGCCAAACCGAGCGAAAATTGAGCTCAATTCGTGAAATTCGTGGAATAGCTTGAAATTTGCTGGAGACTTCGATTTTCGCTCAAACCTAGCTGTTTTTAGTGCTTACCACTCAAAAATCACGAGCTGGCCAACGGACAACGGCGAGCGGTGACTGGATCTGAGTGGAGGCGGCACTGTCGGGATGAACGCGAGTGGGGAATTTTGCTGCGCAATGAATGTGTCGGTGAGATGGTTGGCACTTGTCGCCAGGTCATGCCACAACAATTGGGCCAGTGGCCCACAGGCGGGTTGCCCTATGAGCTGAAAGCCTGCAGGCCAGGCTTTTTTTGCCTTTTCTATTATCTATATTTTGATTGGCTCAAAAATATCTCCAAACTTTGTTTTTTCAAAAAAAATATTCACACCAGAGGTTATAAAGTAATTAATACTAATTTTATTGATTTTTTTTTGATAATTTTTCAAATTTTCTGAATATTTTGAATTTGAACTTCGCTAGTAAACCAATTTGTTCCATTTTTCATACCGACGTGGTGCAAGCAATTTTCGCAGTTTTCATCGGTTTTTTTAAGCTTGGTCGGTGCTACCTTAGCATGTTAGATCCATTGTGGTATTGAGATGGAGAGAACGTCTAGCTGATTATTATTTCATCTCATTTAACTGTTTTAGATGCCAAACTACTCTCTTCTCTCTCGGTTAGAATTATTTCATCTCATTTAACTGTTTTAGATGCCAAACTACTCTCTTCTCTCGGTTAGATTTATGTCCCAAATTAACCGACAAAAAAAGAGAGAAAAAGAACACGTTATGCTGGTTAACCAACTAGTCCATAATTAAGACCCATTTGAAACAGAGAAATTTTTCCGAAAATTGAACAGCTTTGAAGAGAGAAAGGAACAGTTTTGAAGAGAGGAGCCTGGAGGTTGCTCTACCATTATTACTCACTTCCCAACTTGTTAGAGCAGGGGTTCCCAACTTGTTACAGGTAGCCTAGACGTTGGCTTGCCCCTTCCCCTTGGACGCCGGCCGGTGAACCACCGTCCGCGCGAGGCAGCGCAAGCTCAACAAAGCGGCGGATGGGGAATCGGAGAAAGCGTGCGTAAGCTCACGACAGGTACGCATACGACGACCTAGTGAGCTCACAATACATGGCATCACTGACACCTGGCCGGCATGCTGGTCATCGGCCATTCCCCTCCCCGGCCTCTCTAAGCTCTATTCCTCCTCCTTAATTGCTTTCCTTTGGTTTGTATGCATGTTTCCGTGCTTAATTTGTGTTTACTTTGTGGTAACTAAGCAAGCGCTCATTGATATGTTTGCGTGCGGCGGCAAGGCATGGCTTTCTTGCAGTGCGGGTGAAGCTATCTGGCTAGCTAGAAGAACACAACACTACATGCAGAAGGCGTAGTGCTCGTGCTCCAAGGGCGAAGGGATTGCATTGATTTAGCCTTTGGGTTTTGCTTTGGAATCGCGTAGGCGTGGTGCTTAGCTTGCCCTCTTCTCCATCTCCATCGCTGCCTTACGCCGAGGGAGAAGCAACCAACAAGGCAGCAACCGGATCAGCTTGCTTCTGCTCTGATATAAGTCGTTGCTTATAGTAGTAAGCTCCCGCATTAATCTTATCTAGTTGGGCCTTGCCTTTGAGTTGACACACACATCGACAGGGAGAGGGGACGGACGAGCTTCTTCTTGGTGGTGAGTTGTGTCTTTCAGGCAGGCCGCGATGGCTTCAATTCAGTTTGGTTTTTTTTCTCTCTCTCTCTCTCTTCTTTGATTTTCCTCCATCGATTTTGCTTGGATTTACTGCAACAATATGGCCCAAATGTGGGATTTCTGTGGCTTCCCTTGGGGGCTTTAATTTTGTACATCTTCTTGGTTACAGTTTCTTAGTTTCTCCCCTTCTACAGTTTGGAATTGCAGCTACCTCTTTTTTCCTTCATGGATTACATGCGTTACAGATTGCTTATGCTTGCAGTCCCGACTCGCTCTATCGCAATCTTACATTATTTTTTGGTTTCTCTTTGGCGTTTTTGGCTTCAATTATTGTTGGGTTTCCATTTTGGCGTTCTTGGCTTCAAATTTGGGGATTTGTTTTTTCTCTTCTCCTACGGAGTAGTACTCCATAAAGTAGTTCGAGTTGTACTACCAGCGAGAAAAATAAATGAAAAAAAACGTCGGGCTGTTTTTTTTCCCCTCCTGGTATGTCCTGGCTAGAAAGGAAGCAACTTTTCGTCACCATCTGCTCGTCCTTTTAGTCGTTCTCTCTATTTCGACATTTTTGGTTTGATTGCATCTATAAAAAGGAGGGGCCTTTCTTGAGTTCTTCCTTTGCATTTTGCCTTGGTTCGGTTCACCCGCATATTATGCTTCTAAATGGAGCATCTTTGTTCATCTTTTACCCCTAAAATCAGGAATTTTCTCTTTACGAATGAGTTCAGATGCAAACAGGTTAACATCCTTATAGTGAACTCTACACCAGTACATTTCTTGAATTTTAATTGAGCTACTTTCTCAGTTAAAAAATACCCCCTTTAAGCATCTGAAAGGAACTTGCAACAGCAGGGCTTTCGGGGTGGTATCTTCCTTAAACAGTATGGATCGGGGCGCAGTTGCTCATATAGATCATTGTTCTCTAATCCTTAAGCAGGCAATTGATGAGAGGGACCATAACGTGCAGGGATTGAGGTGAAGTAACCACAAAAGAAGAAACGAAGTGATCAAACAGTTCCTGCCCCCATGGTGATAGCATCTGGAGTCATCGACAAGAGGCACCTATCGCCATTTGGCCCGCGGTCAGACTCGTCGTCTTCATTCTTCTCTGAGGATCTTGTCCCTACAGAGGTTAACAACAACAACAACAAAAAGAGCCTGCCTTTGATTTCTTTTGATACTGCAAAATGGTACCACCACTTGATTTCCTTC
This sequence comes from Guadua angustifolia, assembly GCA_036346375.1. NCBI lineage: Eukaryota > Viridiplantae > Streptophyta > Magnoliopsida > Poales > Poaceae > Guadua > Guadua angustifolia. Next base: position 30,711,976 of record CM070521.1, on the reverse strand, counting down.
CCATGCTGATTTCCATTCCATGCTTTAATGCAGAGGCAAGTTGGATTTTGGAAATCAGAGTCATTCGGCGACCAGAAAGGTGTGGATCATGCTTGATTTGAAAATTTGCGATTATTATTTCATGGTTGTTTCTTCTTGCATGGTAGAGATTGTTCAGTTAGGTGTTATCTTCTTAATTCATGCTACATCCTTAATAAAATGTTTCCCTTTTCTTTTATATTAAAATGTTTCCCTTTTCCTTTATACTCACTGTTGGTGGTTAGTGGAGTTATTGATGCTACAATAAAATGTCCTGAAAAGATTCATACCTAATTTACCTTATCCAACTCATGCTTCTGATAATAGCTCAAAACCTCGTGTTTCATGTTTATGGGGAGATATTCTGGTGTCTTGTTATCCTGGTCAATTCCCACCTGTTTTAATTCAGATTACTTATTGCCAGAGCATTGCCGTCTGGACTAGATGTATACCACATATGTTGCCTAATTGATTAAGCATCCAATTTTAGTAAGCGTTTTGGTAGATAAAGATATCAGTGCGCAATTCGGCAGGGAATGAGTGGGAACTTTTCTTACAGTGGAATGCATATGGACTTTTGGCTGAAGACAGTTTGGTAGGAATTAGTTGGAAGGTTAACAAAACACGGTTTGCAATTAAATGCCATGATCAACTTATCATCCAACACAGGTGTTGGAGGTTGTAATACTTCATGAACTGAGTGGATTCATTAATGGCAGGGAGCAAGTCAGTTTTTGCTTCTCCACTTGAAAAGGTCCCTCCGATGGGAGCAAATCCTGAAGGTGGTCTGGAACATCCAGGAGGTCCAACCTTCAAGGGTTTGGACATCCTTAGCCTCAGTAATTTGATGGGGCAAGAAAATGCTTCAAGTTTACCGTCAATTTCTTGGGGTGATATCCTCACAAGCCCCAGATCCAGGCTTGGCTTGTCTACGAGAGAGACAGCTTTTGCCGAACCAACTAGTGTCGATCAACATGTGCCCAGCTATGGAAAGGGCCTTTCATACAGCTCCCTTACTGAAGTATTCAGTAGCAAATGTGAGTTTCCTTTGCTCTCTTTAGAGTTGGTCTAAATTGTGTTACTACATGTTGAACATCTGATACAATCATAATTGCACTACAACTACAGGTATTATTCATCCAAGATATTGTATTGATTTTTTTTTTGGTTTACCTTGATGATGTTTTTGCCTTATGGTTCTGCAGCGAGAGTAATGGGAAGTGGTGCCCTTGGTCAATCTGCTGATACACATGACTCCATCAGCGAGGGATATGAACCTCTAGAGTCCATGGAAGAAATTGAAGCTCAAACTATTGGAAATCTCCTTCCTGATGACGATGATTTGATATCGGGCATTATTGATGGCTTTGAATTTACTGGCCTATCTACCAACCATGATGATGCTGATGAAGATATATTCTGCACTGGAGGAGGAATGGAGCTTGAGAATAATAATTCTATCAAAAGTGAAAAAATTCAGGAAGGATCCTTCAAGTGCCAATTTTCTGGGGAACACTCTATCAACATACGTCCTTCCAGAACTCTTCTTGTCAGAAATATTAATGCTAACATTGAGGACTCTGAGCTAAGGGTTCTGTTTCAGGTTTTCAACTTTTTCCTTATTTATTCTTGAAATTCCATTTTACTTTAGTAAACACTGCCCTTTCAAATTTATATATATCTTTCCTCCAGCAATATGGGGACATACACTTGCTTTACACCTCCTGCAAACACCATGGGTTTGTGACGGTTTCTTACTATGACATAAGAGCTGCCCAAAACGCAATGAGAGCACTCCATAGCAAGCCTTTGGGGCTGATGAACCTTGATGTACAATTTTCCATTCCTAAGGTAAACATATTATCAGTTATGTTAAAGTAGACATATTCTCTAATCTCATTTTCTGCCTTTCCATGTTACATGTTGGTTCTGCAATGTCACGTGTCCCTAATCTAACCTGTGAAATTAGTTTGTTAGTATGCAATAACCTTTTCTATGCTATGTGCTGAAAGTTAGCATGAGCATTGCACGCTTACCACCTGATAAAGGTTCTGCCAAAAGTGGCATATCCTATGCATTCGTGAGTTTGGACCACAGTCCACAGCAAATCATATATCTCTGAGTAACCCCCTTTTACAATTTACACGGCATGACCTTATGTCTCTTTCACCAATAATTGCCTTAGAGAACCATGTTTGTACTTGGCAAAGGCTGAAATAAGGAATAAGATGACTCAATTCAGAATCCTCTTGTCAGTTATGACACTAACCTTGTAGCTTGATTAGATTACATTCTCAAACTATGGAACAAGGTACTAGGTGGGAGTGTGGGACCTAGAATGTGCTCACGCCATTATTTTAGAATTATATTTATGTTGCAATGCGTATTTGTTCTCAACATAAATCAATATATTTCCAATGTTTTCTATTTTTTTGGCTCTAGAACTAGTTGCTTGCATATTTCTATATCAGGTTCTAGAACTTAGTTACGTCTAGAAACTGGAAGTATTTATCATCATGACCTATTTGTTTAGAAATTGATATAAGCTGATTCTCGACTTTCTCAGTTTATTTTGAAAAAAAAATTGTTGTCCCTCCCAATGTATGGTTAGTTATGTCATTACATTCCTATATTCTCCTCCAACTTGAATTGATGAAATTGATAGCTATAGGGAAATTTTTGCATATTTGATTTGGCCTTTGTAATGAAACTACAGACTGTTTAAGCATATGCTTACTATTGCTATCATGCTAAAGTTTTGTTTTCACTAAAGTTTCTTCTTTTCATTTTATGACATGAATGGCTTAACACTGCAAATCTATAAAAATGTTTTGACGTTGTCATGGTGTGCTACTTTAATAGGAAAATGTTCCAGACAAGGATATCAATAAGGAAATATTGGTGGTATCTAACATTGATTCTTCCATTTCTGATGATGATCTTCTCCAAATACTTACTGTTTACGGTGATGTGAAGGAGGTGATGACATTTTCAAACTTTTGCTTTACAAAATTGAGAGCACCAAACTGTACTGATGACCTTTTTTGTTGGTTTTAGATTTGCAGTGCTTGTACAAGCTGCAATAAGAAACTCGTAGAGTTCTATGATGTTAGAGCAGCAGAAGCAGCACTGCATGACCTTACTAAGGGTGATATTTCAGGCCCAAATATCAAGGTTGAAATTGGCCATCCTGGAGTGGCAAGATCTTGGTAATTTGCTTGTTTGGTTTTTTTCCCCCCCCCCCATTTTTGGTATTATCTTGTCATACTTGCGGTGTATGCTGTTGCCTTTCTTCGTACAGGAATACGGTATTAATATGCTCCGAAGTTTTGCAAGATGCTGCAATTAGTTGTCTTTGGGAAACGGCACTACTAAAAAATGCTATTATTGCTTTTTTTCAAGAGAAAATGCTGCAGATACTAATAGATGCACCAAAAAAAAAAAAAATCTGCAAGTTCACATTTGCCACAGTTTTTGTTATAACTTTTGTGGTTGCTGGCCACAGCTGTTGAGCTGCACATTCTTTCTTCCATTTCTCGTAGCAGGAAATCAACTTGTATCAGTTATTCTAACTTTTTGAATTTGTATTAGGGCCAAACTGACTGTGCATGCAACTATATTTTGTATTAAAAATGAGTTAATTACTAAATTTCATGGTCATGTTTTCTGCTAATACAGTTGCATTTTGTTGCCACTAGACCTTTTCTACGAATTAGTGTGGTGAAATAACACTTTGTTGTGTACCTAACAGCTTGAGACAGCAATGTTCTAGAGAATGGAAGCAGGACAGTTTCTCTCACCAGCCTAAAAACTCTCCACCCGGGACCATTGGTACAATATAGGGTTATCGCTCTTTTTTAAAATTATTCATCAATTCCTATTATTCATAAGTCATAACATTTTGCCTCCTTGGACATGTCAAACAGGAAAGGTGGGCTCTAAAAGTTGGGAGAACAGCAGTGTTCATAATTTATTTTCGACAGTTAGCCCACAATTGGATAGATCGCCTCCTGGCCTCTCAACGAATGGTCCTCAGAAGTTATCTTCACCTATCAGGATTGAATCTACATGTCAGCACAATAATCAAGCTGCCATCGGTGAACTTGGCGGATCACTTGGCCAAGGAAACTTTGGAAGTGGAATGCAGACCTTCCACCCACACTCACTGCCGGAGTGTCACAATTGTATTTGTAATAGTTCTAAGTCCATGACAGCGGCTGGCAGGAATGCTAGCTTCAGAGTAGATGGAGTGGATTATAATCATCTCCAAAGAGTGGGTTCTGGTGGCCTTCATGGTCATTCCTTTGATCAAAATAATGAAGGTAAAACTTCTCAGCTCAAACTGCTTGTCATTCTCTTTCCTAACCTTTGTTTTACCAGCTTAGCATGGATTTGTAACATCAATGCTTTTTATAGTGATTGATATATGATAATACATGTTTTTATTACTATTACAACATCATGTTAAACATTTGTACTGTTGGAGGGCTTGGATATACTATGATAGAAATTTGTTGTCGCATTGACCAAATGTTGAAGTTGTTTATTTTATTCTTTTTGAACTTCATCAGCATAAGAAAATTGTTTTGCAGCATTTGGGGTTACTGGAATTGGAAGCTGCCCCCTTCATGGACAGCACTACGCCTGGAAGAACCCAAATGATTTTCCTCAAAGCCCCTCTACTCCAATGCTGTGGTCAAATTTGCAGCACCCAATGCACATGCATGGTTATCCTGGTGTGCCACCTCACATGCTGAATCTTGGTGCTCATCCTGTGGACCAACATCACTTGGGTTCAGCTCCAAACAATGGAGGCGGTTTTGGAAACATGCACTCTTTATATCCAGGATCTCATGGAAGCATAGGGTTTTGTGGTAGCCCTCAATTGTATCCATCAGAACTATCTGTCTTTGCACCTACCAGAGGAAATTACAGGGAAACCATGTTCTCCCCAGTTGGTGCTGGATTTCCACCCGTGCAGCAACTGTGCCATGCAATCAACAGAAGGAATCCTATGATCCATTTTTCTGCTTCTTATGATGCAACTAATGATCGGATGAGGGGCCGTAGACATGATGGAAATGCTGCCCAGTCTGAAAACAAAAGGCAATTTGAGCTTGACATTGACCGCATAGCGAAGGGTGAAGACTCACGCACCACACTGATGATCAAAAACATCCCTAACAAGTATGTTTGCACCACTTGCGTTTTGTCTTGCACATTACTTGGGAGACGTTTTCTTCTGTGGACTCACACTTGATGTGCTCAACAGGTACAATTGTAAGCTGCTTTTGGCGGTTATTGATGAGAATCACCGTGGAACCTATGACTTCATCTACCTTCCAATTGATTTTAAGGTCCACCCTTTTTCTAAGTATGAAGGTTGAAATTTACAGCGTAATTTTTAGGCACTGACTCTGGCAATGTGTGCTTTCCTCAGAACAAATGTAACGTGGGCTATGCTTTCATCAATATGACCAATCCACAGCACATAATTCCATTTTACAAGGTATATACCCATGCCTTGATAGATAATAGTAAGAACTATATCCAGTTTGCCATTTTTAGTGTACCTTCCAAGAGTGGAAACATGACATTCTATACATTTTAACAATATTTTTATT